>CM042849.1:62481556-63694056 GCA_023653725.1 Bungarus multicinctus
AATACCTATCAAGTCCATGCCCTCTTCCTGAATAAGATCGTAAATCAGGGGGGCTTTATTTACAATGGACCTGGCATTGCACAGCATCAGCCGGGTACTCAGGGCCTGAGACTCTGCACAACTAGGCCTGCAGGACGGGTGAAGAGGGTCGGAATGCACTACCACTTGAAGACAGCGACTGCGTGATCCCATAACCTGATATGGCCCTCTACCCCCGCCATATCTGCCCCTCCCACTTACTGTGCCAATAGGACCGCCCCCCGGTAACCCACCCCCTGTCCACCCCCTCAACGCACGACCCTCTGAGCCCTCCCAGACGTGCATGCCAGCCTGGCTACCTCCAGATCCCTGCGAGTTGTCCTCCAAACCCGATTCAGATTTCCCTAACCCCACTAAAAACCTCATTAAAAATTTACAAACCCCAGAATTCTCCCCAACACGATGAGGGGACTGGAAACTAAAACATATGAAGAACGGTTACAGGAACTGGGCATGGCTATTCTAGTGAAGAGGAGGACCAGGGGAGACAGGATAGCAGTCTTCCAATATTTCAGAGAGGAAGGGGTCAAGCTATTTTCCAAAGCATCTGAAGGCCAGACAAGAGATAATGGATGGAAACTGAACAAGGAGAGATTCAACCTGGAAATAAAGAAAAACTTTCTGACAATGAGAACAATCAACCAATGGAACAGAAGTTGCCTTCAGAAGTTGTGGGAGCACCATTACCATTACTAGAGGCTTTCAAGAAGAGATTGGACTGCCATTTGTCAGAAATGGTGTGGGGTCTCCTGCTTGGGCGGAGGGTTGGACTAGATGACCTACAAGGTCTCTTCCAACTCTGATTATCTGTTATCTGACTTACGTATGATGCCCCAATGCAAGTTCCAAAGGTTAGAATATCATTGAATGTCATCAGATATTTCATCATTTTGATGTCATGATGAAATTAAGTATGAATTAGGTGTTTATGGCCTGTTCAATGATTCTTGGAGCATTTCGGTTCTAATGAGTTCAATTCACATGTTACGTCCATCACTGGCAAGTGAACAATTTGAAAATCCCAGTCATGTTCTTCCCACACCAATTTCCACTTCCAAATTCTTGGGGAGGATTACTTGTGCTTATAATCTTTACTTCAAGGGTTCAAAACCTGAGGGACTGATTGCCTAGCCAGACCCATCTGGCATCCAAATTAAGTAAAAATGTCACTTTACAACTACAATTGGAAACTTGCAAAGTGGCTAGATTTGATATAATTGCCGTGTTCTAGCATGTCGTGCAAGAAAATTCAAGCAAGAAGGTGTTCCCATGTCAAAATATCATAAGATTTGTAAATCATGTGAGTTTTCTGCCTTTTGGATGGGTGGGCAAGGGTATTTATTGTGAAAAAAGATTGCCCTTTTCCTGATGTAGCTGCCTCTCAGAAGTTCAGGAAGAGGTAACAATACAGTTCCTCCTCCTCCACCACCTCCTCCTCCTTCTCCTCTTCCTTCTCCTCTTCGTCCTCCTCCACCACATCCTCTTCCTTGTCCTCCTCCTCCTCCACCCTCCTTCTTCTTCCTCTCCTCCTCCTCCTGTTCCTCCACCTCCTCCTCCTTCTTCTCTTCCTCTACCTCTTCCTCCTTCTCCTTTTCTTCTTCCTGCTCTTCCACCACCTCCTCCTCCTCCTCCTCTTCCTCCATCTCCTCCATCTCCTTCTCTTCCTCCTCCTCCTCCTCTTCCTTCTTTTTCTTTCTCCTCCTCCTCTTCTTCCTCCACCTCCTCCTCCTCCTTCTCTTCCTCCATCTCTTCCTCCTCCTCCTCCTCCTTCTCTTCTTCCTCCTCTTCCTCCACCTTCTCCTCTTTCTCTTCCTCCTCCTCCTCTTCCTTCTTTTCTTCCTCCTTCTCTTCCTCCTCTTCCTCCACCTTCTCCACCTCCTCCTCCTTCTTCTCTTCCTCCTCCTCTTTCTCCTTCTCCTCTTCCTCCTCCTCCATTTTTGTAAAATACATCCAAGAGGGACTAACAATAGCAAACATTCAAAACCTAAAGTAATAAAACAATCTAAGGTCAATTTCCTCTCTTAAATAAACCTCCAGAGAATTTCTAAGACTTTGAAAAGTGACCTGAAAAACACGATTAAACCTGTCAGAGCAATCCCCTGAAGATACCTTATGCAAGTCAGAATGTATTTTTCATAATGCAAACATTTCCAATTTGGAGTCACATTTAATCATCAAGATTAAACGCAGTATCTTGTTGAGATATGACTCCCTCAGCTGAATGAATGGCTTTGACCTTTATTACTTTCATCCCCTTTACCAAATCTCCATCTCTTCTTCTTATATGTTCATCATAAGCCCAGACTATAAATTACGTGAAGCAAAAGGCATTATGAGATTTGATCATTCTTTGATGCTCCTTAGGGAAGAAACCTGAAGCCTTCCCCCCCCTAAATAGACTGACAAGGGCTGAAAACCAGGAGAACAACACTTAACTCAAAATGATAGAGAAGAGCAGTAAAACACCACTGGGGATCAAAAGGCAAAAAGCATCTGGAGGTCCATCTTTGATTTCTGGCACGCTTTGCTCCAAATCTATAAATCAAAAGTTAAATGTTATGAACTGGCATTACAAAGATGGCAACCGTTTTCGAACAAGGAAAGATTGAGGTGACTTCCATTTCAACCCTGTTATAGCTGGCAGGTTTGTGTGTGTGTTAGATGTGAGATATATACAGTAGATAGATAGATATAAATATAGATATAGATATAGATATGGATAGATGGATAAATGGTAGACAGATAGAGAAAAGAGAGAGGGAGGGGGATGGATAGATATATAGATATAGATAAATAGATACAGATATTTGTGTGTGTGTTATACACACACATACACACACACATACGAGAAATACCACTCACTCATCACCACAAATACCACTTGGCTACTAGGTGCTCACTAAGAAAGGATTTTTCGAAATAACCATCAGAGTATTAGTATTTCCTATATTATTATTAGCATGCTCTGATGCTAAGGAGTTCTACTCTCCCTCCCCACCTGAAAAGAATATCTTCCAACTGCAGTTGAGCTAAATCACGTCCAGGCTCCTTGCTGTCTCCTTCTTGCTCATACAGCAAATACTATTTCAGATTCAAAAGAGCCCTCAACTCTCTCGCTCCCCACCTGAAAAGAAATTTGTTCCAACTGCAGTTGAGCTAAGCCATCCCCGGGCTCTTTGTGTCTCCTTCTTGCTCACACAGCAAATACTGTTTCAGTTTCCAAACAGCTCTTAGCTGTTATTCCACCTTTAATCCTTCCAGAGATTCTTCCTTTTCGCTTTCTATTTTTAGAAGATAGAAGAGCAGAGGAAGGAAAGGAAAGATGAAGCAAGCTATACTTCTCCCTAGCACAAAGTAGTGTGGGAATGCTCTTTATGTTGGTCTATACCAGGGATGTCAAACTCAAGGCCCACCGGCCTGAAAACAGCAAAAGACCAGCCCGCAGCTCGTTTTCACTGGCAGAGGACTATCAAAACAAACTAACAACAAAACAAAAGGAGAAATGTTTCCCCTTTTGCACGTGAGCATGCAAGAAGGGATAGGAAAGGAGAAAGGGAAAGAGGAAAGACAAGGAAAGAGAAGGAAAGATGGGAAAAGAGTGAGGAATGAAAAATAAGGAAAGAGAGGAAGGAAGAAGAAAGGAGAATGAAGAGGGAAGGAAAAGAAGAAAAAGGAAGGAAGGAAGGAAGGAAGGAAGGAAGGAAGGAAGGAAGGAAGGAAGGAAGGAAGGAAGGAAGGACTTACATAATAATACTAAACCATAATTTACTGCAACTGTATAGTTACTCAATCTGAAGTGCAGATTCATCTGTATTTTGTTTGTTTGTAACAATGTCGAGGTTTCAGCTGTTATTCTATGCATTTTCTCCATCGAGCTCATTTTCTGAAAAATTTAGTCTCAGCTGCTTCTTTTCATATTTTGATTTTCATTTAGTGATTTTTGGCAGGCCTCTATGCAGGAGAACCATGTTTGAGCCGCAAAAAAATGCAGATGATCGCTAGAGTTTTCTGTGTGGTTTTGCTGCCATTCTAGAGGATGCCAGGAGAATTGTAAACTACACACAGGCCATATGCCTTAGCAGTATGTGTATTTTAAAAAAATCCAAGTACCCCAAACACCTGCAAATTCCCAGGGGTGCCATATACAGCTATGGAAGTACTGTGCAACTCTTATTTATCATGTACGTCTTCTGTATAGATGGACAACTAAAACACAAAGGGTACATTTTTTTCCATATCCTTGGCTTCAGTTCTAAGCTGTGTGAATGTGAGTGTGTGTGTGAGAGAGAGAGAGAGAGAGAGGCAGTAAGAGGCAGAGAGAGAAAGAGAGACAGAGAGACAGACAGATAGGCAGAGAGAGAGAGAGAGAGAGAGATTCTCAGTCATCCAGATCATGAATGAAAAACTGCTGGTGACCTTCTACCGCTGCACTATAGAGAGTATCTTAACTTACTGCACCGCTGTATGGTTGGCCAATTTCACTGGGGCAGATAGGAAAGCACTCCAGAGGGTTAACGTCATTGCCCAGAGGATCATTGGTTGCCCACTCCCCTCTTTGGAAGAGCTTTATAGTTCCTGTTGCCTTAAGAAAGTTCAAGACATTCTCAAAGATCCATCTCATCCTGGAAATCCTTTTTTTGAACTATTACCATTTGGCAGATGGTACAGAATAATAAAAACAAGGACAAATAGGCTGCAAAACAGTTTCTATCCCAGGGCAGTAGCTCTATTGAATTCTATTGTATAGTGCAGTGTTAGTGTGGTGTCAGGGGTTTTCAATTCAACGTGTGGAGTGTGAAGGATGTGTGTTTGTGATTATTTTCATGGTCATGATATGCACTGAAGATGGTGTTTGATTTCATTGTATGAGGTACAATGACAATAAAGTAAATTAATTTCTAACTAATGGTTTTCTCAAAAGTGCTTCCAAACAGTCGAACAATACTCTTAAAATTGGTCTAGCATAAGTTCTATAAGCTCTTATTTACAGGGAACTAAAAGTCTTGGACCAGTTTTGCAGCATAAAATATTCTGAAATGGGGAAGGGAGGAGATAATCTCCGCTTCTTCCATCTACATCTGGGTCATGAAGAGAGATAATTACACTAATTATGCTGTCTGGGAAATCAACACACAAAAGGCGAGACAAATTTATTTGCTACTACGTTGCAGATGAGAGGCTCAATTCCACGTCAAGTTCTTGGGCTCCAAGATGTCATCATCCATTCAGGATCTAAGCAAGGAGATAAGCAACAGGAAAATAAATCTGGAAGAAAAGCAGCTTTATGTCAGAGCGAGTAAGTCCCGAATTAAACTTGGGGCTGGGATCTAATTTACTCTCTGAGACCTTGAGATCTCAGACTGAACAGCTACCAGTTCTCCTGACATCAGGATTTAGTTTGCATATGTCACAGAGGAAAAATGTCTAATGTTACAGAGAAGAAGGTTGGTTAGCTGGAAGATTAGGAAGCAAAAGAAACAACATGTTGAGGTGGATAAAAAAATTACTACAAATTCTGCTGGGAATGAATTAGGACTTTGCGGAGGCACAACCTTACTATTACTTGTCTATCTTCAGGTTAAACAAAACCCAATCCTTGCAATTAGGAGAAGAAAATATGGTTGAATTTGCATGCAGACATTGTCAACTGCATTTGTAAAAGAACTTCTGATGACGAGTCTGTATTTTTGTTGTTTTTTTAAAAAAAATCTGTATTATTTATGTGCTGAAAATATAGCAGGAAGATGAGTTTCTTTAACAATGGGACAACTTGCTTCTGTGGAATGTTTAGGTAGGTAGGTAGGAGGAAGGAAGGAAGGAAGGAAGGAAGGAAGGAAGGAAGGAAGGAAGGAAGGAAGGAAGGAAGGAAGGAAGGAGGGAGGGAGGGAGGGAGGGAGGGAGGGAGGGAGGGAGGGAAGGAAGGAGGATAGAAAGAAAGAAAGAAACTAAAGATAGATATAGATAGAAAGAAATGAAAGAAATGAAAGAAAGAAAGAAAGAAAGAAAGAAAGAAAGAAAGAAAGAAAGAAAGAAAGAAAGAAAGAAAGAAAGAAAGAAAGAAAAGGAGATATTCAATTTCCCACGAAAAATAATTCCAAATCTACAGTCCACAAAAGTCTTGGGTACCAATTTTTTGATTTAATATCAAGGTTTGGTGCACAAAATACCATCAACTTTCCATCCTTTCCTCTTTTCACATAGATGGCCTGTTTAACAACTCTTTCAATCCAGGAGTCCTCTCTGTCCAAAATGTGAACCAGAAAGTCTAGTTGCCTCTTGAACAAGCATCTTTGGGACCTAGATGACTGAGAATCTCCATAGACTCTTGAGAAAGGTATAAAAAGCTGGGTGACCACTACTGTCACCCTTGTCTTTAACACATATACCTCAGTGGTGGGATTCAAATTTTTTTACTACTGGTTCTGTGGGTGTGGCTTGGTGGGCATGGCATGGCTTGGTGGGTGTGGCTTGATGAACATGGCAGGAGAAGGATACTGTAAAGTCTTCATCCCCACTCCTGGGTGAAAGTTATCATCGGTTCTCCAAACTACTCAAAATTTCCACTACCAGCTCTAAAGAACTGGTCAGAACCTACTGAATACCACCTCTGATATATCTATATTGATTTCCTAAATATCTAACAGACGTCTGAATTAAGCACAGGCATTCTCTTTCATTTTCTGGTGGCTTTCTTCATTCAGTTTGACAATAGCACTTAGCAATAGCATTTCAACTTATATACCACTTCACAGTGCTTTACAGCCCTCTCTAAGCGGTTTACAGAGTCATCATCTTGCCCTCAACAATCTGGGTCCTCCTTTTACTGACCTTGGAAGGATGGAAGGCTGAGTCAACCTTGAGCTTGATGAGACCCAAACTGCCAAATTGCAGGCAGCTGGTGATCAGCAAGAAGTAGCCTGCAGTGCTGCATTCTAACCACTGGGCCACTGCGACAAACTACAGTTTGCCTTACAGATTCCTTATGTATCCCAAAGAAGAGCATCATTTCAGAGATATTGGAATTTATTGTTCCTGCCAACAGCTCAGCCCAACTGCATCATCTTCTTCAGAAGAAAGTTTGGATGAAGAACCTATAATGAGGGACAAGGTGTAGGCTCTACCACTTCCAATTATGATACTGAGGGCACTGGCTGAAAACTGAGGCCAGGATCTCCCCCTTCACTGGCAACAGATGGTTAAGAAGTTAGCCAGCTAAGGAATGACTGCTGGCAAGCAAAGTCTCCTAATGAGACAAATTGGATTTAGTTGCATTCCTGACCAAGCTGTTCCATTTCTTAGTTGGGTGACTTTTAGTTCTGAAAGATCTCAACCTGCCCTTGTAGATCTTAGAAGCCAATGCTGCTTGGGAATTCATGGTCACTCTGGCAACCATCAACCTAACCCAGAGCATCAAGGGTTGAAGTCACACAGGTCAAAAGGAGCTAGATCTGGTTTTGGTCTTGGGACCATTGCAACCTGATTGGAATTTGAAGAATTGTAACCAATCCTTTATCATGCTTCCCTTTAAATAAACCTTGAAGCTCTGGTTATTTCCATACCACTATGGAATTGATTTGTCTATTTATAACAGATGTCTATTCCCCATGCGATGGTCATGTTTTATTTCTTTTTGAGTGTATTATATCAGGTCACTGTTTACACTGCCCAGCGTCAGTGATGAATTGGGTCACCTGAAAACCTGAATAAAAACAAATGCAGTCTCAATTTCTTGAAACATCAAGATTACCTATGGCTATTTCTGAACTCTAGCTAGACTAGACTCGCCTTGTTTTCATTAACAGAGATGCTCCTAAATGGGAATATAATGATTTCCCCATTTATAAAATCATTTAGCATGCCAGCTGCCTGAGGAGAAGAACAAGCTGTCCACACTCCAAGATGTCTGGTAGGCAAGCTGCCCTTTGAGTATGAAGGATTTCCAACTAGAGGTTGCTCAAGAAGGGATTTTTGTCACTTCTGGCCTTGGCTCTATTGAAGGGGCTTTTGAACACATTCATTATCTTATCATGGCAGGTCTCCAGCATTCTCTTGTAAACTCTAGATTGTTCTGGATTGCTTCTTCAGTTAAGAAGTAGACCAAAAAAAGGAGAAAGAGCGGGAATATCTAGCACGAATTTTCTTGAGCCAGTGATAAGCTATGTGACATTAGATATTCAGATTTTGGCTGAAGGGCAATACAGTGATCAATACGAAGGGAAAAGGATCTGTATCCTTTCCACTTCTTCCAAACTATTTTGAATAGTTTCCAAACTATTTTATTGGCTTTGGCTTTTGTTTTGTTTTTGGCCTTCTATATAGAGTTGCAAATGGGTGTAAATAGACATGCATGTGATTATCATCAGAAGGGAGTCAAGCTGAGGATGTTATTGAAGGTGAAGTTTCATTTTCCAAGCTTGTGGGTTGGTTTACGAATGTTTTGTTAGCGGGCTAGGTAATATCTTCAGTGGAATTTAGGGGACATCAGTGTCAATATCCCTCAGTTTATAAGGGCTCCAGGTGTGGGTATGCCAAGTGAGTGTCTTGTGATGGGTTAGCTGTGAGTCATCAGTAAGTCTTGTGATGGGTCTTGGGATAAGGAGGTTACATCAGGTCAGGGTCATTGGGAAGTGAACTGCTGTTGGGGAGGGTTGTGTGAGTTGGTGGAGGGTCAGTGCCATCTCTGGTTGGCTGTGTGGTTCATTTGGATCCTGAAGCGTTCATAGGTTGGTTGTAGATCAAGGTGTCTGTTGATGGAATGGCTTGTGGAGTGCCAGGCTTCAATGAACTCAGGGGCATGGCAAGCGGTAGCATGGCCAGGGGTTAGCTTCAAAAATTTTAGCAAAGGGTTCTCTGTGCAGTTGGTGGGTGGGCATGGCCTTGAGGGGTGTGGCTAGTCGGCCTCCTGCACCATGGTAGGCAGGAAGGTGTTTTTGCCCTCCCTGATCTCAAGAGGCTCTCTGGAAGCCAGAAACAGGCTCATTTTCGACCTTCCCAAACTTCCAGGAGGCCCATTTTTTGCCCTCCCTGATCTTCCGCGTGCACCCTGCACTTAACTGCATCCAAAACCGGCTGCGTGCGACTCCTGGGAGAGGCAGGGTGGGCTGGGCCAGCCAGGAGTTGGATTTGGGGGGTTCTCCGGACTGCACAGAATCTTAGCTAGGGGCTCTCGTGAACCCCTGCGAACCCCCCAGCAGCCACCCCTGACATGACTGATTATTTTTGTGTTGCTCCAGTTGAACTGGTGCTGTTTGGTGTGGATGTTATTCCATAGGAAGAAACACCAAGTCTCAAAATGTCAAACTGTCAAAAGGCCTTGGGTAAGCCAACTAGATATCAGGTGCTCAAACCAACACGGAGGTGTATATAAATCTCTGAGTTGGCTAAGAACAAAACTATTTTCCAGTTCGAAACATGCCTGCAATAAGGACGGCCTATTCTAGAATAAGACTTTAGTGTTTTGGAATCCGTGGCCAGATATGAGAGGACACACATATGTGGCACCTAAAATATTGCTTGTGTTTTGTTTCATTCTCAATTATGTGTGCTCCCACCCTTAGACTTGGATAGTTATTATCCCTATTGGAAATCTCATTCCACTGGGATTTGAATCATAGATTGTCTTATTTCCTCCTGGGCTCCAATCTATATACTGTAAGCCGAACTGCTAAGTTTATAATTAAGGCAGTCAAGCTAAGAAATCCAATATATTGAACAAATTGGTGTACCCTGTAAGGCAGATCCTTTCATTGGATTGCTGACTCCTTGTGTTACCATTCTGCATGCGATTTTATCACTGCATTTCCTTTCTATTTATCCCAGCATCTATTTTCTTTTTCTTTTGATTGTATTGATAAAATCATAAGACTAATCAATTAATAAAGTATTTTTTATTATGTTCCAGTGTTGAAGAGTAAGTGCTGTTGTTCCTGACTTGGGTGCTGAAGATTTGGGCCTGGGATTACATGCAAGGCTTCCCAGGCCCTGAGAATGGAAGAGAGAAAAGAAAAAGAGAATCTACATACCTAGTTAGCAAGGAATTGGGCTTGAAGCTTATCAGAACTGCAACTAGCAAAATTAACACTATAGATCTTGATTATCCTCTAAGGCAGGGACCTGAGATAACTTATGCATTAAGGCTGTTCAGAAGACTGATACTTTTCTGGTGTAGCTGTGGAAGTTTCTGCGACCTTTGGGCTTAATCATAGTCTATACCTCATCCATTATATCAGACTGTTGACATGCTGATATTCATGTTGACTGCATGGCTCCTTACAACATTGATGACAGGTTATGGACTCATATACATTTATTAGGACCTGGTTAAGAGGGTTAATTTATAGGTAGGTATCAGTTTTGGAAGCCATATTTTACTTACAAGCTCAAAGCTGCCACATTTTAGTGCCTGGGAATTTGGGAGGGGGGATTGCATAGAGTAGTAGAAGATTAGACTCAACAACATTCTTCTTATAAAGTCAAGGACAAGTTACCCTGCACCTGGGAAGGAGTGGTTGGAGGAATGTCTTCAGTTGGGATGATGGTTGATTGGGCCATGTGATGTACTGATGGGAGTAGGGAATGGGTTTGTGAATTTCCATTGGGAAGAGAAAACTCGGAACTCTCAGATTTGGCTTTTCCCAGACGTGCCCGTATGATTTCTTCAATAAATTCTTACTTGCATGAACTTTGTTTCTGAGTGCTGAATAAATGGGGAGTTTCATTGGAACACTGACATTGGAACTGCTCATTGAAATGGAGAGAGAAGAATGGATGAAATGAAGGGGACCTCTCTCCTTAATTTGTTTCCATCCATGCTTCTTGACCTGCCTTCTTATGCTTTGGAAAATAGGCTGAACCCCTCTTCTTCACAGCAGCCCCTCAAAATATTGGAAGACTGTTATTACATTACTCCTTCTTTTCACTAGACTAGACATACCCAATTCCTGCAATCATTCTTCACATGTTTTAGCCGTTTAGTTTTAGTGATTAAAAGCATCTAAGCGTTCACAGGAAGCGGAAATGAAAACCCACCCAACCGTCATACTACTGAGGTACAATTCCTAGTTTGGTTTGCTAAAACAACAAGTAAACGATAGCGTAAAACGATGGGAGTGAAATGTCTGCAAGGAGAGATAAGCAGTTAGGGATGAAGGATTTAGCAAGAGGCACTATGAATTCCATTGTTGTCTTGCAAATGCTAGATTCATTTTCATGTCCAATTGAACTGCCACTCTGATGAAAATAATTCAGCTTGATTATTGAACAGAGATGATGTTGTGGCCCCAAAGGTACTGAGCCAGTCTGGGAATGGAGAAAATAAATTTGTATAAATTTGCACTAAGCAGAAAAAGATTAATTGTTCTCTTTTTTTTCCCCAGCCACAATTCTTGCCATTTAACCCATCGGATGGGTGGAAGGGAAAATGCCAGTGCCTGTCCTTGTCAATAAGGCATGAGTATCCTCTTCCTTTAAGCTGGGCTAGATTTTGTAAGTGAGGTGTAGACCTAGTGAAGGGCAGTTAAGTAGCCTTACATGTACAGAGGTGCTTTTTTAAAAGGCAACTGGAGTTCATTTTTCCTTGAAGACATTTTGCTTCTCACCCAGAATGCTTCTTCAGTTCTGACCAGGGGTAGGCTGCTGAGGGTTTGCAGGGATTTGGGAGAGCCCCTAACTAAGATTCTGTGCAGTTCGGAGAACCACCAACTCCCACTCCTGGCTGGCCCCACCCATCCCGCCCCTCCCAGGAATCCCCACACGGCCCGTTTTGGATGCAGGTAAGTGCAGGGCATCCGTGGTTGCAGGTAAGTGCAGGGCATCCGTGGATGCAGGTAAGTGCAGGGAGAGCAAAAAATGGGCCTCCCAAAGTTAAGGAAGGCAGGAAACAGGCCCGTTTCCGGCTTCCAGAGAGCCTTGGGAGCCTGGGAAGGCCATTTTCACCCTCCTGAGGGAGGGCAAAAACACCTCCCCCCACCATGGTGCAGGAGACTGACTTGGCCACGCCCACCATGGCCACGCTCACCTAGCAACCAGGCAGAGAACCCCTTGCTAAAAAAATTTAAGCCCACCCCTGGTTCTGACTGAATGGTGGAGGATGGAAAGATTTATGTTCTCTTTACAACACAATCCTTTCAGCAGTTCCAAGAAGGCTCCACAACCATTTGCACTATTCAGGTGATCCTGAGGGCACAAATGAACCACCCAGTGGCCTCAATGACTCTCAGAAAGAGGAGTAACGACCAGAGGACTGCAAAGAATATAAATCCTTCCATCCTCCACCATTCCTTCAGAAGAAGCAAGTTATCTTCAAGGAAAAACAAAGTCCAGTTGTCTTTTGAAAAAAGCATCTTTGGGACAACCATGACTTGGATGACTGAGAATCTCCATAGACACCTATGATGGCGCAGTGGTTAGAGTGCAGTACTGCAGGCTACTTCTGTTGACTGCTGGCTGCCTGCAGTTCGGCAGTTCGAGTCTCACTGGCTCAAAGTTGACTAAGCCTTCCATCCTCCCAAGATGGGTAAAAGGAGGATCCAGATAGTTGGAGGCAAGATGCCGACTTTGTAAACTGCTTAGAGAGGGCTGGAAAGCACTGTGAAGCAGCATATAAGTCTAAGGGCTATTGCTGTTTACGTGTACCATACTCTAATTCCCATCTAGTTTCATTGGTTGTGGCAGAGTAGGTAGAAAACCTGATTGCACTGATGTATTTTGACAGCATTCTCACATTCTTTAAAGATTAAAATGTTCTTCTGAGTTCAGAGTTGCTGGGAGGAGAGTGTATCCTGAAATGTATATTTCCCTAAAGAGTAAACAAAAACATCCAAGTGTTCCTTGTTATATTTACCTATGTTCCATTTCTGTTATTGCTTTTGACTGGTATATCCAACCATAGTTTTGAATCTCAATCTTATGTGTGAAGTGTTTCCAAGCTCTGCCACAGCCGGAAGGAAGCCCTTGATGCTGCTTGCATTGATTCAGCTGTCAGAAAACAATTTAATGAAATCCAGGGAAATGTCAGTTACCAATATACATCAGAGGTGTTATTAGCTTAAAATGTAGCTTTTCAACTCCCGTTCACAGCAATGGTATTTTTAAAGTTCTTGAGCTTTGGTGAAAACTACTCATGGACATTAGAAATGAAAGCATCGGACAACCCCTAAAGCATTAACAGAGACAAACACAGCTCTTAGAAGTAGCTATTTTAAACCCATCAAGCGATGAATGCCTTCGGTTCCACTTCCAAATGCACCATTTCCCCAAAAATATGACCTACCTTGAAAGTCAGTCCTAGCTTGCTTTTTACACATGCGCTCAATATAAGCCTTACCCCCAAAATAAGCCCTAATTAAGATTCCACCCATTCCAGACTGCAAGGGGAAGAATTAAGCTAGGGTGGGGAAGGAGATGGTGGAGCTGTCCTAATACTTACCTTTGGACAGTTGCAGCCAGACCTCACACACCCCAACACCTGTCTTGCTGGCCCATTTCTTCTGCAGCCTACAATGCTGGCAAGGCTTTTCTGAAGGCCTCTGTAGCTGATTGATTGCTTATCAGCTGCAGAGGCCTTCAGGAAAGCCTTGCCAGTCACAGAAAAAGAAGTTCCCGAAGGCCTCTGACAGCGAAAAGGAGGCCGGGGTTGACGTGCACAAGTGAAGTTAGTCAGTGGATGACTTCCCCTTAAAAATAAGACCTGCTGCCTTTTTTGGTGGCAAAAAAATTATAAGACAGGGTCTAATTTTTGGAGAAACTTGGGTACATTGCGTACAAATCCTGAACTTTAACTTTGGGAGATAACAGCTTTATACATACTGAATGGTTAAAGATGAGAAATGTTGTGTTTTGCTTCATCCTGTTAACAAAGCCGTCCTCCTGATAGCTAGTCAATCCAATTAAACAAAGATTCTTTAGAAGCTTAGCTTCTTGCAGAGGTAGCTGAAAACCAAAACAAATCAGGTTGCCCTCTTAGATTCTTCGCATTATCTCTGCAAAAGGTGTTCCTGGGATATATCACTCAGGCTACTTTCATAAGAATGACTCTGTAAACAGCTAAGTCGGTATTAAAATAATGGTGATTTTAATTATCCATCACTTAATTCTTATATATTGGAAATGAGTGCGTGTGAATAAAATGCAAAATAAAAAATAAGAGAAAAATAGGAGCTTGGAAGAAAATTTCAAAGGAAATGAGGGTGGAATCCATTATTCCAATTAAGAAATTGTTATGTTCTTCATAGGGAGGGAGGGTGGGGGGGGGAGGGAGGGAGGGAAGAAGGAAAGGAAGGAAGGAGGGAAGAAAGAAAGAAAGAAAGAAAGAAAGAAAGAAAGAAAGAAAGAAAGAAAGAAAGAAAGAAAGAAAGAAAGAAAGAAAGAAAGAAAGAAAGAAAGAAAGGAGGGAGGGAGGGAGTATTTCAAATTCTGAGCAGCAGGAATCTATTTTGTTGCTTTCTCTGTTTTGTGTACATCTATATGGCACATGTAGACAGATATTGCAGCCACCTATAGAAAATATATAGGTGAGAAGACCTTGAATTTGAACCACATCCTCATAATTCAGCAACGTTCACCTTCTATCAGATGTAATGGTTGAATTTGGTCGCTGCCATGCTTACAAAAAGCTTTGAGGATTTCACAGTTGTAAGAAATATACCGCTGTAATAGACTCTCTGGTTTTGACATGAAAGGTTAGGCAGCCACCTTATTAAACTAACCACCTGTTCGAGTCCTTGGATATCCTTCTGCTTCTTGCCTACTGAAGCCTACTACCCAATAACACCCATGCCCAGTTTAGCAATGGAGGGGAGTCCCGATATGTCACATGATGTTGCCATGACAACGTGAGTTTGACACCCCTTGTCTAGACATACCCAATTCCTTCATATGTTTCAGCTTCCAGCCCCTTCATCATTTAGTCCAGGCAGTGATTCCTGATTCATGTACAGTTTGCATTGTCAAAGCAGTTGTCAATCACTCAGATACCCTTGGATTAATAAGTTGCAAATACATGCAGTGCCATATAAAGCCTGTGCCCTTATTATTGCTCTCACAACAGAGCTGGATCAAAAGGAGGCTCTTGGCTTCCTAGAATCTCCCGTTTTTTTCAAGCAGGTGCACCTGAAAGCGAGCAAAATTGCTCAGGGGACTGTAGCACAAAACGGTAAACAGTCATGTTTACTATTCCCAGGTCTGAAGGTAAATAGAAATAACTAGCTTTTGTTCTTTCCCATCTCTGAAGAGAAGCTTGAGGGCAGTAATAACAAGAATAGGACTAAAAGATTTGAAATAGGATCAGTGGCTCCACAGTCTGTGCCTTTGGATGGAAACAACCATATTAAAAAGTCAAATCTAGTTTTTTAAAAAAAATAGAGAACAAGGCGCTGGTTGCGATATCCAACCATTGCCATAATTCTGATCACTGTATTAATAGCTTTAAATATGTCAAGGTTGCATATTACAGATTAAAGTCAAATACAATGTCAGGAATGAAGAGATATCTGAGAATAGGGACATTTTTTCATCCCATTCTAACACAAATTGAATTGTAAGCAGGTATTTCCAGCTGAAAATCTACAAACCAAAAAAGGAATCCTTTTGGCTTCTCCAATTTGATAGACCTTCGAAATAATGTAGCTCTCTAAAAGTCTTTTGAGGCCACTTGCAGGTTTACCTTTTACTTCAGGTTCACCTGAATCAGAGTGAAGATGGCTGTGGAACCTTTCTAGAACTGCTGAAAGGACTGTGTTGCACACAGGATACAGGTGGTGTCATATTCCTCCTGCCTGTTGAAAGAGGACTGCTGTTGTGGCCTGTCGGCTGCTGGCCCCTCCAGCAGCTGAATCAGTGGAGGAGGAGGTGGTGTGAGAGTCAGGATCAACATCACAGCAACCTGGGAACTCTGAGGGGGAAGAGGGAATGGAGCTGGCAAAGAGAGGGAATGAGAGAGAGACAGGGGCAGAACCTTGCCGTCTGTCAACAGCCCACATGTGATGACCCAGGGTAGGATACAAAAGCAACACAGGAAACAAAAACAGGTGAAGTCCCTTTAATACCTTCAATTTGGCTTCAAAGGTCCAAATATCATTGACTGGAGACAAAAAAACTCCCCCACAAAAAGTTGCTAAAAGGAGGAAATGCCGTTCAAACTAAAAATACCTATAAATTATAAATAGAAAAAAAAAACAACACAAACCACACTGAAAAAATTAAGGGAGCCAGGAGAGATAGGGGCTTGAAGACGTCCACAGATATCCGAATACACACTGGGAAGGACGCCAAACTCAGATAAGCATGGACAGACTAGAGATATTTTCATGCTTTGTTTCCAGCACTGGCCCATGCGCAGTCTGTCCTGTTAAACAGTCTTCACAGCTGCAGCCCATGAAGAGGATCAAGGCCCTTTCTGTCCCCATAGACCACGCCATTCACATTTCTCCCTTATCTTCTCCTCCCTGCATGCCCTAGGATGGAGAGGGGATGGGCCTGGGTCTTCCTCTGACTGCCCAGCCAGCCTGTGCCCTTCCCCAGCTTCCTCCAACAACCTCCGGAGCCACATTTCCACTCCCTGTCGGATGTTCCTCCTCTCCCTCGGAGACAGTCTCCAACAGGGGCATGACAATCCAGATCTGGGGGTGGCTGATGAAGAAGGGAAGGAATAGCTGGGTCCAGTGCCTGACGTGCAGATGCGCTGAAGGCAGAGGAGAGGAGAGCAGTGGAAATCCATGGGCTGATCCTGAGGAAGGAAGAGCCACCGCTGCTAGCAAGGCCCTACCGTAGCTCTGGGGATAAAAGGCAAGAGGTGGAGATGAATAGATGTGGCAGACAACTATTCATCTTCTGGCCGGATGGACTTATAAGCGAAAAAGTTAGAGAAGCTTTTTGCCGGAGCTGCTGGCATTCCTAATAAAGGAATCATTTGAGTTCACGTCAGAGGGTTTATTGTGTTTGGGGAGCTGGGTCAGAACAACGGTTCAGTTTTAACATAGATGCCCCAAAGGTGTTTTTTTTTTTTTTCAAAAGGCAACTGGACTTTCTTTTTCCTTGAAGACATTTCACTTCTCATCCAAGAAGCTTCTCCAGTTCTCATCCAAAAGACTTTGGCGCAGAAGTTTCTTGGGTGAGGAGCATAACATCTTCAAGGAAAAACGAAGCCCAGTTGTCTTTTGAAAAAAAAAAAAACATCTGGGACAACCATGACCTGAATGACTGAGAATCTCCATAGCTATTTAACATAGCTGGCCTTTTTCAGCCATTTGACAGTTCTGCTTATGTGTCACCTTCACTAAACTGAATCACAAGCAGGTATTTCCAGCTGAAAAATCTAAAACCCAAAAGGAATGTTTTCCCCTTTCCAATCTGAAAGCCGTCTGAAATCATTCCCTTGGCCTGCAGTGAAATAAAGTACAACATTAGGAGATTGGTCTTATTAAAAAGTGCAACTGAGAATTACAAGACTGAGGCCACCCAGAAAACTGGCAACATCGTAAATCATTTACCGATGTCACTCTCATTTCAATAATCATTTCAACCTCCTCATTGCCTGAAAAGCTCCAAGCTACACCTTGTAGAGTTTTCCTATCTCTAAGTGTTCCCATCTATCACTGACAGTGAACCCCTGCCAATCCGCTCTCAGCTTTCGGAGAGCATCCAAGTATGGAACTGCTTCATTTGCTTTGTAATCTACTGAGAGGATGTCAAGAAACCAGGCACATCATCAGAATGCCATTCACTTTTCTTAGTAAAAACGGCAACTGTGTTTTTCATTTTGGAACAGTTGTCTTTCCTTCGTTTAGCGTGTTCTTCTGGAGGTAAGAGATAACCTCGATTCTTAAGTCTTTGGCCTCAATACAGTTCAAGCACGACACACACATGCTTGCAAACCTTTGTAGCTGTGTTCTATTTTATTTATGCTTCTTAATTGTTTGCACACATGCACAACATTTATAACATATGAACAATTCAGGCGTTAAAGCAAGGGAATTTCCCCCTTAGGTCCTGGGAATGAATTGGGCGAAAGCAACACGTTCAGGATCAGTTTATGAAAATGGAACTTACCAAACTTGCAGATGATACTAAGCTGGCAGGAATAGTGAACACCTAGCCTAGATGATAGGTGCAAGATCCAGATGGACTTGAACACTGGGCCCTATCTAACAAAATGAAATTCAATGTAGAGAAAAGTAAAGTCCTACACTTAGGCAATAAAAATCAGAAGTACACATATAACTGGAGGAAACCAGCAGTAACTGTGAGAGGGATTGTGGAGTCTTAGTGGACAACCAATTAAATAGGTGCCAATAGGGTGCAGCAGCAGCCAAAAAAGCCAATGTAATCCTAAATTGCATTAACAGAGGGATACAATTAAAATCAAGTGCTGTACTAATGCCACTCTATAAAACCTTAGTAAGAGGTTAGAGTACTGCATCCAGTTTTGGTCACCACACTATAAAAAGGATGTTGAAACTTTAGAAAAAGTACAGAGAAGAGCAACCAGGATGATTAGGGAACTGGAGGCTAAAACATACAATGAACAGTTGCAGGAACTCAGCATGGCTAGTCTAGTAAAGAGAAGGACCAGGGGAGACATGATAGCAGTCTTCCAGTATTTGAGGGGCTGCCACAGAGAGGAAGGGGATCAAGCTATTTTCCAAAGCCCCCGAAGGCCAGACAAGGAATAATGGATGGAAACTGATCAAGGAGAGATTCAATCTGGAAATAAGAAAAAAAACTTTCTGACAGTGAGAACAATCAACCCATGGAACAGAAGTTGCCTTCGGAAGTTGTTTTTCTTACTTGGCCAATCTGGGAAGTTGTCATGAAAGATATTTATGGAAATTCTCAATTCATCCAGGTCACGGTTGTCTCAAAGGTGCTTTTTTCAAGAGGCAACTGGACTTTCTTGGTTTTTCTTTGAAGATGTTTTGCTTCTCAACCAAGAAGCTTCTTTAGCTCTGACTGGATGGTGGGGAATGGAATGATCATAGCCAAGTCTCTCACTGGTTTGGACAAATTATGCTTGCTATCTATTATGGGGTGATCAAATCTTTTTCCATCACATTCTACTCCTACCTGTAGACCACATGAGCTGATATGACATTAGATCATCAATGGGAGGTAATGTAACTTGATAGATTTGGTCCACCGGAGATTACTCAGCCTCAACCATCAACCTCCCCAAGTCATATGGTGAACAGTGAGGCATGCTAGGAACTGTAGTTCAGCAACATCAAAATGACTACTTCCTGCCTATTTTTGATTTGGGCATAAAGAGGAGCTGTGCAAATACCTCCTCTGGCATCCAAGAGCCTTATTGTTCTTCTCTAGCAGACTATAAATCATAGACTGAAATTGTTTTTTTATTATTATTATTATTATTTCCTTTCCTTTTCCATTGCTTCTTCTATTGTGTTTTGCTTCTACTATTGTCTGTGAGTCATATACAACTTCCTGTTTGAATTCTCAGACTATCAAACTCATGACCCGCAGACCGAATGCATCAAACACTGGCCATGCCCACATCCAGTTTAGCGAAGGGGGAAAAAGTCACAATATGTCACGTGATGACACTGTGATGACACGAGTTTGACACCCCTGGACTAGATAGTTAAAGCTGTTATCCTTATACCCCTATATTCGTATACCTTATGAGCCACGGTGGTGCAGTGGTTAGAATGCAGTATTGCAGGCAAACTCTGCCCACAGCCAGTTCAATCCTGACTAGCTCGAGGTTGATTCAGTCTTCCATCCTTCTGAGTAAAATGAGCACCCAGATTGTTGGGGGCAATGTGCTGACTTTGTAAATTACTTAAGAAAGTACTGTAAAGCACTATGGAGCAGTATTGTAAGTCTCAGTCTCCTTACTATATCAGAGGTTCAGTGGTGAGATTCAAAATTTTTTACTACCAGTTTTGTGGGTGTGGCTTGGTGGATGTGGCAGGGGAAGGATACTGTAAAATCCCCATTCCCTCCCTACTAACCTGCTTTCCAGCTCCCTTCTCCTGTGCAGGGCAACAAAAGAAGATCCAGCTGATCAGCTGGGACTTGGAAGGCAGAGAATAGATGCGGGCGGGGCCAGTCAGAGGCTGTATTTGCCAGTTCTCTGAACTACTCAAACTTTCTGCTACCGGTTCTCCAGAACTGGTCAGAACCTCTGAAAACCACCTCTGCAGAGGTTCCATGTTTCTTCTACTATTCCTGTGATCTAATAATAAGTAAAACTGTCCTAGCTAAACGTATAAACCACGTTCCTAATTCTTTTACTTCACAAAAGTAAAAGATTTGCTGAAATGTTGGAAATTAAATAGAGAATAAGTTTGGCTGATATGAGAAAATAACATAAAGTGCAAGAATACAATACATACAAGGGTCCTAATTTTAGCAGTCAAGTAACCATCAAGTACCTATATTTCGATAGTTTCATTTCAGAAGCTCACATTTTTTGTTACAACAAGTCCTTTCCTCACATTATGAAAAGAGTTTTAAGACATGTCCAAAACACAGCCATTATATTAGGAGAAGAGCTGTTCCCGTTGTGGCCCCATTCTGTAGAACATTCTTCCACCTGAGGTGAGAACTGGCCCCTCCATTTTGGCCTTCCAGAAGAGTATTAAAACCTGGCCTGAGTGGGGGCGCTCACTGGAGGCATCTGACAGGGTAACAAGACTTCATCTCTGTCCCATCCGATTCTTAGCTGTCTTAATTCAATTTTATTGTACTTCTTAATAATGCAGGTAGTCCTTGACTTAAAACAGTTGGTTGACCTTTCAAACTTACAACGGCACTGAAATAAAAAAATAACAGGACCATTTTTCACACTTGCAACAATTGCAGCATCCTCCTGGTTATGTGATCAAAATTCTTGTGACTCACATTTATGACGGTTGCAGCGTCCTAGGGTCATGTGATCTCCTTTTACGACCTTCTGACAAGCAAAGTCAATGGGGAAACATATTTATTTAACGACCCTTGTTGAGGTTCTTCGGCAGCAGGTGCAGACGGCTGAGGTCTCGGAGAGCGAGGACTCAGATGAGGGGCCTGCGTGCGATGTAGGGATGGGGCCAGGACCATCAGGGAGTGGAGTGCTGCCTTCAGGAAATTGTGGAGGCTGGCAGGAATAATGAAGAGGTTCCCGAGGAGCCTGTGCCCAGTGCGCATGCATGCAGGGCTGCTCATAGGAAAGAGCAGCTTCAGCAGCACGGGTGACTCGGGAGTAAGGCTGCAAGGTAATGGCCCCTCCCTTAAGAGATAAAAGCCAGCTGAGAAACTGAAGTTCTTTGCAGGAAGCAAATAAGTTTTTGCACTCAAGCCTTGTGGACATTCGGACTTTCTTAGTTTGTGTTTGGAGATATTTCTTAGTAACTTTATCTAGTGTTCTTGGCAGCCGTGCACAACCTTGGCAAGGCTCGTTCTTATCAGAGACAATTAGTTTGAAACAGCCTTTTAACTGTGAAGGAACGGAATTCATAAAGTATCATTCAAAGGTTCTGCTGTAACCTCTGTTTCGCATTTGTTTCCTTGGAACAAGGTTTGGGTCAGAACTCTGCGATTAACTTAACAACTGTGAATAGAAAGGTCATAAAATGGGGCAAAAGTAATGAATGTCTCACTTAACAACATAAATTTTATGTCAGTTGTGGTCATAAGTGGAAGACTGCCTCTATTTTAATTATGTGTTGTTTGAATCTTTTAATCATTATTTTTTATTTGTTTTATAGCAAGTAAACTGCCCAGAATCTCTCCTTGTGGGGGAAATGGCAGTATAAAAATTTAATTAATAAAGAAACAATAATTAATGCATTTGGACAACCTACCCTCTGTAACCAAATACTATTGGCTCTATCTCTCATGGGTTTCAAATATATTTATTTATTTATTATTCATATTTCTATACCGCTCCCTCTCCCAAAAAGGGACTCGGGGTGGTGTACAGCCTAATAAAACACATAGAATAAATACAAGTTAATTAGAGTTTAAAACTAGATTAAATACATGTATCTGGCTGCATCCCGTCCAACTACAATTAAACAATTAAAATCCGGGATTGATGAAAAAATTTAAAATATAAAATTAAAATTAAAACCCTCATTAAGTTTAAAACCCCAAAAACCCTTACTGGGCCAGGCCGGCTTGTTTGAAAAATAGGGTCTTAACTGCGCGCCAGAAGGTCAGGATGTCCGTCATGGCTCGTATCTCCGGGGGGAGATCATTCCACAGGGAGGGGGCTCCCACAGAGAAAGCCCGCACCCTTGGGGCCGCCAGCCGCCAGCGATCAGGCGGCGGTACCCCAAGTAGGGCAACCCTGTGGGAGCGTACTGGGCGGCGGGAGGTTGTTGGTGGCAGCAGGCGGTCCCGTAAGTACCCAGGTCCCGAGCCATGGAGCACTTTAAATACCATCAGTACCACCTTGAATCGAATCCGGAAGGCCACAGGAAGCCAGTGCAGCCTGCGGAGAAGTGGTGTTACGTGGGTGCCCCGAGGGGCACCCATGATCACCCGCGCGGCTGCATTCTGAACCAGCTGCAACCTCCGGAGACTCTTCAAGGGGAGCCCCATGTAGAGAGCATTGCAATAGTCCAAGCGGGAGATAACGAGGGTGGAAGTGACTGTGCGAAGTGCGCCCAGATCCAGAAAGGGCCGCAACTGGTAAATCAGACGAATCTGATAAAAAGCCCCCCTGGCGACGGCTGCAATATGTTCTTCCAAGGACAGCTGCACATCCAGGAGGACACCCAGATTGCGCGCCCTTTCCACAGGGGTCAAAACCTCTCCCCCCACGGCCAGCGAAGGAACAAGCTGGCTGTATCTGGGCGCAGGAAACCACAGCCACTCGGTTTTGGTCGGATTGAGACGAAGCCTGTTACGACCTATCCAACTCCGCACGGCCTCCAGGCACCGGGTCATCACTTCGACGGCTTTGTTGGGGTGGCCCGGGGTGGAGATGTACAGCTGAGTATCATCAGCGTACTGATGGAACTCCACCCCAAAGCCACGGATGATCTCACCCAGCGGCTTCACATAAATGTTGAACAGCAGGGGCGAGAGCACCGACCCCTGGGGCACCCCACAAAGTAGGGGCCTTGGGGTCGATCTCTGCCCCCCGTCAACACAAATTGCGAACGGTCGGAGAGGAAGGAGGCGAACCATCGTAATACGGTTCCTCCCACCCCCAACCTCACCAACCGCCGCAATAAGATACTGTGCTCGACAGTATCAAAAGCCACTGAGAGATCTAACAGGACCAGGACAGAGGAGCAACCTCTGTCCCGAGCCCTCCAGAGATCATCCACCAACGCGACCAATGCCGTCTCCGTGCTGTGCCCAGGCCTGAAACCCGATTGGAGGGGGTCGAGATAACTCGCTTCATCCAGGTACTGCGGGAGCTGACGTGCCACCACACTCTCCACAACCTTCGCAACAAAGCGAAGGTTGGAGACAGGACGATAATTTGATAATAATGCTGGGTCCAGGGACGGTTTCTTGAGGAGGGGCTGCACCACCGCCTCCTTCAAGGCGGCAGGTAAGAGCCTCTCTCTCAAGGAAGCATTTATAATACCCTGGAACCAGCCTCATGTCACCTCCCGAGTGGCCAAGACCAGCCAGGAGGGGCACGGGTCCAGCAAACAAGTGGTGGCATTAAGCCCCCCCAGTATCCTGTCCACGTCCTCCATGGTAACAGGATCGAACTCAACCCAATTGACCTCACCGATATCCACCCCCGCCCCCCCGCCCGGAGATGCCCAGTTGGAGTCCAGCTCATCCCGGATCTGAGCGATTTTGTCCTAGAAAACTCCTCAGCCCGTCCCTGCAAGGGATCCTCCCACGCTTCCACCTCCAAAAGGGAGCGGGTCACCCTAAACAGGGCGGCTGGGCAGTTTTCCGCGGACGCAATAAGGTTGGAGAGGTAGGACCTCCTCGCCATCCTTATCGCCACTAAGTACGTCTTAATATAAGATCGTAGTAGTGTTCGGTCAGACTCAGAGCGGCTAGCCCTCCAACTACTCTCTAGGCGTCTTTTCCGGCGCTTCATCTCCCTTAGCTCCTCAGAAAACCAAGGAGCCACTTGGGATCGGCACCGGGTCAGAGGCCGCAAGGGCACGACCCGGTCAAGGGCCCCAGCAGCCACCCTATCCCAGGTGGTGACCAAGCCCTCAACCGAGTCGTGTGTGTGAGCTTCTGGAAATGGCCCAAGCTCCGACAGGAACCTATCTGGGTCCATCAGGCACCTGGGGCGGTACCATTTTAACGGTCCCGCTTCCCTGCGGTCAGGGGGTGCGGAACGGAAGTCGAGCTTCAGGAGCGAGTGATCAGTCCATGACAGGGGTTCTACAACTATATCCCCTACACCCAGATCACTCTGCCACTGATCAGAGACAAAAACCAGATCCAGGGTGTGACCTCCTAAGTGAGTAGGGTCCCAAATTAACTGGGTCAGGCCCATGGCTGTCATAGGAGCCATGAACTCCTGAGCAGTCCCCGAGGCACCGCCGGCAGAAGGCAGGTTGAAATCCCCCATGACCATAAGGGGGTCTCAATATATGCTGGTGGCTAACCAACTTTCTGTACACAAATATGCTTGGGTGAAATTTATTTGTCACAGGTATCTTTCTTCAAACTGATTGGGTACCACGTGGATGATCTTAAGAATTTTTTATTGGCCAAGTGTGATTGGATACAGAAGGAATTTATCTTGGTGCATATGGTCTCAGTGTACATAAAAGAAAAGATACATTCGTCAAGAGTCAAGAATCATAAGGGAAAACATTTAATGATAATCATAGGGTACAATAAGAATAGAATAGAATAGAATAGAATAGAATAGAATAGAATAGAATAGAATAGAATAGAATTCTTTATTGGCCAAGTGTGGTTGGACACACAAGGAATTTGTCTTTGGTGCAAATACTCTCAGTATACATAAAAGAAAAGATATATTCATCAAGAGTCAAGAATCATCAGGTGCAACACTTAATAGTCATAGGGTACAATAAGCAATCAAATCATACTTGGAAACAGTCAATATAAATCGTAAGGATATAAGTGACAAAGTTACAGTCATACAGTCACAAGTGGGAGGGGAAGGGTGATAAGGAGTGATGAGAAGATTAACAGTAATAGTAGTGTAGACTTTGTAAATAGTTGGACAGTGTTGAGGGAATTATTTGTTTAGCAGAGTGATGGCGTTCAGGAAAAAACTGTCCTTGTGTCTAGTTGTTCTGGGGTGCAGTGCTCTATAGCGTCGTTTTGAGGGTAGGAGTTGAAATAGTTTATGTCTGGGATGTGAGGGGTCTGTAGATATTTTCACAGCCCTTTTTTTGACTTGTGCAATATACAGGTCCTCGATTGAAGGCAGGTTGGTAATAATTATTTTTTCTGCAGTCCTAATTACCCTCTGAAGCCTGTGTCCGTCTTGTTGGATTGCAGAACCAAACCAGATAGTTATAGAGGTGCAGATAATATCTTATTTTTATTTAATGTCATTTTTATTATACAATTCTTTAAATTTCTGTCAGTTCCCACTGCTTCCTCTTCAATCCTTAAAAACTCTGCCAGGATTTAGAAAGAAAATTGCCGACATCTCTTTAATTTAAAATGAAAGGCAAAAATACAGCATGTCCCGAGTATGAATATACATTCAATGTCCTAAAATATATTTTACTTTTTCGTATATGAGATTCCAAGTTCTTCATATGATGCAGCATGTCAAGAGTGAGGTGAATTATAGCATGAACTCACTACACATCAAGAGGAAAATGTAGATTCCCTTTAGTTCTCCTTGAAAGATTTGCAGGCTTCATTAAATAGAATAAAGTTTCAAAGGTACTTTCTTTCTATAAATAAACATATTCCTGTGCTATTTGCTTTGCTTCCAGATGGACAGGAATAACAATGCCAGCAGAGCTATACAAACCTCCTTAATTCATCTTAATGACATATTCACTTCAAATCCAACTACAAGCTACTTAAATGCTCACACAAGTAACCTTGCTTCACATAAATTTCCACCTCTGGAAAGAAAAGAAATAGCAGGCATTTAAGTGTAACTAATTTCTAATGTTAAATTTTGTAAAGTAGCCTTTCAGTACAGGGCAATATGAAAGGAGGGAAGGAAGGAAGGAAGGAAGGAAGGAAGGAAGGAAGGAAGGAAGGAAGGAAGGAAGGAAGGAAGGAAGGAAGGAAGGAAGGAAGGAAGGTTCCTGATAATCTAGTAAAAATAGATCTGGAATCTTCCTCCCTCCCTTCCTCCCCTCCCTCCCTCCCATCCTCCCTCCCTCCTGCTAATGAACATAATAATTTCTTAATTAGAATAAGGAATCCCTCCCCATTTTCCTTCTCTCTCTCTCTCTTTCTTTTTATTTCTCTCTCTTTCTCTCTCCTTCCTTTTCCCTCCCTCCATCCCTTTCTTTTTTCCTTCCTTCCCTCCTTCCCTCTGATGAACATAACAATTTCTTAATTAGAATAAGGAATTTCCCTCCATTTCCCTTTTCTCTCTCTCTCTCTCTTCTTTCTCTCTTTCTCTCTCCTTCCTTTTCTCTCCTTCCCTCCCTTTCTTTCTGTTTTCCTCCCTCCCTCCATATCTTCCTTCCTTCCTTCCAATGAACATAATCATTAATTAGAATAAGGAATCCCCCCAATTCCCTTCTCTCTCTCTCTCTCTTCGTTCTTTCTCTCTCTTCTTCCTCCCTTTTCTCCTCTCTCCCTCCATCCCCATCTTTTTTTTCTTTCTTCCCTCCCTCCCTCCCTCCTTCCTTCCTTCCTTCCTTCCTTCCTTCCTTCCTTCCTTCCTTCCTTCCTTCCTTCCTTCCTTCCTTCCTGGAGGTTTTGGAACTATTAGGGGTGGAGGGACAGAATCAGCAAGCACTGATTAAATGGTTCAGTTATATAAGTCATAAAGGTAACTATACCTTCCTTTCCACAAGAGGTTTCGAAAACTACTCCTGTGAATAATATTGCAAGCAGCCAAGATCCCATTCTATGTTAGATCTGAATCACTGCTGTGTTATTGTTGTGGTTGTTCTTTGTCTCTCTAGAAGTAGGCACAAAGGTTCCCATTTACAATGAATTTCATTCATCTGGTGCTTCATTTGCTTACTGGAATGGTAGGAGAGCTAACCATAGTAATTTAAAACGATTATTAGAAAGCTTAAGTTTCCAGTTAATAAAGGCCTTTATATAAAGTTAATAATGGGTTTCAAACCTATAAACCTGTAAAGGGTAATATTAGAATTAGCTGGCAGGGGAGAATTGGGAGACAGAAATATAAACATTGGCTGTTAATAAAGGTATTAACTCTTCTGGCTAGTCAATTGTTCTCTATCATTTTCATTCAATGAGGGATGATTCAGCAACATCCTGACACTGGTACAGTAAGCAAGGAGAAAATTGTAGTTCTTCACAGCAATAGCTGCAGATTTTTATATTTCAAGAATCTTATCACTGTTTGTTAAACTAGAGCTCAGAAATCCAAAATTTGTTGTCTTGGAAAGTTTCATTTCCCTCCCCACCGCTTAAAACGGGCTGGTTAAATTCAACTCTAATTTCTTAGTGATCTTGAAAGACGTGACTCTTTTAGATTGCCTAGTGCTTTTTCAACATTGTCTTCTGTAAAATCGATATGTATTATATCATTGTAGTTGTCTATGGTTCGACTAGGAAGTACTGGGCTTGATCCATTGCTGTTTACAAATACTGAGCCAAAGAATGTGTTAAAGAGGTTGGCTTTAATGGTATCTTCGTTGCAGTCTTTACCATTAGGTCCTTTCAGGGGTGGGATGGATCTCGAATCTTTTAGTTTGTTGTTTACAAAATTGTAAAAAGCGGGGGTGGAATTGGTGCATAGAAGGTTTTCCTCTTGTTTAATGTGATAATTGGTGCATTCAGTCTTTATCTAGTGGCATAAATTTTTGTATCGGCTTTTGAAGTTGGCAATTTTTGAAGTTTGCCAGTTCACCTCTGGATTCCAGATGCTGGGGCTTTTAAAATTTCAGTGAAAAGGAGAATAATGTAGAAGTGAGAGGAAAAGAAAGAATGTTATTTTCATGCCTTGTCTAGGCCTGGTTAATCAGAATAATCAATGCCGGTGAACTCATTCTGAGGTAAAACAAGATGCAGTGAGTAGAAGCTGATGGAAGAGTTTGCCTCTCCAAGTTGGGTATGTTCCATCACTGGAGTTCTTCAAGAAAAGATTGGACAACCATTTGTCCAGAATGGTATAAGATCTCCTGCCTAGCACAGGGGACCTCCCAAGGCTCCTTCCAGCCTCATCATGGATTTCATATGAATTGTTGAGATTACTATTATTGGTCCTTTGGAGTTAGTGTTGATTCCGGGGGACTGCCTAGCTTAGGATTTCAGAAATCGTTGTTGTGGCCTGACGGTGGCTGGCGGAGCTGGCAGCAGAGTGGACAGTAGTGAGGAGGTTGGGGAGGAACCTGGGCCAGTCCTGGAGGTTGAGGAAGGCTTGGATGAGGGCTCTGCATCAGAGGCAGAGATGGGGTCAGGGCAGGCTGGCAGTGAGGTGGGGGAGTTTCTGGAGCCGGTTCCCAGCCTGCACAAACACAGAGCTGCCAAAAGGAAGGCAAATTAAGAACTCAGGTTCAACATGGGAGTAAGGCCACAGGTGGACGTTGAATGGCTACTTCCATCAAGATTAAAAGAGAAGCAAAAGGGAAGGGGGCTTTTGCAGGAAACAACTTGCTCATTCCTTCATTCCAGCCTCGTGAGGATTTGTCTGTATAACCCAGCCCTTCCCTGCCAGCACTGAGTGTGGAACTATTTACCGGGCAGCATTCCAGGATTGATAAAGGTCTGAGCTAAATTAGTATACCTTTGCAAGACTGTTTGCCAAGCCATTGGCTGACTGTGAATGAAATATATTCACATTAATGTAATAAAAGAGGTTTTTGCCGGGACTCAGAAATGACTTAGTGCTTTTTGGGAAGGCCTAGGGCAGAACAATAGTTTGCCATTGGCTGCTTCCTAGGGTTGAGAGAAAGCCTCAAAGTCACCCAGCTGGCTTTGTGGCTAAAGCAGGACAAGAGCTTACAATCTTGAATTCAGAACTGACCAGCCTTCCCCTTCTCATTTGTGTTGGGGAATAACAAACCCTTGTTGAATCTTACAAAATTTCATTGACAAATGAGTATACAATTAGGCTTCAAGTAATGGTAATTATCCTGCTATTCCAAGGTGGAAAACGTATTAGGAAAGCTCTCTCTATATATATAGAATTAGGCACACAGGAATTCTAATGGTTTTGGAATTTTTATTGTTGATCTGGCCGGTGGCTCTGTTGACTGCACTGTACGTCATTTCAATTTTCTACTTCTTCTGGCAAAATTTGTGAATTTTTTGTTTGATACAGAATCTCGAATAATTACACAATTAAAAACACAGTATTCCTTTTTTAAAAATTACCCACTTAAGTCCGTGTTTCGGGCTAGAGTCCAGGTGACTGAATGGAGCCGAGTATTTACTGGCCGGATGCCCCTCCTGATGCCTATGTTGAGTTCACAGCAGATGTTTTTTCTAAGCACCTGGGAGAGAAACATCTGCTGCTACCTAGGATTGAACTCTCAACCTTCCAAGTGGGAGGTAAACATCTTCTCCACTAAGCTACCACATTGTTCACACAATTAAAAATACAGTATCTTTACAGTAACAGTAGAGATTATAATTGAATATATAGAATATATTGTCGCATTTTGTAGAACTTGCTGATGGCAGCAAAGGAAACTTTGTAATTGGTCAACGGCTATCTTAAACCATTCAGGCCTCTTACATTATGATTCCTGGGAAGAAAAGATAAGAATTTTGAAACCCAATAGTAACAGTTTACTTTTTATATCAAATTACTTGGAACTTTTCCATCTGGAAATCAATTTATTGCTTGTTTTCCAACTTGTACACATCCTTATGTTCAAGCTTTGCTTTTTTCTAGGTTAGGGATTCCACTTCATACTATTTAATAACTTCCTAAAAGTATTGAGTGAAGCCACTGGGAGATTTGTATTGAAGAGTTGTCATATTTAGATTTCTTACCCACAATGGACTTGAGAAGGTTTTGGGAAAGAATGCTTTGGGCAGCACAAGCCAAACAAGCTGGAGGTTTTATAAATAGGCTCTGTTTCTTAGAGCAAAAACTCTTGTCTCTTTCTTCTTCACATAGAAATTGGATTCTCCTATTCACCTACAGTAAAGCTGACAAATATTTTAATCTTGTTCCATAATGTTGAGCAACGTCACTTCTCTTTCCTTTAGTCAGATGTTCTGCCCAGATGGCCAATTACTAGAAATAGAACCAATCATAGTGCTTCCTCTCAGTGCAACTGAATTTTTAAGAAGAGATTGGACAACCATTTGTCTAGAATGGGATAGAGTCTCCTGCTTGAGAAGAGGGTTGGACTAGAAGACCTCCAAGATCCCTATCAACTCTGTTATTCTGTTAACTGTGAAGGACAGAAGATTGGTGTCAAATGAGAATGGTGGAATTTTATCAGGTGGTTAACAAACTTTAAACATTGCAAACTGGATAAAATTCATTAGGCAACAAGCACCTTCCAAGTAAATTGTCATGGTAATCTGCAAAGACTTTGTAGCAGCTTCTTCTGCTATTTGCATTCCCCGCACTCAAATTCTTTTCAAAGCCTCTCCCATTATTGTTTGTGAATGTAAAAGTTGTTCTTCTTAATTGCAGAAGCCTTGATTTGAAGAGGAAAATCTCTCAGACCAATCCATATCGTGAAAACCAACTAGTTTTCTTCTGGTCTGTTTTGATTTGCAAAATAATGCGGAATGTTGAGGAAAGCCCATAAAATCTGAAAACATGACATTCCTGACCCAAATGAATCTAGGCTGCTCTGAAAATCTCTACTTTTAGCTAGGTGGACTATGCTGCAAAGATTGAGAGTAAGATTTTTTTTTAACTTATACCACATTCCTTACTCATAAATACAACCTCTATTCCAGGGGTAGGATTCAAATTTTTTTTACTAGCGGTTCTGTGGGCGTGGCTTGGTGGGCGTGGTGTGGCTTGGTGGGTATGGAAGGGGAAAGGATAATGTAAAATCTCCATTCCCCCCCACCCCATTAACCTGCTTTCCAGCTCCGTTCTCCTGTGTAGGGCAATCAAAGAAGACCCAGCCAATCAGCTGGGACTTGGGAGGCAGAGAATAGATGGGGCGGGGCCAGTCAGAGGTGGTATTTGCCGGTTCCCCGAACTACTCAAAATTTCCACTACCGGTTCTCCAGAACTGGTCAGAGTCTGCTGAATACCCACCTCTGCTTGACTCCAACAGAAACCTACCTATATAAATCATTGTGTCCTTTACTCATGCACACTGGTTGCCACACAACAACCACAACAACAACTACAACAAAGTTGGTCCAACCAAGAGAACATACTTTACTTGCATAGACTTCCATACATGGTCGTCAAAGCTGAAGCCAAATGTCCTATCTACCATAAATATATGTGGGTGTGAGCAGAAGAATTCAGATGTCAATTGGCAAGATGAAGCAATGCTTACTTCTGCTTCGTTTCTTGGTTGCCATTCAAAGGGGAGGGGAGAGAGCATGGGGGAGGGGAGCCAGGAATGTGATATCTCAACCAGCTAGCCATAACATCTACCAGTCGGCATGAGAACCAAGTTCATGTCAACAGACACCTGTTGAAATTGATTGGGAATCTACATCTGGACGGATTGGCCCATGTGACCTGAGAGACAAAATAGGGTGGGAAGATCTCATTCTTTTAACTATCTCTAAGCATGGGAATAATTTAAGCTAGCTGTCAACTCATAAAATATTTTCTATGGTCTTTTTAGAGTTGCCAACAGAAAGGGAGGGAGTGCAGCAGTTTGCAGAACCAAAATTGCATCCCACAAATGTTTTCAAAGATAGTAACTAGGTGACTAAGTTTCTCCCACGCAAAATTCTAATTGGAGACCATGATTGATGCCTCTTGGCTATGGAGGTGTCCCGTTGGAGAATAGGGATTATGATACACTCAGGGGGTGGAGGGAAAACCAGGGTCAACAGTGACAATGAATTATGTGTCTCACAGTCGGCTACACCCAGGCAGTGCCGCGTATATTAACTCCCAATAAATCCTTTTGAAGTTTTGAAAGTTTGGCTCAAGACTCATGATTTAACTGGGGGTAACTGCTGGAATCCTGACAGTAGCTTCACCTTTCTAAGTGCCAATATGATGTACTCAGTAAAGGATCTCTTGAACCCAAACGAAGTGTCAGAGTCCTGACTTCCCAGAGTTCATTACTCAGAATGGTGACATCAGAATTCTGTAGTAGTTTTGCTGCCCTGCTACCATGTTTGACTTGCCTGTCAGTGGTGTGAACTAATTTAGAGTTAGACCAGGAAGTTGTACAAAGAAAATGTAATGCAGAGTAGAAAGGAAGGCTGCTAAAAAATCTCTGTTGTATTTTGCTGTGTTTTGGTAACTTTCTTAATGATAAGATGCATCTATATTCCAGACTTTGTGTTGGTGGTTTCTTGGCAACTCTATAGATCTGTACAACTGTGTAGGGATGGTGGGAATTGAAGCTTTTGAGCTAGCATTCTCTAGTTACGAATTATATATTCTTCCTCTCCCCTCCCTCCCTTGCTAACAACTTTAGGAGCAGTTCTTGCTGACTCTCATGCATCATTCACCTGTCTTTAATCCCATAAACATGGATACTGTGAAGTTGAGAAACAAAATAAAAAGCTTATAAAAATGCTCTCTCTGCCTTTCCTCCTTTGCTGAAAATGACAGCACTCTTGTTCATCTGCAGTGAAGAAAGGCATGAAGTCAAGGTAAGAGCCACGGTGACCCAGTGGTTAGAATGCAGCATTTGCAAGCTGACTCTGCCCACCACCAGGAATTTGATCCTGACCTTCTCCAGGTTGACAGCCTTCCATCCTTCCGAGGTCGATACAATGAGGACCCAAATTGTTGGGAGCAACATGCTGGCTCTTGTAAACTGCTTAGAGCAGTGGTCGCCAACCTTTTGGGCCTCAGGGACCACTAAACTCATAATTTTAAATCCCAGGAACCACTAACTGGTTTTGTGGGTGTGGCCTAATTTGTGGGGTGTGCCTTGGTGGTCATGTGACTAGCTGAGCATAGCTTGTATGTAAATATTGTAAATATTTATATAAATATTGAATTTTTTTATAAAAAGAGCAACTTTTACGCAAAATCAGGCAAAGCAGGCAGACAGATTGAGTTACTCACAGAATCACAGATTCATTCAGAAATCTATCTATCTGCCATTGGCTAGCTCAGTTTGTCACATAAAATTTGCTTGCAAGCAAACTCATAAAATTTGCTAGCAAACAAACTCACAAAATTAACTCACAACACACCATGTATGTAAATATTGAATTTTTTATTTAAAAAATAACAACTTAGCAGACAAGCTTGCCAAGTAAGGAGTGAGTGGGTAGGGTGGGTTCCCGCGGGCCATGTGGGCTGAGCAGCCTTGTGTTTCTGTGCAGCCTGGATTAATTGCTTTGGGGGGATGCTCTGGGGATGAGATTTCTCTGCGGCCCACCAAAATTTTCTCACGGCCCACCAGTGGGCCACAGCCCACCAGTTGGCGACCGCTGGCTTAGAGAAGTCTGTAAAGCACTGTGAAGCAGTATATAACTGCTATTGCTATTGCTATTCTGTTATTACAGAGAATGGTTACTACTTAAACAGCAACTCAGGCGCAAGCCTTAATATACAGCACATGGAGAGACCAAACCAAATCCAAAAATGTTAAGATCATTAATTCAGCCACAGACACATAGAAATAACCCGTATTTTCCCACCATTCAATAGAGATGATTATAAAAGTCAATAAGCAAATAAAAGACCGAACCCAATAATCAATGCCAGATAAGCAGGGATTAATCCAAGACAAACAATCAATCAGAAAACAATGACCCTATCAAAGAATTAGTTATCAAGGAGAAAATTAAACTCCTATCAAAAGGCCAGCTACTGTCAAGGCCAGCTAGTGGGAACTGGGAGAAAACTCTACACTCACCAACATTGATATCGTTACCTAGTTTGTGTATGACATATTGGTAAACAAATAACCAAGCTCAGGGAGCAGCAAAGACTCCGTAGTTCAGTCCTGAGCTTCAGAGATTCTCTTCTATTTACAAGCCTTAGTACATTATATGTACACATACATTTCAAGTCTGAGCAGAATACATTTTTCATCACAGCGAGCTTCCTTTTGGTAATGTTTGTTAGCCAATAACATGTACATAGTTTATAAAACCTTATCAAATATCCTTCCTCCAGAAACATTTGCTTTAGTAGGTGACAGTATTAAAATGAACCTTGTCTACGTTTTGAAGCTACTCAGAGTTGGGTCTAATTAGCACTTCGATAGGAAACCAAACTAAAGTCCCAGGGCCAAAATCCTAGAAACAGTGGCAAATCAAACTTATTTTATTTATTTATTAATCGTATTTCTATACCGCTCCCTCTCCGAAAAGGGACCCGAGGCGGTGTACAGCCTAATAAATACTTAAAATACAAGAATACAAAATTAAATAGAGTTTAAAACCGAATTAAACATGAATATAGCTGCATCCCAAAAGTTTAAAAATGAAGTTAAAATTTTAAAAACCCTATTAACTTAAAACCCCTTAAACCCTCACTGGGCCAGGCCAGCCTGTTTAAAAAATAGGGTCTTAACTGCGCGCCAGAAGGAGAGGATATCTGTCATGGCTCGTATCACCGGGGGGAGATCATTCCACAGGGAGGGCGCTCCCACAGAGAAAGCACGCACCCTCGGGGTCGCCAGCCGCCAGCGATCAGGTGGCGGTACCCCAAGTAGGGTGACCCTGTGGGAGCGTACTGGGCGGCGGGAGGTTGTTGATGGCAGCAGGCGGTCCCGTAAGTACTCGGGTCCCGAGCCATGGAGCACTTTAAATACCGTCAGTACCACCTTGAATCGAATCCGGAAGGCCACAGGAAGCCAGTGCAGCCTGCGGAGAAGTGGTGTTACGTGCGCGCCCCGAGGGGCGCCCACGATCACCCGCGTGGCTGCATTCTGAACTAACTGCAGCCTCCGGAGACTCTTCAAGGGGAGCCCCATGTAGAGAGCATTGCAATAATCCAAGCGGGAGATAACGAGGGCAGAAGTGACTGTGCGAAGTGCGCCCAGATCCAGAAAGGGCCGCAACTGGTAAATCAGACGAATCTGATAAAAAGCCCCCCTGGTGACGGCTGCAATATGTTCTTCCAAAGACAGCCGCACATCCAGGAGGACACCCAAGTTGCGTGCCCTTTCCATGGGGGTCAAAACCTCTCCCCCCACGGCCAGCGAAGGAATAAGCTGGCTGTATCTGGGCGCAGGAAACCACAGCCACTCGGTTTTGGCTGGATTGAGACGAAGCCTGTTACGACCCATCCAACCCCGCACGGCCTCCAGGCACCGGGTCATCACTTCGACGGCTTCATTGGGGTGGCCCGGGGTGGAGATGTACAGCTGAGTATCATCAGCATACTGATGGAACTCCACCCCAAAGCCACGGATGATCTCACCCAGCGGCTTTACATAAATGTTGAACAGCAGGGGCGAGAGCACCGACCCCTGAGGCACCCCACAAAGCAGGGGCCTTGGGGACGATCTCTGCCCCCCCCATCAACACAAATTGCGAGCGGTCGGAGAGGAAGGAGGAGAACCACCGCAACACGGTGCCTCCAACCCCCAACCCCTCCAACCGCTGCAATAAGATACTGTGGTCGACAGTATCAAAAGCCGCCGAGAGATCTAACAGGACCAGGACAGAGGAACAACCTCTGTCCCGAGCCCTCCAGAGATCATCAACCAACGCGACCAACGCCGTCTCTGTGCTGTGCCTGGGCCTGAAGCCCGATTGGAGGGGGTCGAGATAACTCGCTTCATCCAGGAACCAGGGGAGCTGACGGGCCACCACACTCTCTACAACCTTCGCAACAAAGCGAAGGTTGGAGACAGGACGATAATTTGATAACAATGCTGGGTCCAGGGACGGTTTCTTGAGGAGGGGCCGCACCACCGCCTCCTTCAAGGCGGCGGGTAAAAGCCCCTCTCTCAAGGAAGCGTTTATAATACCCTGGAACCAGCCTCGTGTCACCTCCCGAGTGGCCAAGACCAGCCAGGAGGGGCACGGGTCCAACAAACTGGTGGTGGCATTCAGTCCCCCCAGCACCCTGTCCACGTCTTCTACAGTAACAGGGTCGAACTCAACCCAAATGGCCTCCCCGATATCTACCCCCGCCCCCCCGCCCGGAGATGCCCAGTCGAAGTCCAGCTCGTCCTGAATCTGAGCGATTTTGTCCTGCAGAAACCTAGAAAACTCCTCAGCCCGTCCCTGTAAGGGATCCTCCCGCGCTTCCATCTCTAAAAGGGAGCAGGTCACCCTAAACAGGGCGGCTGGGCGGTTTTCCGCGGACGCAATAAGGGTGGAGAGGTAAGTCCTCCTCGCCACCCTTATCGCCACTAAGTACGTCTTAATATAAGATCGTAGAAGTGTTCGGTCAGACTCAGAACGGCTAGCTCTCCAACTACTCTCTAGGCGTCTTTTCCGGCGCTTCATCTCCCTTAGCTCCTCGGAAAACCAAGGAGCCATTTGGGATCGGCACCGGGTCAGAGGCCGCAAGGGCACGACCCGGTCAAGGGCCCCAGCAGCCACCCTATCCCAGGTGGCAACCAGGCCCTCAACCGAGTCGTGTGTGTGAGCTTCGGGAAATGGCCCAAGCTCCATCAGGAACCTATCCGGGTCCATCAGGCGCTTGGGGCGGTACCATTTAAGCGGCCCCGCCTCCCTGCGGTCGGGGGGTGCAGAACGGAAGTCGAGCTTCAGGAGCGAATGGTCTGTCCATGACAGGGGTTCTATAACTATGTCCCCTACACCCAGACCACTCTGCCACTGATCAGAGACAAAAACTAAATCCAGGGTGTGACCTCCCACGTGAGTAGGGTCCCGAATTAACTGGGTCAGGCCCATGGCTGTCATGGAAGCCATGAACTCCTGAGCAATCCCCGAGGTACCGCCGGCAGAAGGGAGGTTGAAATCCCCCATGACCATAAGCCTGGGGGTCTCAACCGCCACACCGGCTATAACCTCGAGGAGCTCAAGCAGGGCCGATGCCGCATAGCAGGGAGCCAGGTATGCGATCAGCAAGCCCACCTGCACCCTGGGACTGAACTTCACGAAAAGAGACTCACACCCGGTCGTCTGAGAAACAGTGGATTCCCTCGGACACAGATCCTCCTTAATAACCACCGCAACACCCCCGCTCCTCCCCTGGGCCCTCGGCCGATGAAAAACCCGAAAAACCCGAAACCCGGCTGGGCACATCTTCTGCCTTGATTGCAAGATAATGCAACAGATTTGATCATAAAGATATGATTATCTAGGCTTTAAATAATAATTTAAATAAAGTATTAGTAGTCCTTTAAATGAAATAAGTCATTATTAAAGATAAAGGTTCCCCTTGCACATACGTGCTAGAAGGCGGTGCCCATCTCCATTACAAAGCCGAAGAGCCAACGCTGTCCGAAGACATCTCTGTGGTCATGTGGCTGGCATGACTAAACGTTGAAGGTGAAGCATGGAACGCTGTTCCCTTCCCACCCAAGTGGTCCCTATTTTTCTACTTGCATTTTTACATGCTTTCGAACTGCTAGGTTGGGAGAAGCTGGGACAAGTAACGGGAGCTCACTCCGTTACACGGCACTAGGGATTCGAACTGCTAAACTGCTGACCTTTCTGATTGACAAGCTCAGCATCTTAGTTACTGAGCCACTACATCCCTAATGTCGTTATTAGCTAGGCCCTAAAATATCCATAGATGGATTAGTAAGACTCTTCTAACATAGTTAATCTTTCTATCCCAAGTTAACTGTGGAGCCAGATCACACAGCAGAACAGATTTTGTTGAGATAAAGTACATGGTTAATGCAAAGGAAAGTTTAATCTCCCTTATCTTTTAGAAATGTCAAATTAAATAATGGTAGAAAGTTGCAATTACATGTATATTCACTCATTTGCACTTTGGAACTAGGGCACTTCCAGGCATTCATCTTCCTTCAAAGCTTTTAATTTTCAGAATTTTACATTTTAAATGTCCATGTTAAAAAGGGAAACTTAGAAGGAGGGATGCGCTCACTCACACACATACACAAAATTTTTTGGGGGAAATTGCTTGCAAAACAATAATGTATCTTAAATCGCTAACCTATATGTAGACATTAGTTTTCATAAGAATTTGTTTGCCTTCGCCAATGCAGAAATAGGAAGACTTGAAAGTGCAATTAAAGGTGCAATTTAAAAAATTAGGAAACAGAGAAACTAAGGGGGAAAAAAACCTCTGAAATCAGGTTTTTGTCATTTCTAGGTAAAGGTGGCCTGATTAAATCTGAATATATAATTGTTTATATATACCAAAAGGAGACTATATGATGACATGTAAGAGAAAAAGCATAGCTATGTGACTGTCTTCATCCCGTCCCATTGGCCCATCTGTCATGGCCTTGTCAGAGCCCGGGTCCAAGAAGTAGGAGATGGAACTGGGGCCGATAGAGGGGGTGGATGCAGTGCCTACGGCCCCTAAAGAATGACCTGCGGATGAGGATGAGGCATCCTGGGCCCCTCAAGCTTTGGAAGAGTAAGCAGAGAGGAAGAGAGGACGCAAGCTAACCGAGGAAGATGGAAAGGGTAGGCAGCAAAGCAGAGCTCCGGAGATGAGAAAATCCTTACCCTGCCCACCCTGCAGAGAATGGAGAGGAGATACAGTCAGCATAGGGTGACCCAACTACTCGGGAGAAGGGCGTCCCACCCCTCCACACAAGGATCATCTGGAGAGTAACATGTAAGGAGATAATGTGGGGAGGAGCTTTTGTTGGGAATAAGTGTTGTATTTTGTGGCAACACTCTTATCGGTTCCTAGAAGAACTTTGCTCCAGAATCCTTGCTGTGGTTGATTGAGGTTTGATCCTTTGCCTTGACATTGGTGGACTTCCACTGCTGGAAAGTTGCACAAAGTGTATGCAGGAGCGTGGGTTCGAGCCTTGCTCTTGAACTGTAGGTGTGCCCCATGGACAGAGATTTTGGGGAACGGACCAGGAATTTCTGGATTGTGGGGATTTGGGGGGATGCTGCTTGAATAAAGGCTGACAAGCTTTCACCTAGCACATGTTGCTTGTCACCAACTTTGGGTCATATCACCTTCTCACCTGGTGAGGCAAAGGAAGGATGCTAAAGACCCTGTCAGTTAAAGATCTTCAACTGGCAGGGTCCAGAAAGATAGCCTTTCTCTGTTGTTGCTCCACCATAGAGGTGAGGCAGACCTCTACTCAGTTGGCCTTCTAGAAAGGTATTAAAACACTTCTCTGTGGCTTTGTATGGGGATGTCAAGCTCAGGAGATTCAGACAGTTGAAAAGAGTATCAAGTTTTATTGCAAGCTTAAGCTTTTTGCAAGAATCTGAACAACTAACGGTCAAAGGAAATTAGCAGGAGTTAAGGAATTCAGAGCTAGAACTTAGATCTCTTGTGGGCATGCAGGGACTCGTGAGTACTGATGTGCTTGACCCCTCCCACAGGTTCAGCTGGTCATCTCCTGTAGGAGAACCCAGAGGTGCACACTACCATGGGGCAATTTCATACAGATGGGGAATGGCTGAAAGCCAAGTCTATATTTATCTCAGGTCAAGTATGTCCTAATATCTATCATATTTCTTTGGGTCATAACAACTAAATAGTGCCCTCCTTGTTAAAAAGGAGAAATCGTAGAATTGTAATATTGGAAGGGATTATAGTCCAACTGTCTACAATGGTTAGCAAAATCAATTAAAAACCTGGTATGCTTCACAACCACCTCAGAAACAGCTCATGGAATTGGGATAATAACATAATGAACCCCTTTATGATCATCATGACTTATGACCATAGTTAACAGGTTACATTATGATTTTGTTAAGTCAAAAGCTATCTGTACTATCCAATCATTTCCCCATCCTGATATACTGTATTTATATGTATTCTTCTTGGCTATCGCTCAACACTAAACTAATCTTGAATCTCTGAAGCTAAGCAGGAACACTCCTCATTAGTTAGATTAGATTAACAGAGTTGGAAGGGACCTTGTAGGTCATCTAGTCCAACCTGCCGCCAAAGCAGATGATCCTACACCATTTCTGACTGATGGCAGTCCAGTCTCTTGTTGAAAGCTTCCAGTGATGAAGCTCCCACAACTTCTGAAGGCAACTTCTGTTCTATTGGTTGATTGTTTTCACTGTCAGAAAATGTCTCATTATTTCCAGATTGAATCTCTCCTTGTTCAGTTTCCATCCATTATTTCTTGTCTGGACTTCGTGCTTTAGAAAATAGCTTGACCCCCTTCCTCCTCTCTGTGGCAGCCCCTCAAATACCGGAACGCTGCTATCATGTCTCCTCTGGTCTTTCTCTTCACTAGACTAGCCAGGCCCACTTCCTGCAACTGTTCATTGTATGTTTTAGCCTCCAGTCCCCTAATCATCTTGGTTGCTTTTCTCTACACTCTTTCTAGAGTCTCAACGTCTTATTAGAGTGTGGTGACCAAAAACTGGGTGCAGTACTCTAGGTGTGGTCTTACTAAGGCTTTATAGAGTGCTATTAGTACCTCCCTTGATCTTGCTTGTATCTCTCTGTTAATGCAACCTAGGATTGCATTGGCTTTTTTGGCTGCCGCTACACCCTGTTGGCACCTATTTAATTGGTTGTCCACTAAGACTCCAAGATCGCTCTCACAGTTACTGCTGGTTTCACCCACTCTATATGTGTATTTCTCATTTTTCTTGCCTACGTGTAAGAGTTTACTTTTTTTCTACATTGAATTTCATTTTGTTAGATAGTGCTTGGAGACGTGATCACCAGCAGAGAATCCTGGATCTATAAGCCAGCTTGGAAAGTCCAAAAATGGAAGGAGACAGGAACAAGCCTAGAAAACTGCATGGATGCCATTTCTAAAAGTTGTGTCCCCCTCCATCTCTTCCTCATTTTATGTCTAACTCTGCAGACATTACAGTGCATTGGCTTGAATGCTAATCCTGTGTGACCATTTGTTCACCTCAAATCCATTCATTCAACACCCAATGAAGTACCAGGTGTCGCCAAGGGAGGTCTGTGCTACCAAAATCATTGGCCCACACTTCCTTGCTGCTTCCCTGTATAGCATGTGTGACGCAGACACTCAGTAACGATGAAGTTTGCAGGAAAACAGCTGCCTACAGAAAAGGCTAATTGATATTTGCTAACTGGAGCATGGAAGCAGAAGGATGCCTGGTATGAGGGAGGGAAATGTAACCAGCCGGGCAGCCTCACTTCTCATTTGCCATGCTTGAAGAAAACTGCTTATGCATTCACCTAGAATAATGTTATACCAGCTGCATAGCTTTAAGTGCACGATGGGATTTAAAAGAAAATTCAGATCAAATTGTGGCTGCAATCTTCCTTACCTAAACTGGAAGCTGAGCATGACAAAATGGATTTGTGTCTATAGAAACATAGATACAAATATACATACCTACGTATAAATATTCATAAATGTACAGTATATACAGACATATATTTACATAGGCCTATAGGCATAGACATACATACACACATACACACAGGGAATCCTCGTGGTCTATTAGGGTCGTAAGTCAAAAATATTGTGAATGAATCAGATTCAATTTTATGACATTGTTAAATCAAATTTGTTAATTGGATCAAATAGATTGCTAAAGAAATGAAAATCAGGCTTACTATTTTCTCCCCCTACACTTTTGGGATAAATTCGTATTTGTGAATGTTTTCTAAATGGACGCTCATTCCAGGGTGATTACATGTATGCATGTATATATGTGTGTGCTTGTGTTTATACATCTACATCTGTAACTCTCTCTCTCTCTCTCTCTCTATCTATCTATATTACACACACGTGCACACACACACACACATGCATAGGTAAGGTAAAGGTTCCCCTTGCACATATGTGCTAGTCGTTTCCGGCTCTAGGGAGCAGTACTCATCTCCATTACAAAGCCAAAGAGCCAGCGCTGTCCGAAGACCTCTCCGTGGTCATGTGGCCGGAATGACTAAACACCGAAGGTGCACAGAACGCTGGTACCTTCCCACCAAAGTAGTCCCTATTTTTCTACTTGCATTTTTTACGTGCTTTCGAACTGCTAGGTTGGCAAAAGCTGGGACAAGTAATGGGAGCTCACTCCATTTTGCGGTGCTAGGGATTCAAACCACCGAATTGTCTTTCTGATCGTCAAGCTCAGCGTCTTAACCACTGAGCCATCACATCCCTATATACATACATACATACATACATACATACATACATACATACATACATACATACATTCATACATACATTCATACATACATACATACATACATACATACATACATACATACATACATACATACATGCATACACAGAGAGGTTGGGCTTGTCTGTAAACTCTACATAGATCATCCATCCATCCATCTCCGCACTTTGCATTACTGAAAGAACATGCATTATTTTGATCAGTATATTTGCCTAGGCTAAGACTGCAGCAGAGAAAGACGTTGGCAGACAATCCAGAAAACTCTGCACTTCGTCAGCGTAAAACAGAGCCAGAGAAGAATCAAAATCAGAATTCTTTATTGGCCAAGTGTGATTGGGCACACAAGGAATTTGTCTTGGTGCAAATGCTCTCAGTATACATAAAAGAAAAGATATTCATTAAGAATCATCAGGTACAACACTTAATGATAGTCATAGGATACAATAAGCAATCAAACCATACTAGGAAACAGTCAATATAAATTGTAAGGATACAAGCGACAAAGTTACAGTCAAGTGGGAGGGGATGGGTTCATAAGGAGTGATAAGAAGATTAATAGTGATAGTAGTGCAGACTTTGTAAATAGTTGGACAGCGTTGAGGGAATTATTTGTTTAGCAGAGTGATGGAGTTCGGGGAAAAAACTATCCTTATGTCTGGTTGTTCTGGTGTGTAATTAATTAAAAAATTAATATTATCAAATATTACAAAAGGGATTTATCAAAACCAGGAGAACACCCAGTGATGCAGGAAGCAAAATTACGCTCTTAGACTTTTAGCTGGACAAGGATGACCTGCTCTGCTTTTTTCCTTAGTTTCACACAGACTCTTTGATGTTCCTGTAACACTTATTTTCGCGCCAAATCCATTCCCTCATACATCTTTGAAGCTTACACACGCATAACTACACATGGGTATTTCCTTGCAATTATCCAAATATTATCGTCCTTAAGGTTCTGCAACTTTCTCAGAACATATTTTTGTTTCATTGTGTCCTATGTCTTTGACTTATAAGAGTTGATTTAGCGACCATTCAAAGCTACGATGCTGGGAAAAAAGGTGACTTAATTATCGTTTTTCACACAACCGTTGCAGCATCTCCATGGTCATGTGACCAAAATGCACACGCTTGGCAATGGATTCAGAATTATGATGGTTGCCCTGGGGTCACGTGTTCAACTTCTGGTGAACACCTTCTCACAAGCAAAGATGTTGCTACCTTAAACAGCCGTAGTAACTCACTTACCAACTGCAGCAAGAAAGGTTGTGAAATGGGGCAAAGCTCACTTAACACACATCCCACTTAGCAACAGAAATGTTGGCCTCAATTGTGGATGGGCGTCGAGGATTACATGAAAGGAGCACAAATTAAAAGAGGAATCTGCTTACACAAAATTAAATGGGGGACTAGACTTTGCAGTATATATATAATCCGGGTTTTGTTATAGAAATGTTGTCTTAATTAACAGTTAATACTACAATGAGGATTTAAAATAAAACAGATGCTCTGCAAAATTTAAGAAGCCTGGCAGTACTTTCTTCCAGCAAATCTTATTTCACATAATATTTAAAATAAACACAGTAGTTTTATTATTACAGTAGTACCTTGGTACTCAACCACTTCAAAGCTCATTGAATTTGGTACTCAATGCATTTGGATGCAAAAATGTCCCAGCACTCAGAGTTTGTTTAGTACTCGATGCACTGCAATAGGAAGAGAGGGATGGCTGGGAAGGACAGACAGAAAGTTGGCCATGCTGGGAAGGTCATTGTCATAGGAAAAGGAACAGATAAGAAATCTTTCCCAGCTGAAACAAAGGGTGAGGTGGTAAATCACATGGTTTGTTTGATACTCGTCATTATTAGTACTCATTGTGCCTCCTGGAACCAATGAAGAACGTACCACTGTACTGTCATTAGAAAAGAGTTACAAAAGCAGTATTTTTATTTCCTAACATTCATGAGAGAGGTGCTGCAGCCCCTAATTTCCTAAACAGGAGTGCAATCTAAGGAAAGGAAACAAATACTCAAATTGTCTGTAGAGATTCTCAGTCATCCAGGTCATGGTTGTCCCAAAGGCAACTGGACTTTCTGGTTTCTTCTCATCCAAGAAGCGACTTCAGCTCTGTGTGTATATGTTCTTCAGAGTTTCAAAGCTGTTCTTCAGAGCTGAAGAAGCTTCTTGGGTGAGAAGTGAAACATCTTCAAAGAAAAACAAGTCCAGTTGCCTCTTGAAAAAGCATCTTTGGAACCGATCCTCAGATTCATTCATATGTTTTCAGTCCAAGACAGGCAACTATTGAAAATGCAGATGAAATGCAATAGGTATTTATGGCTGCCACACAACTCTAATATTTCGTTTATGGTAATCAATAGGAGTGTTACAACTCCAAAATGGTAAACCTTGCTTATATATTCTGCTGTCATAGCACTGCTGAATGTAGACATGTTAATAGATTAAGACAAGGGTCTTCAAGCTTGGCAAGTTTAAGACTTGTGGACTTCAACTCCCAGAATTCCTTAGCTAACATGACTGGAAAAAGAATTCTGGGAGTTGAAGCCCACAAGTCTTAAAGTTGTCAAGTTGGAAGACCCCTGGATTAAGAGAAATGTTTTTGGGTTCATCCATGTATAGATTTAACTCTACCTTTGATCCAGGAATGGGATTCAATTTTTTAACAACCGGTTCTGTGGGCATGGCTTAGTTGGTGGGTGTGGCCTCTTATGACTGTGGGGATGCTGCAACAGTCGTAAGTGTGAAAAATGGTCATAAATCCCTTTTTTCAGTGCCATTGTAACTTTGAATAGTCACTCCACACAAGCAAAGTACCAGCAAAGGAGGGGAAAAAAACTCCAGAGAAGTTCCTGAGACAGGAAGTCTAGTCCTGCCAAGAATGTAAAAAGGGTTAACGGAGAGGCAGTTTCTCTAAGCAACACCAGAATGTTTCCTTCCTGCCTTCCTTACAGGATTAGGCCAGTAATTTCTTCTAACAACCGGTTCTCCGAACTACTTAGAATGTTAACAACCGGTTCTAGTGAATAGATGCAAATCTGTAGAATCCCACCCCTGCTTTGATCAATTGTGAAGACTGCAAATCAAAAAGCTTCACTCTAGACCAGGGGTGTCAAACTCAATTTCATTGAGGGCCGCATCAGGGTTGTGTTTGACCTCGGGGGGGGGGGGGGAGTGGGAGTGACCAGGGGGCATGGCCAGCATGATGTCATTCCTGTCAGAGGGTGCTGTGGTGGCCCAAGCACTCTGCCAGCAAAAATGGCTCCCAAGCTCTGTTTTCAGCTGCTACAGCCTCCTGCAACCTTCTACCAGTGAAAACAGGCTCAGGGGGGCTGCCTGCGGCCCACCCAAGCTCCATTTTCACTGGCAGAGGCACAATGGGCCAGTCCTTCGCTGTTTCCAAGGCAGCCCTGCAAGCCAGATCTAAGCACCCCACAGGCCTGATCCGACCCTCGGGCCTTGAGTTTGACACCCCCTGTTTTAGACCATTATCCCTGTCACCACTACCCTCAAATCCCTTGGAGGTTGAAGGGAAGAGGATTGTGGACAGGATCCCATGGTGATAAAGGAAAATGTTTGTAGCTCAGCATTGAAATGAGGGATCTCTGGCGGTCTCTGAGCTCACTTGTTTTCTTGCAGTCTTTTCATTACCTAAATCACTACCTTATCCAAACTGGATAGATTTAACTAGTTCCATGTATTCATAACTATGTTATGAATACATAACATAGTTATTATGTATTATGTAATTATGTATTATTTATAGTTATTATGTATTATGTAATTATATATTATGAATTATCGTATCCATGTATTCATAACTATGTTTTACTTATACCTATTATCTTGTAATTGTAAGCAATTGACAAATAAAATAAATAAATAAATAAAGTTACATTTTTTAAAAACTGAAAATAATAGATCTATTCCAGTGGTGGGATTCAACTGGTTCTATGGGCATGGCAGGGGAAGCATGCTGCAAAATCTCCATTTCCACCCCACTCCAGGGGGGAAGGTTACTGCAAATTCCTATTCCTTCCCCACTCCACTTATTTTCGCGCCAAATCCATTCCCTCATACATCTTTGAAGCTTACACACGCATAACTACACATGGGTATTTCCTTGCAATTATCCAAATATTATCGTCCTTAAGGTTCTGCAACTTTCTCAGAACATATTTTTGTTTCATTGTGTCCTATGTCTTTGACTTATAAGAGTTGATTTAGCGACCATTCAAAGCTACGATGCTGGAAAAAAAGGTGACTTAATTATCGTTTTTCACACAACCGTTGCAGCATCTCCATGGTCATGTGACCAAAATGCACACGCTTGGCAATGGATTCAGAATTATGATGGTTGCCCTGGGGTCACGTGTTCAACTTCTGGTGAACACCTTCTCACAAGCAAAGATGTTGCTACCTTAAACAGCCGTAGTAACTCACTTACCAACTGCAGCAAGAAAGGTTGTGAAATGGGGCAAAGCTCACTTAACACACATCCCACTTAGCAACAGAAATGTTGGCCTCAATTGTGGATGGGCGTCGAGGATTACATGAAAGGAGCACAAATTAAAAGAGGAATCTGCTTACACAAAATTAAATGGGGGACTAGACTTTGCAGTATTTGAAAGCAATCCTTGATCGTCTTCTTTGGCCAGTATTATATCTGTTCTGACAGAGGCTTCCCAAGATCATGAAGCAGATTCCACGTCCCAATAAAATCCCTTTCATTTATCTTAAAGTGAATTTCTCTCCAGCAAAGTCCTGGCAAACAGTCTTTCATGAGATTTCACAACTACAGGCCTTTATCAGGCTTGGAGAGTTGCCAGGCTGATATCTTCCAAACGCCACGCTATAGCAGCAATTATTTATTTATTTATTTGATTTGATTTGATTTGATTTGATTTGTCAATCGCTTACAAGATACAGGTATAAGAATAGACATAGTTTTGAATACATGAGATAGATACTTATAAGAAAAATAAAAAGAAACAATAGGACAGGGACAGTAGGCATGATTGGTGCGCTTATGCACGCCTCCTACAGGCCTCTTAGGAAGGGGGTGAGGTCAAGTAGACAGTCTAAGGTTAAAGTTTTTGGGGTTTGGGGAAGAAACCACAGAATCAGGTAGAGTATTCCAGACGTTGACTACTCTGTTGCTGAAGTCGTATTTTCTGCAGTCAAGTTTGGTGCAGTTAACCTTGAGTTTGTATCTATTGTGTGCTCTTGTATTGTTATGATTGAAGCTGAAGTATTCATTTGCAGGTACAACATTGCAATGTATGATTTTATATACCATATTTAGATCGGACTGAAGGCGGTGTAGTTCTAGGTTTTCTAGGTCTAGAGTTTCACATCTGGTGGCATAAGGTATTTTGCAATGAGTAGAGGAGTGAAATATTTCTGGACTTTTTCAATTGCATTAATATCAGATACATGATATGAGTTCCAGATGATGAGTTGTATTCAAGTATAGGTCTAGCAAATGTTTTGTATGCTCTAGTTAGTAGTGTAATATTACAGAGAAAAAGCTATGTAGAGATTAACAACTCTTAATGCCTTTTTGGCTATGTAGTTACAATGGGCTCTAGCACTTAGGTCATTAGAGATGAGTACTCCAGGTCAGGAACAGATCTTCACCCTAATGAATTGAACTAATTGTCTCCTGCAAACCCCTCTCCCCTTTCTCTCCTATTTATTCCCTATGGGAGGGACCATTCACCATCCCCCTGTGGCTTTACTCCTGAGTCAACTCTTGTTCCTTATCTGTTCCCTTCTCCTGGCAGCTCTGCGCATGCACATATCGGGAACAGGCTCCAGCTGTTCTTCTGCCCCACTGATCTCCAACTCTGAAGGCAGCTGATAACTGTCAGATGGCCCTGGCCCCATCTCTGCCTCTGAACACAGAGCATTCGTCAGAGCCTTCCTCAAACTCCAGAACTGTCCCATGTTCCTTCCCAACCTTCTCACTGTTCGAGTCTGCTGCCAGCTCCACTGGCCGCTACAGGCCACAACAATATCCAGGTCTAGGTAATTTTGAATAAAGTCTCTGGCTTCCTTCCAGTCGAACCCACAAATTATAGAAACAATTCAAGCCCCAGATATTTTCTTTTCCTCTAGATCAACTATAGTTAAAAGCCAAACGGTGCCTTGTTTCCGAGCGCACTTGCGGGTATAATAATTCAGAGCATAAGGGAGATGGCATTCGATGCGAAACCATGGAAAAATAGAACCCAGTTGACTCCACGACTTGCAAGGGCAAAGCTAACTTACTGAACAGAAGGCTCTGTTGTTTGGCAAGCAGTCAATAAAACTCTATCTTAGGACTTTCTATCCTAAAGGTTCTAATCAAAACAATTTATTTCCGACATGTAAACTCTCGCTTTCCCCCCTCCCCCCAAGTGTAGCTATTGTCAGGAAGCTTGTAAAAGCCTGGGCCAGCAACTCTCTAGGAACGTTTTATTAAGAGGCTGAGAGCTCCCCCATCTGTTTCAGAAACAGACAGTAGCTAAGAAAGCTTATTATAAATCCAAAGCAGGAACATAAATATCGATATAGCTATATCTATATATATCTTTATATCTCTATATATCAATATATCTATATATCTATCGATACATCTATATATCTATATCTATGCAGGTCTTGGCATGTTCAGGTCTTTTCCCGTGTAAGATTGAGAGTATCTTGGTGACGTTTCGATGAACACGCCAAGACCTGCATACCTGTACCCGTGAAAATCTATGAAAACAAACATCTACATCTATATATCTATCTCTATATATCTCTATCTCTATCTATCTATGTATCTAGATAGATAGATAGATAGATAGATAGATAGATAGATAGATAGACAGACAGACAGACAGACAGACAGACAGACAGACAGACAGACAGACAGACAGACAGACAGATAAAAGGAAACCAAACAAAACAAGAAGGGCAATAATAGAGATGCTTACTAGATCAATCTAGGATGTCAGCCCTGGTAAAAAAAAAAGGAAGGAAGGAAGGAAGGAAGGAAGGAAGGAAGGAAGGAAGGAAGGAAGGAAGGAAGGAAGGAAGGAAGGAAGGAAGGAAAATCATCTTTTGCATTTTACTAAGCCTTGTAAAGTGCAATATCAGTGACAGTATTTTCTATAATCCTATATGCCCATTCATACAAACAGGATTCCAGAAAACACTGTAGATATATTCCGTATATTCCAGGTAATTGCAAGATTTGCTCATTTTCAATGTGTGAATAAGAGAAATGTGTTATACTACAATTATTTACACTGGTTCTTCAGATATTTTTCTTGAGCAGAAACAATTTCCTCCCAGAAGATGCCTTTAAATTACAGATAGATTATTTTTAATCTATTTTAGAACAACCCTTGTCACTTGACTCTGAGGTCCTAGAATTAATTCAAACTTGGCTAAAGATGGAAATGGAGTGTGTAAAAAATGTTATTTCTCCTCCTATTTATTTACAAGAATAACAGAGTTAAAAGGGACCTTATAGGTCATCTAGTCCAACACACATCCCGCCCAAGCAGGAGACCCTTCATCATTTCTGATAGATGGCAATCCAGTCTCTTCTTGAAAGTCTCAAGTGATGAAACTCCCACAACTTCCGAGGGCAACTTCTGTTCCATCTGTTGATTGTTCTCATTGTCAGAAAGTTTCTCCTTATTTCCAGGTTGAATCTCTCCTTGTTCAGTTTCCATCCATTATCCTTTATATATACATAGAGCAGAATTATGCAAATTAACCTTTGATTAAGGTTATTGCTGCTACAATGCTTTTTTTAAAAAAAATATTTTTTTATGAAAAGCAATAATAACATCTACCATAAGCCAAATCAGAATGGGAGCAGGGGGAGACGAAAAAAAAGAAAGATTAAAAAGCTGAAAGTGCAATAAGAAAGGAAGAGAGAAGAAAAGTGAAGAAAAAAAGATAGATATAAAGAAAGGTATAAAGATAAAAAGAATTAACTTCTGATATTTTTCACAGACATTGTAAGCCCAATTATATTTTAGTCCCCCCTCACTCTAAAGCTACATCATGACTCTCTAATCTCTCCTGCCTAACAATAATCTTGTAAATCAAAAGTTTCTCTCTTTCTCTCTTTCTTTCTCTCTCTCTCTCTCTTTCTTTCTTTCTTTCTTTCTTTCTTTCTTTCTTTCTTTCTTTCTTTCTTTCTTTCTTTCTTTCTTTCTTTCTTTCTTTCTTTCTTTCTTTTTCATTTTTAGAGAAAACATCCTTACTCAGTAACATCCAATATGCTATTAATATCTATGTGGAACGATAGGGAAGACTAATCACTCTTTGGAAATATGAAAGCGATTGCAATGTAAAACTGGAGAGAGAGAGAGGGAGAGAGAGATTTTATTTTGTAGAAGAAAAGGGTATGCAAATATTCCAAACAAGAAGAAAATAAATAGGGGTATGTGTGTACGTATGGATACCGCAAGGAGAAATAAGAATGAATGTTGGTATGAAATTTGGAGATATTTGGATAAAATATCTCTGTGTAGAGATATTTTATCTCTTGTTTAACCACTAAATCAAGACCAGTTCTCTTTTATCATTTTTATCACGTTCTTTTATCAGAAATGAAATAGTATTTCTCCTTTTGACTTGTTGCGCTTCTGATATTGTCCTTTTAATTCATTTTCCTTCACTTTCTTCTCTACCTGCTTACAGTGAGGACTCAAGGCTGCCTCATCCATCATCGGATCTTGTCATGAATCTCCTCTAGATATTACTTTTTCTTTCCTATTTCCCACCTCCACTTCCTTTTTCTGTCTTTCAGCCAAAAAGTCAAGGTGTCAATTTGGAATCACATGGTTGAAGCTCCCATCTGATGTATTTTTGCCTTCCAATGGCCCTGAAGCTCTCTTGGTTATACATAGAATAGCTCTAACTTTCAGAATGTGAAAAACTTAATTATAAAGTATTAACATTCCTTTAATACCTATTAATGCTATCCAGCTGATCAGAAGAAAATTAGGGACATTACTAGCTTTCCTTCCTTCCCTTTCTTTTTCCTTTCCTTTCCTTCTTTCTTTCTTTCCTCCTTCCCTCCCTCTTTCCTTCCTTCTTTCTTTCCTACCTTCCTTCCTTTTTCCTTCCCTCCCCTTCCTTCCTTTCTTTCCTTCCTTCATCTCATTCTTCCTTCCTTCCTTTTTCCTTTCCTTCCTTTTCTTTCCCTCCCTTCCTTTCCTTTCTTTCTTCTTTTCCTTTCCTTCCTTCCTTCTTTCCTTCCTTCCTTCAAATGCCTGCAAACATAGGCTAAGAATGTAAATTTTTGTATACCTTCTACAAACATTTTTTTTCTTCTAATCCTAAAGAGGTCTAAATTATTTCTGTGTGCATGATACTATGTGTATTATCCAGCCAAATATCTCCACCATCTCTCTATTCAAATGTTTTTAGGTATATGTCCTTTAAGTATATGCAAAAGTAACTCCCACTGTGTTCAATCCGGGTTTTGTTATAGAAATGTTGTCTTAATTAACAGTTAATACTACAATGAGGATTTAAAATAAAACAGATGCTCTGCAAAATTTAAGAAGCCTGGCAGTACTTTCTTCCAGCAAATCTTATTTCACATATTATTTAAAATAAACACAGTAGTTTTATTATTACAGTAGTACCTTGGTACTCAACCACTTCAAAGCTCATTGAATTTGGTACTCAATGCATTTGGATGCAAAAATGTCCCAGCACTCAGAGTTTGTTTAGTACTCGATGCACTGCAATAAGAAGAGAGGGATGGCTGGGAAGGACAGACAGAAAGTTGGCCATGCTGGGAAGGTCATTGTCATAGGAAAAGGGACAGATAAGAAATCTTTCCCAGCTGAAACAAAGGGTGAGGTGGTAAATCACATGGTTTGTTTGATACTCGTCATTATTAGTACTCATTGTACCTCCTGGAACCAATGAAGAACGTACCACTGTACTGTCATTAGAAAAGAGTTATAAAAGCAGTATTTTTATTTCCTAACATTCATGAGAGAGGTGCTGCAGCCCCTAATTTCCTAAACAGGAGTGCAATCTAAGGAAAGGAAACAAATACTCAAATTGTCTGTAGAGATTCTCAGTCATCCAGGTCATGGTTGTCCCAAAGGCAACTGGACTTTCTGGTTTCTTCTCATCCAAGAAGCGTCTTCAGCTCTGTGTGTATATGTTCTTCAGAGTTTCAAAGCTGTTCTTCAAAGCTGAAGAAGCTTCTTGGGTGAGAAGTGAAACATCTTCAAAGAAAAACAAGTCCAGTTGCCTCTTGAAAAAGCACCTTTGGAACCGATCCTCAGATTCATTCATATGTTTTCAGTCCAAGACAGGCAACTATTGAAAATGCAGATGAAATGCAATAGGTATTTATGGCTGCCACACAACTCTAATATTTCGTTTATGGTAATCAATAGGAGTGTTACAACTCCAAAATGGTAAACCTTGTTTATATATTCTGCTGTCATAGCACTGCTGAATGTAGACTATGTTAATAGATTAAGACAAGGGTCTTCAAGCTTGGCAAGTTTAAGACTTGTGGACTTCAACTCCCAGAATTCCTTAGCTAACATGACTGGAAAAAGAATTCTGGGAGTTGAAGCCCACAAGTCTTAAAGTTGTCAAGTTGGAAGACCCCTGGATTAAGAGAAATGTTTTTGGGTTCATCCATGTATAGATTTAACTCTACCTTTGATCCAGGAGTGGGATTCAATTTTTTAACAACCGGTTCTGTGGGCATGGCTTAGTTGGTGGGTGTGGCCTCTTATGACTGTGGGGATGCTGCAACAGTCGTAAGTGTGAAAAATGGTCATAAATCCCTTTTTTCAGTGCCATTGTAACTTTGAATAGTCACTCCACACAAGCAAAGTACCAGCAAAGGAGGGGAAAAAAACTCCAGAGAAGTTCCTGAGACAGGAAGTCTAGTCCTGCCAAGAATGTAAAAAGGGTTAACGGAGAGGCAGTTTCTCTAAGCAACACCAGAATGTTTCCTTCCTGCCTTCCTTACAGGATTAGGCCAGTAATTTCTTCTAACAACCGGTTCTCCGAACTACTTAGAATGTTAACAACCGGTTCTAGTGAATAGATGCGAATCTGTAGAATCCCACCCCTGCTTTGATCAATTGTGAAGACTGCAAATCAAAAAGCTTCACTCTAGACCAGGGGTGTCAAACTCAATTTCATTGAGGGCCGCATCAGGGTTGTGTTTGACCTCGGGGGGGGGAGTGGGAGTGACCAGGGGGCATGGCCAGCATGATGTCATTCCTGTCAGAGGGTGCTGTGGTGGCCCAAGCACTCTGCCAGCGAAAATGGCTTCCAAGCTCTGTTTTCAGCTGCTACAGCCTCCTGCAACCTTCTACCAGTGAAAACAGGCTCAGGGGGGCTGCCTGCGGCCCACCCAAGCTCCATTTTCACTGGCAGAGGCACAATGGGCCAGTCCTTCGCTGTTTCCAAGGCAGCCCTGCAGGCCAGATCTAAGCACCCCACAGGCCTGATCCGACCCTCGGGCCTTGAGTTTGACATCCCCTGTTTTAGACCATTATCCCTGTCACCACTACCCTCAAATCCCTTGGAGGTTGAAGGGAAGAGGATTGTGGACAGGATCCCAGGGTGATAAAGGAAAATGTTTGTAGCTCAGCATTGAAATGAGGGATCTCTGGTGGTCTCTGAGCTCACTTGTTTTCTTGCAGTCTTTTCATTACCTAAATCACTACCTTATCCAAACTGGATAAATTTAACTAGTTCCATGTATTCATAACTATGTTATGAATACATAACATAGTTATTATGTATTATGTAATTATGTATTATTTATAGTTATTATGTATTATGTAATTATATATTATGAATTATCGTATCCATGTATTCATAACTATGTTTTACTTATACCTATTATCTTGTAATTGTAAGCAATTGACAAATAAAATAAATAAATAAATAAAGTTACATTTTTTAAAAACTGAAAATAATAGATCTATTCCAGTGGTGGGATTCAACTGGTTCTGTGGGCATGGCAGGGGAAGCATGCTGCAAAATCTCCATTTCCACCCCACTCCAGGGGGGAAGGTTACTGCAAATTCCTATTCCTTCCCCACTCCACTTACCTTCTTTCCAGCTCCGTTCTCCTGTGCAGGGCAACAAAAGAAGACCCAGCCAATCAGCTCGGACCTGGGAGGCAGAGGATAGGGGCAGGGCCAGTCAGAGGTGGTATTTGCCAGTTCTCCAAACTACTCAAAATTTCCGCTACTGGTTCTCCAGGTGGTCAGAGTACTACTTCTGATCTATTCCATATTTATATCTGCACTCCTTTTCTATAACTTTTCTAGCTAATGTTTTTTTTTTTTAAATCCTATAAACTATTCCAACTTTTGTTGAACCTATTTGGTACAAAATGAGAGAATAAGATTATCGCAGTATCCATTCACGCTTCAAAAGAAGTTATTTTATTGGGGAAGCAAAATCTGATTTTGCATGCTACACAAACTAAATTGTCCTCGTAAATTATATGAATTTACAAGCCAGAACTGCACTCTGGTGAAATTATTCCTAACATATAATGTTTTCCCCAAATTTGAGCTAATAAAGAAATTAAGCAAGCAAATATTCTTCAGAATTGGAATGTCATGAGGATCTCTTTATCAGATGATGCAGGGAGCTGGACCTCTAGCATTTATTAATTTATTTTATTGATTTAAATGTTTTATAGCAGTCCATTTTGTAACTCACCACTCGGGGTGGCTAACAACAGTGAGAAAAGCACAACTAATGCAACCAATATAAAAGGAAAAGGATAAAATGAAGAGAAGAAAGAAGAAGAGAGAAGAATATCCAAAAACATTTCTTGCTAGCTTTAACTGAAAGATGAATGCTGGCTCTAGATTCCTTTTTTCAAACATTATGTATAGTATTCCAAGTGAAGTTTTAGTATATATTTGTGTAAAGGGATTACAACATAACAAATTTGTCTTTTCTGCAGTTACTACACGATACATCAACCTAGAACTAAGGAAAAATGTCCTAACAGTTAGAAAAACTAACCAGTGAAATGGCTTGAATTCAGAAGTTCTGAATGCTCCATCACTGGAAGCTTTTAAGAAGAGATGGGCAGCCATTATCTGGAATGATATAAGGTTTCCTGCTTGAGCAGGAGGTTGGACTAGAAGACCTTCAATGTCCTTTTTCAGTTATTCATTTTGGGAAATTTCCAAACAAGCAAGGAGGAGGTATCAAGAGGGGAGTTAGCCTTGAATCATTGTGCAACTGCAACAGACTGACCATCACTAAGTTGCATGGAAAGTGAGCTGTAGGGAAAGATTCTTGTACTATAGGTAGAACACAATAAAGTACTCAAATTGAACCTTTTACATGTGGATCTAGTTGCTTGGGCCTTACTATCTGTAACTACAAGATCTCTTTCTTATTTGTTATTGCCAGGTCATCCTTCTAATAATGTGGATGTATTCTTAAGGTTGTTTTCATTTTTCTATTTGTGGTTCTGACATGCCTCACTTTAGAGTTACTTACACAAAACTATATTGGCCAGTTTTGAGAGCTCCTTCTAAAATTCCTGCCTGTTCCCTTTTGTTTTAACTATTGTAAATAATTGAAGACCATCAGCAAAGTTGGACATTTCATTGCATTAGACTCCAAATTATTTATGGACGCTTTTAAAAGCAAACGTCCAAATATGGAACATTGGAAAATTCCATTTCCTACCATTATGAAAACTGCTCATGTCATCTTCTTCCTCTGATTGCTGTGCTCTTCCCACTAATCTTTGTTAAACTTTTATCCATGTGTTTGTTTGTTTTCCCCTTGAAATTATTAATCTACAAATAGAGAAAGGATTAGATAGTACGCTGCTGATTTTTCTGCAACACTTCTATTGCTATGTCATTCATATTTAATTTGCCTGATTTTGTAACATTTGCCTAATTTCCTTTATTGAAATAGGCAATAGGTTAAGTATCCTTTAAAAACTGATTTCCTTATAAAAACTGATATACAATTGCCTACGTCCCAGTTTTTGGGGTCATAGGTGCATATGGATATAAGTTCCACATTTCTGTCAAAAGTGCAGCAACTAAGTGCTAAGCATGTCCAGATAATTGTCACCTGTCTTGCAAGATTTTCTTATTTTTAATGTGCCAGTGAGAGGAATTTGTTATATCACAATTATTTACATTGATTCTCCAGATACTTTTCTTGAGCAGAAACAATTTCCTCCCAAAAGATTCCTTTATACGTATATGATTTTATCTATTTTAGAACAACCTTTATCACTTGACTCAGAGGCCTTAAAATTAACTCATAACTTAAACTTGGCTAAAGTTGGAAATGGTGTTTATAAAAAATGTTATTTCGCTCACTATTTATGTACAAGAACCATCAGTGGGTCAAGTCCATATATTTAAATGCAAAATTCTTTCAATTCATTAAAGTTTGTTCCCTATCTAGCCATATATGAGAATTCTCGATAGGGAAATGCAATCTATATTGTTAAATAAACTGCTATCTCAACTTTCCTGTTAGTACAGTATACAGTATATTGCTGTTTGTTTTGGCCCAAAGACAACTCAATATAGTAAGCTTAGGAGAGGTAAATGACACAGTTGGGAATAAAAGGCCAGCAAATTAAACAAAAAAGGAGAAAGAATGTAAGCAGTTGAATGTGCAATTCTAAGAAGCCAGAAGGACATAAAAGGAAAGCAATCAATTAGAAAGATTGGCGCATTGATAAGCTGGTAATCAGTACGTGCCTTTCTGTAGGCACATATTTGAAACTGGACTCATGCTTGAATGATACTGCCTCTCTGCAAAAAAAATTCCAGAATTTTTATTAATTTTTATTCATTCTAGACATTATAATTCATAGAAGTCTCACCCATTTGGGGTGAGATAGATAGACATAGTATTGTGGTTCGCTGGTAGCCTGTGCAGACGGCAGCAGAATCGGACAGTGGGGAAGAACATGGAGCAGTCCGGGAGTCTGGAGAGGACTCGGACAAGGGTCTTGGGTCTGATGCAGAGTTGGGGCCAGGACCATCTGGGAGTGGGGAGCTGACTCCAGAGCCTCTGGAGTCTGGCAGCAGCGAGACAGAGGAGCAAGGGGAGCCTGTTCCCAGTGCACATGTGCACAGAGCTGCTAGAAGGCAAGAGCAGCTAAGGCAAAAGGGGCGACCCGGGAATAAGGCTAGGAGGTGCTTGCCCCTCCCCTAAGATATAAAGGAGGTACAAAGGTAGAGAAACCTTTGCAGGAAGCAAAGTCGTTCGCTCTCTTCACATTTTACTTTGAAGCTCTGTGTGGATTTTGTTCTTCAGTTGGTTTTTTTCCAGTTAATTTGGCACTTTACTTGTTGGCAGCAATTTAAAGGAGAGAAAGGTGGGTGCTTATCTCAAGGGACTATTTGGGACTCATTACGGGCTAGGAATGCAAATAATTCCCAGTGTTGAAATAAAATAAGAGTTGTTTTAACTAAATGTGTGCTTAATTACGGTCTCAGGAAGCCTTGGTCAGAACACACAGCCTCAAGATTTTCCTGGAGAATATTGGTGATTGAAGGGTTGTTCATGTGCAGTGTGTTCTTGAGAGTTGGAGTCTGCTTTGTGCTATCCTTAGCAGAGTAGTGTTTGTAATTATGGAAGAAAGGAGATTGATCAAGAGCAGGAGTGGGATTCTACTGCTTTGGGTGGACCCCTAGCTCTGAAGATCAACTGGCAGTGAACTAGTTCTCTCTGATGATCATGTACTTACCTATATCCTCTCAGCTGATTTGTGCAGCAGAGTGCATTGCTGCTCCTCAGCTGTGTTACTCCCTGTAGTAACATAGCAGGTAAGTGTTTTCAGAAAGATGTTCACGTGCGTGCAGCATGTGATCACCAAACTGTTCTGTTCTATTCTGATTTTTTTTAAAGCCTCCACTGATGCAGTACCCACAACACCTGAAGGCAAGCTGTTCTACTGGTTAATTCTCCTCACCATTAGGAAGTTTCTCCTTAATTCCAGGTTGCTTCTTTGCTTGATTAGTTTACATCCATTGTTTTTTGTCTTGCTTTCTGGTTGGAAAATAGGTTGACCCCCTCTTCTTTGTGGCAGCCTCTGAAATACTGGGATGCCACTATCATGTCACCTCTAGTCCTTCTTTTCTCTAGACTAGCCATACCCAATTCCTGCAAGTGTTCTTCATATGTTTTTGTCTTCAGGCCCTTGCTCTTCTTTGCACTTTTCCCCCAAAGTCTCAACATCCAACATCTTAACATCCAACATAGCATCCAGGATGGGATTCAAACTCAGAGCCAAACCAAAGCCCGAACCGTTGCATCACAGCCACCACAGCTCAGGCTATCACATCACGGAACTCAGGAGGTTACACCACAAAACCTCAGGATGTTATAACACAGCCAATGACCCAGGAGATTACAGCACAAGACCCAGGATGTCACAACAATAGAACTCAGAAGGTCATCACACAGCCCATGAACCAGGTCATTACAACACAGGAAGCTGATAGATAAACAGCCAATACCTCAGCCACACATGTCCTTACGAAAAAGCCAACCAATTTGCAAACATCAACTCCATCAACCAATCAAGAAATAACAATACAGCCAATCAGTCCATTTACAACAGAGCCAACAGAGCCAACCTCCCCACCAGTATTTATAGAGAGACGGCAGCTACGATCATGCTTTGCTCGCACAAGCACGAAGCTGAAAGCACCAGCCTGTAGATGGCGAGTGGGATCTCATCGAAACATTGCCAAGATACTCTCAATCTTACACGGGAAAAGATCCGAACACATCAAGACCTGCATATATATATCTACCATTCAGCCAGAATTGAAGAAGCTTATCAAATGAGAAGCAAGGGAAAAAAACAAGAAATCCCAGTTGCCTTTTGAAAAAAACAACTTTGGGACGAAAGGCCAAAAATCCGAAATGAAGGAAGAACAAAGGATAGGGGAAAAGCAAGATGGTCTAATAAGATGTGATTTAAAGTGACAAAGGTCCATAGAGAAACAAGTTGAGAAAACTTTGGATGGGTTACATGAAATAGGTTAAATTTCCAAGAAATTACCCAATCTCCAAACATTAAGAGGTAATTATTTTGCCAGCACAGGACCATTCTCAAACTTATTAAAATACCAAAGTACACGTTAAAATGCGTATTTGGTGATAATTCATGTATCCAATACATGTATCGTGTATAGAGCCACAGTGGCTCACTGGTTAGAGTGCAGTATTGCAGGCTACTTCTGCTGACTGCCAACTTACTGCAATTTGACAGATCAAATCTCACCAGGCTCAAGGTTGGCCTTCCATCCTTCCAAGATGAGGACCCAGATTGTTGAGGGCAAGAGGCTGACTCTGTAAACTGCTTAGAAAGGGCTGTGAAGCTTTGTGAAGCAGTATATATGTCTAAGTGCTATTGCTATTGCTATCCTTATAAAGTTTTAAAGCATGGAATGCGTGCCAGAACATTTGAAATATATCATGCACTTCTTTCTTTTAATTAAATGTAAACAGGATAATGCAGAAATTTAGCAATGTCCAATCAATCCAGTGACTAAGCTACTCTTTCTTGCGTCCCAGTACATTAATAAAACTTAAAAGTTCCCTCTTACACGTCACGAATGCAAAAACCAATCGGAAAGAAACCAATTGAAGACAGCAAATCCTAATAAGAATCCATAGAAACGGTTACAAAAATAGCATCTCTCTTTCAATCCAGATGTTTCGCTATTTTTTTTAAAAAGGGGGAATAATTAACTACAAACTGAGCATTAACCATGCAATTAATTGTTATCAATTAATTAATTGCCAAATTGAATTAATCATGCAATTAATGTTCAGTTTCCAGGCCGCAAAAAAATAGTTTCAACACAAAAGCAGAAATAAAGACATGATAGGAAAACCAAAACCATCAGCACATCATTCTTTTAAAAAAATGATAGGTTGATATACATATAGATATATCTCTTTATGTAATAAAGAAAAACATTGAAAAAGTTATTAGGCATATTTATTGTCCGAGCTTAATGTCCCAGATGAAAACTGTACATTGTTTCAGTATGTTTCTGCCAATTAAGCTCTAAATACTTAAAGATAATCCACGTGGTACAAATTGTTCTTTGAAGATTACTTTCTTTTACAGGTCTCAGAAAACACAGACCAGGATATAAATAATATGAATCCCTTCCCAAAAGGGAAACAACAAAAAAAAAAGAATCTTAGGTTTAAGACTTGACATTTCAAAGTGGCATATTTCTTCTATCTCTATGGAAGCAAATAAAAGCATTGAAAATATCCATTAGGGATATTTATATGCTGAACGTTGATGGCCAGGGTAGCACATCAAATTTAGCACATCGAGCTCTCAGCGGCAACTTCTGACTTATGAAAATATCCTACAGCAAATTTCAAGCTAGTCGAAAGTGGTCTTCTTTTCGGGAAATCCCAAATGCCAAATTCCAAAAGTCAACTGGATTTTCTTCGGGTTTTTTTTCCCCCTTTCAAACAGGACGGTCAAACTTGATGTCATTGAAGGCAGCATCAGGGCTGTGTTTGACCTCAGTGGGCTGGGGTGTCAGGGGCGCCTGTGGCCCGAGAACTCTGCCAGCAGAAAACGGGCTCCCATGCCCCATTTTTTACTGCAACGGCCTCCCAGCAAAAACGGAGCTGCTATCTTTTCATAAGGGACCTAAGATGTGGTTTTGCCAGTGAGCTTGGGGTCCTAGTGTGGCAGTAACACAACAGAGGTGGTTGATTGAGTAATAAAAGATCCCATTTCCCTCCCACACTCTGCCTCCGCCCTCCCCAGGGGTCCTTGGTTTCAATGTCTGATATTAACTGTTTATGTTTTAACTGTATATGTAACTGTGAGCCACCCAGAGTTAACCTATGGTAAGATGGACAGCCAATACATTTTATAAATAAATAAATCACTCTCCAACTGTTCTTTAAAAATATCAGTTTCAGGAAAGAATAGAATAGAATAGAATAGAATAGAATAGAATAGAATAATGGAATGAAGAGTAGAGTAGAGTAGAATAGAGTAGAGTAGAGTAGAATAATGGAATGAAGAATATAATAGTATTGAATTGAATTGAATTGAACAGAACAGAACAGAAATTAGAATAGGATAGGATAGGATAGGATAGGATAGGATAGGATCGAACAGAACAGAACAGAACAGAACAGAACAGAAATTGGATAGGGTAGGGTAGTGTAGGGTAGGGTAGGGTAGGATAAGATACGGTAGAATAACTTTAGTGTCATTTTGAATGTACACTAATTGGCAAACATTAAAAATGAAATTTCATTGCATACAGCTCTTAAAGGCTCACCACCTCCAATTTTACACTCTATAAACATGGCAGGATAAATAAATGCAAAATTGTGTATATACCCATTTATATTGTGCGACACAGAGAAACAACACAGTCTAGTTCAGATGTATACATGTTTATGGTGAGAAAAATTAACATCTTCTGATTGAGATGGCACCAGAGACAACTGACTAACCACTATGAGAAATAATGTGCTGGACTGGGATGTGAACCAGAGTCTATCGTGCATATTTCTATGCTTAACTCTGTTATGTATTTAAAAAACTATTTAAGAATCAACCACCATTTAATGTTCAACATGGTTGGATGTCCTCCAAGATTGATGCCTCTGAAAGGGGTTTCACTGCCAGACTCTCTAGGTTCTTGGCACAGGAGCCCTTCCTTCCTGCTATGTTTCAATATGGACTTCATGTAGATTAAAAATCTTTTTAGATAAGGAGGTGGCACCATAGTCTCACCTTCTTTGAGGACTCTTGCAACCAGTGGAGACTGTTTTACAGAAGACCTTGAAGCAAATAAGCAGCATGTTTCTGGATGCCATCCTTGATAAATCATCTTTTTAGAGTCTCTTTTTTTACAGTGTGGTGACCAAAACTGAATACAGTATTCTAGGTGTGGCCTCTATAAAGCCTTAGTAAAGCAACACCTAGAGTACTGCATCCAGTTTTAGTCACCACACTATAAAAAGAATGTTGAAACTCTAGACAGAATGCAGAGAAGGGCAACTAAGATGATTAGGGGACTGGAGGCTAAAACATATGAAGAACAATTGCAGGAACTACACATGGCTAGTCTAGTGAAGAAAAGGACCAGGGGAGACATGATAACTATGTTCCTATACTCAAGAGGCTGTCACAGAAAGGAGGGGGGTCAACCTATTTTCCAAAGCACCTGAAGGCCAGACAAGGAATAACAGATGAAAACTGATCAAGGAGAAATTCAACCTGGAAATAAGGAGAAACTTTCAGACAGTGAGAACCAGCAACCAATGGAACAACTTGCCACCAATCTTGTGGGCACTTCATCACTGGAGGGTCTCAAGAAGAGACTGGACTGCCACTTGTCAGAAATGGTATAGGGTCCTCAGCTTGAGCAGGGTGTTTGACTCTGGGGATGATTATGTTTGTTTCCTGACAATGTATGTATGTATGTATGTATGTATGTATGTGTATATACATATGGATTTTTGGTAATTCAGGTTTTCTCCTGCGTAAAATTGGAAGTATCTAGGCAACATTTCGATGAAGTCTCATTCATCATCTTCAGGCTTGTGTCTTCGGCTTTGTGCTTCTTGGAGTAATGTGAGCTTGCAGCTATTTCTTCCTTTTAACTGTCAGTGGGGGTGGCTTGATTGGGTGGAGGCTTGGCTGTGTTCTGATTGGTTGGGGGATTGGCTGTGTTCTGATTGGCTGGGGGTGTGTTCTGTTCAGGTGGGGGCTTAGTTGTGCTCAGGTTAGTCTTAGTTACTGGGGGATTTGAGATGGTGAGCTGTGATCCTGCTGTTTGGTTTCGCGTTCGTGGTCGTGTCACATCTTCATGGTGGGTGTCAGTTCCCTTCATGTATGGGTTGGGGAGGTTTGAAGCAGGTAGTGATGCAGCACGGCTTCTGGTCCGTGGTCGTCTTTCATCTTCTGTGTGGGTGTGAGTCTGCTTTCTACGTGGAAGTGTGGTGGTAGCATCTTGTGTGGCCTTTGTGGGTGTGGGTCTGGTGTCATTCTTCAAGTTAGGTACTCGTTTGTTAATGAGAGTGGATTTCCAAATGGTTGGTAGGCGAGAGATATCATATAAATAGAAGGAGCACCCATGGGATCACCCCTCTCACCTGTCATCGCAAACCTCTACATGGAACATTTTGAAACACAAGCTCTAGAAAAATATGATCACAAACCCAAACTCTGGCTCAGATATGTAGATGACACCTTCTTAATCTGGCCACACGGGAAAGAAAAACTGAACAACTTCCTCACATACCTCAACAGCATACAGCCCAAAATACAATTTACAATGGAAACAGAAGCTAACAATCGACTTCCCTTCCTAGATGTCTTAGTATACAAAAATCCAATGGCTCCCTAGGACACACCATCTACCAAAAGATAACACATACAAACCGCTATCTAAACGCACTCTCACACCACCACCCAGCACAGATCAATTCTGTAGCTGAGACACTCATCTCCAGAACAAAATGCTTAGCTGATGAACAACACCTAAAAAACGAACTACACACTCTCACTAACCTACTAACAGCCAATGGATTCCAAAGAAAGAAGATTATTCACCTAATCCAAAAAGAAACCCAACCAAAATCCAAGACAGAGAACAAGAGAACGGCAAAGCCCTCCTCCCATATATAAAAGGCACTACAGACAAAATTAGCAAGATCCTCCAAAAACACAACATTAAAACAGCATTCTGCACAAACAGAAAAATATCCACTATCCTAAGAAACCCTAAAGACAAAATTTAGTTAGAAAATCAAGGAGTATACGAAATCCCTTGCACTTCCTGCCCCACCACGTACATTGGAGAAACTAACCGAAGAATAAGTGCATGCATTGAAGAACACAAGAACTCAATCAAAAAAGAAGAACCAATCTCTTCCCTGGCCCAACACCTCAAAACCACAGGACATAAAATTGACTTTAAAAATACCAAAACTATCACCAAAACTGAACACTTTAACAACAGAATAATCAGAGAAGCCATAGAGATAGAAAAACGGCCACACAGCATGAATAAACGAGATGGTACCTCCCGCCTACCAACCATTTGGAAACCCGCCCTCATTAATAAACGAGTACCTAACATGAAGAATGACGCCAGACCCACACCCACAAAGGCCACACAAGATGCTATCACCACACTTCCACGAAGAAAGCAGACTCACACCCACACAGAAGATGAAACACGACCACGGACCAGAAGCCGTACCACAGCTGCATCACTACCTGCTTCAAACCCCCCCAACCCATACATGAAGGGAACTGACACCCACCATGATGTGGCACGACCACGAACGCGAAACCAAACAGCAGGATCACAGCTCACCATCTCAAATCCCACATCAACTAAGACTAACCTGAGCACAACTAAACCCACCTGAACAGAACACACCCCAGCCAATCAGAACACAGCCAACCCCCCAACCAATCAGAACACAGCCAAGCCTCCACCCAATCAAGCCACCCCCACTGACAGTTAAAAGGAAGAAACAGCTGCAAGCTCACATTACTTCGAGAAGCACCAAGCCAAAGACACAAGCCTGAAGATGATGAATGAGACTTCATCGAAACGTTGCCTAGATACTTCCAACTCTACGCAGGAGAAAACCCGAAGAACCAAAGATCCACATACAAATACCCGCAAAAATTTCCGAAAACAAATATATATATATATATATATATATATATATATATACTTTGTATTACAACACCCTGTTAAGCCCCAATTAAGGGAGAAAGCATACTGCTTTCTTTTCTGTCTTTCGGCTCATCACCAGAGACCATACTGACAGAAAGCTATTTGTTTCGTTGCCTTTTGTTTACATGTGTGTAAGGTTTTTAAGCTGATAATTTTAAATAATAAATAAGGGAGACTAGTATAGATCTATTTCGAGCTAGTTAGCTCTCTTCAGCTAGCCATACCCTTACTGGGATTCGAACCAGGGAAGTATTACATGTGAGGCAGTTGTAATTGCTAGCTGAAGAGAGCTAACTAGCTCGAAATAGATCTATACTAGTCTCCCTTATTTATTATTTAAAATTATCAGCTTAAAAACCTTACACACATGTAAACAAAAGGCAACGAAACAAATAGCTTTCTGTCAGTATGGTCTCTGGTGATGAGCCGAAAGACAGAAAAGAAAGCAGTATGCTTTCTCCCTTAATTGGGGCTTAACAGGGTGTTGTAATACAAAGTATATACTTATTCCCCTGCCTGAGCTGATAAGGAGAGAGCCAGTGGTGTAGAGGCAATTACAACTGCCTCACATGTAATACTTCCCTGGTTCGAATCCCAGTAAGGGTATGGCTAGCTGAAGAGAGCTAACTAGCTCGAAATAGATCTATACTAGTCTCCCTTATTTATTATTTAAAATTATCAGCTTAAAAACCTTACACACATGTAAACAAAAGGCAACGAAACAAATAGCTTTCTGTCAGTATGGTCTCTGGTGATGAGCCGAAAGACAGAAAAGAAAGCAGTATGCTTTCTCCCTTAATTGGGGCTTAACAGGGTGTTGTAATACAAAGTATATACTTATTCCCCTGCCTGAGCTGATAAGGAGAGAGCCAGTGGTGTAGAGGCAATTACAACTGCCTCACATGTAATACTTCCCTGGTTCGAATCCCAGTAAGGGTATGGCTAGCTGAAGAGAGCTAACTAGCTCGAAATAGATCTATACTAGTCTCCCTTATTTATTATTTAAAATTATCAGCTTAAAAACCTTACACACATGTAAACAAAAGGCAACGAAACAAATAGCTTTCTGTCAGTATGGTCTCTGGTGATGAGCCGAAAGACAGAAAAGAAAGCAGTATGCTTTCTCCCTTAATTGGGGCTTAACAGGGTGTTGTAATACAAAGTATATACTTATTCCCCTGCCTGAGCTGATAAGGAGAGAGCCAGTGGTGTAGAGGCAATTACAACTGCCTCACATGTAATACTTCCCTGGTTCGAATCCCAGTAAGGGTATGGCTAGCTGAAGAGAGCTAACTAGCTCGAAATAGATCTATACTAGTCTCCCTTATTTATTATTTAAAATTATCAGCTTAAAAACCTTACACATATATATATATATATATATATATATATATATATATATATATATATATATATATATATATATTTGAATATGCAAAATTGATTATAGCAATTTCAGAGTGCTTCCAAATGATGAAGTTTTCCCTTTAGTTGCAAGACTGTGTTTCATCTCTCCTTTGATTCTTATTTTTATTACAGTGAATAGAGATATTTCATTTATTATAGAAAGATCCAGGGCAGAAGTGCAATTTAAAAAACTAAACTAAACTAAAGCTGAACTAAAGCTGCAGAAATGCAAATGTAGCACACTCTGTAGCTCTTTAGGGGAACTGAATATTCTAGGTTAGAGGTATCAAACTCAAGGCCTGAGGGCCAGATCCGGCCCATGGGATGCTAAGATCTGGCCCACGGGGCCACCCTGGAAACAGCCAAGGACTGGCCTGCAGTGCTTCTGCCAATGAAAATGCCATTTTTGCTGGCAGAGGGTTGCAGGAAGCCATGGCAGTTGAAAACGGACCTCGGGAGCCCGTTTTCGCTGGCAGAGTGCTCGGGTCACCACAGGCGTGTTCAGAGTATCGCAATGTAAATTCAGCACCAGAAAAATAAACACAGATATCTGAGGCTTCATTTAACTTCTTTATAAATATATAAAGTAAATTTTACAATACCGGTTGTAGGTTTCTCCAACATGGAGCAAACTCAAATAGAAGCAGACATGTTACAGGTTCAGAGCAGAACAGCAACTCAACTTCAGCAGACAAACAAAACCCCACAGAACTTCTAGTTTCACTTTCCAGGTCAGCTCCCATTGGCTGATCTGTTACCATGCCTACTCACTGACTTTGTTAACTATGTCTTTGCCAATCAATGAATACTCTGACAAGGAACCCGTGACATGAGTGACATCAAGCTGGCCACACCCCTCCTAGCCCCCCAAAAGTCAAACAAAACCCTGATGTGGCCCTCAATGAAATTGAGTTTGACACCCCTGTTTTAGGTTATATGAAAGTTTAAGACATACTTTGGGCACATGAACTACTTCTAAAGTTATCATGGGATAGCAGATTGAGCAATGCCTGTAAAATCTGTCTGGGTCCTCATTTTATCCACCTCGGAAGGATGGAAGGCTAAATCAACCTTGAGCCTGGTGGGATTTGAACTGCCAAATTGCAGGCAGCCAACAGTCAGCAGAAGTAACCTGCCAGTTGTGCACTCCTCTGTACCACCAAGGCTCCTATTACATTGTCTTCTCCAGTTCTTAATAACTATTCCCAACAATGTGAAGTTACAGCTGTCAGTCCTGTAGCTGGTGCTGGCTTTCATATGGGATAGTATAACAGTACAGTGTATGCAATATATCCAAACAACTTTTGCAATTGACAAATTGTCAAGGTGCTGATTTTTCTAAGTGCTATACAAGATTTTTTTTTGGGGTGGAAGGCACTTTTTTGATATTTGGAATTATTTGTATTAATCGGAGTCTGAATTAGAGCAATTCATTTCTATAATGCTTGACAGGCCGGCATGCAACTTTGACATAAGCAATGACATAAATATCAATGAGATATAAGAAGGTCCATCTAGAAGAAAAAGAAGGCCTTCTCTGTAGTGGCTTCCAGCCTACAGAACATTATCATGGAGATCACATTGGCCTCCACCTTGATACACTTTCAAAACTTCCTAAAGATATGGTTTTGCCGATGGGCTGGGGAACCTCAGGGAGACACGTACCACATAGTGGTTTATTTTATTGTTGTTGGCAGGCATGGGCAGGGGTGATCTGCTTGGGGTTTGAGAGGTTTGGGATAACCCCTAGCTAAGATTCTGTGCAGTTCGGAGAACCCCAAAATCCCACTCCCGCCCATCCCGCCCCACCAATCCCAGGAGTCCCCACGTGGCCCATTTTGGATGCAGGTAAATTCAAGGCATGCGCAGAGACTCAGGGAGGGCAAAAACAGGCCTCGTGGAAGTTCGGGAAGGCTGGAAATAGGCCCATTTCCAGCTTCCGTCGAGCCTCCAAAGCCCGTGGGGGCTGTTTTCACCCTCCCGGAGGCTCAAGGAAACCCTCTGGAGCCCAGGTAGGGCAAAAATGCCCCCCACACATCATGGTGCAGAAGACCGACTAGGCCACGCCCACCATGGCCACGCCCACCCAGCAACCAGGCAGAGAACCCTTTGCTAAAATTTTTGAAGCCCACCCCTGGGCATGGGGAAAGGGTTATTTGATTTTATATTTGGGGTTTTACTTCTGTAAGCCACCCAGAGTCACCATGAGTGAGTTGAGTGGCAAGAAAAAATATCTTCATAAATCAATCAACCACTACAATTTCTTCTCCCTGTGTAGCTTGTACTCTTCCGTTCTTGCGTTATAATTCCATACTTCTGAAATATTACAACGTTTGACATTTTAAGATTAGATCTTCTAATCACGTTATCATGTTCAATATAGAAGAACATCTTCCAATCTACTCACCTGCAAATGAGCATTTTTAGTTGAAAACAAAACTCTGATATCATCATATTATAATAATATGGATTCTGAGGAATCAGAACAGGATGTGAAACAATTACTAATCTTACTAGCAGAGGATATAACAAACATCTGACTTTAAAAGACACCGTGGGATTTAGAAATCCATGTCTTCTGTTTACAGAGACCAGCTTTGGAAAACAGTGTAAAAAAAAAAAACCCTAAAGACTGGCCAGGTTTAAATTCTGGACTACAATTTGCAATTGCTTAAAATTTGTCAACTGCCTTTTACAGTTACTATTTGTGAGCACATATAGTTTCTAGGTCTGTTTTTTCTTGTCTCAGTGGGAGTCTGACACAGATAACTGTTTTGTAGTTACAATTCTTTTATCCATAAATCTTCTACTGACCTTAAAAAACGTTATGAACTTTCATTACAAAGAACACCTTATTTCTTCTTAGCACCAGGTACCAGCATAATGTTTTTATGACAAGAGGTCATAAAAAGAGGTTAAAAAATTCCATTTTTTAAAACTTAAAGGAAACATAAAGGTATTTTTTGTAAAAAAAAATTACACACCTATTACTTATACTGTACCTCAATTAATGAAATACTCAGGAGACAGAAAAATATGTACCACTCCACTTAACTCTTCCCCTCCCAGCTATTCTTTTAAGCTGCAATATCATAAAGCAGAAAAAACAATATCTACAAACAAAAAAACAGAAAAATGCATTTGGATAGATTACAAAAGAAGTCACTAGTCTAATTAAAGGATTCCTTGGCTACTGTGTTCTTAATGTTCAAAAAAAGTAAATCAGTAGGAGGTACACATAAGTAGCAGTGGTGAGATGCTGCTGGTTTGGTTCACATGAACCAACGATCACTTGGCCCCACCCAACCCCACCCTATCCTGTCCTTTATTTCCTGCTTTGTAGCTCATCTCAATCATGCAGCACAGCTAATTCCACCCCCACCCCCCCACTGTTCTATTTACCATTGCTGACTTGGAAGGTAAGCAGCTGAGCTTCTAAATGCTCCATTTTCAGCGCTGCGTGAAAGTGCTTTAGGTGCACGCTCCCTGAACCGGTTGTTAAACCGGCAGCATCTCATTCACTACATAAGTAGTGAATATTTTTGGGATATGTTCGAGAGATCTAGTGTAGATCTATATACCATGGGTATCAAACTAGATTTCAATGAGGGCTGCATCAGGGTTCTTTTTGACCTCGGGGGGCCCGAGTAGGAATGGCTGGGATGGGCGTGGTTAGGATAGGCATGGTCAGCTCAACATCCTACAGCCCTCTGTCATCAGAAACAGAGCCCAGAAGGGCCAACAGAGACACTACAGGCTAGTCCTTCACTGTTTCCAGGGTAGCCCTGCAGGCCAGATCTAAACACCCCATTGTTGTGGTTCTCAGGCAGCCTGTGCAGACGGCAGTGGAATCAGACAGTGGGGAAGAACGGGGATCAGTCTGGGAGTTTGGGGAAGACTTGGATAAGGGTCCTGCGTCTGATGCAGAGATGGGGCCAGGACCATCTGGGAGTGGGGTGCTGACTCCGGAGCCTCCAGAATCTGGCAGCAGTGAGACAGAGGAACAAGGGGACCCTGTTCCCAGTGCGTGTGCACAGAGCTGCTAGAAGGCAAGAGCAGCTAAGACAAAAGGGGCAGCTTTACACGAGTAAGGCTTGGAGGTGATTGCCCTCCCCTAAGGTATAAATAACAGGCAACGGTGATGAAACTTTTGCAGGTAGCAAAGACGTTCGTTCTGTTTGGATTAAGCCTTGAAGCTCAGTATGGACTTTGTACTTCAATTGGTTTTTTAAATTCATTTGGCACTTTAGTTGTTGGCAGCAATTCAAAGGAGATAAAGGTGGGTGCTTATCTCGAAGGGACTGTTTGGGACTCATTACCAGCTGGGAAGGAACATAATTCCCAGCATTGAAATAAAACAATGTGCTTAATTGCGGTCTCGGGAAGCCTTGGTCAGAACACCCACAGACCAGATCCAGCCCACAGGCCTTGAGTTTGACACCCCTGATCTATACTATACTGATATAATAAAGGTAGTCTTTAACATATAACCCCATTGCTAAACAACACAGTTGTTAAGTGAGTTTTGCTCCACTTTACAACATTTCTTGCCACTGTTGTTAAATGAATCATTTCAGTTATTCAGTTAATAATCCAATTGTGAAGCAAATCTGGCTTCTCTATTTTATTTATTTATTTATTTATTTATTTATTTATTTATTTATTTATTTGTCAATTGCTTACAAGATAATAAGTATAAGTAAAACATAGTTATGAATACATGGATACATATAAGAAAAATAAAATATAAAAGAAACAATAGGACAGGGACGATAGGCACGTTGGTGCGCTTATGCATGCTCCCTACAGACCTCTTAGGAAAGGGGTGAGGTCAATAGTAGACAGCCTAAGGTTAAAGTTTTTGGGGTTTGGGGAAGAAACCACAGAGTCAGGTAGAGTATTCCAGACATTGACCACTCTGTTGCTGAAGTCATATTTCCTGCAATCAAGTTTGGTGCGATTAATCTTGAGTTTGTATCTATTGTTTGCTCTTGTGTTGTTATGGTTGAATCTGAAGTATTCATTGACAGGTAGGACATTGCAATGTATGATTTTATATACTATACTTAGATCGGACCAAAGGCGGTGTAGTTCAAGGTTTTCAAGGTCTAGAATTTCGAATCTGGTGGAAGATTGCAAAAGGTGATCACATGACCCCAGAACACTGCAACCATCATAAATACATGCCAGTTGACAAGTGTTCAAATTTTGACCACATGACCCCAGCGTGGCTGCAACGGTTGTAAGTGTGAAAAACGATCATAAGTTATTTTTGTTCAGTGTTGTTGTAATTTCAAAGGGCCACCAAACAAAAATTGTAAGTTGAGGACTACCTGGATACTATACTACACCTCTTTTTTTTTCTCTGAAATATTTTTAAAAAGTTGTGGCTAGTATAATAAAAGTGTATGATACTAACATACCTGCTTTGTTCCATACAGCAGATTAAACGAATGAATGAAAACCAACAAGTTTCTGATAGTGACTGTCATTCCGTTGTTAGAGTCAGACTCTGAGGGAGAGGAGGAACAGCTGACCGGGAGTGGAGGTGTGGTTCCAGAGGTTGTGGAGGAGGCTGGGGAAGGGCAGAGGCCAGCTGGGCAGTCAGAGAAAGAACCAGGCCCATCCCCTCTTCATCCTAGGACACGCAGGGAGGAACGGAGAAGGGAGCAACTTGGCTTATGAGAGAGGAAGCGGCCATGATCTCCCTCATTGGTTGCAGCTGGGGAGAATAGTATATAAGAAAGATGGTTAAAACACAGCATTGCCAGAAGCAAAGCATGTGTTATTTTGGGCTGAAGTTATCTTGGTTGGCGTCCTTCCAACAGACTGTGCCTTGTTATCTCCTTGAAGTTGTTAATTACTATCCTGGTCCGTTGTGGAAAATCCTTCATTGTAGTTTGTTTTTGTTTTTTATTTCATCTCTATCTGCTCATTAAGTTCGGACTGTATTGCTTTCTTTTGAAGACTATTTTTGAATAAGTTTTATCTTAAACTGAAGATAGAATTATTGAACAGTGGGGCCAAGTTGGAGGCATTAAAGGTCATTTATTTACGTTTTGGATTTTGTTACATTTGTATTACATTCCAGGTCATCACAGTGACCTTTTCTTTTAAAAGTACCAACATTTTCATGAAATTGCCAAGAGAAGAGATTGGGGAGAATCAGAGGTGGCATTCTATGAAATCCAAGGCATTGTGAAACTGTATTTACTTCCTTACCAACAAATGTTACTATTAGTAAAGGTAGGTATTGAGTAATTGTCAATGCTTAACATAGGTATGATCAATGATATCATTGGCCTATTCAATTCACTACTTCGTTATCCATTTAACTTATTATTGCCAGATGAATCTTGGTGGGAATATACCCTTGCTGTCTTCAACATCACATAACAGTGCCATCTTACCCAATTCATGCAAAGGCTAGCCATTTGGTGCAGAAGAAGGAATTGCAGCATCTGAGGGTGGAATTAAATGAGGATTCACCTGAGAATCCCTATGTAGTCACTAGCAAAGTCCAACCCTCCTTGAATGCCGTTGACCCTCATCTAACTCTAACCAGATGCCAACTATTAGTTGAGAAGATTCCTATACACAGGCTTTTAGCAATAAACCAGCTCATTGAACCTTCAAGTGTGGACCTGACATTAAAATGTGAATATCTGAAGGCCGATGAACTCTGAACTTAAGAACTGCTGATAACATAAGTCAGGTCCAGTTTATATGGTGATTATCATCAATAACAAATTTTGTTAAAGAATATTGTCAATCTATTCCAACAGTATATACCAGGAGTGTCAAACTCAATTTCATTGAGGGCCACATCAGGGTGTTGTTTGACCTTGGAGTTCTGGGGTGGGCGTGGCCAGGGTTGGCATGGCCAGGGTGGGCGTGGTCATGGTGGGTATGGCCAGCCCAACATCACTGGTGTTGGGGGCACCTATTTATTTATTTATTATTTATTTATTATTAGGATTTCTATACCGCCCTTCTCCCTAGGGACTCAGGGCGGTGTACAGCCAGATCCAATCCCAAAAACAGTACAAGAATTAAAAAGACATTAAATAGTGGCTGATTATATTAATAGGACCCACCCCCCGACTTTAAAACCCAATTAAAACCAAATTTAGGAGACAATTTAAAACTACCTCAGCCCAGGCCAGCCTGCTCAAAGAGCCAGGTCTTCAACGCACGCCTGAAGGCCCTCAGGTCCGTGCTGGTGCGTAGTTCAGGTGGCAGAGTATTCCAGAGGGCAGGGGCCCCCACAGAGAAGGCCCTACTCCTTGGGGCCGCCAGACGACACATGGCGGCCGATGGCACCCAGAGAAGGCCCTCCCTGTGAGAATGCACCGGCCTGCTGGAGATCACCGGCAGAATGCGGTCCTGCAGATAACCTGGCCCAATGCCATGGATCGCCCTAAAGGTCAAAACTAGAACCTTAAAGCGAACCCGGAGAGCCACCGGCAGCCAAAGCAGCTCGCGCAGGAGAGGCGTCACATAGGAGTTACGTGATGCCCCCATGATCACCCGCGCGGGTGGCCAAGTGCTAAGGTATTTATTTATTTATTTATTATTTATTAATCAGATTTCTATACTGCTCCCTCTCCCAAAAAGGGACTCGGGGCGGTGTACAGCCTACTAAAAACACATAAAATAAATACAATTTAAATACAATTTAAAACTAGATTAAATAAGCAAATCCGGCTGCATCCCATCCAACTACAGATTCAGACATTTAAAATCCGGGATTAATTAAAAATTTAAAAAGTATAAAATTTAACAATTAAAACCCAAATTAAATTTAAAACCCATAGACCATTTACTGGGCCAGGCCGGCCTGCTTGAAAAATAGGGTCTTAACTGCGCGCCGGAAGGTCAGGATGTCCGTCATGGCCCGTATCTCCGGGGGGGAGATCATTCCACAGGGAGGGGGCTCCCACAGAGAAAGCCCGCACCCTTGGGGCCACCAGCCGACAACGATCAGGCGGCGGCACCCCAAGCAGGGCAACCCTGTGAGAGCGTACTGGGCGGCAGGAGGTTGTTGATGGCAGCAGGTGGTCCCGTAAGTACCCAGGTCCTGAGCCATGGAGCACTTTAAATACCATCAGTACCACCTTGAATCGAATCCGGAAGGCCACAGGAAGCCAGTGCAGCCTGCGGAGAAGCGGTGTTACGTGGGAGCCCCGAGGGGCACCCATGATCACCCGCGCGGCTGCATTCTGAACTGGGCGATCCATGGCACTGGGCCAGGTTACCTGCAGGACCGCATCCTACCGGTGATCTCCAGCAGGCCGGTGCATTCACACAGGGAGGGCCTTCTCCGGGTCCCGTCGGCCGCCATGTGTTGCCTGGCGGCCCCGAGGGGTAGGGCCTTCTCTGTGGCGGCCCCTGCCCTCTGGAATACTCTGCCGCCGGAACTGCATACCGGCACGGACCTGAGGGCCTTCAGGCGCGCGCTGAAGACCTGGCTTTTTGAGCAGGCCGGCCTGGGCTGAGGTGGTTTTAAATTTGTCTCCATTTGTTCTGTAATTTTAAATTGGGGTTTTAAGGGTGTGGGGTGGGTTTTTCTTATTCGGCCAATATTTAATTTAATTCCTTTTAACTTTTGTATTACTGTTGGGGTCTAGATTGGCTGTACACCGCCCTGAGTCCCTAGGGAGAAGGGCGGTATAGAAATTTTATAAATAAATAAATAGCTGCAGCCTCCGGAAACTCTTCAAGGGGAGCCCCATGTAGAGAGCATTGCAATAGTCCAAGCGGGAGATGACGAGGGCGGAAGTGACTGTGCGAAATGCGCCCAGATCCAGAAAGGGCCGCAACTGGTGAATCAGACGGATCTGACAAAAAGCCCCCCTGGCGACGGCTGCAATATGTTCTTCCAAAGACAGCCGCACATCCAGGAGGACACCCAGATTGCGCGCCCTTTCCACGGGGGTCAAAACCTCTCCCCCCACGGCCAGCGAAGGAACAAGCTGGCTGTATCTGGGCGCAGGAAACCACAGCCACTCAGTTTTGGTCGGGTTGAGACGAAGCCTGTTACGACCCATCCAACTCCACACGGCCTCCAGGCACCGGGTCATCACTTCGATGGCTTCGTTGGGGTGGCCCGGGGTGGAGATGGAGGTAGGACTTCTTTGAGACACTTTTTCATTCTCATTATAATCTCCTTCCTTCCTTCCTTCCTTCCTTCCTTCCTTCCTTCCTTCCTTCCTTCCTTTTCTTCTTTTCCCTTCCCTTTTCATTCTCCTTTCTTCTTCCTTCCCCTCTTTCCTTATTTTTCCTTCCTTGCTCTCTTCCCATCTTTCTTCTTTTTCTTTGTCTTTCCTCTTTCCCTTTCTCCTTTCCTGTCCCTTCTTGCATGCTCAAATGCAAAAGGGGAAATATTTCTCCTTTTGTTTTTAGTGTTGCTGACGGCCCCCCTGAGCTCCTTTGTCACTGGCAGAATCTCTGGAGGCCAGACTTTTGCTATTTCCAGGTCAGCCCCGTGGCCAGATCTAAGCACTTTGCGGGCCGAATGCAGCCCACGGAATTGAGTTTGACACCCCTGGTATATACCATAAATTTATTATGCTCTGTGGAGGGTGATGATATATTACAGTAGACTAGCTACCCAGCAGTAAACACTGCTGGGTTCCATAGGATGAATTCTTAGCTGCATATGTTATCGAAATATAGCGTCAATTATCTACTATTTGTAAGACCTAAAAGAACTGCCAATGCAATGTTCTCTTTTCTTAAATGAATGCTACCCCATCTCTATTTTGTCGTTTATTTCTCTTTCATTTCGAAGTATTGAGCGTAGTTTTTGCTTTATAGTGTATCAACAGTGGTGTTTCTGTAAAAGGTTTATTATTGAGCCGCGTTGAATGGGCCGAAGTTTAATTGCCAGCAGAATGTTCACCATTAAAAAATATGGTATTTCAAATGTCAAGCCAATTTTAAAAGGAATAGGCTGTGGAAAATATAGATCCAACATTTCGGACCATCCTAGCCAAAGCAGTTGGATGTTAGTCACTGCAAAAAAGGCCCCAACTACACAACAATTACAAGGCACTCATAAAATTTTGAACAGATAAAACTATCTTGGTACCTTGAACATGCCGAGGTCTTTAACACAGCGGGGTCCCAATTTAATTTATAACTGCAACAGCTGACGTACAGAACAAAATTTATATGAGATGGCTTGAAAATTGTGATAGAATGAATCCTCAGGGATCCCATTTGGTTTATCAGATTAAAAAGTGACTGATTTGCAGGGGTGGGATTCAAATTTTTAACAACCGGTTCTGTGGGCATGGCTTAGGTGGTGGGCGTGGCTTTGTGGTCATGTTACTGGCTGGGTGTGGCCAACTCAATATCACTCACATCGAGGAACGCATCTCCTCGCCTAGCCTCTCATAACTGTGGGGATGCTGTAACAGTCGTAAGTGTGAAAAATGGTCATAAGTCACTTTTTCAGTGCCATTGTAACTTTGAATGGTGACTCCACACAAGCAAAGTACCAGAAAAGGAAGGGGAAAAAACTCCAGAGAAGTTCCTGAGACAGGAAGACTAGTCCTGCCACGAATGTAATAAGGGTTAACGGAGAGGCGGTTTCTGTAAGCAACACCAGAATGTTTCCTTCCTGCCTTCCTTACAGGATTAGGCCAGTAATTTCTTCCAACAACCAGTTCTCCGAACTGCTTAGAATGTTAACAACCGGTTCTAGTGAACAGGTGCAAACTGGTAGAATCCTACCCCTGCTGATTTGTGAGCCGATTAAAATATAGGAGAAGCTTCAGATGCTGCAAATCTGACTGCGGTTCAAAAAAATGTCTCCGTTGTTTGGGTCACTGGAAGCTTTAGAAAAGAAGCATTTGCAGGCTTCTTAAATTGAACCGTGGGAATCTTAAATATGCATCCATCCAAGAGAAGGCAAGGGACATTCTCAGTTGTCTTGCAGTGGGAAGAGTGGTCTTCTCAACAACATTGTGCACATCCCTGCAAAGTTTCTTTCTGCCTTGTTCTGGCAATGGGCCAGCAGTGCAGCATCAACCACATCATGTTATTTCTTTATACAGAAAAATTTCATAAATATATATCTTAGTTTGGCTTTGCACCATTTCATTGAAGTCTGTTAGAAAGGACAATATTTCAGCAACTGCACTGCAGTTGTTAAAAGCCATTGGACGCATTTTGAGAAGGGAGGAAGGAAGGAAGGGAGGAAGGGAGGAAGGAAGGAAGGCAGGAAGGAAGGAAGGGAGGGAGGGAGGGAAGGAAGAAAGATGGGGAGGGAAGAAAGGAATGAAGATAAGGAGGGACAGAGGGAGGGAATGAAGGAAAAATGGCAGGATGGATGGATGGAAGGAAGAAAGATATGGAGGGAAGGAAGTAAGAAAGATAGGGATGAAGGAAGGGAAGAAGGAAGGAAGGAAGGAAGGAAGGAAGGAAGGAAGGAAGGAAGGAAGGAAGGAAGGAAGGAAGGAAGGAAGGAAGGAGAGAGAGTAAGAAGGAAAGAAAGAGAGAAAGAGAGAAAGAAGGAAGGAAAGAAAGAGAGAGAGAGAGAGAAAAGGAAGGAAAGAAAGAAAGAAAGAAAGAAAGAAAGAAAGAAAGAAAGAAAGAAAGAAAGAAAGAAAGAAAGAAAGAAAGAAAGAAAGAAAGAAAGAAAGAAAGAAAGAAAGAAAGAAAGATGCTAAATGCTCTTGGTTCATATGAAATGCAAACATTCATGTTTTTGAATTGAGGCATTTCCTCTCCTCTAATCTGAGGTTTCTTTCAAAAACTTGCATTGCAATTCATTGTTCTCTACAAGATTCTAGTTGTACAATGCACATACATAAAGGCAAAATTTCAACTGGGTTACCTAAAAAGAACCAAAGAAAGCACAGCTTTAGTTATTTTTGACTTCAACAATTCAGTGCTGCTTTTCTTGTTACGATCTTTTTTTAAAGATTTGATCTCCACCTCATTTTCTAGAAATATCTTGAACCAGAGTCCTTAGGTTGCCTCACAATCAGTGAATTAAACATTTATTATAGACAATATCTTCCACTTTGCAAAACCCTTATTGATAAAGGGAGTAATTGACAGGGAAAGAAAAAAAAATAGCCATCCCAGTTTCCTGCTGTTGTTTTTCTTTCATAATCATCATCAATTTTAATTTAACAAAACCTTTACTAGAGGTAGGGAGAGAACAGATGTAATTAGAAAAGGTACATCTTTTACAGTAATCCTAGGAAAATTTTACCATGCGTAAAAATTCCCCTTCTAGCTGCATTATTATCTCTTTTATTCATTAAACATGAAACTCAATTAAACATTTAAAAATGACGGTTGATATGGGTTGCTGCCAGCATCCAGGTATCAATCAAGTGTCTTCTTAAAATGTACAATGTTCCAGGTAGCATAGCTTGTCGCAGTACCACTGGTATTATTGCAAGAAGCTGCAATTTCTTGATGTATTTTGTAAAGTTCTTGGACTTGATACCAAGTGCCCATGACAATGGGTATCACTGTTACATGGTTCATCCATAATTACTTGGTCTGTTGTGGGGATTCTTGTGTGTTTTTAGGAGGCGAGGAATTTTGGTGTGGGGGGGTGTTTGGGGAGTGTCATGTGTGTGTGCATGTTGGGTCTGGTCTATGGGTGTTATTGTGAATTTCATTGTATGTGCATACTGTGTGTTTAAGTACAATGACAATGACAATGACTGACAATGACAATGACTATTATTATTACTATTACTACATCATCATCATCATCATCATCATCATCATCATTCATGTAGTTTCGATAACCAGGTTGCGATATTTTGTGATTTTTTTCCCAGTTCTTTTTCTTCGACTCTGAACCTTGGAAAGCTAGACTTATTTGAATTGGACTCCATTCATTTTTCCACAGGTTGCAAAGCATCAAGGTCAAATGCTTACACAGATTATATGCACATGGAAGTAAGGTGAACACGGGGCTGGATAAGGAAGAATTAAAATTCCATAGGGATGGAGAGAAGAAAATCACATTTAAGAGGTCCTCTCTGAGTTTATTTGTTATCCTGCAGATGTTTCATTTCCCAAACTGGATAACATCCTCCATGCTAGAGTTACCTAATAATGTTACCCATTACTGGTTTCACTGGTAACGCTGGGATTCAGTGCTGATGTTACCCAGTTTGGGTACTGGACATCTGCAAAAAAACAACCAAGCTTAGAGAGTGCCATGTCAACCCTGAGCTATAAATATTTTCCTCTAGCAGTAAAATTATATTTCTTAGTAATCCGTAGAGGACTCAAGCCTAGAAAATTCTTAAACCTATGATATTTCTCCATCTGTATTCATAATTTTCAGAAAAGCTAATTTTATCCCTGATTTATCAATTTATTGTTTTGCTCATTATTACTTAACCTCTGCCTCAAACATCCTTTTCATTTGCACAGTCTTGTTTGATAGCAATTTTAATTAAGATGTGTTTTGTAACTATTACCATAATCTTGCAGCTATTAAATCTATTCCAGTGATGGGCGGTTGAAAATAAAAGCTGGATGATATCATAAATTTGGAATCTAGCTTTGGAGGTCAATTGTACAACTTTCTGCTGTTTGAAGAATACCTGTGAATCAGGTATCACAATCGGCACTGACTGAGCTAATGATGGAAGGACCAAATTTTAGAATTGAGCCTGAGATGATAGAATTAGCAGAGCTGGCCAAATTGACATGGTTGATTAAAGAAAGAATAATAATCACATTATGAGTAACTGGAAACCCCTCATGGACTTTTTGTTGAACCGAATATATACATGTGAATATATGAATTTGTGATTTATGGGTTTGATAATTAGAAAGGACAGAGTGTGGAAAGAAGGAAATTATGAGCTAACCTTGAGAGAGAGGGTAAAACATAAATATAACTGCAGTTAAGAAAATTGCAAAACTTTTCTTATGAAATGTCTCACTCAACAACAGAAATTTTGGGCAGTTGTGGTTGTAAGTTGAGGGCTACCTGTATGCAAAGGCCACATTATGCCTTCACTGTTTTCTTTTTGTGTGGTAGAACCTGAATGTTTTCTTACCACTTTCTCTTTTAAACTGTTTGATGAAGAGATGCAGGAACTGGGTAAGTCTAATCTAATGAGGAGAAGGACTGGGGTGATTTGATAGTAACTTCCAATACTTGAGGTGTTGTCACAGAGTGTTGTGGTTAGCTGGCAGCAAGTGCAGATGGCTGAGGAGAGCGAGGACTCAGATGAGGGGCCAGGACCATTAGGGAGTGGACTGTTGCCTTCAGAGATTGTAGGGCCTGGCAGCAGCAATGAGGAGGTTCCCAAGGAGCCTGTGCCAAGTGCACATACGCACAGGGCTGCTCACAGGAAAGAGCAGCTGCAGCAGCATGGGCGACTCGGGAGTAAGGCTGCAAGGTAATGGCCCTCTTTCAAGAAGATAATAGCCAGCTGTGAAATGAACGTTCTTTGCAGAAGGCAAAGATGTTTTGAAACTCCAGCCTCGTGGACATTCCAGTATCCTGAGTTTGTATTTGAAGATTCTTGCACTGCAAATTATTTCTTGTCTGTTATCTTTTGGCAAGTCTCGCACAGTTTAGCAAGGCTTGTGCTTATCACAGCTAATTATTTTGCAAAAGCATTACAAAACAATGTAATGTTCCTTTTGGATTGTGTTTGATTTGTTGGAAAAGGTCTTGGGTCAGAACACAGAGAAGAGGGGGTTGACTTATTCCCCAAAATACCTGAGGGCAGGACAAGAAGTAACAGATGGAAACTTATTAAGAAGAGAAGCAACTAAAAACTAAGGAGAAAGTTCCTGGTAGCAAGAACAATCAATCAACACAATGGCTTGTCTCCAGAAATTGTGGGTGCTCCATCACTGGAGGTTTTCGAGCAGATTGAATAGCCCTTTATCCAGAATTGTATAAGGTCTCCTCCTTGAGCAGGTAGTTGGACTAGATAACCTCCAAAGTTCCTTCCAACTCATTCTGTATTCTGAACATACCCAATTCTTTCCATTTGAACTTCCTGGGATACATTTTGTTCATGAAATCTCCAGGAGTGGAATACCAGATCCTCACATCACCCGCAGCTATTGAAGGAAGATGCTCCTTCTGTTGCAAATTTTGAGCTATTGTCCTTAATGCAGTACTACTGTTATTTTGGATGCTAAAATCCAGACAATCACAAAATGGAAGCAGAATGTTATGTTTATCTCTTTGCTGCCCTCTATGGGTCACCCTTATTTTTTGCAGCCCAGCTATAGTCGGCCTACCGTAAGAAATTTGTTTTTTTTTTTCCTTTCATTCACGAATACAGGTAGTCCTAGACTTGCAACCAATCACTTAGTCATGAAGACCTCCCAAAAGATACTCATGACTTCATTCCCAAGTTCTGACTGCATTTTGGCTACCCAGCAACCAACCAGCCTGCAGTAATGTTCATTCATTTGCAATGTCCCGCGTCACCTGATCACAATTTATGTTGTTTTCGCGGAAAGCTAGCTTTTACTTCTGGTTTTTAGCAAAAACATCCCATAGCATACAATGTGTTCACTTAGCAACCATAGATTCATTTAATGACCCTGGTGAATCATTTCACCACCTCCACAACAAAAGTTCATAAAATTGGGTTAGTCATGCAATAATCTGCTTGACAACCACATGACTTATGGTCATAATTGAGGGAGTCTCGGTGGCTCAGTGGTTAGAGTGCAGTACTGCAAGCTACTCCTACTGCAATTTGACAGATCGAATCCCACCAGGCTCAAGATTGACTCAGCCTTCCATCCTTCTGAGGTGGATAAAATGAGGACCCAGATTGTTGAGGGCAATATGCTGACTCTGTAAACCATTTTGAGAGGGCTAGAAAGCACTATAAAGTGGTATATAAGTCTAAGTGGCTATTGCTATAATGGAGAGGTTCCATTACAGTCATAAGTTGAGGTTTCCCCTATATGTCATTTTTGCTTTTCATGACTTTGAAAGGAAGGATAGGCACAGTTAAGGACAACTCTTGACCCAAATGGCTTGAAAAATAAAAGCCTTTTCAAAAGTTCTGGAAAAAAAAAGAATTAATAACAGAGACATTATTCCATAGGATTTCCAAAATAGGAATTTAAACTATAAAACCAGGAGTGAGCTGCTGTGGGTTCGCAGGGGTTCGGGAGAGCCCCTAGCTAAGATTCTGTGCAGTTCAGAGAACCCCTGAATCCCACTCCTGGCTGGCCCTGCCCACTCCACCCCGCCTCTTCCAGACATCCCCATGTGGTCCATTTTGGATGCAGGTAAATGCAGGGCATGCACGAAGACTTAGGGAGGGTAAAAAACGGGTCTCCTGGAACCAATAGCAATAGCACTTAGTCTTATATACAGCTTCACGGTGCTTTTACAGTCCTCTCTAAGTGGTTTTACAGAGTCAGCCTATTGCCCTCAACAATCTGGGTCCTCATTTTACCCAACTCGGAAGAACTTAAGGCTGAGTCAACCTTGAGCCTGGTGAAATTCGATCTGCCAAATTGCAGGCAGCCAGCAGTCAGCAGAAGTAGCCTGCAGTACTGCACTCTAACCACTGCACCACCAATGTGCCTGTTTCCAGCTTCCAAAGAGCCTCCAGAGTCCAGGGAGGCTGTTTTCGCCCTCCTGGAGGCTCGAAGAAAGCCTCCAGAGCCCGGGGAAGGCGAAAATACATGGTGCAGGAGGCTGACTAGGCCACACCCACTATGGCCACGCCCACTCAACAATCAGGCAGAGAACTCTTTGCTAAAATTTTTGAAGGCCACCCCTGTATAAAACTCTGGTTCAGCATTGTTTACATCACAACATTTCCTATTCCCAATAAAACAGGGTTATAAAAGTAATTGATTATATAATAGGAGGAGTAAAATGAGAGAATCAAGGAAGCCCCAGGTGAGATTAAAATGAGGGCTACCTACCTGATAGTAGAAGTTGTAAACATCCAGTCGACCACTAGAAGATGCTAAAAAAATGGAGTTTTCCAAAGCCCTATTGCCATTTTTACAGGTTTGACAGCACTAATTAACATATGTTACAACCGTTTGTCTCTTTCAATAAGCATGTCATATTAATGGATGCTATCAAATTATGTTGATCGTGACAAGGATGTGATCTCTGAATATGGTGGAGTTTAACTATGTAACATCTGACAGACAAGCCAAATAAAAAGTTACAGATTGAGATGCAACCTTTCCAATTAGCGAAATTAATGGACGTTGAGCTGCTTTCAATGAAGTCACAATTAGAGTCCTAGCGGACACAGCTAGAGCTCCAGCAGACTCTCGAGCTTTGTAATAAGTCAAGGAACCCATTTTTTGTGATTTGCATCCTAATTTGATATGTGGAACGGACATAACTTATGACACTTAATGTCTGTTAGCTACATGATTTGGAATCAATCAGCAGTGGGGTCTGGCGGACTTGTGAACTCCTGCCTGTTATTAATGATTGAATCTATGAGTTCACTTTGTTGCCTATCATAGAATAATTACCCTGAATTGAAGAACAAGGGACAGACTCATTATGTTCTGACCCAAACCTTGTTCCAAGAAAACAAACACCAAACAGAAATAAAACCAAAACCTTTTAATGCTTCTCTGTGAATTACGTTAATTCATGGTTAAAAGCAGGGGTAGGATTCTACCAGTTCAGACCGGTTCTATAGAACCGGTTGTTATGGTTCCCAGTAGTTCGGAGAACCAGTAAATCGGGCCTCTGGCTGGCCCTGCCCGTCTACCTCTCTGCTATCTGCCCAGTCAGTCCCTATCGCGCATGAGCAACGTCATGCGCATGCATGACATCCCTGCAGCCTGCTTGCCAAGCCAGCCATTGCTGCCTGCCTTTTGCTGTGGTCCAGCCTGATCTGATTATCTCCCTGGGTGAGTGCAAGACCCAGTCATCTTTCCCCCCCACCACCACTTACTTTTTGTTTTGCCCCTTCCCTCCCACCACTTGGAAGGCCCAGCCCTCCCCTGCTGCTGCCGCTGGGCTTTGCTGCACCTCCCCTCACTGATGCGGGCCCTCCCCTCCCCGACCCAGGGCTTACCATGCCTCCCCTCGCCAATCCGAGCCCTGTCCTTACTGACCCGGGGATAATAATGCCTCCCCTTGTCGACCCAGGGCCTCCTGTAGACAACTCAGGGCTTGCCATGCCTCCCCTCACCGACCCGGGGTTTACCAGGGCTCCCATTGCCGATCCAGTGCCTCCCCTGACTGACCCAGGGCTTCTCCTTGCTGACCGGGCCTCCCCTCATCGACTTGGGGCCTCCCCTCGCCGATCTAGGGCTTGCCATGCCTCCCCTTGCCGATTCATGGTCTCCCTCACCGACCTGGGGTCTTTGCCAGGCCTCAGGGTGATGCAGCGATGGTGGCAGCCAGAACATGCCACGGCCATTCGCTGTCTCTGCTGCGCTGGGCCTGAGAGGGGCAGTGGACCCGCTCCCCAAAGCCACTGGGAGCTCACTGGGGCTGCTAGCTTTTGGTAGCTGCCGAATCCGCCCAGCACCGGTGCCACTGGATGAGGGGAGCAGCCCTGGGGAACCCCCCTTCCCTTTCAGAATGGCCATTGACCACTGCCACCGCTGCCAGATGAAGGGAGCAGCCCTGGGAGTTCCCCCTCCCTTTCGGAGTGCCGCCTACGATGACTCTGCCATCCAGGAAAAGTAAGTGGCAGCGGAGGTGATCTGAAAGGGGGGGAACTCCCGAGGTTGCTCGCTTTCTTCTTCTCTCACAGCCTCTCATGTGTGTGTGTGTGTGTGTGAGAGAGAGAGAGAGAGAGAGAAAGAGAGAGAGAGAAAGAAAGAAAGAAAGAAAGAAAGAAAGAAAGAAAGAAAGAAAGAAAGAAAGAAAGAAAGAAAGAAAGAAAGAAAGAAAGAAAGGGAAAGGGAGAGAGAGAGAAAGAAAGAAAGAACAAGCAAGAAAGAAAAAGGGAGAGAGAAAGGAAGTGAAAGGAAGAAAGGGGGATAGAAGGAAGGGACAGAAAGAAAAAGAAAGAAAGAGAGGGAGAGAGAGAAAGAGAGGGGGAGACAGAGAGAAAGCGAGAGAGAAAGAGGGAAAGAGAGAGAGGGGAGAGGGAGAGAGAAAGTGAGAGAGAAAAGGAAGAGACATGAAAGAAAAGAAAGAATATGGAAAGAAAGAAAAAGAGAGAGAGAAAGGAAGAAAGAGGGAGAGAGGACAAAGTGAATGAGATATATGGATAGATAGATAAATACATGGAAGGAGGGAGGGAGGGAGAGAGAAAAAAAGGAGAGGAAGGAAGGACACAAACCCTGGCTTCAGAAGACACTTTGAAGCACAGCAATCTAGGGCTGGCCTGCAAGGGATCTTGGAAGTCATCTAGTCCAACCCCCTGCTCCAGCAGGAGATCCTTACAGAATCAAAAAATAGCAGGTTTAGAAGGGCGTGTGTATGTTTGTGTGTGTGTGTGTGTGTGTGTCTGTCAAAACTCCAAAAACAGGCCAAGTAGCTCTGTGGAGGTCAGTTGTAAATTAGAACACTTGCTAAGCAACTTGCCATTAAACGAGGACCTGGTCCTTAAGCGAGGATCACTTACATTTGGTTTGCCAGTCGCATGGCCACCTGCCTGGGCCTCGCCCTGCCTTCTCCAGGGCTCCCCAGGCCTTGGAAACTGGCAAAAAACACTTGCTAAGCAACTGGCCATTAAGCAAAAACCTGGTCATTAAGCGAGGACCACTTATATTTGGTTTGCCAGTCACACGGCCACCTGGCCATGCCCACCCCAGTCACATGACCACCAAGCCACACCCACAAATTAGGCCACGTCCACATAACCTGTTGTTAAGAAATTTGAATCCCACCCCTGGTTAAAAGGCTATGAAAACTAATTGTCTCTGATAAGAACGAGCCTTGCCAACGTTATGCAAGGCTGCCAAAAGTACTAGATTAAGTTGCCAAGAAATATTCCAAACCAAAAAGTCTTCAAACACAAACCAAGATAATCCGAACTTCCACAAGGCTTGAAGTGCAAGAACTTCTTTGCTTCCTGCAAAGAATCCCGGTCTCTCAGGCTGGCTTTTATCTCTTAAGGGAGGGGCCATTACCTTGCAGTCTTACTCCCGAGTCACCCATGCTGCTGCAGCTGCTCTTTCCTTTGAGCAGCCCTGCGCACACATGTACTGGGCACAGGCTCCTCGGGGACTTCTTCATCACTGCTGCCAGCCTCCACAATCTCCGAAGGCAGCACTCCACTCCCTGATGGTCCTGGCCCCATCCCTACATCGCACGCAGGCCCCTCATCTGAGTCCTTGTTCTCCAAGACCTCAGCCATCCACACCTGCTGCCAGCGAACCACAATACATTATGGCCTCATTGCTTCAAGCAAACTTATATAAAAAAAACTAAAACAAGCCATCTATCAGATTCTGGTACACCTTTCCTTACTAACCTTCTGTGTCTAAGAAGGTTAGCAAGGATCATCTGAATAGTACTGCATCCAGTTTTTTTCACCACATTATAAAAAAGATGTTGAGACTCTAGAAAAAGTACAGAGAAGAGCAACCAGGATGATTAGGGGACTGGAGGCTAAAACATACAATGAACGGTTACAGGAACTGGGCCTGGCTAGTCTAGTGAAGAGAAGGACCAGGAGAGACAGGATAGCGGTCTTCCAATATTTGAGGGGCCACTACAGAGAGGAGGAAGGAGTCAAGCTATTTTCTAAAACGCCTGTAGGCCAGACAAGGAATAATGGATGGAAACTGAGCAAGGAGAGATTCAACCTGGAAATAAGGAGAAACTTTCTGACAATGAGAACAATCAACCGATGGAACTAAAGTTGCCCTTGCAAGTTGTGGGAGCGCCATCACTTGAGACTTTCAAGGAGAGATTGGACCGCCATTTGTCAGAAATGGTGTAGGGTCTCCCGCTTGGGTGGGGGGGTTGGACTAGATGACCTACAAGGTCCCTTCCAACTCTGATTATCTGTTATCTGAATAAAAACAAATTTGTTGATCCTCGAATACAACATTTTTCCCCCTTCCTGTTCTCTGTTAAGATGTCTAATGTAAACTCTCAACTTTTCTAAATACACTAGAAATCCCCAAAAAGCACATTTGGCAAGTAGTCTTGCACATTGGAAGGAAGGATGCTCAAAGCTTATATCTGTGTTTCAAACAACTCAAAAATCTGTTAAAATTACTTCATTCCACCTCACGTTCCAGGCTTCATTTACTCTAATCCATTCCCCTACCATTAATATGCAGTTCTCTGCCTTAGGACAGCCACCTGCAGGCAGCAAAAAGCTAAGTTTCATCAAATAACATTTTTCACGCTTCCCTTCTGCGTGCAGAGCTGAGCTTGAATAAAATGGCATCTTACAAACACACCCGCTATCAACAAACACAAAGTAAATAATTCCTTCCACTGGCAATGTGCTGTTCCTTTCACTCATAAATATATATTACAGAATAATTAAAGGTTTGCTTTTAGGAATCAGGAAAGAAAAATAAAGAATCAGACTCCATCAGACTCAAGTGTGCATGTCACTGACAGACCAACCTCCTATCAGAACAGGAGGTCTGCCCCATCTACCATGTTTCCCCAAAAATAAGACCCTGACATATATATTTTTGCCACCAAAAAAAAAAGGCACCAGGTCTTATTTTCGGGGGAAGTTCATCCACTGACTTGTGCACATCGCCCCCGGCTCCTTTTCGCTGTCAGAGGCTTTCAGGAACTTCTTCTGAGGCTGGCAAGGCTTTCCTGAAGGCCTCTGCAGCTGATAATGGATTCTGGATCGATCCAGAGCTTTGTTATCAGCTCCAGAGGCCTTTAGGAAAGCCTTGCCAGACTTGCTAGCTGCAGAAGAAATGGACCGGCAAGGCAAGTGTCAGGGTGTGCGAGGCCTGACTACAACTGTCCAAAGGTAAGCAGTAGGAAAGCTCCACTCCCCATGCCCACTCTAGCTTATTTTTTACCCGTGCACTCTGGAGGGGGTGGGATCTTGATTAGGGCTTATTTTGGCAGCAGGGCTTATATTGGGCTCACATGTAAAAATCAAGCTAGGACTTACTTTCAGGGTAAGTCGTATTTTGGGGGAAACAGGGTATATACTGTTAGAACTCTCATTGTTGTGACCTTCACAACAATGAGTGAATTGGTGCATCATAAGGCAACAGGTTTTGAATCCTCATCGTCCTCATTAGATTAAAACAGTGGGCAGCCAGTATTTTGCCAGTGATTTTTGATCATTTGCAACAACTTTGACATCATCCTAAGGGACATTAATAATCTTAACATCTTCCTTAAATATTTGGCGTCAAGTTTTTTGTGGCCAGCCTCATTTTTCTCTTTCCTCTGAAAGGTATCCAACCAGTGGTGGTATTCAAACATTTTTACTACCGGTTCTTTGAGTATGGCTTGATGGGCATGGCAGGGGAAGGATACTGTAAAATCCCCATTCCTACCCCACTCCTGGGGAAAGGTTAATGCAAAATCTCCATTCCCTCACCAGCCCACTAACCTGCTTTCCAGCACCATTCTCCTGTGCAGGGCAACAAAAGAAGACCCGGCCAATCAACTGGGACTCAGGAGGCAGAGAATAGATGGGGGCAGGGCCAGTCAGAGGTGCTATTTGCCGTTCTCCAAACTACTCAAAATTTCTGCTACCATTTCTCCAGAACTGGTCAGAACCTGCTGAATACCACCTCTGTAGTGCAATTTTTGGATGCTAGTCTTTATGGATACCTAAGATATGGTCAACAAACCACATTCAACATTGATTCACAGTTCTTGGTAAGGGTTCTAAATTTGATCTTTGTAGTACCTCTTCATTAGTGATGTGTTCACAATATGATACGTGGAAGATTCTTCTAAGCAGCTTTGTTGGAAAAGATTTAACTATCTTGGTAGTACTTTATGTTTCACAAGTATATATTGCAGTTGGTTTAACAACAGTTTTGAAGAGTTTTATCTTTGTGGTGATACTTATAGTTGTCCTAGACTTCAAATGGGCTAACTTAGGAAATGCATCCAAAATCCAGGGCCCATGACTCCTGAATGCCCTGAATCCTATAGTCTACACTTTTTCCAAACATCTTGAGAGCACAGATAAACCTCCAAGTGGACTCAATGACTCTCAGAAAGAGTGCTAATGATGAGATGACTGCAAGGAATTCCATCCTCCACCATTCAATAAAAACTGAAAAAGTTTCTTGGATGAGAAGCAAACCATCTTCAGGGAAAACAAGAAAGTCCAGTTGCCTTTTGAAAGAAAGCACCCTTAGGACATAATAAGGTAAGGAGCCTCTGTGGCGCAGTGCTTAGAGTGCAGTACTGTAGGCTACTTCTGCTGACTGCCATCTGCCTGCAATTTGGCAGATCAAATCTCACCCGGCTCAAGATTGACTCAGCCTTCCAGCCTTCCAAAGTGGGTCAAATGAAGACCCAGATTGTTGTGGGCAATATGATGACTCTGTAAACCACTTAGAGAGGGCTGGAAAGCACTGTGAAGCAGTATATAAGTCTAAATGCTATAATGATGCATAATTCGGACATCTCTTTAGACATGTTCACTTCAGTCAACCAGCAAAAATCATGGCCTATACATTACATTATTGGAGGAAGGTAACACTATTAAATTGCATTTGCACAAATTCCTGCCTTCAAACATGCCCGTGACAAATAACTCCATTGTCACTTGTGAATCGATACACTGAAGCTTGCTTTGTGTTTTCAAGAGTAGCATCAAAGCAGAATTAATAAGAGATCTATATTTTAACAAAAAACAACCATCATCACTATCATTCAACAATGTTTTATAGATTTTGGATATATTCATCTTTTGAAAAGAACTCAATTTCAGATTGACACAAACATTTCCCTAAATAAAATTATCTTATGCTCCTAAACCCATTCAGAAGGATTCTGTTGATAAAGAAATTATGGATGCTGGTTTTTTTTTTTTTTAGTTCATTATGAAATTTATAGTATGGCCTTATTGTGTAAAAATAAATCTGTTGACTCTATCGATAACTAAAAAAAATAAAATAAACTCCAACATTTGTTTGTTGCCCTAAACCAGGAGTGTGAATCTCGATTTCAGGGTTGTGTTTGACTTTGAGGGGGTCTGGGGAGGCATAGCGGAGGTAAGCATGGCCAGGGTAGGTATGGCCAGCTTGATGTCACTTATGTGGGGGCACCTGGGATGGATAAGTGCTAAGACAGATCTTCCCTCAGACCAGAGGTGGGTATTCAGCAGGTTCTGACCAGTTCTGGAGAACCAGTAGCGGAAATTTTGAGTAGTTCGGAGAACCAGCAAATGCCATCTTTGACTGGAGATTTTACAGTATCCTTCCCCTGCCACGCTCACTAAGCCACACCCACAGAACTGGTAGTAAAAAAAATTAAAGCCCACCACTGCTTCAGACCCTCCCTCCCTCTCATAATCTCCTTCCTTCCTTCCTTCCTTCCTTCCTTCCTTCCTTCCTTCCTTCCTTCCTTCCTTCCTTCCTTCCTTCCTTCCTTCCTTCCTTCCTTCCTTCCTTTTCCTTCCCTCTTCCTTCTCCTTTCTTCCTCCTTCCCCTCTTACCTTATTTTTCCTTCCTTGCTCTCTTCCCATCTTCCCTTCTTTTTCTTTGTCTTTCCTCTTTCCCTTTCTCCTTTCCTGTCCCTTCTTGCATGCTGAGATGCCAAAAGGGAAACATTTCTCCTTTTGTTTTGTTTTTAATTTGTTTTGCTAACCCTCTGCCCATGAAAATGGTGCTGGGTATGAGGCCTCCCCAGACCCCGTTTTCAGTCACGATGGCCTCCTGCAGCCTTCTACCAGTGAAAATGGGGCCTGTCTTGGGGGTGTGTGTGTTTTTGCTGGCAGAGGGATGCAGAAGGCCATTGCGGTCGAAAACAACGCTTGGGGGTGGTGCACATAGCTCCATTTTTGCTTTCAGAGGCACCATGGGCTCCTTTGCAGTTTCCACCATTGGCTCCTTTGCAGTTTCCACGGCAGCCCCATGGCCCATGTCTAAGCATCCCATGGGCCAGATCCCACCCACAGGCCATGAGTTTGACACCTCTGTCCTAAACCCATCTCCATTTATCTTTCTGTCTTTTATTTCCAGCATGTAGTACATTTGCACTACCAAGTTAAAAGGCAAAATATTTGCCATCCAAACCCGATGCTTTTTTTCCCCTGGACCTATTAAATTATAAATGGAACATGAATATCTTTTTTTTTCCATCAATGGGTGAATTGCAACAGAAATACTGCACGGTTTTGTACCTCCTGTAGTTAAAGGGCGACAAAAATCCATATTTGTTGGTTTATTATTTTAAAAACTTGGGTATATGAAAAATGTATTTCATCCTATATCAGAATGTTGAATAATGAGCATGGATCTGCTTTGCCTTGGAATAAGCAGGCTAGGAAAATATTCAATGCCTTTAAACATCATGATCTTAAAATCTGGGATAATAATATGCAGCAGAACACAAGAGAAAGAATTGTAGAAGGTAACTGAATACAAAGACTTGCAAATAGAAATAGAGTGATTATGGCAAAAGAAAGTAAGAGTAGTACTAATAATCATAGGTACTTTGGGTGCAACTAGATTACCACTTGAAAACCATCAACTTTGAAACATTCACCATCAATCAATTGCAAAAGGCAGCTTTACTTCAAACAGCTTACATACATCCTGCGACCAGACCTCTAACATCATCATCCACATCTGCCTATCTTGGGAAGGTCTCCATAGATAGACAAAAAATGCCAAATCCAGTCTGAACATCTGGCGAAAAACCATAATAATAATTAATCTGATGAGACTACTCTTCCGCCATTAATATGGTGAATAGTTTCCACATGGAGTCCAATACAATGACAAGAGAAAAAGGAATTCAGGTTTGCACCTTTCTGAATTAGGGCAATGCTCAGTATTTGCATTTGTTTCCAACACATTCTGATTCCAGCAAGGTGAAGATGTCGTTCAACAATATCGCATGCAGATATCCAAATTGAATAGAATTGGCTCAATTCTGGACCAATTGGCTTGATTTCTTGAGTGGAATCAATCATTTGAATCAGATTGAATTGATAATCCAAGCAAGTTTATTTTAGGCTGTATAACAATCAGATTGGCATTGTGGTGATATCCCTGAGGATGTGTGAGAATAACTCAGAAGATTTAAAAGCTCCTTTGTCTTTTTAATATCAGTTCAATTTTTTTTTTGGCCAAGACACTGTATTTCCTTCTCCACTTTAAGAGATAGGCCTATGCTCCATAATATGTTCCATCACTTAAATTAGCCTTGAACACTGCAGGTTTACCTGAATGTATCCCTTGCAACATCAGGGATCTCCATCTTTCAGAGCCAAGTGAAATTTGCATGAATGTAGAACATGGAATAATGGAGTTGGAAGGGACCTTGGAGGTCTTCTAGTCCATCCCCCTGCTTCAGCAGGAGATCTTATACCATTTCAGACAAAGGGCTATCCAGTCTCTTTTTAAAAACCTCCAGTAATGGAGCACCCACAAGTTCTGAAGGCAAATTGTTCTATTGGTTGATTGCTCTCATTGTTGGGAAATTTCACCTTAGTTCTAGGTTGCTTCTCTCCTTGGTTAGTTTCCTTCCATTGCTTTTCGTGCTTTGGAAAATAGTTTGACCTCGACTTTCTAGGAGCGCTTAAAATATTGGAACAGTGCTATCCCATCTCCCCTAACTCTTTTTTTTATTGGATTAGTCATATCCAACTCTTGCAACCATTCTTCGTACGTTTTAATCACCAGCCCGTAATCATCCTTGTTGCTCTTTTCTGCACTCTTCTCAACGTCTCAATATCTTTTTTATATTGCAGTGATAAGAACTGGATGATCTAGCGCTTAGACTTGTATACCGCTTCACCATGCTTCACAGCCCTCTCTAAGCAGTTTAAAGAGTCAACCTCTTGCTCCCAACAATCTGGGTCCTCATTTTACTGACCTTGGAAGGATGGAAGGCTGAAACAATCTTGAATAGATCAGGATTGAACTCCAGGCAGTTGGCAGAATTAGCCTGCAATACTGCATTCTTAGCATTGCACTATCACAGCTCTTCAATATAACGTGACATCCCCATATATTGCAATCGCTTTTGAGGAAACGTTTGAAAAACCCAAATGTTGCTATAAACACTACAAAAATCCATATAAAGCCCAAAAACCTTTATCTAGATTTTTGCAAACCAGGCTTGGTAACTGTAATGTAAGTGGGCTACTACATTTACTCCATGTTGTATTTCTGATGGTTTCTTCTGATATTCAAATCAATATTTCTAAAGTTACAATCTGCGAAATTGAAGAGCTATCAAAACACTTGCTGGCGCTCTTCTATTGGTGTTAAAGAGACTTTTCAATTAAAATTATTTGGGGCTGGTTTCAGCCAGAAATTTAACTTACAAGAATTTCAATCCTATCTTCCAAGACCATCCCTTGGTTTGAGTTTCTATCTCTCTGAAGCTCTGAAGAAGCAACAAATGAGTTTTCAAGAGTTCCAGTCGTTGCAAGAAGCATTTGTTAAAACTCAGCATGCGCCTTCTTCCCAAGAAATGAGTAGGCTGCAGTTTTTGAAGATCCAATGATTAATTTCATTTCAGCACAAGGAGCACGCTTGCTTTTCCTTTTCTGGAAGGCAGCCAAGGCAAGAATTCATGCAGAAGAAAAGTCAGGGTGACAGCTTGGACAGGAGGCTGATGCTGAACTTCCACCGAGTTAGTGGGATAGCATGGCCTGAAAAGGTCATGGAGACAAGCGAATGTGGCCATCAAACTCTGCTGAAAGAAACACACCTTTGAAAAATTAGGATTCTAAAGAAGCAGCACAACTGTCTGGCCATTAACTTCATTCACAATCGCCGTCTGTAAGAACGTTGTCCAACTATGATGGGATACAACAGAGCATAAAATAGCTTCCTTCTTCCTGCTGCAGATAAGAAGACCCATTTCTGGACAGCAGGCTGGAAGAGTTTTGTACTGTATTGTTCCAGAATGTTTTGTTTTGTTGTTGTTGTTTTTTGTTTCATTTTGTTTTAATTTACAACATCCCCACCAAGTCTTCAGCTTCAATATGTCTTGAGAGGTCTCTTCGGCATTAATCAGATCCAACCTTGCTTAATAGTTTTGAGAGTAACAAAAGCTAGTCTTGAAAGCTAGATGTCACGGCTCCAGCATCCACCCCCATTCAAAACATGAGTCTCTAGCTGCTTCTCTCAGAGTAAAAAAAAAAAATGATTTATTAGGAGTGACCATGTCGGCCTTACCTGGGTGCAGCCGACTCTGAGACACATTATTCATTTCACCCTTGACCCTGGTCTTCCCTCATGCCCTGGATGTATATTCTCCAATGGGACACATCCATAACCAAAAGTCATCAATCATGCTTTCCAGTAATAATCTTGTGTGCCAGAATCTTTGGATGCCTAGGAATTATCTGAAGCATTTAAAGAATGCACTACTTCCCCCACTCCCTTTCTACTGGCAACTCTAAAAGACCAGAAAAATATTTTGAGTTGACACTAGACTTGAAGTCAAAAGTCAAAAAGAGTAGACCCATAATGCTGGGCTGATCAATGCTCTTCCAACTGGCACAAAAATAATAATAAGAGCATTAGTTCTCTCAGATGAAACCCCAACTTTGGAATATGAATCCATCTCATGGAATGTGAAAATGTCTCTTTGGAGACTTGGTATGAAAGGAATGAGTAAATATAAATAAAAAATGTAAAAAAAAAGGATATACAAAAGATGTTGACACTGCAGAGAAAAGCAACAAAGATGATGAGGGGCCTGAAGGCTAAGAGATATGAAGAATGGTTGCAGGAACTGGATATGTCAAGTCTAATTTTAAAAAAAGGATTAATGATAGCAGTGTTCCAATAATTGAGGGGCTACCCCAAAGAAGAGGGAGTCAAGCTATTCTCCAAAGCACCTGAATGTAAGCTAAGAAGCAATGGATGGAAACTTCTAGGAGAGAAGCAACCTAGAACTAAGGGGAAATTTCTTGACAATTAGAACACTTAATCCATGGAACAACTTGCCTCCAGAAGTTGTGAATGCTCCAAAACTGGAGGGTTTTAGGAAGAGATTCAACTATCTGTCTGAAATGATGTTTCCTGCTTGAGCAGGGGGTTAGACTAGAAGACCTCCAAGATTGCTTCCATCTCTGTTATTCTATGTTGCTCCGTGGCAAACATTTCAAAACCAGGCGACATCATCAGTGCAGGAAAGGAATATTTTTCTTCAAAGACAATAGGTGGCCAAATTCACCCAGAAATCATTTAATTTGGTCCCTTAAGTAGCAAGCTGCAAAATTATTATTTCGGATAAATGAAGAGTTTTATCATTTGTGAGTGTTTTAAATGAAGAACACAGCTTCAGTTAGGATGCAAAACAACTTGCATTTTAGAAGAAGGCATTGAATCTTCCTTTCTTTCAAAGATGGAGAAGAATTTACCACTCAGTATTCACCACTGTTCTTTACCACTATTGCCTCCACCCACTCATCTAATAACTGCATTCAGGAGTATTCAGTGCAAAGAATTAGAGTAGCATGGTGACCTAGAGGTGAAAATGCTTGCATCCTAGTTGGAAAGTTGAGAGTTTAGTCCTAGGCAGCAACAGATGTTTCTCTATCAGAGTACAAGGAGATCATATCTATTGCAAACTCCATGTGGGTGTTAGGAAGAGCATCTGGCCAGGAAACGCTCAGGTCCATTCAGTTGCCTTGACTCCACCCCCATAAAGAGGAATTACAGAGTTGTAAAAGAAAAAAAAATCAGTGTAAAGAATTAAAATACATTTTGCCGTTCAAGTTAGGAAATGCAAGATTGACTTTTTAAGGCACTGAAGCATACTCTTAGCCATTTATTGTTTGCAGCGCACAATATTTTGTCCCATCTTTTCTTGTTCTTCTTCTTCCTCTTCCTCCTGTTAGCCATTCGATCATGCCTGCCTTTTGGTGATTCTATGAGCCAGGTCTGTTCACATCTTCCACTATTTGCTTGAGTTGTTCTATGGTCTGGCTGGTGGTCAGCCTTGATGGTGAAACATCTCTAGATGGTTTTGTCTTGATTTATATGTAACATTTTTTCGCTTACTTAAAGACAGTTGAGATCTCCCCCAGAAGTGGGATTCAAATTTTTAACAACCGGTTCTGTGGGTGTGGTTTAGATGGTGGGCGTGGCTTAGAGGCCATGTTATTGGTTGGGTGTGGCCAACTCAATATCACTCACATCAAGGCATGCATCTCCTCTCCTGGCCTCTCATGACTGTGGGGATGCTGCAACAATCGTAAGTGTGAAAAATGGTCATAAGTCACTTTTTTCAGTGCCATTGTAACTTTGAATGGTCACTCCACACAAGCAAAGTACCAGCAAAGGAGGGGAAAAAACTCCAGAGAAGTTCCTGAGACAGGAAGTCTAGTCCTGCCAAGAATGTAATAAGGGTTAACGGAGAGGCAGTTTCTGTAAGCAGCACCAGAATGTTTCCTTCCTGCCTTCCTTATAAGATTAGGCCAGTAATTTCTTCTAACAACTGGTTCTCCGAACTGCTTCAAATGTTAACAACCGGTTCTAACGAATAGGTGCAAACTGGTAGAATCCCACCCCTGATCTCCCCCCACCCCCAGACTAAATATTCCCAACTAGACCTTCTGAACCACTGACCAGGGCATTTTGTTAATTCAGCAACAAAAACACAACCTAATACTCCAAATGTTTTCAGTTCTTTTTGATATTGACAAAGTAATTCTCTTGCTACAGTCTGACATTGCTTTTTTTGGTGGTATGTGTGTTTTTGTTTTTGCACAAAATTGACTCACTACCACCTGTCATGATCCCCAGAGATCCCCAGTGATTTTTGGGCAGCAGCTCAAACTCAACTTCTTCATTCTTCCTCTCAACCTAAAAGGTTAGTCTGCCCACGTGCATCAAGTAGAGAAGTGAAGCTGCAGATTACAGCACCAGGCAAATACAAATTGCAAAACACAGACAAGAAGCAATATTTAGATTATTTGTATACCGCACAGAAGCGTAAACTGATTTACAATTCCTAGCAGAGCCAGATTAATTTTTATTACATGAACTGAGATCCTAAAATCCTATTAACCTCAGAGGCAGGATAACTGCTCATAATTTATGAAAAAATAGAGTTTTCAAAATTCAAAGTAACCTAACCACAACAAGTTGATTTTTTTTTTCAGCTACTGCAAAATAAACTCTTGCATTATGGAAATGAATTTTTCCCCCAACACTTAATTTCAAATTTCATATCTGGGTCCTATTTGCTAATGTAGAAAATCCTGAAGGCTAGTTTAAGTCATTGAAATCAATGTGCCCTTAACCTTTTTGGAGACATTGAACTGAACTGGAATTTGACAAGTTACAAAAATATAAATGGCTGCCAGGATGAGGAGAAAAAAACACATTCCAAAATCTAAATGCAAACCAGAATGCTGAATCCAAAGGGCCAAATATAAGTATCATCCACAAAGCAGAATAGGCATGTTAACACCCATCTCATTCAATGCTAACCCACAAAATATTAAGCTTATCAATGATCGGAAAAATATTTGGAATAGAAGAATATATAATAATATGTCAGTTAGAGTTAAGGAAAATGGATATAAAGTGACATGGAGGTGGTACCTAACACCACGTAAATTAAATCAAATAGATGCTAAATATACAAATATTTGTTGGAGGTGCGAGAAAGAGGTTGGAACATATAAACATATGTGGTGGGATTGTGATAGTGCACAAAAAATATGGGATACTTAATGCCAAAAAGGCATTAAGAGTTGTAAATCTAATCTTACGAAGCTTCTCCTCTGGAAATACTGAATTACTAACTGGGGCATACAAAACCTTTGCTAGACCAATACTTGAATACAGCTCCTCTGTCTGGAATCCGCACAGTATATCGGACATTAATACAATTGAATGAGTCCAGAAGTATTTCATGAGAAGAATACTATACTCCTCTGCTCAGAACAGAATACCCTACATCACCAGGCTTGAGATTTTGGGTTTGGACAACCTTGAACTATGCCGCCTATGGTTGGACTTAAGCGTAGTACACAAAATTATCTGCTACAATGTCCTACCAGTCAATGACTACTTCAGTTTCAACCGCAACTATACAAGAGCACACAATAGATACAAACTCAATGTAAACATCTCCAAACTTGATTGAAGAAAGTACGACTTCAGCAACAGAGTGATCAATGCCTGGAATGCACTACCTGACTCTGTTGTTACATCCTCTAACCCCCACTCCTTTAACCTCAAACTATTTACTATTGACCTCACCCCATTCCTAAATGCTCTATAAGGGGCGTGCATAAGTGCACAATCATGCCTACCGTCCCTGTTCTATTGTCCTCATTAATTCATACCTATTTCCTGTATTCATACTCATTCTTATACCTATTATATCTTGTAAGCGATTGACAAATAAATAAATAAAAATGAATGTGATGCTTAGGAAATTAGAGCACTTTTGAATGTAATTTTAGGCATGCCACCAAGAATTGCATTACTGTTCCTGGTGGAAAAACAGGATACAAATGAAACAAAAATCTAAATACTAAGAGTATGGATGCGGCTTCATTTGTTTCTACAGCCTGGTTTCTGGCATGCTGCAGCCCGCTGCCATTCCATAGACCAGGCATTGCTGAACCCTGCTTTAGTATATAAGAGGTTTAGTATAAACAACTCTTTTCTATATAGATCAGGGGTGTCAAACTCAAGGCCTGGGGGTCAGATGTGGCCTGCGGGCTACTTAGATGTGGTCCATGGGGCCACTCTGTAAACAGTGAAGGACCAGCCCGCAGTGCTTCTGCCAGTGAAAATGAGTCCTGAGTTCCGCTTTCAGCTGCCACGGCCTCCTACAACCCTCCGCTAGTGAAAAAGGAGCTCAGGAGGTCTGCATGCAAAAATATGGGCCGCTGGGGGTTTGCAGGGTATCGGGAGAGCCCTAGTTAAGATTCTGTGCAGTTCGAGAACCCCCAAATCCCATTCCTGGCTGGCCCCACCCACCCTGCCTCACTCCTCCCAGGAGTCCCCACATGTCCCATTTTGGATGCAGGCAAGTGCAAGGTATATGCAGAGGCTTGAGGCCTCCCGGAAGTTCAGGAAGGTTGGAAATGGGCCTGTTTCCGGCTTCCAGAGAGTCTCCGGAGCCCGGGAATGCCATTTTTGCCCTCCTGGAGGCTCAAGGAAAGCCTCCGGAACCCGCTATGGTACAGGAGGCTGACTAGGCCACGCCCACCATGGCCATGCCCACCCAGCAGAGAACCTGTTGCTAAAAATTTTTAAGCCCACTGTGATGACCCAGAGTATATCAGAAATATAACAAAAACCAAAACGTAAATAAAAGTCCTTTAAAGCCTTCAACTTGGCTTCACTGTTTAATGGTTCACAGTGGAGGAGTAAACTATTTTCAAAATAACATTTTAAAGGAAAGAAACACCAGTTCAAATTCAAAGAGCTGATAATGAAGCAAAAACCAAAAACAAACCACATTGAATAAAGTTCCTCGACAGACGAGGATAGATAATTGCCAATTTCAGGAAGATAACCAGGTACAATCCATTGGAAGAACACCAACCAAGATAAACCTTCTTTAGGAATAAAACACTAATTTGTCTCCAGAGTCTGTTAGCACGCAGATCCAAACTCTTATGCAGATCTCATACCTACAACCCATGAAGAGGTTCATGGCCCTCTCCTCCCGAAGAGACCACATTTTACCCTGATCCTCTCCTCCCGAGTAGACCACAATTTATCCTGATCCTCTCCTCTCTGCGTGCCCTAGGATGGATAGGGGTTGGGCCTGGGTCCTCCTCTGACTGCTCAGAGTCATTCTCCACCAGGGGCATGACACCACCCCTAGCCAAATGCGTCCCTCATGAGCTCAGTTTTTGGCTGCGATGGCCTCCTGCAACCCTCTGTGGTCCTTCTGAGCTCAATTTTCACTGGTAGAGGGTTGTAGAAGGCCTTGGCAACCAAAAACAGAGCTCATGGAGGCCATTTTCACTGGCAGAATGCTTGGGCCCTGACATGAGTGATGTTAAGCTGGCCATGCCCATCCTAGCCCCCCAAGGTCAAACACAACCCTGATGTTGCCCTCAATTAAATTGAGTTTGATGCCCCAGATATAGAAAAAATATTGGTGTGTGGAAGAGAGAAAATTCCCAGTTTCCTTCCTTTTATATTAATTCTTTTTTTAAAAAAATTGCCATCTCAAAAGACATGATGTGTTCCCCACTTTGAGGAATTAAACTAATAAGACATAAGCTGGTTCTCAATGTAGAAATGAATTGAACCCTGCTAATAAATAGAAGTGACACACTCTTTGTTTAGGGTAATTTAAATAAATGTCATGCAAATCAAACTATAAATTCATGGAGCATTCCCTGCGGACCGGGGTTTCAATAAAGATGTTGGCATAAATCAGTCTTTTTGCTGATGCATATGAGTCCACTTCAGGGGAACAAAAAAAAAAAAAGGATCAGCAAAAAGAAAATCTAAAAAATAAATTACTTGAATGATTCTGGGTGAGGTGGAACAGAGCTAGCATCCAGGAATGCCAGCAAATGATGGCACTTGTTCCACAATTAGGGATTTCATAAAGTTGCAATTTCAACACGCTGTCCAGTCTCTGCAACTGCTAATGTCATGCGACAGCATAAATAGGAAGGTTATTAATATTTTAAAAATCTAATTTTCTCTACATTATAGCGGTAATGAATTTTGATATGACTTAGGTGCTGCCAAGACCAGATTATGATATCTTTAATGCTGAACAACCAGACGCATTTTAAGACCGAGGCAGTTGGTTTGTAAGCCCTACTGTTCACTCACTAAACAAGACAGAGAGACAGAGAGACAGAGAGAGAGGGGAGAGACAGAGACAGACACACACACACATACACACACACATACAGAGAGAGAGAGAGCCAGAGAGACAAAGACAGAGAGAGAAACAGAGAGAGGCACAGAGAGACACACAGAGCGAGAGACACACACACAGAGAGATACACAGAGAGAGAGAGACACACACAGAGAGAAACAGACAGAGAGAGAGAGAGAGACAGAGAGAGAGAGAGACAGAGAGAGACAGATACAGAGAGAGAGAGAGATAGAGAGAGAGAGAGAGAGACAGAGAGAGACAGATACAGAGAGTGATAGAGAGACAGAGAGAGAGACAGAGAGAGAAGAGACAGAGACAGAGAAAGACAGAGATAGGAGAGAGAGAGAGAATGCCTAATCTTTCTCTGTCTGTGGAGATTCTCAGTCATCCAGGTCATGGTTGTCCCAAAGGTGCTTTTTCAAGAGGCAAGTAGACTTTCTGTTTCTTTTCTTTGAAGACATTTCACTTCTTATCCAAGAAGCTTCTTCAGGAATGGAAGGATTTATATTCCTTATGACCAGCAGCCTGTATAAATCTTTCCATTCCCCACCTTCCAATCACAGCTGAAATTTTCTGGATTAGAAGCAGAACATCTTCAAAGATTAAAATCAGAGATTCCAGTTGCCTCTTGAAAAAGCACCTTTGAATATTAACAGCAGCTAGAACTGTATTTGCTCAAAATTGGAAAAATGATAAGATTCCAACAGAGGAAGAAGTGATTATAAAAATATTTGAATGCGCAGAAACGAACAGATTAACATTGGCCATTAAAGAACAAGAAGAAACAGATACGGGATTTATTTTATAAATGGTTGGAAAATAAAGAAAGAAGTTAAATGAATACAAGGTAAAATACATTAGGTTTGCTACAATGATAAGATAAATAAGGATGAGTAGTTTTTAATATGAATGTAACTATTGACATTATTATAAGAGATGTATATCATATATGAATATGTGCACAAGATATATGTACCCAGATGACACACTGTTGAATTGAAAATGGATATGTTGTAAAAAAAAATCAAAATTAAAAGAAAAAAGAAAAGTAAAGAAAAAGCACCTTTGGGACCAAACTTCCCCTGGTTCCTGCCTCCCAAAGTTTTATGTCCTGAAAAAATAATTTCTTCCTTTTAGATTTGTCTTAGGTTTTTTTTTTTTAAAGATTTGACATCTATTTTGATTGACTGTCACTATCTGCAATTTTTGCTGGCGAAGTTTGTTTTGATTTGAGTGGCCATCATCTGTATGAAACAAATATAAACCAATATTTTAGCATTCAAACAGTTTTCTTCTGATTCCCCACTGAGATTAACTTCTTATTTGATTTAAATAGGACAAGCATTTTCTACAGACTTCCAGTGCTTTGGTTATAGATAAAATATACTGATAATGGAGCACCAATTGTCTGCATAATCTTGACCAAAATTTGACTGCATATCGAGCTAAGAAACAAACGTAAGAGTTATTTTATGTTAGTTATTCAATTTGTTCCCCTACACAGTCAACAGAAACTCAATGCAAGAATACAGAATTGTTCCCAGAATATATAGACAGAAATAAAAAGTCCTAAAACCGTGATGGAGAACCTATGGAAGTGGCATGCAGAACCTTCTCTTCGGGCATGCCAGCTGTTGCCCATTGCTCTTCTGGGTAAGTTGGTCTTCGTACACGTGGGAGTGGTGGAAACTGGAGAGCAGCTCCCCAGTATGCATGGACACACTGGTCAACTGGTCTTTGCATGCGTATGCACACCAGTCAGCTGGTTTTTGATTGTGTACGTTAGAAACCGGAAGACCAGGGCAATGTGCATGCATGTGCCAGAGAGCTGGTCTTCTGGTTTCTGGTGCATGCATGCATGTTTCAGCATTCGGTGCCAACAAGGTTAACCACCACTTTCCTAAAGCTCTGTCAAGGATTTTGGAGTACTCATCTCATATGACCTAAGTGTTAGAGTCCACTGTAACTACATAAGCAAAAAGGTGTTAAGAGTTGTTAACCTAATCTTATGTAGCTTTTTCTCCGGTAATATTACACTGCAAATTAACATTTGCTAGACCAATACTCAAATACAGTTCATTTACAGCATACAAAACATTTGCTAGACCAATACTCAAATACAGCTCATCAGTCTGGAACCCACATTATGTATCTGATATTAGCACAGTTGAGAAAGTCCAGAAACATTTCACAAGAAGAGTTCTCCACTCCTCTACTTGTTGTAAAATACCTTATGCCACCAGACTTGATATTCTAGACCTAGAAAACCTTGAATTACACCGTCTTCGGTCTAATCTAAGTATAGCATATAAAATCATACATTGCAATGTCCTACCTGTCGATGATAACATAACATAACAACCATAACAACACAAGAGTAAACAATAGATACAAACTCAAGGTTAACCACACCAAACTTGATTGCAGGAAATACAACTTCAGCAACAGAGTGGTCAATGTCTGGAATACTCTACCTGACTCTGTGGTTTCTTCCCCAAACCCAAAAACTTTAACCTTAGACTGTCTACTATTGACCTCACCCCTTTCCTAAGAGCTCTGTAGGGGGTGTGCATAAGCGCACCAACATGCCTACCGTCCCTGTCCTATTGTTTCTTTTATTTCTTTTATTTTTTTCTTATATGTATCCATGTATTCATAACTATGTTTTACTTATACCTATTATCTTGTAAGCAGTTGACAAACCAAATAAATAAATAATTAAATAAATTATGTTTTCAATTGTTTTTATGGTCCGTTGAGTCACCTCTAACTCCTGATGACTCGAGGAATAAGTCCAGTAGTTTTCTTGGCCACATTTTCAAAAGTGACTTTCTAGTATCTTCTTCCTCGGCTGAGAGTGAATGTCCCAAAGTCATCCAACTACCTTAATGCCTAAGGCAGAACCAAGCTTCCTGTTCTCCTAGCTTCTAATCTCAAGTTTTAATCACCATACCAAGCTATCTTTCTATATTTTAGTTTTTTTTTTTAGCATTTAACATTTATTTATTTTGTCAATTGCTTACAAGATAATAGGTATAAGTAAAAACATACTGTAGTTATGAATACATGGATACATATAAGAAAAATAAGAAAAAATAAAATAAACAATAGGACAGGGATGGTAGGCACACTGGTGCGCTTATGCACGCCCCCTACAGACCTCTTAGGAGAGTGGTGAGGTCAATAGTAGACAGTCTAAGGTTAAAGTTTTTGGGGTTTGGGGAAGAAACCACAGAGTCAGGTAGAGTATTCCAGACATTGACCACTCTGTTGCTGAAGTCGTATTTCCTGCAATCAAGTTTGGTGCAGTTAACCTTGAGTTTTGTGTGCTTCTGTGTTATTATTGTTGAAGCTGAAGTATTCATTGACAGGTAGGACATTGCAATATATGATTTTATATACTATACTTAGATCAGACCAAAGGAGGCGTAGTTCTAGGTTTTCTAGGTCTAGAATTTTGAGCCTGGTGGCATAAGGTATTCTGCAATGAGTAGAGGAGTGGAGAACTCTTCTTGTGAAATATTTCTGGATTTTCTCAACTGTGTTAGTATCAGATATGTAATGTGGGCTCCAGATTGATGAGCTGTATTCAAGTATTGGTCTAGCAAATGTTTGTACGCTCTAGTTATTACTGTTTTTAATCTGATACTAAAATTAAAAGCCATTCATATAATCTTCATCATCATCATCCTCTTGTTTTAATGACCACATAATCCCAGGGTGGAGTCTGGGCAATTGAAAGGAGCTAGCAGAGTGTTTTTAATGGCCAGATGCCCTTCCTGTCACCAATGCGGAATTTTGTTCAGAGAAATATCTGCTTCTAACTAGGATTGAACTCACTTTCGCCTCCTGATTGTGAGGCAAGTGCTCTGCCTCTAGGCCACCACACTACTCCATTCATATCATTTCATGTCTACCCTTATTATTTAACTATGAAATGGATCTTAACCTATAGAAAAGATTCTGTAAGGTGCATTTTTGTTGCTTTTTTAATAAACTTCTACTGTATCTAAGAAAATTATCATTGCTCCCTTCTAGTTCTGAACAAATATAAATATAATTACAATAATATTCATTCTAATATGGAATAGGACTGGTTTAAAACTATATTTTCCATACTGAAATGTTTTTGTTGCAATCAGCAGTGAGAATGTATTTTTTTTATCGTTTCTACCAGAACTCTTCAAAAATAGGTACCTTTGGAACAAACAGAAAGGCAAGCAGATACAGATAGTCCTTGACGTCTGAACCCAATTGGGACCAGAATTTCCATGGCCAAGCAACATGGTCATTAAGTGAATCATACCTAAGGATATGCTGCTGCTTCTTGTGCCATATCCATCATCAGATGTTGGCGATTATTTGAGATCCTAAGCAAGGATATGCTTAGGATCTCAAAACATCCTAAGTTTTGTGACCCATCAGCCTCTGGCAGAGATGGGGGCAGACTCGGACAGTGAGGAGGTTGGGAGGAACTTGGGCCAATCCTGGAGTCTGGGGAAGGCTCTGATGGATGTTCTGCATCAGAAGCAGAGATGGAGCCAGAGCTGTCCAACATTTCCCAGCTGGCTACAGAGTTGGAGATAAGTGGGGAAGAAGAACAGCTGGAGCCTGTTCCAGATGCACATATGCACAGACATGTCAGGAGAGGAGAATAATTAAGGAACAGGGGCCAACTCAGAAGGAAAGGCACATGTGGAAATTGAATGGCCCCTCTCTGAATTAATAGAGGCAAAAGGGGAGTGGTGGTTGCTGGAGACAATTAATTTATATTTCTTTTGGAAGATTTGCTTATCAGAGTTCACGCCTCACAGAGATTCCTTGCCAGGTATTTGATTTACAGCTTTGTGACTGGAAGCTCTCAACCTGGCAACTATCCAAGGACTGATAAAGTCTGTTCTTGCAAATAACCCTTGGGAGGATTATTGATGGAACTTTTCTGTGTGTGAATGCCATGAATTCACAGTAACTAAATAAAGAGGGGGTTTTCGGGATAAGGAGTCTGTTTCTTGGATCTGCTAAACCTGGGTCAGAACATTAAGCAAACCAAAAGACCCAGAAATCCCAGAAGGAAAAACAGGAATCATCTACAACTTACAATGTAAGAACTGCCACGACTACTATATAGGACAAGTAGGCAGAATACTAGCAGAATGCCTCCATGAACACCAACTAGCCATCAAAAGACATGAAAAAATTCTTTAAATTCACGACATATCAACAGATTTAACCATTATTTCAACTGGGAAAATATGACAATCATAGGCCAGGCCAAATCTCAAAATGCCAGGGAATTCCTAGAAGCTCGGTACTCTGACAAATCAGCCATCTATATAGACATTAACATCTATAGATTTTGCAAAAGAGACCATCAACCAAGAGAACAAAAAGATTCCAGCACCTCTCCATCAATAATCAGCACTCAGATCAGCATAGACTAACTCCAAGATTAATGTCATGCCCCTGTTGGAATCTGATTCCCAGGGATAGGTCAAACAGCTGACAGAGAGTGGGAGTGTGGCTCTGGTGGCTATGGAGGAAACTGGAGAAGGGTAAAGTCTGGCTGGGCATTCAGAGGAAGACCCAGGCTCACCCCCTCTTCATCCTAGGGCACACAAGGAGGAATGAATAAGGGAGCAACTTGGGTTACAGGGGAGAAAAAGGCCCTGATTCCCTTCATTAGCTGCAGCTGAGAAAGCAGGATAAAGAGGCTGTTTGCACACAGAACCTTGCTGGAAGCAAAGTGTACATTTTCTTTGTTTGTCAAGTCGTATCTGGGTTCTGGTGTCCTCCTAACTGTATGTGTTTCGTTATCTTTTGAGTTCTGCAATTCCTTATCCTGCCCTGTCTCGTTAATTGCTGCAGCATGGTTTGTGTTGGTTTTTATTTATAATTTATATGTACTTTTGGTATGGATTAAATTTCTTCCCTTTAAAAACTGTTCATGGGAGTGTTTTCTCCAGTCAGTGATAACTGGATACTGGAGGCCAAATTGGAGGAATTTACCAACTTTTGTGACTTCGTTGCTTTTGTGCCACGCCCTGAGTCAGCACAGTTAACTTCGGTCCAACAATCAAGTAAGCAATCAAGGAACTGCCAAAGAGCCATCAGTAAACATCCCAGCCAAAGAATCTCTAAAACTGCCTCCACCCACACAGACAGGCAAGGCACCATGCCAGAGTGTTTGCAGCATGATTACTATTGTGAGACAACCCAGGAGCAAAACACAGCACACAGAGGCTTAGACATTTAACAGTGGTTTATATACAAGACATTTAATCAATCCTCTTAACTCTACAATGGAGACAGGACACAAGGAGAGAGAACATACCCTCTAATGGCTGCCTTTATATAGACATCTCTTAAAGTGGTAAAACTTCCGTGGACCCAATCTTTGTCTTAAAACAGCACCACCAATGCTGATTCATCCTTATTGCATAGCCTTACTGTCAACTCCTGGAATCCTGACACTTACATTGCATCAGCCTTACATTGCATCAGCCTTATACTGCATCAGCCTTACAGCAGCTGGTCATCTCTTAAATCTCAATACCTGAACACACCAGAATATAAACTAGCAGCAAACAGCACTCCTTTCTAGCACTGATGTTGTTACTGAGTTGGGTAATGAAACGTCTGCAAGAAAACAAGCAAGCTCAGAGAGCACCAAGGACCCCTAATGTCAACCATAAGCTACAAATATTCTCCTTTATTGAGTCATATCTGATTTTACGTCTTTTTGCCTCGTTTGTTAAGCGAATCAAAATCGTTGCTAAGTGAATTGTCTAATCATTAAGAGAATGATCTTTCCTCATTGACTTTGCTTCTTGAAAGTCAGTTGGGAAGATCACACATGGATCTCACATGACAGCAAGATTCTGCAACCGATGCAAATACAGATCCATTGCCCAGTGTCGTAGTTTTGATCACCTGATTGTGAGAATGCTTAAATCCTTCCATTGGTTCACAAGTGAATAGAATTTAGCCAGTTTGTACTTGCTGAAGTTCTGGACAGTGAAGTAAGACCGTTAAAAAGCAATGCCTGTATTATTTCTTTCTGAAATAACTACTGTGCACCTCAAAATTACATTCAAGTAAAGTTTATATGAGAACAAATAAATCTAATACATTCCTGCTAGTATTTTAGCTGTACATTTCCAATTCATACTTTTAATCCAAACCAAAATGAATCTATTTTAAATAGCTTGGTTTTGTCATTGCTACTGCTACTTTAGTTTTTTGTATAGGCAGCAGCTCTCTTTGTGAATAGGACACAAAGAAAGGTATACATAAAATGTGTGGTGTTCCCATTATTTATATTTATTTGCAATTTCTTTCTGCATCCAGAGTTCAATTAATTCCTTTAATCCTAAATTAATGCACAAATTCTATGAAGGTATTTATACAAAAAACCACTTGTGTGGACTGAATATAAATAAAGCTATTTTCTTAGAAAAAGAATTCTTATTTAAAATTAGTTTGATATGTTCAAGGGGGAAAAGGATGATTTAGGAAATTGCTAATCAATCTGACTTGAACAACTAGACACGAGTACAGTTTTTTCCCGAACGCCATCACTCTGTTAAACAAATAATTCCCTCAACACTGTCTATTTACAAAATCTGCACTACTATTACTATTAATCTTCTCATCACTCCTTATCACCCATCCCCTCCCACTTGTGATTGTATGACTGTAACTTTGCTGCTTATATTCTTACTATTTATATTGACTGTTTCCTACTATGATTTGATTGCTTATTGTACCCTATGACTATCACTAAGCGTTGTACCTTATGATTCTTGACTCTTGATGAATGTATCTTTTCTTTTATGTACACTGAAAGCATATGCACCAAGACAAATTCTTTGAGTGTCCAATCACACTTGGCCAATAAAAGAATTCTAATTCTATTTTCTAATTCTTCTGATGAAGAATACTTATTTAATAAGTGAAGGGTCTTTGATGGAAAGCATATAATATAAATGCTTGACAAGATGCGTACACGTTTAATTCAACATTAAAAAACAAACTTTTATTAAACGGTGTCATTCTTAGTGTAGATTAATCGACCAAAATAGCATTTAAGGTACTATAACTAGCTTTCAGACAAATCTTTTGCATACAAAAAAATCTACACTAAAAAAATCTCAAAATCTTTTCCAGGACAGCTCTACATAGAACAGATTCTTCTTAGAAAACTTTATGGATACCTTCAGCTTATTTAGGACAATGGCCAACCTATATATTATCAAATGATGTGGAAAACAATGTGACCTTAAAAAAAGAAAGAAAGCCATCCTCTGGCTGTAAATGCCCCTGTGGGAATAAATTGTGTTAGGAAACTGCATTCTGTCCCTGTTATAGCTGGACAAACCTGTATATATTTTCAGGGAGGAAAAATAATCTAGGTTTTTATGAACAAAGGCTTCGTTCATTTTTTGTTTATTATGTTGTGCTTGGATTTGAGCTTTGTTTTAGCAGAAAACTTTTAAACAAGGTAGAGAAATAGATTAGAGACGGAGAGAAACTTACCTTAACGACAAAACATGCAAAAGGGATGCAAAAGTAGCTCAGATAGACACCCTCCTAAGTCTTATATGAGGGGGAGGAGGTAAGACACAGACATTGATGGAAATGATAATTTTGTTTATATTCTTGTGGCTGCACCTCTCACTGAATTTTCTGGACGGCTAGCAGAAAGGTTTTTTTTAATAGAATAGAATTCTTTATTGGCCAAGTGTGATTGGACACACAAGGAATTTGTCTTGGTGCAAATGCTCTCAGTGTACATAAAAGGAAAGATACATTCGTCAAGAGTCAAGAGTCATCAGGTACAACACTTAATAGTAGTCATAGGGTACAATAAGTAATCAAATCATACTAGGAAACAGTCAATAAATTAAATAATTTAATTTTTAATAATTTAAACCCAACTATTTAAAATAGTTACAAAAAATAAGTTTCAACTAATGTTATCTTAGTATAACATTAGACAGGTAGTCCAACTTAGAACAATTCATTTAATTGTTCAAAGTTAGACCACCCTTGAATAAAGTGACATGTGATCATTTTTCACACTTACAACCATTGTGGCATCCCTGAGGGCATGTGATCAAAATTTGGATACTTAGCAACTGCTTCATATTTATGACCATTACAGCGTCTCATGGTCATGCGATCACTTTTTGGGAACTTCTGACAATCCAAATCAATGGGAAAGCCAGATTCAACTAAGGACTATGACATAACTTAACAACTGCAGTGGTTTACTTAACAACTGGGGCAAGAAAGGTCATAAAATGGGGCAAATGTCTCACTCAATGATAGAAATTTTGGGTTGAATTGTGGTCATAAGTCAAGAACTACCTGTATTCTATTTCTCCCGTGGCCAAACCAACCACCTTCTTCATAACGTTTTGTGAGGAGAAAATTCTCTTGAATATGCTTCCTGCATGCAAATTTTTCCTGATCTCCATTTCTTTTCTGCAGATGTTTCCCAATTTTTTTTAAAAAAAACAAAGCAACAACAACTATAAGATCAAGTTGAGACATGTAAAGCAACAGGGAGGTGACCTTTCCACAGTTTATTAACATCTCACTATCATAGCCCTTCACACGTTTTGGCAAAGTCATCATAATGCTGCTGTCATGCCTACGTCAGAGCCTGAATCTCTGGAGGAGGATGAGCGGAGCTGAAGCCAATGGAGATCAAGGGGGCAGCTTCGTGGGCTTTGGAGGAATGTGGGGAGGAGCAGCCCAAAGCAGCCCAGGACCTCTCAGGATTGGGCCGATTTGCTAAGCAGGGAGGAATGGGGGCAGGGTAACTGAGAGAGAGCAGGCAGTGGAAATGAGGAGTGACGGAGCTCAGGCGATGAGCAAGGACCCCTCCCTCCTGATGCAGGAGCACGGAGAGTGGAGAGAAGATGGGAACAGCATAGGCCGATCTGACAACTCGGGAGGAGAGCACCTCACCCCTCTTCACAAGGCACACCTGGGGACTGAGATTTAAGGAGACACTGTGGGGAGGGGCGATTGTCGGGAACAAATGCTGAATTAGTGGAGTTGTGTGTGCCGTTGCAGACATCTGGCTTTTGCAGGACAGCTTGCCTTCTTCCTTGCTTCATGGACTCATGGCTTCTTCCTTGCTTCGAGGACTTATTTCCCTGTTCTTTGCTTTGCTGGATTACTCTCACCCAGAGGTTGCTCTCTCTCTGTGTGTGTGTGAGAGAGAGAGAGAGAGAGAGAGTGCTTTGCTCTGGGACATGCCATGAACATGGGAGTATTTGGGGGAAAGTTGGAGCATTAAAGGGGAGTTTGAACTCTCAGCTGGCTGTGTGGCCTTTGTGCCTTGTCACAGGTCATCACAGCTGCTGTCAAAATAGCTGAATATTATCCACTTTTACTGGAACGAGTGATGACTTCTTCACAACACGACAACAGTGGAACTCAAACATTATTCCCTAAGTATTATTGTCCAAGAAAAGAAAATAGGATGAAGCAATTCACAGATGTGATAGAAAACCAAGATGTTTCACAAGAACAGAAAGGTATGATGAGGTATAAATGAACAGTGTTGATATAAACTAATTTTAGCTATTTGCTTCCCCTCCCCCTCATCTCACAGGTTTTGTGTTTTTCAGCCATCGTCTGTGTTATGTGTAATGCTTCTTTTTCCCCAAGAATGATGGGTAGGTATAAAAATTGCAGATGCTATTTTCTACTAACAATGACTTTCTAACCTTTGTTTAGAAAAAAATTTTTTCAACTCTGCAACAGTTTCCAGTAAAAGGACTATGCTTCAGACTGAATTAACTCATTGGATTCAAGAAAACATTTTAATTAGGCTTAAATGGATTGATGATCCCAGTGTAAATGTAGTCAAAACTACCCTTAACAACAGTTTCTTAGTTCGCTTAGGGTCAGGGGTGGGATTCTACCAGTTCGCACCAATTCGCTAGAACCAGTTGTCAACATTCTAAGCAGTTCGGAGAACCAGTTGTTAGAAGAAATTACTGGCCTAATCCTGCAAGGAAGGCAGGAAGGAAACATTCTGGTGTTGCTTACAGAAACTGCCTCTCCGTTAACCCTTATTACATTCTTGGCAGGACTAGACTTCCTGTCTCAGGAACTTCTCTGGAGTTTTTTTCCCCTCCTTTGCTGGTACTTTGCTTGTGTGGAGTGACCATTCAAAGTTACAATGGCACTGAAAAAAGTGACTTATGTCCATTTTTCACACTTATGACTGTTGCAGCATCCCCACAGTCATGACAGGCCAGGCAAAGAGAAATATGCCTCAATGTGAGTGATGTTGAGTTGGCCATACCCAGCCAATAACATGCCCACCAAGCCATGCCCACCCAGTCACATGATCACCAAGCCATGCCCACCACCTAAGCCATGCCCACAGAACCGGTTGTCAAAAATTTTGAATCCCACCCATGGTTAGGGTTAGTCTAGTCTAGTGAAAAGAAAGACTAGGGGAGATATGATAGCAGTGTTCCAATATCTCAGAGGTTGCCACAAAGAAGGAGGGGTCAACTTATTATGCAAAGCACCTGAAGGCAGGACAAGAAGCAATGGATGGAAACTAATCAAGGACAGAACAAAACCAGGAGAAATTTCCTGACAATTAGAACAATTAGTAGAACAACTTGCCTTCAGAAGTTGTATTTGCTCCATCACTGGAGGTTTTTAAGAAGAGAAAATCCGATTTTCCCAGTGCTTGACGATGACTTTCTATTCTAAAACCATATCCCATGAGTGAACAAGATAAAAATATTGCCATGGCCAATTTCCCCCAAAATACACTTATACTGAGCTTTGTTTGCATCATTTTTTCCCCATTCATGAATTTGCATTTATTTCAGATTTGATTTCACTTAAAACTTAGATATTCCATCCTCAAATTGACTATGATGCTTTAAAATTTTGTGTGTGTGTGTGTGTGTACTCATGGCAATGCATATCCTTCCATATTTTTTTGTTTCAAACAAGACATTTTGAAATACGGTTCATTTGACTGAGAACCGTATCTCAAACCTGGAGAAGTATAAAATAGAAAGAACAAATAGGTTCAGGCGAAGCGGATGTTAATTTTACATCTGGTTTACTGAACCAGAAGTTGCAATGATTGGCTGGCCCTGGCCACCCCACCCCTCCCAGGAGTCTTCACGTGGCCCATTTTGGATCCCATGTAAGTACAGGGCCCACACAGAGGTTCAGGGAGGGTGAAAAATGGCCCTTCCAGAAGTTCTGGAAGGCTGGAAACAAGCCTGTTTCCCTGGCCTCCACAGAGCCTCCAGTGTCCTGGGAGGCCATTTTCGCCTTCCTAGAGCCTCCAGAACCTGGGGAGGGTGAAAACACCCACATATACACACTGTGGTTCAGGAGGCCAACTAGGCCAGGGGTCACCAACCTTTTGAACCTCAGGGACCACCAAACTCATAATTTTAGATCCCAGGGACTACCAACCGGTTCTGTGGGTGTGGCCTAATTTGTGGGTGTGGCTTGGCGGTCATGTGACCGGCTGGGCATGGCTTGTATGTAAATATTATAAATCTTGATATAAATATTGATTTTTTTATTAAAAAAGAGCAACTTTTACCCAAAATCAGGCAAAGCAGGCAGACAGATTGAGTTGCTCACAGAATCACAGATTCATTCAGAGCTCTATCTATCTGCCATTGGCTAGCTCAGTCTGTTACATAAAATTTGCTTGCAAGCAGACTCATAAAATTTGCTAGCAAGCAAACTCACAAAATTAAATGACAGCACATCATGCATGTAAATCTTACATGCATGTAAGTCCCTCTCTTTTTTTATAAAAAAAGTGCAACTTTTACCCAAAAACAGGTAAAGCAGGCAGATTAGTTGAGTTGCTCACAGAATCATTCAATGATCTATCTGCCATCAGCTAGCTCAGTCTCTCAAATTTGCTTGCTGTGAGTCTGCACTGAATTTCCTTGCAAGCAAACCTTCAATCCTAAGGGAGGTTCGGTTGTGCTTAAAAGCAGAACCGAAGATCTAAAGACTAGCTAGAAAGCAAGAAATACAACCATTTCCTGCTTCCTAGCTAATCTAAATCTCCCAGCACAGAGAACAGATGATAGTAAGAAAAAGGAAAAATAGAAATTTAGCAGGCATGTTTGGCAGGTAAGGAGTAAGTGGCCGGGGAGGGCTCCCGCGAGCCATGTGGGCGGCGCAGCCTTGTGTTTCTGCGCAGCCTGGATTAATTGCTTTGGGGGGGTGAGATTTCTCTGCGGCCCACCAAAATTTTCTCATGGCCCACCGGTTGGCAACCACTGAACTAGGCCACACTCATCATGTCCTTACCCACCCAGCAACCGGATAGAGAACCGGTTGCTTAATTTTTTCAAGCCCACCCCTGCTCTGAATGTATAAACTACAAATTTTGTGAACTGGTGTCCCTCTCTTTCTCCCTCTCTCCCTCTCTCTCTCTCTCTCTAGTAAATGATCCATCAGTCCCTTCCATGTACAGCAATAAAGCAGGATTAAGTAATTACCTATGCAAAAAATGAATACGAGATGTGATTGTGTTTAACAACAGAGATACCATCTCAAAAGCAAATCAGATTTTTATTGCAAAATGGGGGGGAAGCATATTGCAATTGCACACTAAGTATTTCAGTTCTGATAGGGTCATTATGGAAATAAGGAAAGAAAGAATATTACATAAAAATAAAGGGTTATGATTGAGCGGTGTATTTGTGGGTGTATTGAGGAAGGGTTTTTTCTCGGCAGAACAATGTGCAGAACTAAATTGCAAATTTTGATTTCAGGAAGTTTTGTTTTTCCTACTATTAAAACAATAGAATAAGCTTAAGATTGTAGCAAAGACTTTATTTGTTATCCTAAAGATTTAATTTGCTTAAAACCATTGGGATTCCTCGCGCTTCCTAACAATGCTAATCCTCTCTTCCTTTCACAATTGGTTCATGGAATAATTTACCTTTGGATAAGAAAAGGAGTGACTGCAGGAACAAAGTAACGCATTGTGATCAAATTGTGCCCTGCAAAATAGACTTTCTCCTCTATGTGAAATAACATAACATTGCAGAATAATGATGAAATAAATATGCTCCTATAATGCTCATGGATACAAAAATGTTATCTGAATTGTAATGTGAAATAGGACCATTTATCTGCAGCTTCGTATAAACTCATCTGTAATAAAATGCGAGTGTACTGCACATTATCAAAACTCAGAGTTCTAAAGCAGACAGAAAGACACAGGAAATTGAAAAATGGACGTCAATCGGTTGAGCCAAGGTTTGAAATTCTATTTCAAATTCTGTTTATAGAAGGAGATCAATTTATCCTTCCAAAAAAATAAATACATTTCAGTAAAGACAAAGATCATGATTATAACTATCTACATATATTCCTGTGGTTACAACAAAACAAGATAGGGTTCTTCTGAGTTCAATATGCTTGTTCCTTTCCAATTTCATCATATGTTACCTCTGCTTAGATGGAGGCACAAAACAAACCCTTGCATATACCAGTAGTAGCTGTTCAACAGCCGAGGAACATCTGTACCAAATGCATAACATGTCTATAGGTTAATATATTAACCAATCTATATTACATATACATTCTTTCTGCAAAGGTTGGGTATTTCTTTTCTTGTTCTTTGATAGCTGAATGCCTCATGTTCTCAAAACAGAAAAGGCACTTTGTAGAGGACTTCTTAGAAAGATTTTGAGGTCACACAAAATTACACAGGGCTGCAATTTTCACTTGGTTACCATATTTGGAATGGAAGCTGGGTTAAGAAATCACGTTCCAAATGTTGGGAAGGAAGGAAGGAAGGAAGGAAGGAAGGAAGGAAGGAAGGAAGGAAGGAAGGAAGGAAGGAAGGAAAAGAGGGGAAAGGAAAAAGGAGGAAGAGAAGGGAATGGGGAAGGGAGAAGAGGGAAGAGAGAAAAGAGAAGATTAATTCTTGCACTATCCCATAAATGAACCAAAACAAACAACTCCAGCTTTCACCATTTTGCTTTTGTTAAACAAAGATAAGAGTGGAGACCTGTAAACAAGCAAGTCTTCTTATCACAGGCTACAGTTGTATGTGAGTCTGATTACAAGGAACTCAAGTATAGGATGTATGACAGGCAGCCTACCTAAAGCCAACACAAGATGGAAAAACTTTAGATTTATTTATTTATTTGTTTGATTTGTCAATCGCTTACAAGATATAAGAATAAACATAGTTTTGAATAATTATAATAGATACTTAGAAGAAAAATAAAAAGAAACAATAGGACAGGGATGGTAGGCACAATTGGTGCGCTTATGCACGCTGCCTACAGACCTCTTAGAAAGGGGGTGAGGTCAATAGTAGACAGGTTAAAGTTTTTGGAATTTGGGAAAGAAACCACAGGTCAGGTCAAGTATTCCAGACATTGACCACTCTGTTGCTGAAGTCGTATTTTCTGCAGTCAAGTTTGGTGCAGTTAACCTTGAGTTTGTATCTATTGTGTGCTCTTGTATTGTTATGATTGAAGCTGAAGTATTCATTGACAGGTAGGACATTGCAATGTATGATTTTATGTACTATATTTAGATCGGACCGGAAGTGGCGTAGTTCTAGGTTTACTAGGTTTAGTGGCATAAGGTATTCTGCAATGAGTAGAGGAGCAGAGAACTCTTCTTGTGAAATATTTCTGGATTTTTTCAATTGTGTTAATATCAGATACATGATATGGGTTCCAGACTGATGAGCTGTATTCAAGTATAGGTCTAGCAAATGTTTTGTATGCTCTAGTTAGTAGTGTGATATTACCAGAGAAGAAGCTATATAGGATGAGATTAACAACTCTTAATGCCTTTTTGGCTATGTAGTTACAGTGGGCTCTAGCACTTAGATCATTAGAGATGAGTATTCCAAGGTCTTTTACAAAGCTTGGATCATCAACAAGGTCTTGACTATTCAGCTTGTATTTTATTTTCTGATTTTTTTTGCCAATATGTAAGACAGAGCATTCATTTGTTGAGATTTGAAGTTGCCATTTGATTGACCATTCTGTTACATAGTCAAGGTCTTTTTGGAGGGTAGTAGTATTGTCTGTGGTGTTGAATAACTTTTCATCATCAGCGAAGAGAACGCAGTTGCTCTTAATATGATCACAGAGATCATTTATGTAGAGTATGAAGAGAGTTGGTCCTAAAACACTGCCTTGGGGGACACCACTCTTGACAGGTACAAAATTTGATAGGACACTCCCAATTTTGACCACTTGTTGTCTGTTTGACAGGAATGCTTCTATCAGTTATGTAGGTGTACCATAAGATTTTAGTTTTAGTAGTAGTTTGTTGTGTATACTGAATCAAAGATTTTACAGAAGTCTATGTAGATTGCGTCTATTGTTTTGCCATGATCGAGTTGTGTAGTCCATATGTTTTTGCAATGTAAGAGTTGCAGATTACATGATAGTTTTTTCTGAAACCAAATTTATTAGAGAGTAGGTTGTTTGTCTCTAAGTGGAGGATAATGGATTGGGTAATAATTGATTCCATGACTTTACAGGTGACGCAGCATAAAGAGATTGGTCTGTAATTTTCAACTAGGCTGGGGTTTCCCTTTCTGAAGATGGAAATGACCATGGCTTGTGACCATAGGTTAGGCAAGGAGCTGGTCCTGAAAGATTTTTCAAAGATTATGCTTAGAGGTTTGGCTATGGCAGTGGATAGCTTTTTTAAGTAGGCACATATTCCATCCGGTCCAATAGATAGGGATGGTTTTAGATTGTGCAGTGCTTTTTCAACAAAACCAGAAAAGATGAGTGGACATTTCATTAGCTGTTGTCTGGAGGCTGGTTGTGGAAAATCACATGTGTTCCTACCCATCAGAAGTAATGGGTGGCTTATGTTCCTATTGGAATAATTTGAAATCTGTTAATGCAATCCTAAATTGCATTAACAGAAGGATACAATCAAGATCAAGTGAGGCACTAATACCACTGTATAAAGCCTTAGTAAGACCATACCTAGAGTACGGCATCCAGATGTTGAGAGTCTAGAATGAGTGCAGAGAAAAGCAACAAAGATGATGAGGGGACTGGAGAATAAAACATATGATGAATGGTTGCAGGAACTGGGCATAGCTAGTTCAGAGAAGGACCAAAGGAGACATGATAGCAGTCTTCCAATATTTGAGGGGCTGTCACAGAGAGGAGGGGGTCAAAGCTATTTTCCAAAGCATCTGAAGGCCAGACAAGGAATAATGGATGGAAACTGAACAAGGAGAGATTCAACCTGGAAATAAGAAGAAACTTTCTCAGTGAGAACAATCAACCAATGGAACAGCTTGCCTTCAGAAGTTGTAGGAGATTCATCACTGGAGGCTTTCAAGAAGAGATTGGACTGCCATCTGTCAGAAATGGTGTAGGGTCTCCTGCTTAGGCAGGCGGTTGGACTAGATGACCTACAAAGTCCCTTCCAACTCTGTTAATCTGTATCTGTATTTGAGTGTAGATTGATCTAAAATTTTATGATTGATTCAGGAGATCTGAAGAGAGAAAATATTTGTTAAAAATATGTATATATATTCATTAGAAAAGAAAAGAAAAGAAGGAAGGAAGGAGGGAGGGAGGGAGGGAGGGAAGGAAGGAAGGAAGGAAGGAAGGAAGGAAGGAAGGAAGGAAGGAAGGAAGGAAGGAAGGAAGGAAGGAAGGAAGGAAGGAAGGATCTTTCTTTTCCTCTAGTCTTCTCCACACAGAGGTAATGTTCCCATTCAATGGCAACAAAAACTTAGAACATATAATTGAAGAATGAAGTAAGAGGTAGCGAGGGCTGCAGACAACAATGCTACATAATGTCCTTTATCTGCTGAAAACTTTCTTTCTTGCAAATAAATGCACTTTCTGAAGTTGGATGAATGCTTTATTTCTGGAATTCAGCTGCTCCTTTCTCATGTGTTGCCCTGAGAAAAGCAGAAGCCTTGGTTTTATTGAATAAATAAAGGATTTCTCACTGAAAGCAATAAATAGAATTGCTTTCTTGGTGTATAGAATGGTGCACTGCAAATAGTGTGACTTCCAAAAGATGAAATTGCTTCTTTGAATTTCACACAAATCATTAACCAGACAAAACCAGGAGATAGGATCCTTAAGGAGGTTCAAAAAACCCTAAAAAGGCCCAGGAGGCTGAAGGCCAAACTATGCAAATTTGTATTTGCAAATTGTCCACTCAGTTGCAAAACTTGAAACAACATGATGGTTTGGCCTGCTCTTACACAGCTTGGAAGGTTAAATAAATTATCAAATCAGATCCATTTAATACATATTCTTTTAAAAAAATTCAGAAGTATCCAACCCTATTCAAGGCAGTAGAGCACAAATCAATTTTGAAACATTTGAACAGACTCACCCTTTGAACTGACTTTCCTATTCCATTTAGAAAATGTATTCAGCTTGGGGATTTGACCTGCCTTGGAATCAAACCTTCAAATTGCATAATTACAGAGCCCTAGAATCTAGTCTCATAGAGGGACGTGGTGGCTCAGTGGCTAAGACACTGAGCTTGTCGATCAGAATGGTTGGCATTTCGGCGGTTCGAATCCCTAGCAGCACATAATGGAATGAGCTCCTGTTATTTGTCTCAGCTTCTGCCAACCTAGCAGTTCGAAAGCACATAAAAAATGCAAATAGAAAAATAGGGATCCCTTTGGTCCCTAACAGTGTTCCGTGCACCTTTGGCATTTTGTCATGTTGGCCACATGACCACGGAGACGTCTTCGGACAGTGCTGGCTCTTCGGCTTTGTAACGGAGATGAGCACTGCCCCCTAGAACCAGAAATGACTAGCACATATGTGTGAGAGGAACCTTTACCTAGAATCTAGTCTTTCACTGGTCAAATGGTTAAAAAAAAAGGGGGGGTGAGCACCAGTAAACTCTTAAAATTATTAAAATTTTAATTAAAAGTAACCTGAAACTTCCTAACAGTGAGAACAATTAACAAGTGTATTTTTGGTTTTTCTTGTCTAAGGGCAAGACTTTACTTTTCTCTACATTGAATTTCATTTTGTTAGATAGGGCCCAGGTTTGTCAAGATCTTTTTGTATCCTGAACTTGTCTGCTGGGATATTGGCTATTCCTGCCAACTTAGCATCATCTGCAAATTTGATGAGTCCCCCTTCTATTCCTTCATCTAAGTCAGGGGTCTTCAAACTTGACAGCTTTACAACTTGTGGACTTCAGATCCCAGAATTCCTCCTCCACTCATGTTCGCTGAGGAATTCTGGAAGTTGAAGTCCACAAGTCTGAAACTTGGCAAGTTTGAAGACCCTTGATCTAAGTTATATATGAAGATGTTGAAGAGAACATGAGCCTCAGTGGTGCAGGGATTAGAATGCAGTACTACAAACTACTTCTGCTGACTGTCGGCTGCCTGTAATATGGCAGTTCAAATCACACCAGTCTCAAGGTTGACTCAGCCTTCCATCCTTCTGAGGTGGGTAACAATCTGAAGACCCAGATTGTTGGGGACAATATGCTGACTCTGTAAACCACTTAGAGAGCGCTGTAAAGCACTATGAAGCAGTATATAAGTCTAAGTGCTATTACTACTGACCCTAAGATGGAACCTTGTGGTACCCCATTGCTTACTTTTCTCCATGTAGACATAATACCATTAAGGCCTATGACATTATCTAGCCATTTCATCTTCTGCTTTTCCCTTCTCTTATTGACCTCCATCTTTCCCAACACCAGGAATTCTTCTTTCCTTTTGTAGCCAAAGTATTTGAGCTTCAGCATTTGTCCTTTCAAAGAATAGTTGGGATTGTTTTCTTTAAAAATGAACTCTCTCCCTGTCTGTATTTAGGAGTACTGTTGCACCCAAAGGTGCTTTTTCAAAAGGCAACTGTGTTGAGGTATAAGATTTAATAGCTGCCAGCTGTTGTAAGTCTGATGCAATATAAGTCTGATGCAATTGAGGGTGAATTAACATAGCATGGGTATTACTCTTTTAATACGAAGAATGAGTCCACAGAAGTTTTTATAAGGCAGCCATTAGAGGTTGTGTTCTCTTTCCTTGTGGCCGGTATTCATTGCAGAGTTCTCCATGTAGAGTTAAGAAGAAGACTGCTTGCTTGTAAGGTATTTTGCCTACCACGTATATTTCTATATATAACTGTCTTGTAGATAAATCACAACTGTTAAATGTCTAAGTCTCTGTGTGCTGTGTTTTGCTCCTGAGTTGTCTTTCAATAGTAGTCACGCTTCAAACACTCTGACAAAGTGGACTTTATTTGTTTTTCCTTGAAGACATTTCGCTTGTCATCCAAGATGCTTCTTCAGTTCTGCGGTACAGTTCTTCAGAACTGAAGAAGCTTCTTGGATGAGAAGCGAAACTTCTTCAAGGATAACAAAGAAAGTCTAGCTGCCTTTTGAAAAAGAACCTTTGAGACAACCAGAGCCTGGATGACTGAGAATCTCTGTAGATGAGAACTCTTGCACTTTTGACAATAATCGGATTAAAACAACAATCACAATTGCATTTGTTCTCTTTCACATGGCTGTGAAATGGGCAATTCATTTATTCCGTATCAGCTTTTCTTTCTTTCAATTACCTTTTCTTTTTTGCTTTTAGATGGCATACATCTGGATCTCAGTCTGATGTGAGTAATTGTAATCGACATTGCCCGTAGCCCAGGGTTAGTTTAACATTAATTAACAGCAGAATATTCACAGCTTGCTTCTATGTTTAATGGTTCTTAGGCTTTTTGTAAAGCCTACCAAGTCCTAACCCTACTAATTTGAAGCTTAGTTTATATCAGAAAGAGAGTTTTCCTTACCATTTCTCAGTGCTTGATTTGCTATTGGCAGTCAAATATGTCTAGCTAAAGGCATGGGAGTAATACACTGCTTTGCTGATGTGGAGTGAACTACTAATGCAGTGCTATTGAGCTAGACATCTGTGACGACCCGGAGTGTAACACAAACGTAATAAAATCCAAAACATAAATAAATGTTCTTTAATGCCTCCAACTTGGCCCCACTGTTCAATAATTCTCAGTTGGAGATTAAACTTATTCAAAAATAGTCTTCAAAAGAAAACAATACAGTCCGAACTAAATGAGCAGATGAAGGTGAAATAAAAAACCAAAACAAACTATAATGAATGAATTTCCACAACAGACCAGGATAAGTAATTACCAACTTTAAGGAGATAACAAGGCACAGACTGTTGGAAGGACGCCAATCAAGATAACTTCAGCCCAAAATAAAACACGCTTTGCTTCTAGCAACACTGTGTTTTAACCATCTCTCTTATATACTATTCTCCCCAACTGCAACCAAATGAGGGGGATCATGGCCGCTTCCTCTTTCATAAGTCAAGTTGTTTCCTTCTCTGTTCCTCCCTGCATGTCCTAGGATGAAGAGGGGATAGGCCTGGTTCTTCCTCTGGCTGCCCAGCCGGCCTCTGCCCTTCCCCAGCCTCCTCCACAACCTCCGGAGCCACACCTCCACTCCCTGTCGGCTGTTCCTCCTCTCCCTCACAGTCTGACTCTAACAAGGGCATGACATCTTCTCTGTGAAGACCAATTCACACACAGGATGTTTGCCAAGTTGTATACAATCCTACAGTTCATTAAAGGAGGTAGGGTATATGAAATATATTTTTATTTATTTATTTTGATTTGTCAATCACTTAAAATATAATAGGTATAAGTACTGTATACACATAATTATGAATACATGAAATGGGTACTATAAGAAAAATAAAAGAAACAATAGGACAGGGATGGTAGGCAAATTGGTGCGCTTATGCACAGCCCCTACAGACCTCTTAGGAAAGGGGTAAGGTCAATAGTAGACAGTCTAAGGTTAAAGTTTTTGGGGTTTGGGGAAGAAACCACAGAGTCAGGTAGATTATTCCAGACATTGACCACTCTGTTGCTGAAGTTGTATTTCCTGCAATCAAGTTTGGTGCGGTTTACCTTGAGTTTGTATCTATTATGTGCTCTTGTGTTGTTATGGTTGAAGCTGAAGTATTCATTGACAGGTAGGACATTGCAATGTATGATTTTATATACTATACTTAGATCGGACTGAAGGTTGCGTAGTTCTAGGTTTTCTAGGTCTAGAATTTCGAGTCTGGTGGCATAAGGTATTCTGCAATGAGTAGAGGAGTGGAGAACTCTTCTTGTGAAATATTTCTGGACTTTCTCAACTGTGCTAATATCAGATACGTAATGTGGGTTCCAGGCTAATGAGCTGTATTCAAGTATTGGTCTAGCAAATGTTTTGTATGCTCTAGTTAGTAGTGTGATATTACCAGAGAAGAAGCTATGTATATAAATAGCTCATAACTAGAATAATGCAAGTTATATTTGCCAATAACCATGTGTACAACCCAAGCAGAGTGTCCATATTGATAGGATATAGACAAGAAGGGAGCTTATTAAATCTGGTGAAGAAATTAGCAGGCCATCTCTAAAATAATGACTGGTCAGGCTGCATATTTTACATTTTTGTATATGTTTAACAGCTGTTTTTCTGTGATCGTTCTTTAATCAGAATAGAGCTGGAAGGGATCTTGGAGGTCTTGTAGTCCAACACCCTTCCCAAGCAGGAGACTTTGCCTATACCATTACGTATTCCATGATCATGGATTCATGATAAAGATATATTGACAGGGATGTAGCTGAACGATTCTTAAGTCAAAGAGAAATGATAGTAAACACTGGAGACAGCACTTTGCATTTTTCAAGGTCTCAGGGGAGCTGGGGAGCATATGTGTTTTTATTATGATGGTTGGGCGCACAATCAGACAGACATTTAGATTGAATTTGGTATTTTTCTACACTTATCTATTCCTTTCCAATGACCTGGGAAAAGCAGATGTTGTTGTTTGATGGTATTAAAGGTGTTGTCACAGGTTCCAAGGAAAGCTGTTTTTTGCAATTGACTGACGGTGATTTTGTCAATGTCGATAGTGTTCAATGAGGCTCCAAATGCATTGCAATTGCACCCAAAGAGCTTATTACTATGTTTGCTTCCTTTTGCCACCGTCATCCTACCTCTGTTTGTGTTTTGTTATTTTCTCCAGGTCTTTTTCCCCTCTTCTGCTGTTTCCAATTAGTGCCATGTCCAGCATCTAGACACTTTTGTCTTTCTTATTGACAATTGCTAAATCTGGGGCATGTGTTTGTCTGTTTGAATTCTAAAGCCCCAGAGTATTTTAGCATCCTCATTTTCTATTCCTTTGTCTATTTAATGATCCCACCAATTCTTGCTTGCGGGCAAACAATATTTGTGTTGGTGCAGTGGTTAGAATGCAGCATCCCAGGCTACTTCTGCTGACTGCCAGCTGCCAGCAATTCGGCAAATAGAGTGTCGCGGGGTCAAGGTTGATTCAGCCTCCCATCTTTCCAAGGTCAATAAAATGAGGACCCAGATTGCTGGGGGCCAGATGGTGACTCTGTAAACCTGCTTAGAGAGAGCTGTAAAGTGGTATATAAATCTAAATGCTATCTTGCACTTATCTAAGAATATCTGTAAGATATTCCAATGTTATTTTGTCATGCTGTTGTTTGTAGTCAGTCTTGTGCAGTCTTCTTGTGGAAACTAACTAGGTGGCCTACTGTTTTTTCAACTTCTTTACCAAGGTGGAATTTTATTACCCATAGTATTGCAATAGTATTCCGTAGTATAATGAAATCTGTGGCAAGATTGCACAATTCTGTTAGCATGCTGAAACCACCCTAGTGCTTTGAGGAGGGAACTGGAAAGCTTGCTATATTTGTACACAGCCAAATTTAACTTCAGCTGTGGTTTTTTTCTTTTTAAAGAGAAATCTACTCCCCATTCCGCTTGAGAATCTTGCCCAAGAATAGCATCACGTTCATTTCAAATTTTAGGAAAGCTTTTTGGATGTTGGACCTTAAAATGCTCTTTGTCTGAAGACTGGCGAATTTTCATATCCTGTCATTACAATTAATTAGCTTGAGACTAGCATGATGTTTAGAGTTTTTTGTCTTTTTTTTTTAAAAAAAGCATGGATTAGGTATCTTATGGGGGAGATTTGCATAATTTTATTGCTTGACTTCCTTTGATAAGCTGGATGTCTACATTCACTTTGTTCCTGAGGAGATTAGATTTTTCTCTCCTCTCGGAAATTTGTATTTTGATAGCAAAAACACTGTGAAACATGATGAGGGACACAGACAGATGCCCCATCAGAGGGACGCTATGCATTTGGTATTCAACAATTGAATTCCAGTCATCTGAAGTAATTAGTTCAATCTACTTAAAAATCAATGGCAACAGAAGCTCATTCTGTGTCATATTCTAGTCTTAATCGGATTTGCAATTTTAGTTTAAAGCCCAGGAATGTTCATCTTCTTAATTGAACCAGCCATCCCTCAGCTGTATGAAAAATAAAAAAAGGAATAAAGACAACACAGTTGTATATCCTTCTCCAAGTTGTGGCCCTCCAAGACTTGGGACTACAAGAAGTCAGTTCCTGGAAATCATGGCCAATGCAGCTACGAGGGCCCAGTTTGGAGAAAGCTTGTGTCGCTTTTGTCAGCTTTGGAAGCCATATTTTACTTAGAAGCTTCGAGGCTGCCACATCTTTGTGCCTGGGAATTTGGGAGGGAGGGATTTCATAGAGAGGTGGAAGATTAGACATAACAACATTCTTCTCCTAAAGTCAAGGACAAGTGACCTTGCACCTGGAGAGGAGAGTCTGGAGGAATGTCAACCTTGAGCCTGTGAGAATCGAACTGCTGAACTGCAGGCAGCCAGCAATCAGCACAAGTAGCCCGCAGTACGGCATTCTAACCACTATGCCACCGTGGCTCAATCTCTTCTTAAAAGCCTCCAGTGACAGGTCATCTACAACTTCTGAAGGCAAGCTGTTCCATTGGTTAATTGATCTCACTGTTAGGAAGCCTCTTCTTAATGCCAGGTTGCTTCTCTCCTTGATTAGTTTCCATCCATTGTTTTCTTATCTTGCCTTCTGGTGCTTTGGAAAATAAGTTGACCCCCTCTTTTTTCTGGCAACCCCTCAAATACTGGAATATTGCTATCACCTCACCACCTAGTCCTTCATTTCATTAGACTGGATAAATCCAATTCCTGCAACTCTTCATATGTTTTAGCCTCCAAATCATCTTTGTTGCAATCTTTCCAGAGTCTCAACATCTTTTACACAGCAAATTGTAGTGACTACTGCTGGATGCAGCATTTTAAATGTAGTCTTACTAAGGCTTTATAAAGTAGTATTAATACTTCACTTATCTTGATTCTATGCAACCTAGAATTGCATTAGCTTTTTTGGCTGCTGCAAGCTTATATTTAAGTGATTTTCCACTAAAATTCCCAAGATCCCTCTCAGAGTTGCTTGAACCAGCTTTCACCTAATTCTGTACTTCTACAGATTACTTTTTATATATGAAGTACACAAATCACAGTATTTTCTATTATGTATTATATGATATTATAAATTATATTTAATATATAATATAAATTATATTATTATATTATTTATAAATAATATATTCATTATTACTAGTATTGTATTATTGTTATTGTTGTTTTCATCATCATCATCACCCAAATCACTGCATTATACAGATTATGGTATTATAGTACCATAATCTGTGAGTTTATAGTACTACCCAGGATTCTGGGAAAACATTCATGACATAATAGTAGGACAAAAATAAACCTAGAAAGGATTCTCTAAAATAGAATCCATAGATATGTTTATTCTGAGATCTCTCAGAAATTATGATTGTAATGATGTTTATATTTCTGCATATTTCTGTTTCATTTGCATACATAAGGCCAAGAACAGATCTGGGAATTGGCTGCTTAATGTATCGTCAGTTATTATTTCAACTGTGCTGGTATAAGGCAGATTAAAAAGTGAGTTGTATAAGTATTAGCAGAAAAGGTAAAATCAGTTTCAACTGGAGATAGAAACTACACAACAGAACAACTTGTCAGAAAACCTATGTGTGCCTGCCCTTTGTCATTTCTAATCTTAACTAATGGAATATGAAAATAAAAATGATTTCAGGTAATTAAATTTTGAGCAGACTCTGCATTGTCAAGATCTCAACCCATTTGAAACCCATTTGTTGGCATGGAAACACCAACTTAATTAAAAATGGATTAAACTAATTAACCTGAAATATATCATATTATGGATTGTTTTCCTTTCGAAGAAATCTATAGCAGAAGCACCAGAAAATTTAAATTATCGTGATCTTTTCTTTTCTTCTTCTTCTTATTTCATGACTGTAAAATTATGTTGTGCTTCTTAAAAATTGGGAAAGATTGAAGATTTTCCAACTGTCACAACTGGGTAGACAGGTGGTATTAATGATGACACCTCTGCAAACAATTTTTTCTTATTTTGGAAAAAATAAAACCAAGAGCAATCACGCATTGGTTGAATTTCTAGGAAGTTTTAGTAAGGTCCTTCAATAAATGAGAAAGATTCAGTAGCAATTGCTTGGGGATTCAATTAAAGATCACATTGGTTTATCTATCTGTTCAATTTTTAACTGATAATTGAAACCAAACAAATACAAATCATGCATTGATTTGACTTGTAGTCCATCTTTCTGCTCAATCACTCAGGACACCTACAAATTTTAGAAACACCATCTAAAAGTTTAGAAACAAATGGAATGCTAAAGTCATTTAACTCTTCCCAGGCAGAAGAGAAAAAGTAGGTACTATATGTATTGCTTGAAGGGACATGCTCTGTAGCCTGGGCACAACTCTGAAGAAAGTCCTCTTCTGCAGAAAAAGACAGATAGGCCATAGTATCAATGGGATGGGAGAATCACAAAAACAGCATTACACCAGGAGCTGTGATGGCTCAATGGTTAGAGTTCGATCTTGACCGGCTCAAAGTTGACTCAGCTTTCCATCCTTCCGAAGTCAGTAAAATGAGAACGCAGGTTATTGGGGGCAAAATGCTGACTCTGTAAACCACTTAGAGAGGGCTGGAAAGTATATATATATAAGTCTAAGTGCTTTCACTACATCAGTGAGATGCAAGCTGCATCATGACATTGCAAACCCATACAAGGGTGCAGGGCTATTGCCGGAGATTACTTTCATCAAGTTGCAGACACAAATGCAGGAAGCATCTTCAAAAATACAACTTATTTGTATTCTGGATGGTTGTATAATGGGCATGCACTTTCCATTTAGTCAAGCTCTACATTGCTTAGAGCATTCCAAGTAAACTTTGCCAGATCAATTCCTGAATACAGCTCATCCGTCTGGAATCCATACTGTATATTGGACATTAACACGATCAAGCAAATTCAGTGGTACTCCTCCATCCACAATAGAATTCCCTATGCCTCCAGGCTTGAAATTTTGGGTCTGGACAAACTAGAACTGTGCCACCTGCGGTCCGATCTAAGCATAGTATACAAAATTGTCTGCTACAACGTCTCACCCGTCAACAACTTCTTCAGCTTCAATCACAATACACGGACAAACTCAAGATAAACTGCTCCAAACTCGATTGCAGAAAATACTACTTTAGCAACAGAGTGGTCAACGCCTGAATTCTCTACCTGATTCCATTGTTACAGCCTCAAACCCTCACAGCTTTAACCTCAAACTGTCTACCGTAGACCCCACCCCATTCCTAAGAGGTCCTTAAAGGGGGCCTGCATAAGCGCACCAACGTGCCTATCATCCCTGTCTTACTGTCCCCATTTATCTGTATTTACTTCCTTGTTCATGTTTAAGTTCATACTTATACCTGCTATCTTGTACATGTTTGACAAACAAACAAATAAAAAATAAAAATAAAATAAACACCAACAATTTCCATAATTCTGGTAAGTAATTGTCCCCTGGAACTTTCTTGTTAAAAATGATATGACTCTGTGATTTTGCATGGCTGTCTAACTGACCCATTTTGCTTCAGTTCCAATTTATAGTTGGATCTCCTCCCTCCCCCTCCCTCCCTCCCTCTCTCTCCATCTCTGTCTCCATCTCTCTGTCTCTGTCTCTGTCTCTCTCTCTTTAAGTATAGCAACACATAGAGTAGTCAAGTTGAAAATGGGCCATGAAGAAAGCAAAGTATTTTCTTCAAAGTCCTTAATGCAATCTGACAAGACTCAAGAAAGGTTACTGAAGCTGCAAGAACCTTAATTGTACACAAGCCTTCCTCACCATAGCTAACACCTGGAAATCTGGTGACAATTTTGAATTGACTTGGAAAACAAAGCAGTATCTCAAGCAGGCTTAATCTCATTAGTTTTTTTCACTAGACACCAGTCTGTGATCACAAGTTTATTTAAACTGAAGAGCCCAGGAATAGAGACACGTAAGAGCAGCTAGCCATAGAATCATGAATGTCAGATTAAAAGGATTTAGGACATTTTTTATTTTAATCTCCACCTTTTTGGGATGGTTATTAAGACACAGGGTGTTCCATGGGGAAAGTCAAAAAGCTGACAATTACTTCAAGTGCAGGTGCTTTTCTGTGGGGCTTAGTTTTGACTGTATTTATTCTTAGAGTAATGGAGTAGGTCAGGTGTCTTCAAACTTGACTGCTTTAAGACTTGTGGACTTCAACTCCCAGAATTCCTCCTCCAGTCATGTTAGCTCAGGAATTCTGGGAGTTGAAATCCACAAGTCCTAAACCTGCCAAGTTTGAAGACCCTTGGGGTAGATTAAAACACACACACACATACACACCCCATGAGATTAAATTCATGAGAGAATAGAAGTGGTTTATGCTTCTCATTGAATCAAAGACTTCAGTTCTATTTATTTCTTAGAGTAATGGGGTAGCTAAATAAAAGTCCAGAGACTAAATTAACGAGAGAACAGAGATAGTTTATATCTTTCATTGAATCAAAACTTGACATATGAGAACCATGAGCACTCCAAGTAATTAAACCAATGAAAGATTACAGCTAGTACTAAGCCTTGATGTCACATAGTGGTTAATAAATTCTAAGTTAATTCCTTACCAATAAAAGAATAATGATTTTATACTAAGGCCCAGCTGGGAAGAATAGAACCATAGATATTCTATGTTCTTCTTTTCATGCAACACGCATACTGTCATGCCCCTGGTGGAGACTGACTCTGAGGGAGAGGAGGAACAGCCGATAGGGAGTGGAAGTTTGCTCTGGAGGTTGTGGAGGAGGCTGGGGAAGGGCAGAGGCCAACTGAGCAGTCAGAGGAGGACCTAGGTCCATCCCCTATCCATCCTAGGGCATGCAGGGAGGAGAGGATAAGGGAGAGACGTGGTCTACTCGGGAGGAGGGGGCCTTGATCTTCATGGGCTGCAGTTGTGACAACTGAAAAAGAGGACGAACCTGCATACTGGCAAACGCTGGAAACAAAGCATGGAAATATCTCTAGTTTATGGTTCCTCTCCTCTGAGTTTGGTGTCCTTCCCAGTGTGTGTTATCTATGGACATCCTCCAGCCCTTATCTTGCCTGGTTTGTGTTGCTTTTTTCCTTCTTCATGTAACTGTGTGGGAGTTTTTTTGTCTTCCATCAAAGATATTCAGAGTTTGGAAGCAAAGTGAAGGAATAAAAAGGGCTTCACTTGCTTTCTGTGACTTTGTTTGTTTTGTATTCCACCCTGGGTCATCACACATACTTTCCATAAACACAACCTTGTGACTTGTGGTACTTTCCTAAGAATGCTGCTAGACTTGATGAGAAAGTCAGTGTGATTTATTTTTACACCTTGCTTATCAGAGACCTCTGTAGGAGTGTGCCTATTTTCCATAAAAATCAACCACTCAACTTTGTTGGGGGTTTAGACAATGGCTGTCTTTTTATACATCAATCCATCGGTTTACAATCTTAATCAATCTACGCAAATTTTGGGAGTGCAATACTTCTTTCCATGATCTTTCCCATATTCCTGAGCAATCATTCTGCCAAAGAATCAGTCCTTCTGTTCTCCATGTCTTTCCTTTCTCTTCTACCTTGTCATCTCCAAATTTAAAGTTTTTATACTCTTTTGAGCAAGCTGTCAGCCTAGTTTCGAAACTAATTCCCCCCCCCCTTCATTTCATTCCTCCTGCTTTCCTTTTTTCTTATCTGTTCCCTTAATCTCTACGTTTACACTTGACATAAATGTGAAAATTGGAGTCAGTTGAAAAACAAGAAAAAGCTGGCCAGATACCATTACTAATGATACAAGGATGCGAAGAAGCAGTTACTGACATAAAAGGGTGCCCATCAGGTCAGGAATGGTTAAAAGCAACTCAATGATTGAACAAGCATGATGTCATCATTTAAAAAGTGCTAAGCCAAGAATGCCCCCGAGCTGAATTTTTACAACTTACAGATGATATTAAGGAAATCTTGCCTGTCCATGCCTGCATTATGGGGCTACAGATATTGATTTATTTACAGAATTATATGTAGGATTAAAATGGGAAATGTAAAATATTTTTAACTATTAGAAAGACTCTACAAAATGTATTAGGCTTAATCTAATTCTGGCATGCTGACAGTGGAGTTCTGGAGGTTGAAGTCCATACATCTGAAAGTTGCCAAGATTGACAAAGATGGATCTAATGATTCTTCCTCACTTTCCTTAAAGATGTCCTGAACATGCCCTGGAAATTTATTTTGCTACTTCATCCCCTTTCTCTTTTATTTATTTTTTATTCATTTAAGTTTTATTGATTTTTTACTATTACATGTAATTAGTGTTTAATAAACATAAGCATAAAAATAAATGCAAATTATATTCCTAATCTTTACCCTTTTTTCCAGCCATTGATAAAAAATAAATTCCATGTTTGGTATTATTCTGTATCTTCTTTCTGTTTGATCTTCAGTGTAAGTCTGTCCATTTTGCATAGTCCAATATCTTCTTAATTATCTCTTCATCTAGTGCTATTTCTTCATTTTTCCAATGCTGAGCAAATATTGCTGTTAATACATATAATATTAAATGTACACTTTATATTTTTTTTCTGGTACTATACTTAATAAAAAAGTTCAGGTTTAAGATCTACATGTTTTCCTGACATCTTTTCTAACCATGTGTATTTTTGTCCAAAATTATCCCCTTTCTCTTTTAAATTGTCGTGACACTGCCTTCTTAATATGCTCATCCTGGATAATAAAAAAGCATTAACATTTCCTTTAAAAAGGTAAAGATTTCCCCTGTCCAGTTGTGTCCAGTTCTCAAAGGCAGGGCTGGGGGAAGAGGCTCATATCTCTTTCTTATCTGAGGAAACCAAGTATTGTCCAAAGATGTTTTTGCGATCATGTAGCTGGCATAACTATATGCCAAGGCACACGAGTCTTTCCTTAGCTGGTCAGATTTGGCAATGATTTGGTTATATCCTATCTCAACTTTTTTCAATCCATTCCATCCTTGAAAATTGTTCAATTGGGCAAGGAAAGAGGGGAAGCTTTGTGTTAAATTCATGTTTTACCAACAAAGAAATAAAGGGAGACTAGTTATAGATCTAGAAGGACACGGTGGCTCAGTGGTTAAAATACTGAGCTTGTCGATCAGAAAGGTCAGCAGTTTGGTGATTTGAATCCCTAGCGCTGCGTATCATAGTAAGCTCCCATTACCAGTCCCCAGCTTCTGCCAACCTAGCAGTTCGAAAGCATGTAAAAATGCAAGTAAAAAAATAGGGACCACTTTGATGGGAAGGTAAACAGCTTTTCGTGCGCCTTCGGCATTTAGTCATGCCAGCCACATGACCATGGAGACATCTTTGGACAGCACTGGCTCTTCGGCTTTGTAACAGAGAGGAACACTGCTTCCTAAAGCTGGAAATTACTAGCACATATGTGTGAGGGGAACCTTTACTTTTACCTAGTATACATCTATTTAGCTCTCATCAGCCAGCCATACCATTTCTAGGATTCAAACCCAAGTTGCTTGCATTATTAGGTAGATGTATTAACCTTTAAGCTGATGAGAGCTAAATAGCTTGAAATAGATCTATATTAGTGTCCCTTTATTTCTGTACATAAATTTAATACAAAAATCATTTGTTGTGAAAGTGACTGCCTGCAAAGGCCCCTGGATTGGGGCTGAAAAGCGAAAATGGAAGCCGTAGGCTCCATCCCATAATTGGGTAGACAGGTTGCCCTATAGACCAGTCTCACCAGAGAAAAACCACTTAGTGTCAGCTTTGGAAGCCATATTGAGATCTGATGCTCCCATGCTGCCACAATTGAGCCTGAGAAAGTGGGAGGGAGGAATTCATTTGAGTATATCTAGTTAGACAAAATAAAATTCTTTTGTTGGTTCAAGGAACTGAGTGTGGCGCATAATGAAATGGAAATCTTACTTTAGGATGGATGGGGATTGGACTATGAGATGTGATGATGGCTAAGGGGGGATGGATTTGTAGTTTTGACTTTTGCAAGGAAGCCTGAAACTTTCAAATTCGGGATTCCACAGATGTGCCAGTTACTATCCAAATAAAGGTACTTTTGAGATATGTCAGTCTTGAAGTTATTGGTTGGAATGGAGGGTTGCTGGAACGCTGACACTTAGAGGAAGCTTGGACTTTAGGTGATAATCAAAAACCTAAACCCAAATGCTCCTGTTATTCAAGGACCATTCAGAAATAAGTAAGTAGGTATTTTCTCTCTGAGTTCTACGACTGTTACTCTAGAAAAAAGGAGATTTTCAAATAACTGGACAGGAAGCATGAATAGGAAGCAGCACTTTCAAACAGTTTAGCCCGGGTTTGTAAATGCACTTTAATTGAACACATATGATCAATCCAAGAGAGATGATGATATATCTAAGTTTCCATAATTCCATAATTCTTTTTAAAGATTTCATATACTTTTCCAGTTGTACTATGTTTTAGCTTGCTTCTAGTCTGGATTATAACTGCAATAATCTCAATCAATTCCTGATAGGATTATAACAAGTATTAGGTACCTTACAAATAAGGATACTTCTCAATTGTTAGAGTATTTTCAGGTAGTTATCTATACTTTTCTAGCAAAACCAAATATGGCACACAGACAATAGATTGCATTTTACAGGTTTTTCTTTAGTTGTATACTTTATATTTCGTAGTTCTAAGCTACAAATTCTGTACCTTATTTAATACAATTTTTAGTTTTTCTGCACTGGTTTACAGCCAAAATAAAAGCAAAGGAGTTTCTTAATAGAGGTACTTAAGTTTTGTAGAGCAAGAGGAAGCATCTAGACACTCTATGAAGTTTTTTTTACAATCTAAGCAGAAAGAGCCTAGCTCTTGAGTTTAAAGTTTAAAACCATGCAATTATGTGTGTGTACATTTCAAAAACTATTCAGTAGCATTCCTGGAAAAAAAATGCAGCAGCCTTATAGAGTTGACTCATCAAAGTTAATGTAGTGCTCCAAGCTGCCACATTTCTTTACAGAAGTAGCAAGAAAATCAGCTTCAAGTTTTTGTCAAGGAAACGTCTTTCATTTATCCCTTTATTGCTTTTGAAAATAAGGAAAAAGAAAAAAAAAAAAACCCCAAAACACAAAGATAAAAACATGTGGATGGTTAAAAAAATAAAGACACATAGAAAGTGCTTTCAAAAAAGTGAAAAAAATGCACAAAGGAAAAAGAAAAAAAGTATACCATTTTAGCAGTAAATATTTGTAATTTTATATATGCTTATCTAGTGCAAAAATTATTCTAAAATATTTATATAGCTAACATTTTTTAAACCTACTCTTTGTTTGTTTATTAGATTTTTATCCCATCTTTATAACTCAAGGTGGAAAACATAACTAACACTCTTTTCTCGTCCTATTTTCCCCACAACAATCCTTTGAAATGGTTGTGGGGGGAGAGAAAGAGAAGGAGGGATGGGGGAACTGGCCAAATCACCCATGCAAGTAGGTGACTTAGAACTCAAACAGAACTAGAAAACACAGTCTCTTAACTGCTAGATTAAACTAGTTCTCTTTATTTTGGATGGTAAATTTTTAAAAAATCTCCCTATATGGATTTCTTGGGAAATATCATTCCAGAAGGCAAGGCACACAAAAGAAGTGGGACCTTGCAAAATGACACCGCCACAACCTAGAGCAGAGCTATTCTGCCTGAATTCATCTAGTGAAAGTAATATTTGACGCCCCTGGTATAGGGGTCTTGGACTAGTAGACCTCCAAGATTGCTTCCAACTCTATCGTTCTATGTTCTAAGGCAGCAGTAGGGAACCTTGGCTCTTTTATCACTGATGGACTTCAACTCCCAGAATTCCTGAGTGAGCCATAAAAGTTTCCCCATCCCTGGCCTAGTGGTTTTTCAGTTGTGAGGGAAATCAATTTTTGACTTGAATGGGACTGTTTAATATACAAATGTAGGACATATAAAGAATATTGATCATTCAAGTCAAAAATTAGGACATTTGTATATTGAACAATCCCATTCAAATCAAAAATTGATTTCCCTCACAACTGAAAAACCAGTAGGCCAGGGATGGGGAACTTTTTATAGCTCATTCAGGAATTCTGGGAGTTGAAGTTCATAAGTGATAAAAGAGCCAAGGTTCCCTACCACTGATCTAAGGACACTGTGACGGTTGATTCTGATATCTTCTGATATATCAAAGAGGACAGACCATCAACAAAGCATGACCAATGATGTCTCTATGCTAAACACTAGGCTGAAACTCAACTGAACAGGTCCAGGTGATGTTTCCTTCAAGTCATCTAGAGCTGAAATTAAGCCACCCTATCTATTACTTTCCCCACTAAAGGAAGATTGGACAGTGGACAAAAATTATCCAGGATTGACAAGTCCAACAATGGCCTTTGAAAGAAACAGTACACCATACCTTTTTTTGCAGGCTATCATCCCTCTGTCAGAGAATCCTGCAGAGCTGTTTTGATTGAACCAGGGATATCCACAAGGTGTGGTCAAAAGAACTGTTGCAATTAAATTTCCTCATATATATACTATATGAATATATATATGTGTGTGTGTGTGTGTGTGTGTGTGTTATGATATACACCAAACAGTTGCCATCTTTCTTTCTTTCTTTCTTTCTTTCTTTCTTTCTTTCTTTCTTTCTTTCTTTCTTTCTTTCTTTCTTTCTTTCTTTCTTTCTTTCTTCCTTCCTTCCTTCCTTCCTTCCTTCCTTCCTTCCTTCCTTCCTTCCTTCCTTCCTTCCTTTCTCTCTCTCTCTCTCTCTCTTTCCTGCAGATACCCCTGTGTTGAACAATGTAATGGATATCTTATTCAGTGTACTGAATATTATTAGAAGGCTAACATTTGCGCGCGCGTACACACACACACACACATGCACACAAATGTCATATTTTCATTATTCTAGTCTATTGATCTCCCCAAGGAGATTACTGGAACCTTCCCATCCTACTAATAAATGTTAACAAGCATCGTCTCTTATCATTAAGCATGACTGCAATCTGGGAAATTAAAAACTGACAAGGAGAGATTCAAGAAAAAGCATGCTTTACAAACCCCAGCCTGGTTAGAAGGACACTAAGAGGATCAGTGACATTTACTACCACTGTACTCATAGCATTTCTCTCCCCACTCAGCTCTGTTTTAGGGCAAGAATTATGTTGGTCTTTTCAATCCCATTGACATCAACAGAGACATGACCTGTTTTTCAAGAGCACCTCATATGAAGGCAAAGAAACCAGCACATTTTTCTTCCATGCTGGGAAAAAAATATTTTTTAAAAAAAGAACACTTTATTGCTGAGAAGCTATAAGAACTTCAGCTTCTTCTAAATATAGTCAGTTAATTAAGCCACAAGGTGGGCACGTATAACTACCTGCCTACAATCTCCTTTTCAGAGACTTTCCTCTTTTCAAACGAAGTTCAGGTCCTGCTCTGATAACTAAAAGCATTTAAACCTTATAGGCTTTGGAGGGCCTGTTTTTTTCTTTGGACACAGAAGGCCAAAACCAGAAATAACTCCGTAGGAGGCATAAGAACAGCTAAAAGGCAGCCTTGTCGCCCTTTCTTACAACGGCAGAGTCCCAGAACGTTCACCTCACAGCTAATTTTGTACAAGAAATGTTTATCCCTGAGAGGCATGCAACTACAGTGATACGTATTTGCATCAGGAGTGGGTGACGGACAAAGAAATCAAGTGTTATTCATTTTACGTGTTGGCATTTGTTCACAAGAAATGGATATTTATGGGATCTGACAGGTAAAACTCTGGGGAGTGGAATTCATACACATTCATTGCTCGGAAACGAGTGATGGCTCCACAAGGACTTTTTGCAAAGAAGAGATGAAACACAATACACACTTTTTGTTCCCCCTGTGCACCCTTTTTTATATTTAAATCCAGAGACCATAAATTGAAAGAAGATGGAAGACACCCAGGGACTGATCAATGCATAGTAATCGAACCTATTTGAAGAAATGCATGCAGGAAAGGCGACCAAGTGTAGCGGAAATGATAAGACACATTCAGTGGTGGGATTTTTAAAAAAATTACTACTGGTTCTGTGGGCGTGGCTTGGTGGGCGTGGCTTGGTGGGCATGGCTTGGCTTGGTAGGCGTGGCAGGGAAAGTTTACTGCAAAATCCCCATTCCCTCTCCACCCCACTAACCTGCTTTCCAGCTCTGTTCTCCTGTGCAGGGCAACCAAAGAAGACCCAGCCAATCAGCTGGGACTCCGGAGGCAGAGAAGAGATGGGGGAGGGGCCAGTCAGAGGTGGGATTTGACGGTGCTCTGAACTACTCAAAATTTCTGCTATTGGTTCTCCAGAACTGTCAGAACCTGTTGAATTCCCACCTCTGGTTTCTCTGCTCCAACTCACCAATCTCAATTTAGTGGGTCTCTTTGGGAGCAGAGTCACAGGGCCATAATTGAAAACCTGTCATTTTTTTTTAAAAAAAAAAAAGTCCACTTGACTACATTAAATGCATACGCCCACATCTCCTTCATGGAAAGCTCTAATGTTCCAGTCTGGCCCTTTCTCATTAATATTAGTTTAAAACATCCAATTCCTCTAATCATCAACCTATTGAATATCAAATTATCTGCGTATGTTTTTTTTTTTTAAATTGCAAATTGATAGAATAATTAACTTGACTGCCATGTCCACCATCTCTTATAAATCCGGCCTGTCGAAAACAGCTTCTTTCTAATTAGTTTTTGGCTGACTGTGACAGCAACTCCAAGCAATGTCTCATGAAAGAAACTGACAAAGTCTCTACAGTCCTGAAATTACAGTATATTAGGCGCTGGCAACTCAGAGCCTGAGGACATTATCTGCCCCCTCAGGTCTTTCTGGAGGAGTCTGCTGAAGTTAAAAACTCCCATTTTGATGGAGCTGAACGGCTTCCTCAAATGTCAGAGAGTAGGCATTTAAAAATGATTTATACATTCCATGCAAATACATACACAGGCAAGTTCCAGGACTTTCTCTTGTATGCCCCTTTCCGTTAAAAAAAGAAAAGGGTTAAAGCATCAGGGGCCGGTGTATGTCTGTGTGACTGTGAGGGAAGAGCAGAGTAAATAAATACACTTCTGTCTGATGTTTGTTCTGGAACTTTCCCACTGGAAATGGCAAGTAAGATTTAGGCAGGACTGTTTTATTTATTTATTTGTTTGCTTCTTTGTTTCTTTATTTATTTTGTCAAGCGATTATAAGATAACAGGTATAAGTATAAGCATGGTTAAGAATAGATGAAATGAATACAAATAAAAAAAGAAACAATAGGACAGGGATGGTACGCATGTTGGTGCGCTTATGCACGCCCCCTACAGACCTCTTAGGAAAGGGGTGTGGTCAATAGTAGACAGTCTAAGGTTAAAGTTTTTGGGGTTTGGGGAAGAAACCACAGAGTCAGGTAGAGTATTCCAGACATTGACCACTCTGTTGCTGAAGTCGTATTTCCTGCAATAAAGTTTGGTGTGGTTTACCTTGAGTTTGTATCTATTGTGTGCTCTTGGTTGAAACTGAAGTATTCATTGACAGGTAGGACATTGCAATGTATAATTTTATGTGCTATACTTAGATTGGACTGAAGGCATCATAGTTCTAGGTTTTCTAGGTATGGAATTTCAAGTCTGGTGGCATAAGGTATTCTGCAATGAGTCCATCAACCAATAACCCTGAGAACCAGGTCCTCTTAATGGCAATCATTCAGAAGCTTTTTTTAATTGATCGCTGAGAATGGCATCCATAATCGCTACAGGGAAGAGCACTGTGTGGAGAGAAAGGAGAATATCTTCCAAACTCTTGAACCCTGTCAATGCATGACTCAAACCCTGCAGAAGTGGCCACCACAAGCATCTGCATATGTCTGCTTTATGCTGTCTCTCTCAAGAAAGCGATAGCACTTCATGTTGTATGCCACTTCAAATGCTTTACAGCCCTCTCTAAGAGTTTACAGAGTCAGAAGCACATTGCCCCCAACAATCTGGGTCCTCATTTTATTGATCTCAGAAGGATGGAAGGCTGAGTCAACCTTGAGCTGGATATTGAACTCTTGGCAGTTGGCAGAGTTAACCTGCAACACTTCACTTTAACCACTGTGCCATCAGGGCTCCTAAAGCTGATAACATGGGCTATATGGTCTTTTTTTTAATTTACATTTTTTTATTTTATTTATACACACATTCATTTGAACAGTGTGTCATCTGAGTATACATATCTTGGTCTTAATTGCTCTAAATAGCCTTATGGAAAGGCTATTGACCATTTGAGTCATGACAGGCACTGTATGTCAATTTATGAGCCCATCTAATGAAGATCATCAAAATTGGAAGACTGAAACTTGGAATGCACTTGAAATCATTTTCAGGCACAATATGCCTGTAAAGCAATAGCATTTAGACTTATTAAACTGCTTCATAGTGCTTTACACTACAACCCTTTCTAAGTGGTTTACAGAGTCAGCATGTTGCCCCCAACAGTCTGGGTCCTCATTTTATCAACCTTGGAAGGAGGTTCATTGGAACTGAATTAATTCAGACAAAGTACTTAACATCAGCTTTTGTTCAATTTATCTTATTTACAATGATTCATCTGCTTAAGGAGGCCATGATGCAAAAGGCATCAGGTTTGTCATGTTATGCAATGATGTATATGATGTGTATCACTGTAATGAACTGATGTATAGTTAATGGACATTCAGGCAAGGTAAACAGCTTCTTTCCCCAATTAAACTCTTGAACTTAGGTTGCTATGCTCCATCAACTCCTCTCAAAATTTCCATCAATGCTTCACTTACTGCAATGACCTACCATGTGCTCACCGAATGGAATTGGAAATGTGGTATGTCTATAAAAGGACTTTACTGTTTTATCAACTGGATGACACTATGAGTTATCATAGTGGGTTATAAAAAGAAAGGCAGAAGATGTTTTCAGGAAGTAGAGGAGAATAATTCAGGCTTGTTTCCCTTAATGAGCCACTGTCTTCCATGTTTGAAATCCTACAAGCCAGACATGACAACAATATGGGAATCTTTTAATTTTAAATGTTGAAGTTTTATAGCTTTAGGCAGACAGACAACATCTTTTGGTCACCATTTTGGTTTTGATCATCAGGATATTAAAATATATGTCTTGAAACTCTAGAAAGTGTGATGAGAAGAGCAATAAAGGTGATTAGGAGGTTGGAGGCTAAAACATGAAGAAAGGTGGCAGGAATTGGGTATGTCTAGTAAGTTTAATGAAAAGAAAACTAGAAATATTATGATAGCAGTTTTCTATTATCTAAGAGGATGCCATAAAGAAGAAAGGATCAACCTATTCTCAAAGCATTAAGGGCAGAAAGAGGCAACGGATGGAAACTAATCAAGGAGAAGGCCAATCTATAACTAAGGATAAATTTCCTATCAGTGAGAACAATTAATCAGTGGAATGACTTGCCTCCAGAAGTTGTAAGTGTTCCATCACTGGAGGCTTTTATGAAAAGACTGGACAACCATTTGTCTGAACCTCATCCTAAACAATAAACCAAAGTCTAGTCTTTGGTGAAGCAGTATCAACGTGGGAACTGTTTCTATACATGCTTATACAAGTGCCACATTTTCTTGGCATCTTTCTCATGGAATCTGGGCATTTTCTTGGCATCTTTCTCATGGAATCTGGGGTAACATGCCTTGTAATGTTGCAAATATTTTGTGAATTCTGCCTTTTGATCAAACATGGCTTTGAAAGGAGTTATTAAAACAAAAAGAGAAAATTTGAGTGCAACTGAAAAGTTAAAGAGTTGGTTGGAAAAAAAAAACTAGAACGAAGAGTTTGGGAACAGCATGGTGTCAAGAGACATTTTTGTTGTGCATCCTGTCAACTTTAGAAATATGCTAACCTTGTATGATGCTACCCATACCGAAGTTAAAAGTAGAGCAACAAAAACATGAAAAAGCCACAGGAAATGATACCCATTTAAAGCAACAACAAAGTGGTATAAGCAACAACATTCATATGGTGTTAATGTATGCAGAGTGGAACGTAGAACAGCAGTTAATATGATAGGAGAACCATATGAAGATACACCTCAAAGCTAGCCATGGATGGTTGGGATGATTTTGTAAACAGCATGGATTCAGGAACAAGCGACACTTTGGAATGTACCAGTAGAGGAGATAAAGTCTTCAGGCAAAGTTTACTTAAAATAGTCAATTATTAAGGTCTCATTCTAACAGTAGTGGATTCCTATCTTGGTCGCTACTGGTTCAGTGGGTGATTGCATGCGTGCCCCCAATGCACCAATCAGCTGAGATGATGAAGAAACAAAAAGCTAGGAGTGACCCTCCCACTCACCCATGCATTTGTCGCTTCTTTTATCTTCTTCTCCGATCATCGGAGGAACTGGTTTGGCTATACCAGTAGGTGCTTTTTTACTACCGGTTCAAGCAAACCGGTCTGAATCGGTAGCGTACCACCACTGCATTCTATTATAAATGTGCAATGTCCGTGAGACCAGTTTGTTCTGGTGTTTGGTTCCTGAGACCATTCCAGCTTTAAAAGATGAACCATCATCAACAGGACAAAAAAGAAATCAATAAGGAGTGCATATCACTGTTACTTAGTATAAATGTCAATGGATAGATGAATGCCAATCATTGTCAGCAAGTCACATCATCCTAGAGTGTTGAAAGATCATGTGTATCAACTGCCACTCATATAGTATAATTCACAGAAGGCACGGTTTACATACCCACTTTTCAGGACTGGCTCCTCAATCACTTTGTGCCAGAAGTCAGAATATGAGAATGAGATATTAGAAGTGTCGGCTGAAAACATGAGAGTGTTTCCAGTCATCCATCAGGGGGCAAATAATGGGCAAACCTTTTGATATTAAATTAACGAAACCATGGATCTAGGATTCATTCTGGCCCCTACAAAAGTAGAGACAATTTTGGGGCATATGATGGTTGTGGTGGAGGGCCAATTTGACCTTTGAAATACATAAAAGGTCAACCTTCCGTATTTCAAAAAACAGATTCTTTGCTGCAGTTTGGAAAACAATCAAAATTCCAACATTAGCTAATGGAAGTTGGCTTTTGAGAGGCTACCATGATGACACCACAAAACCATTAACAAAGCTGGCAGAGAGAAAGCATCTGTTGGACATTTCTAGTAGTAGTCAGGAGAAGATTAAGAGGATCTTGGATATCAGGTGATGATATAGTCTGAGATGGTCAACATGAAGGAAGAAGACAACCACAAAAAGAAAGATGAAGACACAATAACTTTCCAAATCAAGTTAAATGTGTTGAGACAGTATCCTATCTCAGCCATCTTACATTTTACTCAAACCTCATCCAGCCTCATATTTTTCTATACTAGGAAGATAATTAATTCAATTCAAATTAAATCAAAGCCTTTATTGTCATTGTACATCATGTATACAACGAAATTGGTTTCGCCTCTGGTGCAGTCCATACAAGAGTACAAGACAACATGAATCATATAAGAATAATCCTCATACAAGTAGTTAGCCGGCAGGGTGGGTTGGGGGGGGGGATTCCTAACTAATTCCTAAGAAAATTCTAGAAGTCTCAACCGTGGTTTGTCAAAAGGCAACTGGACTAGGTTTTTTTCCCCTTAAGGAAGAAAAAGACATTTTGCTTCTCATTCAAGAAACTTCATCAGTTCTGGCAGGAAGATGGGGGCTATGGAGGGATTAGTTCTGACAGCATGGGGAAGGGAGGTTAGAAGGATATTTCTTTGCTGTCATCTAGTCTTCATATCTGCAGAAGGTTCACAATAGTAAAGGAAGTTACTTGCATACATACTGTATATTCTGGGGATTGAAAAATCTATTCACCATTTTACAGGCATTGAGCTTTAACAGACATACCTTCTCCCTCATTAGTCCATTAAATCTAGGGCTTACTGTTATAGGAAAGCCATTACCTTTTGAATACCTTATTTCATTGCCTGATTTGATAGCAACTCTGTGAGGCATACAGCAAAAAAAAGCAAAATAGCTGCAACAATAGGAAAAAAATAGTAAACCTCTAGAGAAACTAAAGACGATATCTTCTTAACCATTAGGTTGATGATGCAACTTTGGACTTTGTGGGTGATTTTGCAATAGTCCAGCTGGTTTTGCAATAGTCCAGCTGATTTTGCAATAGTCCATCCACTTCTACAGTGAGGCAACATGGTACATGACCGAACAGTTATAACTTCCAAAACCCTGTTCTTGCTTATTAATATTGAATGCCCAATCTGTTATATTGTTCTGCTTTATTCTTAACCCTGTTCAATAGAAGTATATACATCACTCAAGAACTCTGTCAATCATTGACTTTATTCACATTAGTGAATTGATGTTCTCAGTCATTCAGGTCATAGTTGTCCCAAAGGTGCTTTTTCAAAAGGTAACCGGACTTCCTTTGTTTTTAATTGAAGACCTCTTGCTTCTCAAACAAGAAGCTTCTCATTCAGATGTTTAGCTTCTCATTCAAGAAGCTTCCTCATTTCTGCTGAAGAAGCTTCTTGGATGAGAAGCAAAATGACTTCAAGAAAAAACAAAGAAAATCCAGTTGCCTTTTGAATTTTGGGATTCCACAACTGCTTTTGAGCTGTAATTTTAAAGGCATTGAACAAGTCAATGAAACTTGGATAGGATAGGATAAGATAGGATAGGATGGGATGGGAGGGGAGGGGAGGGGAGGGGAGAGGAGAGGAGAGGAGAGGAGGGGAGAGGAGAGGATAATAGAATAGAATACAACAGAATAGAATAGAATTCTTTATTGGCCAATTGTGACTGGACACACAAGGAATTAATCTTGGTGCAAATGCTCTCAGTGTACATAAAAGAAAAGATACATTTGTCAAGAGTCAAAAATCATAAGGTACAACATTTAATGATAATCATAGGCTACAATAAGCAATCAAACCATAGTAGGAAACAGTCAATATAAATTGTAAGGATACAAGCGACAAAGATACAGTCATGCAGTCACAAGTGGGAGGAGATAAGTGATAAGGAGTGATGAGAAGATTAATAGTAATAGTAGTGCAGACTTTGTAAATAGATGGACTGTGTTGAGGGGATTATTTTGTTATTATCTGTTTAGCAGAGTGATGGCATTCGGGAAAAAAACTGTCTTTGTGTCTAGTTCTGGTGTGCAGTGCTCTATAGCTTCATCATTTTGAGGGAAGGAGTTGAAACAGTTTATGTCCAGGATGTGAGAGGTCTGTAAATATTTCCACAGCCCTCTTTTTGACTCATGCAGTATACAGGTCCTCCATGGAAGGCAGGCTGGTAGCATGATAGTTTACACACATGTCTTCAAATCACCAAACTGGAGTCATCTGATTGAATCGGTGCATCAAACCGATTAGACAATTAATCTTTAAACTTCAGCTTGAGGAATGAATTGATCAAATTGCCTTCACATTGAAACTCTTCTTTTAAAACCTATACAGCAGTGTTGAAGAAGAGATCCGCAAAGTTTGATTATTATGGTAGCTCCTCTTCAGATTATTAAAACGACCTAATTTGGAGTTGAGAACTAGTTTAATGTAGTGGTTAAGGCATTGAGCTAATAACCAGGAGACCATGAGTTCTAGTGTCCCCTTAAGCACAAGGGCAGCTGGGTGATCTTGAGCTAGCCTCTTTCTCTCTCCTCTAGAAAGGAGACAGTGATAAACCATTTCTGGAAAAACTTCACCAAGGAAACTGCCAAGGCTGATTTAGACAGCCTCTTAGAATTGGGCAAGATCGAAGAGTAGAAAAAAAATGGAATGACGTTTTGATTTATTTTGATTTAAGTATCATTTGATATTCGTTTAAATGCTTTTAAGAAATCCTGTTAATTTAAACCAGTTTTCTGAATACAAACAAGTGTTTTCTGTTCACAGTGACAATAGAAAAGAATGCCATTCTATCTAGGTTAAAAAAATACAAGTCAACTGTCATAGCAGAGAATCTCTTTGATTAGATGGATGTTACACTTCAACACTCCAGAAGGGTATGCAAACTATTTTAATTCCCTTATCTGTTAAGTTGCCAAAGAAATACACAACTCAATGTAAGCTACTCCATCACATTCTTATTCTGTTCTTGATGCAGTGCCACAGCACTTACACTACCATTCCTAATGAGTGCAAGAAACATGACATAGAAAGATGATTGCCCACAAAGAAACAGAGTTGTCCTATACTGCCAAGTTTCATAAGCAGGTTGCCCCTCTAATTGCTTTTGACATAGTCCTTCACCAATGCTATTTATCATTATCTGGCCCCAATTTGGATAACCATTCCTTGAAAAATTCTACCTACAAAGCCAGTGCACACATTAAACCCTTGTTCTTACAAGACTGTGATCTCAGAAGCAGATGGAATCAGCAGGTGGCTGTCAGTCATGGTTTTCTGAAATTTGTCCTCAAGTGTTTTGGACCATTAATCTGTTTCAGGTTGGTGTGTTTCTTCAGTTTCCCACATAGGCATATTTTCCCATACTTTGCTATCATTCTCTTTTCTTGGAATGTCATAGTCTCTGCAGATGTTCTCACATCACCTTTGTGAATGTGCAGATTTGACCATGTATTTAGCAGTAGTAGCTTACAAGTGATTAATGAATAAGTAACAGACTTTTTGTAAAAAAAAAAAAAATATTGATGCTTAATACCCACATGCCATCACAAAGAAAAGAAAAGAAAACTGACTTTTAATTACATCTAGATAAAAGAGAGGGGGGGGAGAGATGATAGCTAGATGATAGCTAGATAGATAGATAGATAGATAGATAGATAGATAGATAGATAGATAGATAGATAGATAGATAGATAGATGGATGTAGATGACAAGGGATAAAAGGCAGATAGATAGATGATAGATAGATAGATAGATAGATAGATAGATAGATAGATAGATAGATAGATAAAGAGAGAGAGAGATAGTAGATGACAAGGGATAAAAGGCAGATAGATGATAGATAGATGATAGATAGATAGATAGATAGATAGATAGATAGATAGATAGATAGATAGATGGATGGATGATAGGATAGATACAAATAGAGAGGTGATAGATGACAAGGGGTAAAAGATAGATGGAAAGGATAGAGACAGAGAGATAATAGATAGAAACAGATGAAAGAGAGAGAGAGATAGGACAGATGAGAGATAATAGAAGAAAGAGAGAGAGAGAGAAAGAGAGAAGTTCCATTTATAGAGTGCCAAAATGCTTGCAAAAATATTGGGATTTATTACCTGAGACAAAGATTAAGCATCTATGTTTCCTGATAAATTCTACACTATTTTTGGTCCATTTATATGTTTTTAAAACTTTCCATTTTGCACGTGGGGCTGTCATTATATGGGTTTTAGAGTCCACAAATAACACAAAATGGGGTGGCTAGACTGCAAGAGTATGCCCAAATTGTTAAAAGAGAGAGCGGGAAGGGAGGGAAGGGAGGCGCGGAGGGAGAGAGAGAGAGAGAGAGAGGGAGAGTTTGTGGGTTGGCTATTTGCTGGCCAAGTGCTGTAAATTAAATCCACACGCCCAGTAAAATGCAGTAAATTGTAGCAGAAAAAAAACACCTTTACTTTAGCAATAAGGATCAGAACAAACAAAGAGAATTTGGGAAAGGTATCTCAATGCAAAGGTGCTGATTTGTGCTGTGAAAGCAGTCTTATCAAAAGGCTTTTAAAGACGTTCAGACCTTAGATGAATATAATTATACTCTTAAAGGCTTTATGAAGAAAATTGCTTCAGTAGAAGGTCTTGGCATTAACCCACAAAGCCCAAATGACTCTGTAACCAGGATACCTGAGATGATCAACTTGAATTCTTCTGAATATGCCACCTGCAGGTATTCATTTAACTTCAATCAGAAGGAAGTTCGTTTTTGTAAATGGCCCCCTTCCATGGATTACAGAGAGACTGAGAGTGAGCTCACTTTATTTCAGTCTTGAAAACATGTTTATTCATCTTGGCATTTGCAAGATGCCTGTGATATTCCGTGAGTTGTAGCCATTACTTTATAATATTTTTGCATGTTTTATTGGATTTATGGGTTCTGTTCTGTTTCAAACACGTCATGATGGCCAACGGAGCTAATGGAAGACTCGGATAGTGAGGAGGTTGTGAAGGAACTGGGCCAGTCCTGGAGTCTGGGGAGTGCTTTGTGTCGGAGGCAGAGATGGAACCAAGGCTGTCCAACAGTTATCAGCTGCCTTCGGAGTCGGAGATCAGTGGAGCAGAAGAACAGCTGGAGCCTGTTCCCAGTGTGCACATACACAGAGCTGCCAGAAGAAGGGAACAGTTAAAGAACCAGGGTCAACTCAGGAGTAAAGGCACAGATAGATGGGGAATGGCCCATCCTATAGGGAATAAAGAGGAGCGAAAGGGGAGTGCTGTTTGCAGGAGACAATTAGTTCATTTAATTAGTGTGAAGATTTGTTCATGACTCTCAGAGACTCCTTGCCAAGTATTTTCTTGTACAGCGTTGCACTGTACAAAGGGAAAAATAGGGGCAGGATGACTGAGAGAGGGAGGAAAGAGAGGGCAGGCAGTGGAGATGAGGAGCAATGGAGCTCAGGCAACAAGCAAGGAGTGCCCCTTCCGGATCCCCAAGCATCCCCAAGTAGAAAGGAGGCAGAACCAGTGCAGGCCAACCCAACAATTCGGGAGAAGAGCGCCCCACTCCTCTTCACAAGGCACTCCTATGGACTGAGGAGATGCTGTGGGGAGGGGCATTTGTCAGGAACAAGTGCTAAATTCATGGAGTTTTGTGTGCCATTGCCGATGTCTGGAGTTCGCTGGATTTTTTTTGCCTAGTTCCTTTGCTTCATAGATCTCATTGCCTTGTTCCCTTGCCTTGCTGGATTTCTTGCCTGGAAGCCATTGTGCTAACAGCGTTTTGCTGGACTACTCTCAGCCAGAGGCTGCTGCTGGTGTGTGTGTGAGGGTTTTGTTCCTGGACTTGCCATAAACATGGGGCGTGTTTGAGGGAAAGTTGGAGCAGTAAAGGGGAGTTTGAACTATCAGCTGACTGTTGCCTCTGTGCCTTGCCCCGGGTCATTACATATGTGCAAAGTTTATTTCCATATCATAAGTCATCTAGAGTTAATTACGGAATTATAAAAATATTTGCAAGAGATGAATAAGCAATTTCTTTCAGCAAATATGCACATCTTAACTAGACACATTCTGCTTTCGAATGCTTAGAAATAAGCGAAACAAAACCTACATTTGTAATCAGAGGAAAACATAAGGAAATTAAAACTTTAATCATCTTCCAATGCCAAGATGGACTGAAAATTTCACATTTCACATTTCATTTTTGGGAAATCTTTTGATCATAAAATACATGGCCTAAAATAAAACTCTTATTTCCACATAATTGAATGTAATGTGCATGTCCATAGGAATACTTTATATCTCTGTAGTGCAAATCTCAATCAATCTGGCAAAAATCTAGCAGATTAAACCTTAGGTGGACTTGCAAATATTCCATTTCCAAAAGAAATAAGATTTCACATATTCTTTTTGAGTTAAAGACTCTTCTTTCAATGTATAACCTGAGAGATTTTTGCTTTGTTGTTAGTTGCGAAGTCATGTCCAACCCATTGCGACCCCCTGGACAACGTTCCTTCAGGCTTTCCTGTCCTCTACCATCTTCTGGAGTCCATTTAAGCTCACGCTGATTGCTTCAGTGACTTCATTCAGCCACCTCCTTCTCTGTTGTCCTCTTCTTCTTTTACCCTCAATCGTTCCCTGCACGAAGCTCTTCTCCAGGGAGTCCTTTCTTCTCATGAGGTAGCCAAAGTATTTGAGTTTCATTTTCAGGATCTGGCCTTCTAAAGAGCAGTCATCTCCTCTAGGACTGACCAGTTTGATCACCTTGCAGTCCAAGGGACTCATAGGAGTCTTCTCCAGCAAAGTTCAAAGGCCTCAATTCTTTGGTGCTCTGCCTTTCTTATGGTCCAACATTCACAGCCATACATTGCAACTGGGAAAACCATAGCCTTGACTATATGCACTTTTGTTGGCAGGGTGATGTCTCTGCTTTTGAGTAGGCTGTCTAGATATTTTTAAAAAACCAATAATTTGAAGAACTCTAATTATGATTAAAACAGGAACTCCCATTTTAATGAATGATTAACATGACATGGCTGCTCAACAATCCGTGTCTTCAATCAAATGGCCAATTGACCATTTTCTTCTTAACTGAATCCATACCTAGATAAAACTACATTTCTCATAGTGCTTTAAGCTCCCCATTGAAGTAACTCTATGATTTGCTTATTAGAAAAAGAAGTTAAACTAGGAAGCAAAAAAACAGAGGTAAGAAATAGCTCTTCTATATTTTTTCAGTAGCTTTATATGAAGAAGAGAGATATAACTTGGAAAATACAAATTAATGTTCTGCATGTAATGAACTTAGTTATGTTGAGTTTAGTGAATCTCAATAGTAGGGCATGATCATGTTGAAGGCGTGACTGTCAGCCATGGAAGTCATAATTGTATTAGTCATATATTTTCTTAGAAGCTTCGAGGCTGCCACAGTTAGTGCCTGGGAATTTGGGAGGGGGGAATTCTTAATGAGTAGTAGATTAGACTCAACAACATTCTTCTCAAAAGTCAAGGACATGTCATCCTGCACCTGGATGGGAGTGGGCGAAGGTTTGACTTTGGATAGAAACGATGTTTGATTGGGCCATGTGATGGACTGATGGGTGCAGGGGATGGATCTTTGATTTTCATTTGGGGAAGGGAAAACCCGGAAGTTTCAAATTTGGGTTTTCCCAGATGTGCCAACATGACTTCTTCAATAAATTCTTACTTGGATGGACTTTGTTTCTGAGTGCTGAATGAAGGTGGTGAGTTTCTTTGGAATGCTGACAGTGACATCTGAGATCAAGAGAAAAATAGGAGGCACTATGAATCTTATTTTCAGTAGGAATCCTCTTTACAGTTAAGCCAAAATGTTAATAGCTTCTGCGTATGTTCTCTGACTTCAACGGGGCTGCTAAATCTCCAAACCTCTGGAGCAACATTGCTAGGAAGGAAGCAAACCTTTTTCCAACAAAATAAACACGAACCAAAGGGAACTGAAACCCTTTAATGAGTCTTACGAATCCCCGGTTAAAAGGCCGCTGCAAACTAATTAACTTTGATAAGCACAAGCCTCACCAAAACTGCACTAGTCTGCCAAGAATCACAGATAAGAAATATTTCACAACACAAGAGTCTTCAAATACCAACTTAAGATACTGTAATGTCCACGAGGTTGAGTTTCAAAACGTCTTTGGTTCCTACAAAGAACGTTCGCTTCACAGCTGGGTTTCATCTTCTTGAAGGAGGGGCCATTACCTTGCAGCCTTACTCTCAAGTCGCCCATGCTGTTGTAGCTGCTCTTTCCTATGAGCAATCCTGCACGCATGCACACTTGGCACAGGATTCTCGGGAACCTCCTCATCACTGCTGCCAGCCCCCACAATCTCCAAAGGCAGCAGTCCACTCCCTAATGGTCCTGGGCCCTCACCTGAGTCCTCACTCTCCTAAGCCATCTGTACCTGCTGCCAGCTAACCAGAGCAGAAGTCCAAAGCAAATCATGATATCCTAAACTTTCCAACAAGAACTCTGGACTTTCTCAGTCATCCAGGTCATGGGTGTCCCAAGGGTGCTTTTTCAAAAGGCAACTTAATTTTGTTTTTTCTTGAGGACGTTTCACTTCTTGTACAAGAAGCTCCTTCAATTCTGAACTGAAGAATTGAAGATGCTTCTTGGGTGAGAAGCGAAACGTCTTCAAGGAAAAACAAAGTCCAGTTGCCTTTTGACAAAGCACCTTTGGGATTTCTAAAAAGGAATTCCACTCGAAGCAATATTTCAAGAGGTTACACCCGTAGTGGAATTTAAATCCGAATTCTTGACACCTGTTATAATGGCATTGGTGACAATCACCCAAGTAGCAATAATTAATATGTTTTTCAGGCAGTCAGTTCAGGTTGGATAAAATGTGGGACACAAGCAGTATGATCTGGAGATATTATTGCCAGAATTATTCAAATGTCCTCTCCTATTTTACAGAAGGCAATCATTAGAAAGAGCAAGCTACATTGAGTACAGTGGTACCTCTACTTACGAAATTAATTCGTTCCGGAAGCCGTTTCGTAACCTGAAAATTTCGTAAGTAGAGGCACATTTTACCTGTAAATGTCCTAATCCGTTGCAAGTCCCGGAACTGTAATTCTTCGTTATTACTTCCTGCTTTGCTGGATTACTAGCGCGAGACTTAGAACGCGGCACGGTGCGTGCGCACAGATCCCTCCTAGCCAATGGGATGCCAGGAAGATAACCAAAGGCAGCGCAGCTCGGACGTGCCATTTTCCAAGAAAGCCTTTCGTATCTTGAAACATATTCGTAGGTAGAGATGATATTTTCTCGAAGACACGTTTCGTAACCTGAAACTTTCGTAAGTAGAGCCTTTCGTAAGTAGAGGTACCACTGTATCAAATTCCTTCCTTCCCATTCGCTTGTTCCCTACTAGGGAAGGGAAAGGACCAAAAGCAACAGTTTCAATACCAATGGAGAGTTGAAGCAGCATAATTTCCTTTGATGAATGTGTATAGATATTTGAATGGGATGCACATCCAAGACTATTTTACAAGCTCCATTTTGCACAATGTTTATTTACATGAGTGAAAAGTTAGGGCATACAATCTTTGGGAAGAAACCTGTGTCTTTTCCTTTTCTTGTTAGCAACTAATATCTCTTGTAACGAAAATCATTATCATGTTTAACACTTCAGGCTGCATTTCAGTCACTTAATACTAAATTTAAACTATTCACAATTAGCAAGCTAGAACATTGTTAACGGAATATGCAATTTGATCTCCAAATTACATTAGCACATGTTTCTTCAAATAACTGCTGTGTTTTGCAGAAATGCAAAACTCGAAAAGCTTTGTAATATGCTGAAATGGTTTTTTTTTATTATTATTATTTTCATGCTGTTCTGCAAGGAGTTTTGAAAATTTACTTACAGAGCTTCAGACACATAAACCTATTAAGTGAAAATTTGTATGGCAATTTCATTTTTAAGGCTTCTGCCCCAAATCCATGCTGCAGCATCCTAAATGTTAGCCAGTGAGGACTGTTGTAGAACAATAGGCCAATCAGTAATCAACATTGAGACATGATAAATTATTGTTTCTATTCTACTCTACTCTACTCTACTCTACTCTACTCTACTCTACTCTACTCTACTCTACTCTACTCTACTCTATGCTTTCAAGATGCTTTCTGGCTCAGTAATTTCTTCATCTTACTGACACTGCCATTCTTTGTTTTCCAAGCAGGCAACAAGAAATAAATGCCAGTATATACCCTTCTTTCAATGTATAACCTGAGAGATTTTTGCTAGATATTTAAAAAAAAAAAAAACCAATAGTAATGTATACAGGGATGTCAAACTCAAGGCCTGTGGGTATGTAGGGTGCTTAAATCTGGCCCATGGGCCTGCCTGGAAATAGCAAAGGCCAGCCTTAGATGACTCTGGCAGCCAAAATGGGGCATGGGGGACCACGTGAGGCCCCCGTACCCCATTCTGGCTGGCAGGGTGTTGCAGGAGGCCATCTAGGCCAAAATGGGGGGGGGGGGCTGCATGAAGCACTCCAATGCTCAGTTTCGGCCAGCAGGTTGCTGCAAGAGGCCATATCCCCTCCTCAGGCTGACCCATGGAGGAAAACTATAATGCTGATCCGGCCCTCGAAGAAATCCAGTTTGACACACTGCTATAGTAAATACTGAAACTGAAGCTCAAAGACTTTGGCCACCTAAGAGAGGACTCCTTGGAGAAGGCCCTGCTGTTGGGAAAGATGGAAGACAAAAAGAGAAGCGGACAGCAGAGGATGAGGTGGTTAGAATAGAAAAGAATAGAATTCTTTATTGGCCAACTGTGATTGGACACACAAGGAAATTGTCTTGGTGCAAATGCTCTCAGTGTACATAAAAGAAAAGATACATTCGTCAAGAGTCAAGAATCATAAGGTACAACCCTTAATAATAGTCATAGGGTACAATAAGCAATCAAATACTGTCAAATACTGTCATTGATGCAATGAACATGAATTGGGGCAAATCCCAGGAGACGGTGGAGGATGGGGTGGGGGGACTAATGTGCTATGGTCCATGGGTTTGCAAAGAGTTGTACATGACTTAGCGACTGAACAACAACAAAAACAACAACAAAGATGCTATAGTGGTTGAGGTGTTCATTTGAGATTGGGAAGTTCTAGCTCATCCTTTGAAAGAAACTTGCTGCCTAGCTTGGGGCTCCTGCTAAAGATCTTCCTTATGGATATAAAGAATTCTCCCCATGTAAGAAGCCTTGAGAAAAGATGGCATCTAAATTTAACAAATGTGACCAGCCCTTGATTTCCCCAATGTGAATCAGAGATGAGGAAGAGGGGCAAGGCAATTGTTTTACTAGTATTGTTGTTGTTGTTGTTGAAATAAAATGAAACTGGAAATAAATAGGAAGTATTTGTGATTCTTTTCCTCTTTGTTCTAGACTTGTGTATGGATTCTCGGTTTAGCTTATTGTTCAAATTTAAAACATTTGTGCATAGCACCTTCTCTGGATGCAACTCCAAAGAGTTGACTAAAAGGAATTAGGAATGCACTCCATAGTATTGTTTTTTTTTTTTTAATGTTTAATTCAGTGAATTCCATTTAATTTTTGAGAACTTTGAACTGATGCTCCACCTGCGGATTAAAAAAGAGAAAGAGAGAGATAAAAACCTTCTGGAAAGGAATCAATTGTAGCTCAGTTTACCAGAAAAGCTGTACAAGGGAACACTTTAACTGTTCTGCCTAAGTGGCTTGCTGGAACTAATTAGCTCTCATGTTTTGGGGGGTTTGTTTTAGCTTCGTTTGAAATGAAACAACCTGGCAAATTAGAATTGGATGGAGATCTACCCAAGGGATTACAGAGCCCCCTTACTTTAAAACTGGGTAACCTTTACTCTTTCAGTCAGTTATGTTGACCTCAAACCTACTAGTAATGCTTTTGTTCAATGCCCTCCTTGACATGTGTGTGAGTGAAAGAGAGAGAGAGAGAGAGAATATAAGGGTTTAAGTAGGTAATAAAACATTAGCAAGAAAACAGCCAAGCTCAGAGAACATCAAGGACCCTAACATATAAAATAAGAAGTGATAAGCTGGCTTCATACAACCAGGAAGTAGTCATAATATTTCCTAAAGGTCTATTTTACACTGATCAAAATTTCTGGTGAATACCTCCCTATACCGTTTTGGGGTTTTAATGCAGGAGTGGTTTTCCATTGTATTTCTTCAAAATATTTCTTCAAGGTTATCCCAAGAGTGTTTTTGGGGGACCAGAGAGGACTGTTGATTTGAAAGAGGGGTCAAAGAGGACATCTACAGAAAGACTGAACAGTCCTCTCTCAACAGAGAGGGAAGGATACAACACCACTTGTCTCCTTGTTTACAACACAGTCCTTTCAGCAGTTCCAAGAAGGTTCCACACCCATTTGCACCACTCAACTGACCCTGAGGTTGCAGATAAAACTCCAAATAACCTCACTGACTTTTAGAATGAGTGTTGATGACCAGACGGCTGCAAGGAATATAAAACCTTCCATCCTCCACCATTCAGTCAGAACTGAAGAAGCTTCATGTCAGGGCTCCAACAATTCCATCCCCATTCAAATCATAAGTCTCTAGCTGCATCTCTCAGAGAAAAGAAAATTGATTTATTAGAAGTGCCCATGTTGGCATTAGCTGGATGCAGCTGACACTAAAATATATCATTCATTTCCCCCTTGACCCTGGTCTTCCCCCCACCCCCTGGATGTATATTCTCCAATGAGACACATCCATAGCCAAGAGTCATCAATCATGCTCTCCAGTAATATTCTTGCGCACTGACAACTTTGGGCTGCCAGAGCGATTATCTAGGCACTTGAGGAATGCACTGTTTTCTCCCACTCCCTTTCTGCTGGCAGCTAAAAAGACCAAAGGAGTATCTTCTTAGTTGACACTTCATGGATGAGAAACAAAACGTCTTCAAGGAAAAACAAGTCCAGTTGCCTTTTGAAAAAGCACCTGAAGGATTGAGAATCTCCACTGATCTTTCTTCCAGGTTAAACTTCAGAAATAAATAAACTGTTAGTCTACAGTGGAGGAAAAAAACAGACGTTTTCCTTGTCACGAAGCGTGCACTTACAGAACCGGTTGTTAAACCGGTTGCAGCCTACCACTGCTTGTCAGTATGGTCAATATTTCCAGTGTTTTCTTCTGGAAACAATTTAAAATCCTAGTTTAAAAAGTTGGAGATTGTTTTAGATTGAGCTCAAAGTCCTGATAATTCTCAATATATCCTTGCAATTTCCTTGACAGCAATACAGAAGTAATTCATTCTCTTTCTATCTGGAATGTTTTCACAGTTTCCTAGTCTGTTTTAAAGCACTAAGATTTCCATATGAGGTCCCATCCAGGTATTAACCAGATCCAACCCTTCTTAGCTTTTTGCTAGTCAGCCAATAACAGCAACAAGATAACTGCAAATAGAAGATCCCCAATTGTGTTCTCATGCTTTGTCTTCTTCTTCCCTCCCTTTCTCCAGTACCTTATTTGATTTCTGATTCTATGATGGAAGAAAGCTACCTCTGCAACATACTACCCTGTTTCCCCAAAAATACAACCTACTCTGAAAGTTAATCCTAGCTTATTTTTACACATGTGCCCAATATAAGCCCTGCCCCCAAATTAAGCCCTAATTAAGATACTATCCACTTCAGAGTGCACAGGTAAAAATTAAGCTAGGATAGGGATGTGGGGTGGTGGAGCTGCCCTAATACTTACTTTTGGACAGTTGTAGCCAGGTCTCGCACACACCAACACCTGCCTCTCTGGCTCATTTCTTCTTCAGCCAGCAAGGCTGGAAAGTCTTTCCTGAATGCCTCTGTAGTTGATAACAAAGCCCCGGATTGAACCAGAGCTCTCTTATCCGCTGCAGATGCCTTCGGGAAAGCCTTGCCAGCCACAGAAGAAGAAGCTGCTGAAGGCCTCTGACAGCAAAAAGGAGGCCAGGGGTGTTGCATGCAAGTGAGGTTAGTCAGTGAATGAAATCCCCCGAAAATAAGATCTGGTGCCTTTTTTGGTGGCAAAAAAAAAATATAAGACAGGGTCTTATTTTTGGGAAAACATGGTATATTCCTGAACATAACTCTCTTAAAACCAGGCTATCATTTTCCTTCCACTGAAGTTGGCATAAAAAATTAAAGTGCATTAACTTAACGAAGATGAAATACAATTATTTGGTTCTAAATTTTACTCTACTTCTCTTCCCCACAGAAAAACAAACAAGCAAACAAATAAACCAACTTTTTCACTTTAGCAAAGTTTTGTGTTGCCAAGCGGGTTGAGATTTTAGGACATTTATGCAGCTGGATTCTATTTTTCTACTGTCTTATTACAGAGCGCACTGCTTTTGAACAATGCTTTTGAACAATACAATTACGATGGACTGGAGAAACAAGATCTTTTGACTAAATAGCAAGAACAGTTTGTCCTCAACCTGGCGTCCAGTGCCAAATTTTGCCATTCCTACCTGCCTTCTTTTCCCCTCTGCAAACAGGGTACAAAGAAGTTAACACCACATTTTCTCACTTGTTTTTTTAGTGCAACAGAAAGACCTGTTACCCTGTGATTTTTCTCAGCCAGTTAATTGCTCTGTGTTACAGTTATAGCAAAAGTGCTCTGAAAAAGCGTCACAAGTTTTCTCTTTCACATCTCTCATGACAGCTGTATTGACAAACAGGTAGTTCTCGACATAGAACCACAGTGGATCCCAAAACTTCTGTTGCTAGGCGAATTCATTTGTTAAGTAAATTTTGTCAACAACATTCATTGGTTAAGTGGATTTCGTCCCGTTTTATGACCTTTCTTGGCTCAGTTGTTAAACAAATCACTGCAGGTGATAAGTTAGTAACAGGATTGTTAAGTGAATCTGACCTATCCCATTGCTTGTGTAGAAAATCAGCACTGACGTACCCTCCTAGAGAATGAAATATTTTGGGGGATATTAAAAAGGCAGGACAAAATATTTCCCCTAAAGGAGAAATAAAACAATCTTAAAGGAGGCGGTAACCAGCCCCAGTTTCCTTGTCCCAAGCAGAAACTAAGGAGGCCAGTTTTTAGAAATGCAGATTTGGTAATCCATTCAAAGTGTCTGGGTCAGACAGGGAACTCCAAATAAGCAACAAGCCAAAGGTTTACAAGATTAACTCAGACAAACATCTATGACAATGATGGTGAACTCTTTTGGCACTGAGTGCCCAAAGTGCACAGGGATAACCAAAATGCAACATGTGCATGTGTATTCCCTATGCATGTGCCTCATCCCCCCACATGCACCCCATCTCCCTGCATGTGTCCTGCCTCCCATGCATGCACAGCAGAGATCTGAAGACCAGCTAGCTTGTGAGAGGTATGCGCACATGTGCAACAGAGCCGAGCTGGGGTGACGGCACATGTTCCCACAGAGAGGGCTCTGCGTCCACTTGTGACATACATGCCATAGGTTCGCCAATACCGACCTAGGATTTGCATTTCCCCTTTTGCCTATAGTGCCAGCCATGACCCCTATATGACCCCATAGGAATCCAGAAGCTATAAAACCCACCCACTCTCAACTCCATTTTGTCAGCTCTCCTAGAACTACACTCTATATGTGTGTTGGTACTGTTCACAGATCTTTCCAATCGGCCTCCATTTTATTGCCGGCTCGGAACTGGACCTCGGAACACTTGTCAGAAGGTCCCAAAAGGGGAGAACATGACCTCGGGGTACAGCAACAATCATAAATATGAACCAGTGGCCAAGCGTCTGAATTTTAATCATGGGAGTATGGGGATGCTGCAAAGGTCATAGCTGTGAAAATGAGTCATAAGTCACTTTTTTTCAGTGCCGCTGTAACCTTGAACCAGTCACTGAATGAACTGTTATAAATAACCATATCTAGATGAGATAATAAGAAAAAATGTAAAATAGGAATAATCTGACTTCAGAGGTAAGAGGGATGACCAGATTCAAAAGCAGTACAGGAAGTCCTAGACTTACAACAGTTCAATGTGGTTAGAAAAGATGATAAAGCAACATATAGACTTAAAACCTGAAATATTTTTGTTAGAGATGATACCTGAAAGTTATAGCAAAGAAAAGACATATTTAATTAGTCATGTATTAACCGCAGCAAGAATAGTATTTGCTCAAAACTGGAAAAGATTCCGATAGAAGAAAATGTGATCAGGAAAATGTTAGAATATGCAGAAATGAATAGATTAACACTAGCAATTAAAGAAAAAGAACTAACTGAATATTATATGATATGAGAATTATTTTATCAATGATTAGAAAAGAAATAGGGAAATTAGAAATTAAATATACAAACATAGAAGATATATACATCTACATACATGCATACATACATGTGTGTGTATAAACATATATGAATATAGAAGGGAAAGAGTTAAGAAGTGGGTGGTTACAAAGATATATTATGTATAGTAGTTTAAAATAAGAATGTAATGTAATTATTGTTGTTATGGTAAGGAAATTGTATTAACCATAAATATTATGGCACAAGATATTTGTACCCAGATGACATTGTCAGGATTCCGGCAGTTACCCCCATTTAAATCATGAGTCTGGAGCCAAACTTCCAAAACTTAAAGAGGATTTATTGGGAGTTAATATGCCAGCACTGCCTGGGTGTAGTCGACTCTGAGACATATCATTCATTGTCACCCTTGACCCTGGTTTCCCCCACACCCCCTAGGTGTATCATAATTCCTATTCTCCAATGGGACACATCCATAGCCAAGAGTCATCAATCATGCTCTCCAGTTAGAATTTTGCATGGCAGAAACTTCGGTCGCCTAGTTACTATCTTTGAAAACATTTATGGAATGCAGTTTCTGTTTTGCAAGCTGCTGCACTGCTCCTCCCTCTTTCTGCTGGCAATTCTAAAAAGACCAGAGAAATATTTTATGAGTTGACAGACACACTGTTTAAAGAAAAGATGGAATGTTTGTAAAAATAAAATAAAATAAACTTTTTTCAAAAAAAAATTCAGGTGCTTGGCAACTGGCATGTATTTACGATGGTTGCAGCATCCCAGCAACACATGATCCCCTATTGCGACCTTCCAACAAGCAAAGCCAATGGGGAAAGCAGATTCACTTAACAGCCATGCTACTAATTTAACAGCTGCATTGATTCCATCAGAATCAGATCAATCGATCAGATCCATCAATCAGAATAGAGCTGGAAGGAATTTTGGAGGATTTCTAATCCAGATGAAGCAGGAAACTCTATACCAGGGGTCTCCAAACTTGGCAGCTTGAAGACTTGTGGACTTCAACTCCCAGAATTCCTCAGCTAGTCATGCTGACTGGACAATTCTGGGAATTGAAGTCCACAAGTCTTCAAGTTGCCAAATTTGGAGACTCCTGCCTATACTGTTTGGGATAGGTGGCTCTCCAGTCTTTTCTTAAAAGCCTCCAGTGATGAATTACCTACAACTTCTGAAGGCAAAATTGTTCCATAGATTAATTGTCCTCACTGTTAGGAAGTTTCTCCTAATTTCCTGGTTGCTTCTCTCCTTTGGTTCATCTCCATCCATTGCTTCTTGTCCTGCCTTCTGGTGCTTTGGAGAATATGTTGATCCCCTCCTCTCTGTGGCAGTCTCTCCAACACTGGAATTCACTTAACCGCTTCGGGCAAACAAAATGGGGCAAAAATTTATTTAATTCTGTCTCGCTTAGCGACAGAAATTTTGGGGTCTATCGTGGCTGCAAGTCAAGGACTATCCATAATGGGCAATGCTATCTGCAGAAAGAAAGGAGGCAGGGATGTTTTTTTGATTCCTTAAAGAAGATCCAAGTTGGTACCAGTTCCCTCTTTTTATCGTCTTCTGGTATCCTGGCAACCGTATCAACATCCTGCATCTGTCTCCTGCGAGCCTTAATATCTGCTTTTAAAATTCATCTTCCATAAGTTCACCTCATGATTGAGGGCAATATTATCTTTAATTAGAGCAGGTGAGCGCTGCTTAGCATTGTCCAGATTGGAGAGAGGAATCATTAAATTTCTAACTCCAGAGGATCAATGTTTTCCCAGCAGTGAAGACAGATACCCAGATGTGTGTAATGTGTAAACTTCTAGCTTAGCAACCTGCAATGATCTTATGTAGCACCTTCGGCTGAGGAGCAGTCCGGAAACAAAAGGAACATATGGTTGCCTGAAAGTTGTTTTTGCAACTTCCTTTTCAAATGCTGTTAATAATTTGCTGTGGTTTTTTTTTCCCCTTGTGGAAGCTAGAAAAGGTTTTGATAGCAATCAAACTCCTCCATTGCAATGTACAAAATTGCAAAAGGGCAATTTATTTCTGTATAATTTCTGGTTTCTCAAGCAAAGCATAACCTATTAAGCAAGTTGTTGTTGCTGCTGTTGCTGCTATACAGTCTTTTCTGAAGATTCTTCCACAAATGCTAATAATTTGAGGGCAATTGAAGCTTCACCCCAAAGCTCAAGAATGATTAAATACCAGCCTAATATAGGTATATGTGCTTCCAACCAAAACTGTTTCTATAAACTAAACTGTCAGGTATAATTTTAATTCTGATTTTGTCAGCTCTTTTTTTTTACAGTTCCAGGATTAATACTAAACAGTTAATTGTTACCATTAATTATTAAATAACAATTAATTACTCAAATAGATATAAGAAAACATTTGCTGGTTTATTCCATAAGCCCTGCATTTCATTTATTACATCCCAATTTTTTATCATTTTTTCTCAATTCCTTTTAAGTTTCTCTGCTGTTATTTTATACCACCACATCGTTTAAAAAAAAACAAGCATGTTTTTCTTCAATGACTATAGTGTGTTGTCTTCTAGTATTTGGTCTCCCTGAATTTGAAAATTCCAGGATTCTCTAAGAATTCTCTTTTAAAAAAACCACTAGAAAATTATTGAAATTATTGGCACTCAGAGAAATCAGCCATCAACAGACACATAGATATAAACAACATGTACATTACTTACTATACAAAAGGATCAAAATAATTCCTTACTGGCAATCAACATCCAGATAAACAAAGATTAACACCAAGATATAAACAGAGAACAAACCCCAGTACTTTCTACTTCTTATGATGTTACTTAGTTGGGTATTGAAATGTGTGCAAGAATACAACCAAGATCAGAGAGCACCAAGAACCCTAATTCAATCTTGAGCTACAAATATTTTCTCTAAAAAAATGAATGCATTCCTTATCTTTGGAATATCTTTTTACGTGCTACTTTATATGGAATAAGGTACTTATTTTTATGCAAAGATGATGAAGGAAAATGGCCTCAATCTCATTTCAATGGTATATTATTATTATTATTATTATTTATTATTTATTTGATTTATATACCGCCCCCTCTCCCCGAAGGGACTCGGGGCGGTGAACAGCCAATAAAAACACATATAACAAGGTACAAAATATGAGACAACATAAAATATTAAAATTTAAAAACTGAAATATAATATGGCTCTAATAAAATATAAACAAGTATTAAAAAGATTAAAACCCGATTAAAATTTAAAACCCCCTAGGCCAGTCCGGCCTGCCGAAATAAATGCGTTTTGAGCAACCGACGGAAGGCCATGAGATCGGGGGCGGCCCTTACCTCCGGGGGTAATTCATTCCAGAGAGGGGGTGCTCCCAATGAGAAGGCCCGCGCCCTCGGGGTTGCCAGCCGTCCAGCCGGCGGCACCCCGAGGAGGCCCACCGGTCGGTGGGAAGCCGATGGTGGCAGGAGGCGGTCTCGCAAGTAACCTGGTCCCGAGCCATGGAGCACTTTAAAGATAGTGACCAAGACCTTGAAGCGCACCCGGAGGGCCACCGGGAGCCAATGCAGCGCGCGTAGAAGTGGCATAACATGGGAGCCCCTAGGTGCCCCCATTACCACCCTCGCGGCTGCATTCTGCACCAACTGGAGCCTCCGGATGCTCTTCAAGGGCAGCCCCATGTAGAGAGCATTGGCATAGTCTAGGCGGGAGATCACCAGGGCGGAAGTGACCGTGCGAAGCGCAACCCGATCCAGAAAGGGCCGCAACTGGTAGATCCTACGGACCTGTCCAAAAGCCCCCCTGGCGACGGCCGCCACATGATCTTCCAATGACAGCCGTACATCCAGGAGGACACCCAGATTGCGGGCCCTCTCTGTGGGGGCAAGAATTTCCCCCCCCACAGCCAGCGATGGAACCAGCCGGCTGTATCGGGGTGCCGGGAAGCACAGCCACTCAGTCTTAGATGGGTTGAGCTGAAGCCTGTTCCGCCCCATCCAACACCGCACGGCCTCCAGGCATCGGGCCATCACTTCGACGGCTTCATCGGGGTGGCCCGGGGTAGAGATGTACAGCTGGGTGTCATCAGCGTACTGATGGAACTCTACCCCAAAGCCACGGATGATCTCACCTAGCGGCTTCATATATATGTTGAACAGGAGGGGCGAGAGCTCCGACCCCTGAGGCACCCCGCAAACCAGGGGCCTCGGGGCCGACCTCTGCCCCCCTGCCAACACAAATTGCGAGCGGTCAGAGAGGAAGGAGGAGAACCACCGCATAACGGTGCCTCCCACCCCCAACCCCCCTAGCCGCTGCAATAGGATACTGTGGCCGACAGTATCAAAAGCCGCCGAAAGATCTAGGAGGACCAGGACAGAGGAATAACCCCTGTCACGGGCCCTACAGAGATCATCCACCAATGCGACCAGCGCCGTCTCTGTGCTGTGCCCGGGCCTGAAGCCCGATTGGCGTGGATCCAAATAGACAGCTTCATCCAGGTGCTGGGGAAACTGTTGTGCCAACACACTCTCAACAACCTTCACCATAAAACGAAGGTTGGAGACAGGAATGATAATTAGATAACAAAGTTGGGTCCAGGGACGGTTTCTTGAGGAGGGGTCTCACCACCGCCTCTTTCAAGGCGGCGGGTAGATATCCCTCACTCAAGGAAGCGTTAATAATGCCCTGGAACCAACCTCGTGTCACCTCCCGGGTGGCCAACACCAGCCAGGAGGGACACGGGTCCAATAAACATGTGGTCGCATTCAGTCCCCGCAGTAACCTGTCCATGTCCTCGGGGGTCACAGGATCAAACTCGTCCCAAATGACTGTTCCAAATTCCGCCCCCGATTCCCCACCCACAGCTGCCCATTCGGAGTCCAAGCCATCCCGGATCTGAGTGATTTTATCCACCAGGAACTGTGAAAAATCCTCAGCCTGTCCCTGCAAGGGGTCCTCCCGCGCTCCCCCTTCTAAGAGGGAGCGGGTCACTCTAAACAGGGCAGCCGGGCGGTTTCCTGCGGACGCAATAAGGGTGGAAAAGTAAAGACGCCTTGCCACCCTTATCGCCCCTAAATAGGTCTTAATAAAAGACCGTAAAAGTGTTCGGTCAGGTCCGGAGTGAGTAGTCCTCCAAATACTCTCCAGGCGTCTTTTCCGGCGTTTCATCTCCCTCAGCTCCCCGGAAAACCATGGGGCTGAGCGAGAGCGGCGCCGGGTCAGAGGCCGCAAGGGCACGACCCGGTCCAGGGCCCCAGCCGCCGCCCTTTCCCAGGTGGCGACTAGGTCCCCCACCGAGTCGTGAGTCCGAATGTCGGGATATGGCCCAAGCTCCATCAGGAACCTATCTGGATCCATCAGGCGCCTGGGGTGGTACCAACGTATTTGGTCCGCCTCCCTGCGATGGGGAGGAGCGGCCTGGAAGTCTAGCCTAAGGAGCGAATGATCTGACCATGACAAGGGTTCAACAGAAACATCCCCAACACCTAGATCATCCTGCCACTGTCCAGAGACAAAAACCAGATCCAGAATGTGACCCCCAATATGCGTGGGTTCCTTAATTAATTGGGTCAGGCCCAAGGCTGTCATGGAAGCCAAGAACTCCTGAGCAGTTCCCGAGGCCCCACCGGCCGAAGGCAGGTTGAGATCCCCCATGACCATCAGCCTGGGGGTCTCAACCGCCAGACCGGCTATGACCTCGAGGAGCTCAGGCAGGGCCGATGTCACATAGCAGGGAGCCAGGTATGTGATCAATAGGCCCATCTGAACCCCGGAACCACACTTAACAAACAGGGACTCACATCCGGTCGTCTGAGGAACAGTGGATTCCCTAGGATCTAGATCCTCCCGAATAATTACCACAACCCCCCCACCCCTCCCCTCGGCCCTCGGCCGATGAAAGACCCGAAACCCGGCTGGGCACATCTCCACCAGAGGGACACCCCCCTCCTGTCCCAGCCAGGTCTCGGTAACGCCCGCCAGGTCCGCACCCCCCTCCGTGACGAGATCGTGAACAAGGGGGGCTTTATTCACTACGGACCTGGCATTGCAAAGCATCAGCCGGAGGCCCGGGGCCCGATCATTTAAACAACTCAGGGAGCGAGACATGACCTGGGGGCCGGAGCGCACCACCGCTTGTAAACAGCGGGGGCGAGCTCCCATCACTTGATAAGACCCCCTGTCAACACCATACCTGCCTCTCCCACCGATCGTAGGGATAGCCCTTTCATCCCCCTCCCCAGAGGAAACCCCCATCTTCGGAACGACCGTCCTCGATCCCAAGGCCTCCCAGTCGCAGGTATCCCCCGGTCTGGCCTTATCCCCAGGCGGGTTGTCCCCCAAACCCAGCCCGGGCCCCCTCCCTAACCCAATTAATAAATTCCCTTGCCCTAACCCCATTAAAAATTTCGACAAAAATTTAAATAATTTAAAAGACCCCTTAAAATCCCTAAAATTAAAATCCCCAACTGCGTCACATCTCCTCTCTGGCACCCAAGAGCCATCCTCGAGGTATGACCGGGAAAGGTCTGAGGGCCACACCTGAGAAAGGGGGGCATTCCTCAGGGCCCTCAGTTCAGCTGCCGAATAGATAGACTTCAGTTTTTCATCGCCTCTGGGCAGTAAGGCCTCACAAAGCAAGGGCCAGAATAAAATGTATATCCATTATATAATGGTATATAAGAAAATGTGAGAATTGAAGAAATGTGTACAAGCCCATCTTATAATCATTCCCCATAGCTTAACAGAATAACTGAGTTGAAATGCACCTTGGAGGTCTTCTAATCCAGTGGTTGCCAACCAATGGGCTGGGGGCTGTGCAGAGAAATGTCACCCCCAAAGCACCCCCCAAAGTAATTAACCCAGGCAGTGCAGGAATACAAGGCTGCACCGTCCACATGGCCTGTAGGAACACAAAGCTTACATCGTTTGCGTTGCAAACAACATGAGGTAGTGAGGGGAGAAAGGCCGGGGGGGGGGGGGACTTACTCCATTTGCCCCATGTGCCTGGCCTGACCACCGGGCTGCTTTTTTTCACTTCTTCTTCTGCTTTTGGCTGCACACAAGGAAAGCAGCAGAAGCAGAAAAAGTCTTTCTTTTTCTCCCCTAAACTCTGCCAGAAATGAGTCTTTGGGACCCTGCAAGGCATCCTGCTCCAAGAGCAAGATGCCTTGCAGGGTCCCAAAGACTCACAAGGACTCATTTCTGGCAGAATTTGGGGGACAGAAAGAAAGACTTCTGCTGCCTCTGCTGCTTTCCTTGCATGAAGCGAAAAATCTCTCTCTCTCCTCTTGAGAATTTAGCTGGAGATGGTATCCTGCGATCCCAAATAAAGAATGATCGATCGGTAGGAAAATGGGGTGGGGAATTTTCCTGCAGACTTTTTTGGGATTTTCCCAGGGTCTCTGGTCTGCGGGATTTAAAATTATGAGTTTGGTGGTCCTTGAGATCCAAAAGGTTGGAGACCCCTGTTCTAGTCCAACCCCCTGCTCAAGCAAGAAACCTATACCATTTCAAACTAAAGGCTGTCCAATCTCTTCCTAAAACCTCCAGTGTTGGAGCGCCCACAATTTCTGGAGGCAAACCACCCCACTGATTAATTGTTCTGTCAGGAAATGACTCCTTATTTCTAGGTTGCTTCTCTCTTTCTTCAGTTTCCATCTGTTCCAGTGGTGGGATTCAAAAATTTTTACTACCAGTTCTGTAGGTGTGGCTTGGTGGGCATGGCTTGATAGGTGTGGCAGGGGAAAGATATTGTAAAATCTCCATTCCTACCCCACTCCAGGGGAAGGATACTGCAAAATCCCCACCCCCTCTCCACCCCACTAACCTGCTTTCTGGCTCCGTTCTCCTGTGCAGGGCAACCAAAGAAGACCCAGCCGATCAGCTGGGATTCGGGAGGCAGAAAATAGATGGGGGCGGGGCCAGTCAGAGGCGGTGTTTGCCGGTTCTCCCAATTACTCAAAATTTCCACTACCGGTTCTCCAGAACTGGTCAGAACCTGCTGAATACCAACCTCTGATCTGTTCCTTCTTATTCTACCTTGAGGTGATTGGAGAATAGACTGACTCCCTCTTCTTTGTGGCAGCCCCTCAAATATTGGAACATTGCAATCACATCATCCCCTACTTCTTCTTTTCACTAGACTAACCATATCCAATTCCTGAAAATCTTCCTTTCTTGCATTGTCTAAAAGGAACTATGTAACCATGTGAACTTTCTGAAGATGTTCTGGAAACAATATGCCTGCTTTTAGGAAAGGTTCATATCATGTTATCATTAATGTTAAAGCGCCCAAAATATTTGTCTCTTCTTGGAGAATTTAGATACTCTATCATGAATATATGTGTAAGTATTCATGAAAACATTGTTTTTGTAGTTAAGTTTTTGTTTTTTTTTACTGCTGTTAGCACTCAGAGTTATGATTTTGAACTGGTCAATCAGCTAAAGTGGACAGGCATATGGATGGATGGATGTTATTTCTTAAAATACATACAAACTACTCAGAATGTTTTGTTCTACTCTTTCCAGAGATGCCTTGGAGAAAATATATATATATAGCTTAGGTTTATAACTGAGCTGTCCTAATTCTCTTAATTTATTTAGTTTAGTTTGTCAAGCATGTACGAGAAAACAAGTATAAGTATGAACATAACATATAAACATATAAAGTATAAATGGATATAAGCATATACATAATAAATGAGTATGAATAAATGGGAACAATAGGACAGGGACAGTAGGCACACACTGGTGTGCTTATGCACGCCCCCTTAGGAATTGAGTGAGGTCCATGGTAGACAGTTTAAGGTGAAAGTTTAAGGTTAAAGTTTTGGATGAAGGTTATGTGATTCAATTTTTCCACATGTATCAGGTTCTGAAGAGTCATTTCTGGGACTAGAAGAGCCACATGTGATACATATTCCTTGTTTGATGTCCATTTGCATCTGTTGGCCTTCTTTCTTCTTAGAGCCATAGTGGCAGAGTGGTTAGAATGCAATATTGCAGGCTAACACTGCCCACTGTCTGGAGTTCGATCCTGACCAGCTGAAAGTTGACTCAGCCTTCCATCCTTCCAAGATCAGTAAAATGAGGACCCAGACTATTGGGGTCAATGAGCTGTAAACTGGCTTAGAGTGGGCTGTAAAAGCACTATGGAGCGGTATATACTGTACATCTAAGTGCTATTGCTATTCCTAATCAAGAATTCCATACTGCTTCTACAATTCTAAAAAAAATAAAAGAGAACTATTTTGTGCACACTTATGCATGAAATTGAAGTGTTGTTGATAGCTCCAAATTGCCAAGTTTGATAACATGTTTTATCCCTTAATGCTGGGTTATGTGCATCTGCATGCATTTGTCACAGCATCAGTGAAATCCTTTTAAAGGATCCATAATTTACAATTTGGCTATATAATTTTTCCTGAAGACTGGTCAGAGCAAAAAATACAATAACTTCTTTTTTTCTTTTTAATATATATATATTAAAAAGTGTATGGGCTTTTTGTGGAACGCTCTCTTTGAAAAAAATAAACATTGGGGAAAAAGGTGTCTCAATCATATGAATTATATGAAACATTTTCCTGGCAATTTAAATCAGAAAAAAAAAAAAAACCTTTTTGAGATATTGGCATCTCAGAATGATTTTCTTCCCAGTAATGAATTACACATTCAGTTAAAAAAAGAAGAATCTTTCAGCAGTTGGGTTTTCCACATAAAGAGCCTTAAAACATTTATCACGAATCAGGAATTCCAAAACATATTAATGTATTGCAGCTTAACAGATCTCACTTTTTTTAAGCATTAGACATAGAAATTAACTTGGCTTATTTAGTATAGAATTAGCTCTAATATATATATATATATTATTTCTTATAGATATATATACAAGCCAAGTACCACTCAGTCATCATGAGAGCTACAGAACCGTAAAGCCTACAAACTTGAAATTTGGCACGAATGTTCCTCTTGATTTCTAGGTGCTTGCTAAGAAAGGATTTTTTCAAAATGACCATCAGATCATTAGTATTTCTTATATACACTAATTAACACGATCTGATGATAAGGAGTTCCACTCCCCCTCCCAGGGGTGGGATGCAAATATTTTTACTACCGGTTCTGTGGGCATTGCTAGGTAGGAGTGGCTAGGTGGGAGTGGCCATGTGACTGGGTGGGCATGGCTTCTTTTTTTATTTTTTGGAGCAGCACCCTCCCTCTCCTGGGTTTTTTATTTTATTTTTTTTACTTCTGGGTCTCAAGGAAGCCTCCTGGGTAAAGCAGTAAGACAGCAAAGGGGATCCTGGCACAGCTGATCATCAGAACAGCTGATCATCGGGAGGAAAAAAAATCTGGTTTGGCAACCAGTAGCTGTTTTTTTGCTATCGGTTCAGCCAAATGGTAGCATTTTTTACTGCTGGTTCGCCCAAACTGGGCCAAACCAGTAGAATCTACCACTGCCCTTTCCCCACTTGAAAAGAACTCTGTTCCAACTGCCAGTTGCCTCTCATTCCGTTACCTCAGTTCAAACTGACAGACATTCCATTTCCTCATTCAGGAGCAGCCTAAACGTCAGTACCTCACCAAAATGTCTACACCTTCCCTATATGGAACTGCCTCTGGGCTCAAGGCAGTGGGAGCGATATTCTCTTATGTGTTTCAATCACCGACCACTACTGAGCCTGCATAGCCCAATCACAAAGTTTCATCATGAGGCACAGGTATCCACCTTAGTATATGATAAATCTAAATAGAGATAATTACTGATCTCCCCCATATGTGGGCTTAAGAACTAAAAGCCTTGATGTAAAGATCTGATTTGTGGGATTGCCTGCTCTCTCTCTCTCTCTCTTTTTTAATAGTTCTCTGAACATAAGAATTTTTCCTGTACTCACTGATCAAGATATTCTCAAAAGGATGTTTGCAAATAAATAATTGTTCAGGGTTGCAAAAGTTGCACAGTTGCAAGAATCTGGGGCATCCAGAAGGGGAATGTTACTTGGTAGACCAGACCAAAAACATAGCTAGAAAAGCTTTATAATTATATAATGTATAGTTGCCCTGAGTGGGCTGAAAGATGGGTGCCTATCTACAATTTTTAAATAGATTAATTTAAAAAAATGCTAGCTCTATTGTAAAGTGATATCAATGGAATCTTTCAAGTTTGAAAATACAAATCTCTCTCTGTCACCTTCACAGCCTGAGAATTTAGGGACGGTCCCTTCTGAGCTTCTTGCTTTGAACTTTATCCAGTTGTAGGCTAGGCCCTCTCTTATTTGACTAGTCCCATAGGCAGCATCTCCTTGCATCATCCTCCAGGTCTTTCGTACATACCATTACAGGGGATCAAAAAAAGAGGGAGAGCATAGACTCCATCTTGATATTCTGGCTCTCCTCTGCAGATTCTTCTGGCTGAAATTCCCAGTTATCTAATTATTGAAATGTTGTTTTAGCAGTGGTGGGATTCCATTTTTTTTTACTATTGGTTCTTTGGGCATGGTTAGGTGGGTGTGGCTAGGTGGGCATGGCCTGGTGGTCATGTGACTGACTGGCTGTGGCTATGTGGTGGGTTTTTTTCTTTTTGCAGCACCCTCTCTTCCCACTGGGCCTCAGGGAAGCCTCCTGGCGAGATAAGAACAACAGCGAGGGGGAGATCAGCTGTGCCATACATTTTAGATTAGCTGGAAAGCAAGAAATCCAATGATTTCCTACTTTCTAGCTCATCTTAAATTGCACAGCACAGCTGATTGTCAAAAATACGAGTTCAGCCAAACCAGTAGCATTTTTTTACTACCGATTCAGCCAAATCAGTAGCATTTTTTTACTACCAGTTCTCCCGAAATGGGCTGAACTAGTAGAATACCGCGACTGAGTTTAAGACTCCATTAGAGTGGTGGCCTAGTGGTGAAGACATTCGCTTACCATTCAAAAGATTGATAATTCAATCCTAGGTAGTGGCAGATATTTATCTCCTAGGGTGCAAAGAAAAAAAATAACTGCTGCGAACTCCATGTAGGCATCAAGGAGGGCATCCAGCCAGTAAATGCTCAGCTCCTTTCAGTTTCCCAGACTCTATGCCAAATTAAGGGATTACAGGGTCATAAAAAAGGGGAGTTATTAGATTCCATTATCCTTATTGGTTTTTCTTTTATACATTTGTCTCTCTCTCTCTCTGTGTGTGTGTGTGTGTGTGTGTGTGTGTGTGTAATACTTTTTTATTCAACATTTTGTTTGCATCTGGCCTTAAGGACCATAATAAAATTGGAAAAAGAAAAAAAAGAAATGTTGCGAAGCAAGGCACCTAACACATTTGTACATTTCATTATATTTTAAATATTCTTCCAGGATTTTCAAAACAGCCTTTTAAAGATTGCTCACAGCTTTCCCCCCACCCCAATAATACTTTTTCCGCTAATGCAATTAAAAGGAATGCCTGATAAAAGAACTTAGAATCTTTGCAAAGTGATGGTCCATATATAATGTTTCGATTTAGTTAAGGAAATTTTAGTGAATATACAATGGACCTACAATATTTTTCTTTTTGTAAGGTTTTTGTAGTCCTTCCTTACTGGATGCTCAAAACATTGACAAGTAATTATTTCTGGATTGGGGAGAGATAGAACAGAAAAGTTTGAAAGAAGCAGTTTATGGTGATCTTATATTTTTTTCTGAAAAGTATTTAGATCTTGGTGTTAATTAAAACTCAAAAATAACCCCACAGTTGGTTAACTCAAATTCTCTATTGACCGTCTGTTTATTATCTTAGACACAAATCTTGTTATCCTATTTTTTGCACTCCATAAATGGTGTGAGCTTGACACTGGAAAAATAAAGAATAGGGCATTGAATATTTGCCTAGCCTTAAAACAAAACAAAACATTGAAATGTCTCTCTAACGGGAGAAAAATATTATTGCACAACTATACAAGAAAGAATAATTTAGCAAAATTCTTAGTTGTATAATTTGGTTCCTGTTATTGCTGTTCATACATAAACCTCTTTTTAGAGGAGGAGAGCATCCTCAAATTTCATTTTCCAAAAATAAGGAACAAATCACTTGCATGTCCACAAGGTTATTAAATAAAACATAATGTATAGTCAAGGGATGTAGTGGCTCAGTGGCTAAGACACTGAGCTTGTCAATAAAAAAAGTCAGCAGTTTGGTGGTTCGAATCCCTAGCGCTGCGTAATGGAGTGAGCTCCCATTACTTGTCTCAGCTTCTGCCAACCTAGCAGTTCGAAAGCATGTAAAAATGCAAGTAGAAAAATAGGGACCCCTTTGATGGGAAGGTAACAGCGTTCCCTGCGCCTTTGGCATTTAGTCATGCTAGACACATGACCACGGATACGTCTTCGGACAGCACTGGCTCTTTGGCTTTGTAACGGAAATTAGTAGTGCCCCCTAGAGCCGGAAACAACTAGCACGTATGTGCGATTAACAGAACAGAATAACAGAGTCGGAAGGGACCTTGGAGGTCTTCTAGTCCAACCCCTTGCTCACGCAGGAGACCCTATACCATTCCAGACAAATGCTTATCCAATATCTTCTTACAAACCTCCAATATTGGAGCACCCACAATGCCTGGAGGCAAGTTGCTCCACTGGTTAATTGTTCTGACTGACGGGAATTTTTTCCCCCTTAGTTCTAGGTTGGATCTCTCTTTGATAAGTTTCCGTCTACATATTTGATCTACACATTTACAGGAAATTCTTATGTATTGGGGAAGGAGAAAAATGACATAAGATAACACGGCAGAGTAGAACATCCTTAAATGGCCTTTAGGTGGCTTTGGGTGGCTTTATAAGAAGATGTAATAGTAAGGAAAGAATGCCAGAGTTTTAGGCTAAGCTGGGAAGCTAAATAGAACTTTTTTGTAAAGTTTTTTTTTTTAAAAAAGCATACATCAATATCATTTCGTAAACAGTGTGGTATCTGAGTGTCATTCATTTTGATACAAAAGCAATAATAATACACTGAGCATTACTAAATTAATCTGATTTGCGTAGTCTAATGTTGTTATACATAACTGTAAGCACATAATCCTTCATTTTTCAATTATTAATATTTGCTACATCCTTCTAATAGTAGCAGCATTATTTTTGAACATACCTAATAATATCCTTTTTCAAACTCTGATCTTAACCTCTAATATTCACTTTAAATGTATTAAGTAAAAGTATATATAACAATATCCTCCAATTTCTAATTTTTTGTGCATTCTAATTTTTAATATGGCCAATCTTAAGAATTACTACATTGATCTAATGTTGTTATACATAACTGCAACAGCACATAATCCTTCATTTTTCAATTATTCAATATTTACTTCATCCTTCTAATAGTAATAGCATTATTTTGAGCATACCTAATAACATCCTTTTTCAAACTTTAATCTTAACCTCTAATATTCACTTTAAGAGTTATGTTAGCTAAAATATGTATAACAATATTCCCCCTATTTCTAAACTTTTTATCTATTCTAATTTTAAGTCAATCTCTCTCTTTTTTAAAAAAAGAAAGATCCTTCTGGATTATCCATCATCTCACATTCTCTTGGAAGTTTCACTTCTCTTTTTAGCTTGCCTCTCATACTCCTCCCTTGGAAAAAGAAAATCTTAGATGGTCTACTACTTCTGTACTCATTAGGAAGAAAACTCCCTGGATATGTTCATAAAATTTCCAGGGATCAAGTGGGATGCAAGGATAAATGAAGCAACCATACAAAATCCCTGCAGAACATATATGACATGGCACCATTCTATTTCTTATTTGAAGATAAAGTCAACGTATGTAGATGGGAACAGTAATAAATAAAATTACCAGCAGTAGGCTGCAAGCAAAGACTTACATTTTTAGTGTACTTAAAGGTTAGCCTTAATAAAAAGCATTATGCGATGACCATTTTGCCAGTTTCCCAAATACCATGTCCTTGGCAGTAAGAATACTTTATCAGGTCCTTATTAAAATTGGGGCATGAAGGGTTAAAGGTATAAGGTTAGATTTCAGACCCTTACTCTGCTGAGAGGTTCTGCTCTCTTTATGTCTAGGCTACAGATTCAAAATTGCATAGAACGGATCTGTGATTTTCCTCTCTTCTTTGAGCTAAGCTCCAAAGTTTGCTTCCAAACATTACCTTTTAATGAGAACATGTAAAAAAAAAAAATTGTGACATAGAAAAACTTTCCAGTTACATCTTACTCTTGGGGAGCTGACTTGATAGATGATGCCCAGAAACAAAATCACAGGATACCGTAATATATTCCTTTAGGAAAGACCAAAAAAAGCAATCTCCCATTGGGTAAATGTCCATGACGTTTCTCAGCCATCTAGTCATGGGTGTCCCAAAAGTGCTTTCTCAAAAGGCAACCAGACTTCATTTTTCACTGAAGGTGTTTCACGTCTCATCCAAGAAGCTTCTTCAGTTCTGACTGAATGGTGGAAGATGGAAGGATTTATATTCCTTGCAGACAGCTGGTAATTAACCCTCTTTCTGAGAGTCATTGAGGCCACTTGGAGGTTTATCTGTGCCTTAGAGGATGCCTGAATAATGTTAATGGATGTGGAACCTTCTTGAAATTGCTGACAGGTCTGTGTTGCAAACAGATTGTAAATCATCTACCTCACAACTTCTGAAGGCAAGCTGTTCCATTGGTTGATTGTTGTAACCGTTAGGAATTTTCTCCTTAGTTCTAGGTTGCTTCTCTCCTTGGTTAGTTTCCATCCATTGTTTCTCATGTTGCCTTTTGGTACTTTGGAAAATAGTTTGACCCTTTTCATCTTTGCAGGAGCCCCTCAAATAATGGCATACTGCTATCATATCTCCCTGAGTCCTTCTTTTTATTAGAATAGACATACCTAATTCCTGCAACTGTTCTTCAAATGTTTTAGCCTCCAGCCCCCAAATCATTCTTGTTGCTCTTCTCTGCACTATTTCCAGAGTCTCAATCTTTTTTTTATATTGCGGTGACCAAAACTGGATGAAGTATTCCAAGTGTGGACTTACTAAGGCTTTGTAAAGTGGTACTAGAATGTCACTTGATCTTGATTCTATTCCTCTATTAATGCAGACTTTTACCTAAATCGCTTTAAATGCCACAAATAGTGTTTGTGATTACCCGGGGCATGGCACAAAAGCAACATAGTTAGATAATCAGTAGGAGTCCCCTTATTAGCTCCAATTTTGCCCCCAGTGTCCTGGTTACCTTCTGGGCTGGAGAAAAACTCTCCCAGGAATAGCCTTTGTCAATGAAAACTTTACCCAATAAGTCCAATTAGGGCAAGATGAGGTAATTAATCCGGCAGGGCAAGAGAAGGAATTCCAGACATGAAGGAACAGCAGTAAATCAATCTGGTTGGGAGGATTCCAGGAATACAGATAACCAAAGTCAACACAAGATAAAATCACATTTGTTCCCAGCAGATGCTGCACTCAGCTTGCATTTCTTTTAAACTCTCTTTCCAGCTGTGGCTAATGAAGGGAATCGGCACCCTTTCCTCCCCCTTAAGCCACACAACCCACATTGCTCTCTTCTCCATTTCTCCCTGCATGCCGTAGGATGAAGAGGTGGAGGGCCTGGGTCTTCCTTTGAACTCCCTCTCCCTTGTTCTACCTCTCCCCTGCTCTGCTCAGCTGGACTTTATCCTTCCCCAGTTTCCTCCACAGCCAATGGAGCCACCGTCTCACTCAGCTGTTCGTCTTCCTGCTCGAATCCAGATTCCGACAGGGGCATGACAGTGTTTTTGCCATTTCAATGAAACAATCACAAATGTGTTGACCTCTGAGAGAGACTTTGCTGAACTGCATTGCAAAACTTTTATTAAAGCCACCTTGTTTTCTTGCCGATTTAAATTTAGGATCGAATGAGCTCTGAGTGACATCAGCCAACCTCTGTTTCATATCACTTCCATTTGCATCAACGCACCACATTCGGTGAGGAAAATCAATGAAGTTGGAAGCATTTGATTTCTACTGGACATGTTGTGGCTTAACCCAACCTGAGGAAAATGAAAAAGTTATACAGTACAGTACTCTGCTTAGTTGGTATTTTGGCGAGGATGACTTCTGTAGAAAAATTTCTCTTACCACTCACCAGTAAACTACATAACAGCCTTTACCCCTAGGCCTATGTAGTGAGCAAAGCATTTGATGCAAAGCTGGCATTTACTATGTATCACAAGGTACAAATCAGATCGCATTATTTAAAATTATTACGTTGCCTTGTTTTCAATTGTTGTAAATTAAAACCCACCCCTCTCCTAGAAAAATGAAATATTTTAGGATATATTAAAAAGGCAGAATATTTCCCCTAAAAGAGAAGTAGAAACTCAGAGAGGTAGAAACTCAGCCCCACCCCACCTTTCTTAATAGGCCATTAAGGCCTGGGCCAGTCTATTCTACATAACAAAGACCTCCTTCAGGCAGAGCCATTTAATTGCCCTTCATTGCACCACCCAAATATCACCCAACAAGATTCAAATAAATTTAGCACTCAGACAACCTAAAAAGCTAGCTGTGACCTCTGACAGCAACCAATCAGGATACTCTTCCTATGTCCCAGGAAGTTCAAAGCCCAGAGAAGGCATAAAACCCAGGGACTCCCAGCATCCCTTCCCTTTTTCTTTGCCCAAGAGCTCCAAGGCATGAGATCCTGTCCGCCATTAAACTGAACCCAGAAGGAAAAGTCTTCCAACACAATATTGTTAATCAAGAGGTGAGGACATTTCATTTATGATTGTTATGCCAGTTCTTAAAATGCCTTTCGTTTGCCTGACCTTCATAAGCCTCCACAAAGACAAAACCACTGACAGTGATGAATAGCCTTCCTTGATATGAGTGAAGGATCCTATAAACCATAGAGAAGAAAAGGGGAGAGAAGGAGATACTATTTTGATAGAAATAAGCCATTTCTATAGCCTTCCTGTTCAGCATTCTTCTATCTTTAAAGAGTAGCTTGAAAGTCTAGCTATCTTGACTTGGGGGCTTATAGCATGTAAGGATCAAGGGACGTGGTGGCTCAATGGCTAAGATGCTGAGCTTGTCAATCAGAAAGGTCAGCAGTTTGGCGGCTCAAATCCCTAGCATCAGTGGTGGGATTCAATTTTTTTTTACTACCAGTTCTGTGGGTGTGGCTTGGTGTGCGTGATGTGGCTTGGTGGGTGTGGCAGGGGAAGGATACTGTAAAATCTCCATTCCCTCACCACCCCACTAATCTGCTTTCCAGCTCCGTTCTCCTGTGCAGGGCAACAAAAGAAGACCCAGCCAATCAGCTGGGACTCAGGAGGCGGAGAATAGATGGGGGCAGGGCCAGTCAAAGGTGGTATTCCAAACTACTCAAAATTTCCGCTACCAGTTCTCCGAACTACTCAAAATTTCCGCTACCGGTTCTCCAGAACTGGTCAGAACCTGCTGAATACCACCTCTGCCTAGCACTGTGTAATGGAGTGAGCTCCCGTTACTTGTCCCAGCTTCTGCCAACCTAGCAGTTTGAAAGCATGTAAAAATGCAAGTAGAAAAATAGGGACCACTTTGGTGGGAAGGGAACAGCGTTCTGTGCACCTTCGGTATTTAGTCATGCTGGCCACATGACCATGGAGACATCTTTGTAACGGAGATGAGCACCATCCCCTAGAGCTGGAAACGACTAACACATATGTGCAAGGGGAACCTTTACCTTTACTTATTAGAAAGTAAGGAAGATGACCTTGATAGAGAAAGGGCTAAATCCATTATCTAACTGACAAGGAGAAAAACATGGTTTTAAGTCCAAAACAAGCAGAAAGTAGAAATAAGCGGCTCAGACAAACAGCTCCCTAATTCACATGGGTATAAGAAGGTGAAGAGGAACAACACGATCAGATTTGAATGATCCTGCTATAATAGCTGTTCTCAATAATGTAATCTTAGCTTTCCTGTGGAGCTAATACTTACTCTGGCTGATAGGGCTGAAGGGCTGCACCAATATAAACCAAATCCATATCATATCAACTACTATCTTGTGGAATAGCCCAGATTGAAATTTTCAGCTACCAAAGAGGGATTTTGAAAATGTTAAACCATTGACATTAGGAAATCAGCTTTCCAGCATCACTCAAATGACAGGTTTTCTTTGTAACATAATTGATTGATTGGTTATGTGCCAGCAAGTCATTTTTAACTCCTATTGACCAGAAATACGTATGGCTAGTCCAATGAAAAGAAGGACTAGGGTTGACATGATAGCAGTGTTCCAATATCTAAGAGGCTGTCACAAAGAAGAAGGGGGTCAACCTATTTTCCAAAGCACCAGAAGGCAGGACAGGAAGCTACATTCTCTAAGACAAGGGTCTTCAAACTTGGCAAGTTTAAGACTTGTGGACTTCAACTCCCAGAATTCCTGAGCTAATATGACTGGAGAAGGAATTCTGGGAGTCTTAAAGTCTTAAAGCTGTCAAGTTTGAAGACCCCTGCTTTAAGACAATGATTTTGGGCTCCTGAACATTAATGATAACATGATATGATCCTTTCCTCAAAGCAGACATATTTTTCCCAGAACTTCTTCAGGAAGTTCACATGGTTACATAGTTCCTTTTAGACAATGCAAAAAAGGAAGATTTTCAGGAAATGGATATGTTTAGTCTAGTGACAAGAAGAAGTAGGGGGTGACATGATGTCAATGTTCAAACATTTGAGGGGCTGCCACAAAGAAGAGGGAGTCAAGTCAGGGGTGGGATTCAAATTTTTTAACAACGGTTCTGTAGGTGTGGCTTAGTTGGTGGGCATGGCTTGGTGGTCATGTGACTGGGTGGACATGGCTTGGTGGCCATGTTATTGACTGGGCGTGGCCAACTCAACATCACTTACATCGAGGCACGCATCTCCTCGCCTGGCCTCTCATGACTATAGGGATGCTGCAACAGTCGTAAGTGTGAAAAATGGTCATAAGTCACTTTTTTCAGTGCCATTGTAACTTTGAATGGTCACTCCACATAAGCAAAGTACCAGCAAAGGAGGGGAAAAAACTCCAGAGATGTTCCTGAGACAGGAAGTCTAGTCCTGCCAAGAATGTAATAGGGATTAACAGAGAGGCAGTTTCTGTAAGCAATACCAGAATGTTTTCTTCCTGCCTTTCTTACAGGATTAGGCCAGTAATTTCTTCTAACAATCGGTTCTCTGAACTGCTTAGAATGTTAACAACCAGTTCTAGCGAATAGGTGCGAACTGGTAGAATCCCATCCCTGAGTCAAGTTATTCCCCAAAGCACCTGAAGGCAGAACAAGAAGCAATAGATGGAAACTAATCAAGGAAAGATCCAACCTAGAAGTAAGGAGAAATTTCCTGGCAGAATAATCAATCGATGGGAATGGCTTGCCTTCAGAAGTTGTCAGTGCTCCATCCCTGGAGGCTTTTAAGAAGAGAAGAAATAGTTACTTCTTTGGAATGGTATAGAGCCTCCTGCTTGAGTAGGGGATTGGACTAGAAGACAGCCAAAATTCCTTCCAACTCTGTTAACCTTTTATTCCATATTCTCCATTGTGATCTATTCCTAATCTGGTCCAGAGGTGGGTATTCAGCAGGTTCTGACCAGTTCTGAAGAACCAGTAGTGGAAATTTTGAGTAGTTCGGAGAACCAGCAAATACCACCTCTGACTGGCCCTCCTCATCTATTCTCCGCCTCCAGAATCCCAGCTGATTGGCTGAGTCTTCTTTTGTTGCCCCACACAGGAGAATGGAGCTGGAAAGCAGGTTAGTGGGGTGGGGAGGGAAGGGGATTTTGCAGTAACCTTCCCCAGGAGTGGGGTGGAAATGGTGATTTTATAGTATCCTTCCTCTGCCACGCCCACCAAGCCACGCCCACAGAACTGGTAGTAAAAAATTTTGAATCCCACCACTGAACTGGTCTGTCAAGTCATCCAATGATTATACCCATTGCCATGGTAACTGAGTCCTTCCCCCTTGTTGCTGGTCATCCTCTTCTTCTCTTTCTTCCCATCCTTCTGAGCATCAAAGCCTTCTCCAGAGAGTTAGGTCTTCTCATAGTGTGCCCAAAGTAGGACAATCATTTGTCCCTCAAATGAAAACACTGGCTTGATTTGTTTGGTGATCCTTCCGTTTGCTTTCTTGACTGTCTCAAGTATGCTCAGATGTCTTCTCCACCACTGTAGCTTAATGAGGTTTGCAATTTTAACCTCCAGTGCAGAAACATGTGGTGATAATTTTATAGGGATGCAGTGCCTCAGTGGCTAAGACGCTGAGTTTGTCAATCAGAAAGGTCGGTGGTTCGGTGGTTCGAATCCCTAGCGCCATGCAACGGAGTGAGCTCCCGTTACTTGTCCCAGCTTCTGCCAACCTAGCAATTTGAAAGCATATAAAAAATGCAAGGAGAAAAATAGGGACCACCTTTGGTGGGAAGGTAACATCGTTCCGTGTGCCTTCGGGTGTTTAGTCATGCAGGCCACATGACCACGGAGACGTCTTCGGACAGTGCTGGCTCTTCGGTTTTGTAACGGAGATGAGCACCGCCCCCTAGACCCAGAAACTACTAGCACGTATGTGTGAGGGGAACCTTTACCTTTAGTTGTCTACCTCTCTTTCAGAAATAAAATAAAAAGTATTATGACATGATAGAATCTTGGGCAAGGTATTTCAAGGTATTTGTAACATTTCAATTTTGAAACCGCTGTTCCAGTCTTGTTCAAAATGTTTCAACGTCATCCCAAATGTTTCATAAGTCTTCTGAACCTGGTCTTAAGCCCAATGGTAGATTGTTTCGTCCTCCAAATACAGCTAAGACAGCAACAGAACGCACATGCTAATGTAGAACATACTGTTTCAAACTGAAAACACTTTGAATTTTATAAGGGTTTCCACAACTCAAATATGTGAAAACCCTTAGCTACATCTCATCTGTTTTCAGTCCTTCGTCAATCATTCATTTGTAACTATGTCATAGAATATTCAACTTACCTAAATCCAGTACAGTGAGTCAGCAAAGCAGGTATAAGAAAACTCAGTTAAAAAAATAATGCAGGATAGTTGTTAACCATGTGATGAATAATCAATCAGTGATACAAATCTTTTTAGCTTTCAATAGATCTCCATATTTCTAAAAGGTCAATAAGGATGCCCTTTCTTAGATTTTAAAAGGAAATATAAAATAAGGTGTGGGTATAATAAGGAATAATAGCCATTCATGAGGTGACTTGTGTTTTCGTTTTGCTTTCTTTCTGTTAGACTTGTATCCTGAATGAAATAAGTGTCCGCAAAAATTAAAAAAAAAAAACATTAAAAAGGGGTACCTTTTCTAAAATAATGAAGAGCGCACAATCCTTTGTGCGTCCCATTCAAATTAGTTAAACCTGGAAAAGAACACAACCTCCTGACTTTGCTGTCACTCATTTTGCCAGATTTGCCAAGGCAAATTTCTCAACAGCTTCCAGCCTGATATATTTTAATGATAATTAATCTGTCAGTTAAACCAATGAACTTTGCCTTCGGAAATCAAGGGTACCACTGATGCTAATACAGTCACTATCATACACCCTTAACCTCATTTTTTAAAAAAAATCTTTATGGTACCCTTGACTTGGGAGCATCTTCCCTCAATTGCTACTAATAATATCTGCTCACTTTTCAGCACCAGAAAAGGGCTCTTTGATGTGAAAAAAAAGAGCCACTGAAGGTAGCTAGTAAATGTTTAATTCTCCTTGCCATTGTCTATGGAGATTCTCAGTCATCCAAGTCATGGTGTTCCAATGTAAAAGGCAACTGAAATTTGTTCTCCTTGCAGATGTTTCACTTCTCATCCAAGAAGCTTCTTCAGTTCTGACTGAGTGGTGAAGGATGGAAGGATTAATATTCCTTGCAGTCATCTGGTCACTTAGCCTTCTTTCTGAGAGTCGTTGAGGCCACTTGAAGATCTATCTGTGCCTTCACGGCCACCTGAATAGTGCAAATCTTTGCAGCGCAGTTCCAAAGATATTTCCACACCTATTTGCATGATTCAGCTGACCCTGAGAGCACAGATAAACCTCCAAGTGGCCTCAACCACTCTCAGAAAGAGTGCTAACAACCAGATGAATATAAATCGTTCCATCCTCCACTCTTCTGTCAGAACTGAAGAAGCTTCTTGGATGAGAAGTAACATGTCTTCAAGGAAAAACAAAGTTCAGTTGCCTTTTAAGCACCTTTGGGATTTCCTGGCCATTTTTTTTTCCTCTGTCTGCTTAGGAAAAGTTTCTGATAGTATCTTATTTCACCGACTTTCTCCAACCCTTTGAGTCCCACTGTTCTTAATCATTAATCATGCTCCTTTCTTCTTTACTCTTCCTTCTCTTAGAAGCTTGTTTTGCTTCCCTGGCTAACTGCAGCCTCATCCTGTCCTCATAACAGCATGTACTATATTTTGCTATCCTCACCTGTCTCCTAAAAGGGTACCTTATCATTAGATTTTTTCTCAGTGGCAGTTCCTTTGGCTGAAGCTCTTTCCAGTCCTGATTATTTGAAGATGAAAAAGATGAGCTGCAAGTATATTAGGGCTTCTCACGCAACCCACCACCAAACTATCTAGTCAATACTACAATTTGTCTCCCACTGGCCAGTACTGCAAATACTTAATAAACTTACAATTAATTTCTCTGTTACTTTTCATTTAAGTAGCACCAGGCACCTGGACATAGAGTGATTTAAACTCCATGTATAAAAGTGTTTCAGGTTTAAGGAAGAATTGTGATCGGTTGCTAGATTCTTGCTTGAGGGGAAGATTAATTTCAGGGAAAGTATACAATTGCAAACTGCTAATTCATCTTTTTTTCCCCCTCTAAATGCAAAGATTCGTCTTTCATTTAGACTTGGAGGGAGTGATAAGGCACTTTTAAGTGGGACGCTTGCTAATCACAAAATAACACATTCCAGGAAAAAAATGAAAAGCATTCAGCTAGTGATTATTGTTCGATAAGCAGTCTGTGCATGACAACTCAATGCTTGCTCTCCATCCAGTTCAAAGTCATTTCTCTTGCAACTGTCAGGGATGGGAGGAAGTCTCAAAAAGCCAGCTTAGCAGAAAATCAGCAGCACAGAGAAAAGGCCAGCCCAGAGTTTGCAATCTGTTAAAAGCAGATGAGATCTCACGGATTGCTCATTGCTTAATCCATTCGAGCTCACAACTGCAATTTTACCTTCTCGAGTTTTTGCAGTGCCATTCTATTGTCTAAGACACGGATGTCAAATTCGATTTCATTGAGGGCCGCATCAGGGTTATGTTTGACCTCAGTGGGGGAGGGGCAAAGGGTCATGGCCAGCTTGACATACAGCAGTGAGATTCAAAAATTTTTTACTACCGGTTCTGTGAGTGTGGCTCAGTGGGTGTGGCATGGCTAGGTGGGCGTAGGTTTAAAATTTTTAAATTTACATAGCAAAGCCTGTGTGGTTCAAACACAAGGAATGACGTTTTGTGCTGAAAGTTTTATACACATTAGCAATTACTGAGTAATTCTAGCTGTTTCACATCCCTCTGTGATGGTTGGTGATGATAGTAACTAATAATGTGACCAACTTTTTTACAATGAGAAGGAGGACACAAATAAATTGAAGAAAAAAACCAAAGCCACTTGTGCATGGTGCGTTCTTGCCCGTGGCACACTCCCAAAACAATTCTTCTGTGTGGAGCACATGCGTCTCATAATCGCGTCTCGCCGCACTATGCCGAGCCTTGACGAATCGCCATGTGAAATACGTCACATCACACACAATGGATCGGATCGGCATCGATCAAATACGGAGATTTACAGATTAGTCTTCAAATATCAAAAAGGAGGACATGTAGGAGGAGACTTTTCAGAGAGGATAGAACTTACAAAAGGAGGACTGTCCTCCCTAAATAACTAAGGAAGAAGGGAGAGGTTAAAGCAAAAAAAAGACGTTTTTTTCCTGTGTGACCTCTTACATTGGATAAAGAGCATGATTGAGAGCAGCCCGCTGTGAGAGTGAAGGGACCAGTGGTGGGATTCAAATTTTTTTACTACCGGTTCTGTGGGCCTGGCTTGGTGGGCATGGTGTGGCTTGGTGGGCATGGCAGGGAAAGGATACTGAATCCCCATTCCTTCCCTACCCCGCTAGCCTGCTTTCCAGCTCCGTTCTCCTGTGTAGGGCAACAAAAGAAGACCCAGCCAATCAGCTGAGACTCGGGAGGTGGAGAATAGATGGGGGTGGGGCCAGTCAGAGGTGGCATTTGCCAGTTCTCCAAACTACTCAAAATTTCTGCTACCGGTTCTCCAGAACCGGTCAGAACCTGCTGAATAACCACCTCTGTTGACATCACTCATGTTGAGGGCCCCTGTGGTGGCCTGAGTGTTCTGTAAGTGAAAATGGGTTCCTGAACTCTGTTTTCAACTGGGATAGCCTCCTGCAACACTCTGCCAGTGACAACAGAGCTCGGGAGGGCTGTGTAAGGCCTTCATGAGCTCCTTTTTCTGGTTGGGATGGCCTCCTACAACCTCCTGCCAGCAAAAACAGAGCTTGGCAGGGTTACATGTAGCCCCTCCCCGAGCTCTGTTTTTGCTGGCAGAGGTGGGCCGGTCCTTCATTATTTCAAGGGAAGCCGCACGAGCCAGATCTAAGCACCCTGCAGGCTGGATCCAGCCAGGGGTGGGATTCAAATTTTTTAACAACTGGTTCTGTGGAAGTGGCTTAGGTGGTGGGCGTGGCTTGATGGTCATGTTATTGCCTGGGCGTGGCCAACTCAATATCACTCACATCAAGGCAAGCATCTCCTCGCCTGGCCTCTCATGACTGTGGGGATGCTGCAACAGTTGTAAGTGTGAAAAATGGTCATAAGTCACTTTTGTCAGTGCCATTGTAACTTTGAATGGTCACTCCACACAAGCAAAGTACCAGCAAAGGAAGGAAAGAAAACTCCAGAGAGGTTCCTGAGACAGGAAGTCTAGTCCTGCCAAGAATGTAATAAGGGTTAATGGAGAGGCAGTTTCTGTAAGCAATACCAGAATGTTTCCTTCCTGCCTTCCTTACAGGATTAGGCCAGTGATTTCTTCTAACAATCGGTTCTCCGAACTGCTTAGAATGTTAATAATCAGTTCTAGCAAATAGGTGCAAACTGGTAGAATCCCACCCCTGGATCCAACCCATCAGTCTTGAATTTGACATCTCTGGTGTAAAAGAACAAACTGGAGTTAAGACTTTGATACTCAGTGATAACAAATTAAGCACAGGTCTTTCCTTTTTCCTTCATTAGGACTTTTGCCTACCTACCCCATCTTAGGGTACTGTTCTGATCTAGGCTTCCCCAACAGCATGAAGCCGTCTCCTCGTCCCAGTAAACCCTTTTTATTTAGTTTACAGTAGATTACTCTCCAGCAAAATCCCGGCCAACAGTCTTTCAAGATATTTTCTAATTACAGATCTTTATCAAACTTGGAAAGTTGCCCGGCTGATATCTTTGAGACGCCACACTGTAGCAGACAATACTTGGCAAGAATGCAGGAACAGATCTTCACCGAAATGAACTCATTGTCTCCTGCAAAACCCCACTCCCCTTTCGCTCCTCTTTTATTCCCTATGGGAGGGGCCATTCACCGTCCACCTGTGGCTTTATTTCCAAGTTGACCCTTGTTCCTTAGCTTTTCCCTTCTTCCAGCAACTCTGTGCATGCAAACATTGGGAACAGGCTCCAGCTGCTCTTCACCACTTATCTCCAACCCCAAAGGCAGCTGATAACTGTCAGATGGCCCTGGCCCCATCTCTGCCTCCAACGCAGAGCTCTCGTCAGAGCCTTCCCCAGACTCCAGGACTGGCCCATGTTCCTTCCCAACCTCCTCACTGTCTGAATCTGCTGCCAACTCAACTGGCAGGCCACAACAGGTATTGATTGATTGATTGATTGATTGATTGATTGATTGATTGATTTTTTTGCTTATTGGAAAGTGGCTATTTCAAGAAAAGAAGTATGGAGCTTCTGACTGCTATCTAATTGAAAAACTGAATTATCCCATTAGATGGAGATCAGATACACACACACACAAACAATATATGTATGTATGTATGTATGTATGTATGTATGTATGTATGTATGTATGTATGCATGTATGTATCCTGTGTGTCAAGTGGCAGTGCAATGAGAAATATATGGTTGTTGTATAGCTTTAAACATTTGCAGGTCATTTGTTCACTATCCAAATCATCCAATAGCAGGAACTAAATCCATTTTACATTATCTATTTCCCTTAGTTCGTTTCCTCCTTAGTAATTAAAAAAATCACCTGTGCTCCTCTGTGATAGATTTCTGGAATAAATCCAGAGGCAAATGAAGTAACCAAGCTATAGATCTTACCCATCATTTGCTGAAACCTCTGATTATTTTTCCCCTGATTTTTTTTTTATAATGTCTGTTTCTTCAAGATATTCACCTTTGCTCGGTCTTCAAGTGACTGAGGCATCTTTTTGCCTTTCTTGTATTTTTCCACGTTAGGTTAGATTAACTCTTTGAAGCAGAAAATCTACCTTCTCAATATGCAAAATTTACTTTCACATTCAGACATTAGAAGATTCAATCATTACTATTGGAGAAGATTCCAGCAGTGGAAGCATTTTCCCCACATTCTCTTAAAAAGATTCACCAAGCAGCTCTGACTGGCTGGAAAACAAAATGACTCAGCTTAGGGTTTTTTTTTCCAGGAAAAATTTCCTCCCTTCTGGTTTTTTCCAGGACCACATTTCTCTTTATACCTAAGACAGGAAAGTGCATCACTTCATTGTTGTGAATCTCTTCGTTGTACCATCTCTTCATTCACTTCATTGCATCATCTCTTTTTGTGAAATATTTCTGGACTTTCTCATCTGATATTAACACAGTTGAGAAAATCCAGAAATATTTCACAAAAAGAGTTCTACACTCCTCTACTCATTGCAGAATACCTTATGCCTTCAGACTCCAAACTCTAGACCTAGAAAACCTAGAACTACACCGCCTTCAGTCTGATCTAAGTATAGTATATAAAATCATACATTGCAATGTCCTACCTGTCAATGAATACTTCAGCTTCAACCATAACAACACAAGAGCACACAATGAATACAAACTCAAGGTTAATCGCACCAAACTTGATTGCAGGAAATACGACTTCAGCCACAGAGTGGTCAATGTCTGGAATACTCTACCTGACTCTGTGGTTTCTTCCCCAAACCCCAAAAACTTTAACCTTAGACTGTCTACTATTGACCTCAGCCCCTTCCTAAGAGGCCTGTAGGGGGCATGCATAAGCGCACCAACGTGCCTACCATTCCTGTCCTAACGTTTCTTTTATTTTTCTTATATGTATCCATGTATTCGTAACTATGTTTTTACTTATACCTATTATCTTGTAAGCAATTGACAAAAATAAATAAATAAAATAAAATAGAAATAAATAAATTGTGAGAGGTTGTTAGGTTTCTTTAAGAACCTGAACTATATTGGTTTATCATATATGGTTGCAAGTCATAATGACTCAGCACTTTACTGAAGCCAGGATACTGATTGGCTACAAGAAGCAGGATTACTATATAGCAAGAAGTCAGAGAGCACATATCTCGGCTACGCTGCTACTCGGCAAGTATCTTCATCATTCTGTAACTTTATCTCTCCATTGCTGCATTGATGTATTGAAGCTGCTGTATTGCTGTTATGCCTGCTGACTATGATGGTTAATTATATATTCTATTGACTGTTGAACTGTGTATGAATATTGGACTGAATCTTGGACTGTGCTTATACTCCTGTATATAAAACATTTACCTTTCAACTTCTGTGCTTGTGTGACTCTTTACTCACTGCTACAACTTTGCACACTACTTTCATTTGCTGCATACTCCTTGTAACCAAGGAAACTCTGCTAATACTTATCAGAGGTGCTACAATTAGTATTTTAATCACAATTTAAAAACCTGGGTGAATAACAAAATAACAGAGTTGGAAGGGACCTCTTCAAATTCCCGGCTCAAGCATTTCAGACAAATGGCTGTCCAATCTCTTTTTAAAAGCCTCCAGTGATTGTTCTTATTGTCAGGAAATTTCACCTTAGTTCTAAGTTGCTTCTCTCCTGGATTAGTTTTCATCCATTGCTTCTTATCCTACCCTTGGGTGCTTTGGAGAATAAGTTTTCTCTATGGCAGTCCTTCAAATATTGGAAGACTGCTATCATGTCTCCCCTGGTCCTTCTTTTCACTAAACTAGAAACACCCAATTCCTGCAACCATTCTTTATATGTTTTAGTCTCAAATTCCCTAATTATCTTTGTTGTTCTTCTCTGTTGCTCTCTCAATCTTCTCTGGATAAATAAATATGAATGTTTATGAGACCTTTAATGTGAAAAGTGTTTGTCGATTCCTCCCTTTTGGCATTCACTATATCCTTACAAAGCAACTTGCAAATATACAGTAGCCTTGCTGTTCCTATCTGCCCCCAAAAGAATACCTTGGAATTTCAATCTTAAAGATTGGAGGGGCATGGAATTATATTGTGACTTTCTTATACAAAAGGAAAGGGGAAGAAAACACAATGGCCAGCTGTAGCTACTGTTCTTTTAGTATCTATCAGTGGTGTATCTATTGCTGCTGTAATTGAATCCCTCCATCTTGTCAATGGCCCTTCTCTTTCTCTCTCTCTTTTCTTCTTCTTTTTCTTCCATTTCTCCAAGCCTCGTGGATTTCTCAGGCAAAGTGGGCCTTTGCAGGATATGTTCAAAGTATTGGGACTGTTGAGTTTCAAGCAAGGATTCTAACTTATTTGATCCCTCTGCTTTCTGGCTGTCCATGGAATCCTTACAGACTTCCCCAACACCAAAGCTCAAGCATAAATGCTCCTTCTATCTTGTTTCTTCGTACAGTATCACAGGGAAAACCACTGCCTGAAAGATTCTAATTCTAAATTCTAATTCTAAAGTATCACAGAGCTTGAATATCCTTTCCAAGACCTTATCAAGTCTCTGGGCATATTTCTTGACTACTGGATGAATTTGCTATGGGAAAAGATCCTAAAAGCTCTGTATATTTCTAATTAAAAGTATGGATGACTCAGAGCAGTTTTGGTAAAATAATGACCATAATGATGGTTCTTTTTTAAAAAAAAAATTGTACCGTTGGTCTATTTTTTTTCAAGGACGTGCTTTGTATCATGGCAGTTCTCATTATGGTGTCATTTTAGAGTTTCCTCTTGGAGATTTTCTTTAAATACAGATAACAGATAATCAGAGTTGGAAGGGATCTTGTTGGTCATCTAGTCCAACCCCCCGCCTAAGCAGGAGACTCTACACCATTTCTGACAAATGGCAATCCAATCTCTTCTTGAAAGTCTCAAGTGATGGCACTCCCACAACTTCTGAAGGCAACTTCTATTCCATTGGTTGATTGTTCTCACTGTCAGAAAGTTTCTCCTTATTTCCAGGTTGAATCTCTCCTTGTTCAGTTTCCATCCATTATTCCTTGTCTGGCCTACAGGTGCTTTAGAAAATTGCTTGACACCCTCCTCTCTGTGGCAGCCCCTCAAATATTGAAAGACTGCTATCATGTCTCGACATGCATATACGACATGCATACACTTCAATATTAATATATGTTTTCAGTAGCCATCTCTAGTCTCCAAATCAGAGATAGCAATAGCGCTTAGCATTTAGCACTTAGACTTATATACCACTTCACAGTGCTTTTACAGCCCTCTCTAAGCAGTTTACAGAGTCATCATCTTGCCCCCAACAATCTGGGTCCTCATTTTACCCACCTTGAGCCTGGTGAGACCCCAACTGCCAAATTGCAGGCAGCTGGCAGGCAACAGAAATAGCCTGCAGTACTGCACTCTGATCATTGGGCCACCGATAGAGAACAATTCAGAGCAAGGCTGCTTTACCCCAGTTTCCGAACTTGGGGGAGGGAGGGGATAATGCATGGCTTCACACAGGGCTGAAAATGGGTTTCACAAGAATCTTCATGGATGCAAATCGCTTCTTAAGAACTCTAATAGCGAATGTTTCACCACTTGCACTATCTTACTCTTGACCCTGCCTTCCTCTCCTTCTTTGCGGTACAAATCGTGATTGTTTTCAGTCAAACCAACTCTCCAGCCTTCCCATCCAGTCAAACTCATCGCCTTTAACTCTGTGGAGATTCTCACTCATCCAGGTCATGGCTGACCCAAAGATGCTTTTTTTTTTCCTCAAAAAGGCAACTGGACTTGGTTTTCCCTTGAAGATATTTCCCTTCTCATCCAAGAAGCTTCTTCAGTTCTGAATGAATGGCGGAGGATGAGTTTTGAATGGTGTTTTAAATGATGGAGGAAGTTTTAAAGAAGAGATTAGGCAACCATTTGTCTGAAATGGTATGTGGTTCCTTGCCTGAGCAAGGGGTTGGATTAGAAGACCTCTAAGGTCCCTTCCAATTCTGTTATTCTATTCTATGCTATTCCATTCCATTCCATTCTATGTTCACTCTTTTGTCAGGGGAGATTGTTAATAGTTCATAAACAAGAATTGGGAACTGATTGGAGCAACGCTTACAAAATAGCAGCTGTTATTCTTTGAATTAATCCCGATTGATATCAAACACAAAGTTGCACGAACCATCATACTACTGACGTGAAGCATCTGCAGAGAGCAAAGATTGATTCCTTAACTCTAATCTAAGTTCTGCATAGCCCTATTTACATCCACATGACCTGCTTTATACACCTCATGAAGCAGAACTAAGGGTTAGGTTTCCTTTTCCTCCTCTTTGTTTGTTTTTCTTAAGATCGGCCTTCAATTTTAGTACAAACCTGCAATTCTTCGGATGTGTGTGTGTGTGTGTGCATGTGTGCGTGTTTGTCTGTTACTGATTTCAGAAAGAGCAAGAAATATAATTAAGAATAAGGCTCAAAGCCTATTTCTGCCTAGAGAAATACCCCTGGAGTTTATAATGGCTAAAGAAAAGAATATAGTCAAGATTATCCCTGCAAGAGGCTCTCATGAAGTGTTGATTAGCTTTTTTTTTTTTGCTTTCTACATTCTCTAGCGACAGCAGATTGAAGAATGATTAAGTGTTAGCCAACACGTACTAATTTTGTCCACTCCTTTAATCTGATGTTTACAGAAATGGATTTCAGGTTCAAGGAAGCCAAGCTAGCTAATGCCATTGAAACCCATCCAATATTAAAGATTCACAACCCATGCTGAGAAAGGTAATCAGCTTTTAGAAATGAAGTTGCCCACTTCCATTTCCTGAAGGTTTTCCCCAGGGTAGATTCTGGATTGATTACCTTCTGAGACTGAGTTGAGAAGAGATGAGCCAACTATATGTACTTTCCACTTCTCCCTATCTGGGAAATTTGCTCTAGCAATTTGGTTCCCACATAAAAAATATAACTATTCCACCACCACACTTAGTAAGGCCACACTCAGAATACTGCACCCAGTTCTGGTCACCACAATATTAAAAAATGAAGTTGAGAATCTGGAAACAGTGCAGAGAAGAGCAGCAAACATGATTAGGGGGTTGGAGGCTAAAACATGTGAAGAACAGTTGCAGGGATTGGGTTAGTCTAGTCTAGTGAAAAGAAGGATTAGGGGAGACGTGATAGCAGTGTTGAGGGGATCCTACACAGATGAGGAGGACCAACTATTTCCCAAAGCACCAAAAGTCCAGGCAAGAAACAATGCATGGAAACTAACCAAGGAGAAAAGCAACATAGAACCAATAGGAAATTTCCTAACAGCGAGCACAAACAACCAATGGGACAGCTTGCCTTCAGAAGTTGTGGGTGCTCCATCATTGGAGGCTTTCAAAATGAGACTGGACAACCATTTATCTGAAATGGTATAGGATCTCCTTCTGAAGCAGGGGCTTGGACTAGAAGACTCCAAGCTCCCTTCAAACTCTAGTATTCTATGTTCACCAGATTATTTATTTTGTACTCTGAGAAAACTCTGTTGCTAGTCTTTGCTAGACCACTACTCGAATACAGCTCATCTGTCTGGAATCCACACTGTATATCGGACATTAATACAATTGAGCGAGTCCAGAAGTATTTCACGAGAAGAGTACTACACTACTCTGCTCACAACAAAGTACCCTATATCACCAGCTTGAAATTTTGGGCTTGGACAACCTTGGACTATGCTGCCTATGGTTGGACTTAAGTGTAGTACACAAAATTATCTGCTACAATGTCCTACCCGTCAATGACTACCTCAGTTTCAACCGTAACAATACAAGAGCACACAACAGATACAAACTCAATGTAAACCACTCCGAACTTGATTGCAGAAAGTACGACTTCAGCAACAGAGTGGTCAATGCCTGGAATGCACTACCTGACTCTGTTGTTACACCCTCTAACCCCCACTCCTTTAACCTTAAACTATCCACTATTGACCTCACCCCATTCCTAAGAGGTCTGTAAGGGGCGTGCAAAAGTGCACCATTGTGCCTACCATCCCTGTCCTATTGTCCCCATTTATTCGTACCTATTTCCTGTATTCTTACTCATGTTTATACTTATATCTATTATCTTGTAAGTGACTGACAAATCAAATAAATAAATAAAAATAATTCAAGCTTGATGCTCACCATGATATAGTAGGAAGTAAAATGTGCAACAAAATCACATTAATAAACTGGGGTCCACTGGATGCACAAAAGTTCTGGCTAAACATCAACATCTAAATCCTTTGAATTCACCAAACATTAATTCCATATCTCAATCAGCTAGTTAAGAATGGGACCACAATAGAAGTGTAAACCGCAATCAAATGAAGTAGATACTTGGCATGGACAAAGTCAAATTGGATGGCATTTTGAAAGCACAAAAGAAACAATATGTTTACAATAATCTCTTAAAAGTCAGAGACTTTTAATTCAATGATGAAATCATTGAATTGTTTTAGAATCAAAGATGCATTATTCCAGGTGTGGTCTTAGTAAGATTTTAAATGTATGGTCCTGCATTATCTATTAACCTATAATGTCTTCATCAGAGTGCATATGCAGAATGCATATTGCAGAGTGAATCAGAGTGCATATGTAATCCTCAATTTAAGAATGAGGTTCTTCCCAAAGTCTATCTTTAAGTCAAAATTTTAAGTAAGCCACAACAGCATTATTGTGTAATACTGTAATGAACTTCAAACATTTAACTTGAGTCATTGTGTATTTAAGCCAAATTTTGTTACACTAGGGTTAATTCCTAACTGTTGTCCTAAAACTGGTATCTTCTTAATCCAGAAAGAATTGCTTAAAACCTATAAAGTTAATTACATTTCTGACCATCTTCTGCTCACCCAGACAACTTATTATTTGATGAAAGAGTTACCAAGGGATGAACTGCTTTCCAAAGCACTAATGCCAATGAACTCCTTCCTCCAAAACCCCTTCTTTAAAATAGATGCAAAATATACCTCTGCACCAAGTTTAATGTTATATGAGTCCATAAGTGCCGTTTTTTTTTCTAGAGAGCCCTTAATAGAACATCCATGCTTTTCATATTCTTTGAAATAAGAAAACAGAGACAAGAGATAAATGGGCATTTTGAAAAGCACAAAGAGGTTTTTTTCCCCTCATTTTTTTTCTTTTTAAAGATTACAGGAATATTAACTTGAAGGGTCATGAATAAAATCTACAGGGATATTTCCATGAAAATTACATTACAGAGAGGGATCTGTCTAAGAATAAAGCAAACAAATCCCACACGTGTGTACAGCTTAATATGGAAATCATTTTACAAAATAGGTAAGAATTTTTTAATCATCTATAATCAGAGAAAACCCTGGAGAATGTTCTCATCGTTTCATAGAGTTATTCCCCCTCAGAATAGTCTTGTCATTTTTCACAGTGGTTGCCATGTTTTTCCTCCAATGCCCTTGAATGATCTTGGGTTTAATAGCTTTTTAATGGCAGCAGCAACACAGAGATGCACAGAGATACAAAAGTCTCAGGAAAAAGGAATTGCAGAATCAAAGAATCAAGGGGAAGATATGGATGATATCTTTCAAAAGCAAACCACAAATCTTTCAGAGGGCTAAAAAGGGGTGTAGAGCATAGTAATGGAGAATTTAATCATCACAACTTCTGCTAGAATGCAGAATACAACCTCCTGCTCAATCAAGAGTCCTTATACCATTTCACGTGGCGGTCTAGTCTCTTCTTAAAAGTTACCAGTGATGGGTCACCTACGACTTCTGAAGGCAACCCATTCCACTGATGCATTCTTCTCACTCTTAGGAAATTTCTTCTTAGATTTAGGTTGCTTCTCTTCTTAATTAGTTTCCTTCCATTTCTTTTTCTTGCCTTCTGATGCTTTGGAAAATAGGTTGACCCCCCCCCCCTCTCCTTTGTGGCAGTCCCTTAGATATTGGAACACTGCTATCATGTCGTTCCTAATCCTTCTTTTCTCCAGACTGGCCAAATCCAATTCCTACAACTGTTCATCATATGTTTTAGACTCCAAGCCCTTAACCATCATAGCTGCTCTTCTCTGCATTCTTTCTGAAATCTCAGCATCTTTTTTTATAATGTGGTGACCCAAACTGGATGCAATATTTCAGATATGGTTTTACTAAGGTTAATTACTAACGGAAAAAAAAAAAACCTCTATACTGTGTATGGAAGTTACTGAGTTGTCTTCAATCAATTAATCAGAATAGAGCTGGAAGGGATCCTGGAGACCCAACCTCCTATTCAAGCAGGAAACCCTATACTAGAGGTCTTCAAACTTGACAGCTTTAAGACTTGTGGACTTCAACTCCCAGAATTCGCCCTCCAGTCATGTTAGCTCAGGAATTCTGGGAGTTAAAGTCCACAAGTCTTAAACTTGCCAAGTTTGAAGATCCTTGCCCTATATCATTTAAGATAGATGGTTGTCCAGTCTTTTCTTAAAGACCTCTAGTGATGAAGTACCTACAACTTTTGAAGGCAAGCTGTTACACTGGTTAATTGTCCTCACTGTTAGAAAGTTTCTCCTTAATTCCAGGTTGCTTCTCTCCTTGTTTAGTTTTTAATCGTTCTTTCTTCAACTCCCAGAATTCCTCAGCCAGCCATACTGGATGGGGAATTTGGGGAGCTGAAGTCCACAAGTCTTAAAATCGCCAACTTTGGGGAGCCCTGACTTAGCCCATCAAGTCCAATGCTCTGGACAGTGTAGGAATCCTTATTAATGCATTCCTTGAACACATCTAGTAATGGGAAGTCAGTTACTTCTCTGAATAATTCCATTGTTGATCTATCCTTCCTATTAGGACTTTTCCCTCTAAATGTGTGCTACTTTTTCTGCCAATCCTGAACCTCATCCTAGAAAAACAAAACTATTGCAGATGCTCTCTTTCTACTGGACAGTTGCGTGTAAGGATTGATCCAATCCCTCTACGCAAAAAGAATTTTGTGCACAATTCTGCCCATATCTAAGGGCAATTTTAACATCTAATTCCACCAAAAAATAAACCCCAAGAAACATGTTTACTGGCTATGAAAATCTGAAATATGTTGGTTGCACCTCCCTTTTTAACAAACCCAAAGGAGACAAATCCAACCATGTTCCTTAAGGATTTCTATGCTTCCCGGTTGAAAAGCAATTGTTTATGGCCTCTTGCTCCAAAATGCCACTCTTTCTTTTTTTTTTTCCCCCTCTACATCATTTATTTTTGCAGGCCTCACAGGGAAAAAAGAAAGTTGAGCCAGTGTTTCAGAGATGTCACTCTCTTCCTCTTCTTTTCTTTCCCCCAGTCAATTCAGCAGAGCTGTTAAGTCTGATTAGCTCTTAAAAGAACCTTTGAGTCAGATTTTGAAAGGTTTCTTGCTGCTTCTTGAACATATGCTTAATTAAATTGACCCCGGTCCTGAAGATATAATTTAGATCAACGCTCAACCCAAAACTCTCAGGGCCTTTAGCCAAAGATTTACCCAAGGGGAATGGCTGCAGAGCTGTACGTTTGGTGGGGTGGAAATTTGAAGAAAGAAAATTGCCTTCTCAAGAACTTGCTTGTGAAGAGGCTGAAGAGGAGAAATGTGTGAGGCAGTGGTGGAATTAAAAATATTTTATTACTGGTTCTGTGGATGCACACGGAGCGTTCTAAAATGGGCAATTTTAAGCATGAAAACTTACCGTCAGTTCTGTAAAACAGCTGAGGCACGGTAATCCATTCTGCCATGCGAATCAGCTGAGGTACAAACAAAGGAAATATAGGACAGGAAAGGGTGGGGTTGGGGAGGTGGGGCCAACTGCTGATTGGCACTACTGGATTGCTAGAACTAGTGTGAACCGGCAGCATAGCACTATTAGTATGGGGTAAGTTCTCCTGATGAATGATGCTGTGTCAGACTCAAGAGTCAAATAACATATGCGCAATACTGGAATAAGGAAAGCATACCACCAGAAACAGAAATAATGACAATTATGGCCTGTGCAGAATCAGATAGATTAACCCTAGAATTAAAAAAACAAGGAGGAATCTGAGTACTATGAAACGTGGAATAAATTCTATCAGTGGTTGCATAGGAGAAGGCAAGGTCGGAACATAAGTAGCTAGGATGATTAGAATAATTAGTAAACAAGGTATCAAACAAGAAGATTGTAAATGGTGAAGTAAAATATATAGATGTATAACAATTGTAATGTCAGAATGGACGAACCATGTTGTATTCTTATAATAAAAATAAAAATAAATAAATAGGAAAAAAAAGAGTCAAAGCATAATCAGCTATTGCTAAAAGGATGGAAGGAGATTTTATTTTATTCCTAAAAATTAGAATCCTATTTCCATACTGGAATCCTACACGATACGATATCTTCCTTAAAGCAGGTTATGTTTATTCAAAGGGATGGATGCAACCATGCACAGTTCCAAAGTCCATTCATTAAGAAGTGGATGCTCAAAGAGCCAGAATGAGATATGCACAGCCTTAAGCTTGAAATAGGTTCATTTAGGCTAAGTGTGGGTGGATCTTTTTTTTTTTCCCAGTCTGAGCCCTTCCAGGTATTAATCATATAATTCCATCCGTTCCAGAACTCAGTTCGATGACAGATTTTTAATATTTTTGTCAGAATAAGATTTAAATATGTGTTGATGCTTTGCACTGTTGCTAAAAAAAGAATTGATTGTGCATTTTGGATAACTTCATGCTGTCAAGAAACAAGTTTTGGAGAAATGCATAAGTGGGTAGACAGGTAAATAGCACAATAGACAGATGGGGATGATGCATTAATTTAACATAGGCATCTGCAAACATCAGGTGTTTACCTGGATGCATTTTTAGACTCAGAGGCATCCAGAGCCAATTGTGAGATGAAGGAGCATGTACTGTGACCACACAATACGAACTCCAATCTTTTGCACTTGCATCCTGATATTAGATGCCAGTGTGCAAGATGGTTTCAATGCATTTGTCCCATCATTTGTCCCCATGTCTACAATGGATGTACATAGCTAGTGTCATGACCCCGTTGGAATCTGACTCTGAGGAAGAAGACGAACAGCTAACAGCTGACAGGGAGCGGGAGAGTGGCTCCGTTGGTTGTGAAGGAAACTGGGGAAGGGCAAAGTCAGGCTGGGCAGAGCAGGGAAGAGGTAGAACAAGGGAGAGAGGGTTCAGAGGCCCACCCCCTCTTCATCCTAGGGCAAGCAGGGAAGAATGGAGAAGAAAGCAACGTGGGTTGCATGACTTACGAGGGAGAAAAGGGCCCTGATTCCCTTCACAAGGCATATCTGGGGATGAGTTTAAAGGAGAGGCAAATGGGAGGGGCGATTGTTGGGAATGAGCACTAAGTTTATATAGTGTTGGCTGCTGTTATGTGAATTTCTGGCATCCTCCCAACTGGTTTGATTTACTACCGTGTTACTTCATTTCTGGAACTTCTTATCTTGCCCTGCCAGATTTATTACCTTATCTTGCCTTGTTGGATTTATAATTTAAAGTTTTCTGTTTTCAACATTTGGAATGGAATATCTGCAGCCAAAGACTGTTGCAGGTTCATGGAAGAGTTTTTCTTCAGACCGGAGAATAACTGGAACACTGGGGGCAAAGTTGGAGTTAATAAAGGGACTCATTCTCTGGCTGTGTTGCCTTTGTGCCATGCCCTGGGTCATCACAGTTACAGTTGGGGTAGCAAAGGCTTAGCTCCCACAGGCTACTTTAGAGTCAAACTATCAGGTGAAAGAAGGAGAGGACCAGGATATAGTTCAAAAGTACTACATATTTCTTTCATGCTGCTTAAGATTTTGAAATAATTGTCAGAATAAATTGACATCAGATAACAGTCAACAGACTTCAAGGGGGTTTGGATTTAGACCTCTTATGGGGGTCATAAAGATTCAAAACTTATGATGTATTTGACCCCACCCTCCTCTCCTGCACAAACAGGATAGGCACTTGCAACATCAATTCAGTAAAAGCAATTAGCTTGGTATTCTTTTGTCACTACTATAGCATTTCCATTCCACCATCCAACACAGACAAGCTACAGGTAAGAATCATTGCTATATATTGAAAAGAAAAAATAGCATCTCCATCTTCACGTTCTACTTGCTTTCAAATATCAGATGATCAATAAAACAGTGAAGAACAGGTAAAGCAACACTGTAGGATCAACACTCAGAACACAAAGAATGCATTGAAGTCTAGGTCAATACAATTCTTAGGTTCTTGCACTTCAACTTCAGATGGTCACTATGCAAAGCAGTCACTAAGCAAGTAATGCTAAAGTGGGAAAGCAGGAAGCATTTGTTGCCCTTCCTCCTTTTTAAATTCTAATTTTAAATTTTAAATCCATGAGAAAAATATATAATAGTTCAAACCCAGGTATTTACAAGTCTCTTTTGGTATTATATAGTGACAAATCACATTTTCTTCTATTACAATATGTATCGTTTATTTCATATTCATAGAAGAGCATGATAAAATTCCACACTAGCATCCATCTTAAGATGGTTAAGTAGCATTTTGAAAAGCCACTGTCTGCATAAATCCAGAATGGGTCTAGGGCTGCCCATCAATTTCAGAGTTCCTGCAAAAGCTCTCCATTCTGAATTAGGCCCAAGTTGTGCAAGAAATAATGCATATCCAGTAAGAACAAACCATATTCTACTGTAGAAGTTTTGGAATTTATTATTTGTCTCCAAAAGATCACAATCCTGCAGGCAATGGCTTTCCTTATAATAATCCATGGAAGTGAAAGTTGGATTTTGTTAAAAATAAAATAAAAGAAAAAAATATTGACACTTCTGATAGTGGAGAAGACTCCTGAGAATATCCAAGTCAGCCCAGAAAACAAACCATTGAACACATCAATCCCAATGTTTCCTTCAAGGCACAAAGGATCAGTCTCAAACTATTCTACTTTGGAGCCATTATGCAAAGATCTAACTTTCTGGAGAAGCCTGTAATGCTGAGAAAGAAGGAAGGGGAAGGGGATGGCCAGCATCAAAGTGGATGGACTCAATTATATTGGCAATAGGAACACTACAGGAACACCTAGTGTCAGGTCCAAGCCCAGAAATGAGACATCAAGATCCAATAGAATTCACTCCTTTATTTGTTTGCATCTAATGGACAGAATCTTGCCAAACTAAAGCTATTATGTTCTAAGCTATTGGATATATCCTGAGAGAGTCTAGGGTGTGGCTACCCTGAACCTCTTTTCCCTTGTCTCATCCAGCTGAGGACTGCCCAATCTCTTTTCTTAAACAGTTTGTTTATATACTACAGTAGCTCTATACCAGGCTTTGCCACGAAACTATGTGATCGGGCTTAGTTTTTTTGGGAGGAAAATAAGGGCGGGGGGAATTGTGCCTCTGCCTACCAGCATCCATCAGTATTCATCTGGCTAGCATCCTGTCAGTGTGTGAGAGAGTTGAGGGCTGTTTGGAAGCTGAAACAGTATTTGCTGTGGGAGCAAGAAGGAGACAACAAGGAGCCTGGATGTGGCTTAACTCAACTGTTCCGTAATAAAGCTGGTTAGCGCTGTGAAACTAAAACTGAAACTCCTGTCCTCTGCTTTTGTTTTGCATTTGGAACATATTTCTTTTCAGCTGGGGAAGGGAAGTAGAACATCTTAGCATCAGAGCGTGTTAATAATAATATACGAAATACTAATGCTCTGATGGTCATTTTGAAAAATCCTTTCTTAGTGAATACCTAGAAGCCAAGAGGAACCTACGTGCTGACTTTTAAGTTTGTAGGCTTTACAGTTCAGGAGATTTTGTGATGAGGCATGAGTGGTATTTCGCTTTTATATATATATAGATATAGATATTCACATTACATACACAGGTGCTCAGTGAACAGCGTATTGTCTGGATCATTTTATTTATATATAATACCTTCCCTGCTCCTAATTTCTACCTCTTCTATCCAACTATTTGTAAAACAAATCCAATGTTCGAAAATACTCTGTGTCCTCTTTTTCTTTTATTTTTAGTGTCAATCTGTCCATCTGCACAATCTATTTTTTTTTTTAATTACATCTTCTTCTGTGGGTGTTTCTTCATTTTTCCAGTACTGAGCAAATACAATTCTTGCTGCTGTCAAAACATGTAATATTAACTATAAATTCCATTTATCATAGTTTTTTTAGTATCATGCCTGACAAAAATATTTCTGGCTTATAATCTATGTGTTGCTTTAATATTTTTCCTAACCATGTATGTATTTTTGTCCAATATTTCTTTGCTTTTACACATCTCCATCACATGTGATAATACGTACCTGGTGTCTGGTTTCCAACATCTGGCGGACATGTTTTTAAACATCTTTGCTAATCTGGCCAGTGGTAAATGCCACTTATAAAATGTTTTATATAAATTTTTGATTATGGATTAAAGGGGAATAAATTGAAGGATGTATAAGATAAAAGGGTGGCACACTCTAATTGATACTTAAAGGGGGGAATTTGGGGGAATTATTAGATTTAAGATGGAATTTATTGAATAATAAAATAAAAGTATGTGACAAAATTGCAAATATGACAGATAAAAGTATAAAGGTATAATGAATTTAGAATTAAAAAAATAAGAATGTTAGATTATAGACTAAGATTTGAGAGTATTTAGAGAAAAAGGAATTAAGATAAGATATAAATTGAAAATGGATTTATTAAGTGTAAAGAAAATAAGAATAATGAAGAAAATGTACTGGAAAATGGAAGTAATGATATGATATAGAATTGAATGTGAAAGATAAATATGTAAGAAGGTCATGTTCATGTTGAAATGTAAACCTGGAACCATGTTGTTCACTGAAAGAGATGTTTTTAAAGTATAAAAATAATAAAACATTATTACAAAAAAAAACATTTTATAATAATTTTTCCTTATACATTGTTGCCATTGTCAAAGACTGCCAAATCTCTTAAACTTGGCCTTGGCTCTACATTGTCATATGTCTTCCCCTCTGATCTTGCAGATGCAAGGTCTAACACACCTGAAAATTTAAATTAGTCCTTGAAAGAAATCGAAGGGACCATGCAGATTTGACACTAACTTGGTAGCACATGACCAACATCATTATCATGTTCCAAGCCCTTTCCACAATTGTCATCTTTCACTGGCAAATGGTTGTCAGCGGAGGGCATATTAAATACATCAAGTCCACCTCAGTCAAAGAAAGATTGACTCTTCTACCCAAAAGAAATAATATGCAATGCATTGTTGACTCCAGAAGATATTTTCTTTTTCCCCTTCTTTTTCCTTTAGGAGAGATATTTATTATTTTTCCTGCTACTTCTAAAGAACACTTTACAAAAAAGGGTACTTACTTAAACACTCAAGTGCAACCTGGAAAAGGATGATAATTAAAAGGCCTTTAAAAACCACGTTGCACAACAAAAGCATTTTGTGCTACATGATGCTGGCTCATCTTCTTAATCCTGAGAAATAGGCATTTCGGTCGCAGTTCTTTCAATTATTTTTGCCAGCGAATTATCAGAATAAAGTCAAAGAGTGCCAAGGTGGCTTTGAACTATGCTTTGAAATGAGACCATCCCTTCACCGTCACAAAATAAATCATTCTTTCATAAGATCTGTTGATTCAGGGAATGAGTGGTTGACTCATCTTGAAGACTATTTTCAGAACTTAATCACACTTGTTCATCACACCCAGAAACAGAATCTTTTGAAGGAGAGTATAAATCTGTAAAATGCACCAAAGTATTATCTAGACTCTTCAAAGATCCTGGATCAAGTCTTAATGCTCCTCCATCTGATGCACATTTTGCAAGTATCATGTAAACAGAGAAATATTTCATTAACTCAGTGACAGAAGAACAAATATCAAGAGTAGACATTTATTTCACTTCAGGCATCCCTGCGGTTTGGTAGACCACTCTAGGATAGCCTACTTAGTAGCCATCCTTCCTACCATCACACCACAATTAAGAAGCATCCTTCTGATGACAATTTTGTACTACAGCCTATATGACTTATTCTCTGTACCATCTCTGGCTGTTTGTTAAGGCAAACTCAGGAATTCTACTCAGATTGCAGTAAGTTGGAGCTAAGCTAAGGAGTCACTAGGAGATTGTCCATTTCCTTATTTCTTTACTCAATTCATCTACATCAGGGGTGTCAAACTCAAGGTCCGTGGGCCGGATTCAGCCTGTGATGTGGCTAGATCGGGACTGCTCTTGATACAGCACAGGCCCAGCCCCTGGTGCGTCAGCCCTGCCCCAGGATGGCCAGGCACTTGATAGCCACCATCTGAGAACGAATGTGGTCAGCTTTAGAAGGAAAGAAAGAGATGGGAATGAGAAGGAGAGAAGAAGGAAGGGGAGGGAGGGAGGGAGAGAGAAAGAAGGGAGGGAGGGAGAGAGGGAGATGGAATGATAAAGAGGGAGGCAGGGAAACTGGCCATGCCCACCCTGGCCACATCCACCCCAGCCATGTCCACCCAGCCTCCAAGGTCAACCACAATCCTTAAGAAACTGTTGTGGTTCACCGGCAGCAGGTGCAGATGGCTGAGGTCTCAGAGTGCGAGGACTCAGATGAGGGGCCTGCGTGTGATGCAGGGATGGGGCCAGGACTATCAGGGAGTGGAATCAGGGGTGGGATTCTACCAGTTCGCACCTATTCGCTAGAACTGGTTGTTAACATTCTAAGCAGTTCGGAGAACCAGTTGTTAGAAGAAATTACTGGCCTAATCCTGTAAAAACGGCAGGAAGGAAACATTCTGGTGTTGCTTACAGAAACTGCCTCTCCATTAACTCTTATTACATTCTTGGCAGGACTAGACTTCCTGTCTCAGGAACTTCTCTGGAGGTTTTTTCATCTCCTTTGCTGATACTTTGCTTGTGTGGAATGACCATTCAAAGCTCCAATGGCACTGAAAAAAGTGACTTATGACCATTTTTCACACTTACGACTGTTGCAGCATCCCCACAGTCATGAGAGGCCAGGCGAGGAGATGCGTGCCTCGATGTGAGTTGGCCATGCCCAGGCAATAACATGACCACCAAGCCATGTCCACCCAGTCACATGACCACCAAGCCACGCCCACCAACTAAGCCATGCCCACAGAACCGGTTGTTAAAATTTTTGAACCCTACCCCTGAGTGGAATGCTGCCTTCGGAGATTGTGGAGGCTGGCAGCAGCGATGAAGAGGTCCCTGATGAGCCTGTGCCCAGTGTGCATGCACACAGGGTTGCTCGAAGAAAAGAGCAGCTGCAGCACAGGCGACTAGGGAGTAAGGCTGCAAAGTAATGGCCCCTTCCTTAAGAGATAAAAGCCAGCTGAGAAACTGGAGTTCTTTGCAGGAAGCAAAGAAGTTTTTGCACTCAAGCCTTGTGGATGTTCGGACTATCTTAGTTTGTGTTTGGAAAATCTTTGTGTTTGAAATATTTCTTGGCAACTTTAGTTCTTGGCAGCCGTGCACAACCTTGACAAGGCTCATTCTTATCAGAGACAATTAGTTTGAAACAGCCTTTTAAGCGTGTAGGAACAGAATTAGTAAAGAATCATTAAAAGGTTTTGCTGTTACCTCTGTTTGGTATTTATTTCCATGGAAAAAGGTTTGGATCAGACCAGAAACCATAACCCTCAATGAAATCACCCCTGATCTACATATATCAAGCATTCTCTCACATGCACAAAACCAGTTGGGTTGGAAAAGATTGGGATTCACGGCACTGCCCTCACAAGTTGAAGGGAATAGGGGATGTAACACTATTATTTTGGCAAGGTCAAACTCAAACCCCTCTTTATAATGGTGTTCAGTGAAACAGAAAAGATATCTCTCATATACTTGTCATCATACAAACCTCATTACACATTGGTAATGAGTCCACTTTTATGACGGCTTAGCAGAATAACTAGATGTGGGATATCAACTCAATTGTACAAATCCAATCTGCCACTAACCATAGATAATCAATTTATTCATGAGTTTCAGATATGAATTTGAGGTTAATTTTCTCTTCTGCAACGGCCTAATAGAAACCTCCTATGAGAAGACTATATATTTGACAAACAGTCAAGCTAGCCCAACTGGTGACAAAGGAGCAGGGGTGCCTCCTGCTCCTTATGCCCCCATTTCATTCTGTTTGCCTGCAGGGAATTTGTGAGCATACAGCATTACCAAACACTTCCTTCTAAGGACAGGTGACATGTAAGAACACTACATAAAATAGCAAAGCTGCATTATCTCAGAATTACATGATGTCTTCCTTACCCAGACTTCAACCTACATTTTGGTTTAAAACATTATGTTAGACTAAAACATAGACTTGACATGCTCTATGATCTAAAGTGTTGTGGCTCTCCAGCAGCCAGCAGAGCTGGTGAGGAGGTTAGGGAGGAACATGGGCCAGTCCTGGGGTCTGGGAAAGGCTCTGATGAGTGCTCTCCATTGGAGGCAGAGATGGGGCCAGGGCCATCTGGCAGTTATCAGCTTCCTTTAGAGTCAGAGATCAATAGGGCAGAAGAATAGCTGGAGCCTGTTCCTGATGTGAGCATGCACAGAGCTGCCAGGAGAAGGGAACAGTTAAGGAACAAGGAATAAAGGCACAGGTGGATGGTGAATTCCCTCCTATAGGGAATAAATAGGAGCGAAAGGGGAGTGGTGTTTGCAAGAGACAATTAGTTCGTTTAATTAGTGTGAAGATTTGTTTGTGACTCACAGAGACTCCTTGCCAAGTATTTCCTTGGACAGCATTGCATTTGGAAGCTATCGGCCTGGCAGCTCTCCAAGCCTGATAAGGTCTGTGGTTGCAATTCACCCTTGAAAGACTGTTTGCCGGGACGTTTTGTTGGGACAAGGAGTCTGTTTCGTGATTTTGTGAAGCCTAGCTCAGAACATTAAGTCTACCTCTACTACATAACCCCTGAGGCTATCTGTCATTCTCTGTCTATAAGACAAGTCAACAAGGAAGAATATAAAAGAAAATCAAAAGTATAAAGGGACTGATTACTGTATGTATGTGTATGATCCCCTCTTTTCTTTTTCTATATTAAAATACGCGTGAAGTACTTAATATGGACAAAAGTTTGACTCTCTTGCAGTCATAAAACAGCTGATCCTTTGCTTCCACTCAGTTTACTAAACAGTGATCTACATAAATACATTACTTTTTGGCAGTGTAAATCACAAATGCAAGGGTCCTATTCTAAGATTAACAACACACATTATCACATCATCCGGTCATGCACATCCTCCTCCTGCTAACTTTAGAAGAAGGAAATCAATGTCACCTGTTAGCTGTCCTTAGTCTTTAAGGACAGAGCACTATTTAGATCAACTAATCCAAGTCTTCATAAATACAAAGAAGCAATCCAAGAAGCACTTTTTGTTCTATCACATTCTGTTAAAAAAAAAAAAACACCCTGTAAATATGTAATTAGAGCTGTCTGGAATCAATCAGCACAATTTAGCACACGCACAAGCCTTACTCCTTTAGTGAGCAAGTCACGCGGCTTAATTATGACTTCCGTCATGTTGCAGTTGTCAGCTTTGCAGTTCAATCTTCATTTCAAGCTGGGCAGCAATAACCTTGAGATAGACAGTTGGAACTCTGGAAGCCAATGGAGTATCATCCAAACTTCAGCATTCAAAAATGGAGCAGCTTACCTCCAGAAGTTGTGGGTGCCCCATCACCTGAGGGTTTTAAGAAGAGATTGAGTAGACATTTGTTTGGAAGGGTATTGGGCAGGGCTGTCAAACTCATGGCCTGTGGGTGGGTATGTCATGTGCTGGCCACACCCACGACCAGTTTAGAGGAAACAGGTCCCAATACTGTTCTGACCCAGCCTTAGCAGAACCAAGAAACAGACTTCTTGTTCCGAAAAACCCCCTCTTTATTTAGCTATTGTGAATTCACGGCATTCACACACCTAAAAGTCCAGGCAATAATACTTCCAAGGGTTAACTGCAGTAACAGACCTTATCAGTTCCTTAGGATACTTGCACAGGCTGGGAGCTTCCAGCCTGGAGTTTTAAATTAAATTCTGGCAAGTAGTCTCTGAGACACGAACCATGATGAGCAATTCTTCCAAAAGAAATCCTAATGGTTGTCTCCTATGACACCACTTCCCCTTTTCTTCTATTTATTCCCCAGCCAGGGAGGGGCTATTCAATGTCCACATATGCCTTTCTTCCTGAGTCAGCTCCTTGTCCTCAGTTGTTCTCCCCTCCTGACAGGTCTGCACATGTGTGCATCTGGAACAGGCCCCAGCTGCTCTTCTTCCCCACTTATCTCTGACTCCGAAGGCAGCTGGGAAATGTGGGACGGCCTCTGGCTCTATCTCTGCTTCCAATGCCAGAGCATCCATCAGAGCCTTCCCCAGACTCCAGGACTGACACAGGTTCCTCCCAACCTCTTCATCGTCTGAGTTTGTCGCCAGCTCCGCTTGGCAGCTGGTGGGCCACAACAGATATGTCATGTGACAATGCTGTGACAATGAGAGTTTGACACCCCTGGCATAGGATTTCTTGATTCCATTCCATTTTCCATTTTATACTTCATTCCATTCTATAATGCACTCGATCCCATCCCATCCCATTCTATATTCAACTCTATCCCATCCCATCCCATTTTCTCTTCTATATTCCATTCAATTCTGTATTCAGTTCCATTCTATAGTCCATTCCATTAGTCAATTCCATTCCAATCTATATTCCACTCCATTCCATTTTCTCTTTTATATTCCATTCAATTCTGTTTCAGTTCCATTCTATATTCCATTCCATTCCATTCTATAGTCCATTCCATTTTCCATTTTATATTCCATTCCATTCTATATTCTACTCAGTGGTGGGGTTCAATTTTTTTTACTATCGGTTCTGTGGGCATGGCTTGGTGGGCATGGCAGGGGAAGGATATTGTAAAATCTTCAGCCAGAGATGGTATTTTCCGGTTCTCTGAACTGCTCAAAATTTCTGCTACCAGTTTTCCAGAACTGGTCAGAACCTGCTGAATACCACCTCTGCTCCAAGATCTCTTTCAACTCTGTTATTCTGTAATTCAACAGACTAAAATACAACTCATAGTTGTTCAATATCCAGATGTGAGAACTTGAACTCCAGAATTCTTAGGGATAGCCACAGTAGCTGGGAGACGTGTAAACTATTGTCCATATTTCTGAAAATCGTCTTGATTAGGAAACACTGGTATTTATAACATTCTTAATTATTTATTCTTAACGTGTTCATCAGAGCACATGGTGGATAACAATAGAGTAATTGATTATGATTTCTTGAACTTTCATCTTTTTTTCAATTTGAGATGATTTGCGCATAGCAAATTACTTGTAAGCTTGTTTTTATCGTGATCTGTGTAAAGTCATATCTCAATTTGATTGAAGAATGTACGTTAAAAAGTTTAGCTATGTATCCAATGCTTGTGTTGGCCATCCAATGAATGGACCCTGCTTCAATTAGATTAGAACCTCTTCTGGAATTTCATTTGTTAGGAATTACAATTAATGTCTACATTCACCTTTTCTTTGATTGCTACAAAGACAGACTATTCAGAAAGCTATTATAGCAACGTTTTTGATTTATTGGAAGTTCTCACCCACATAATTAATGTAATTAATTTAGTCTAATAGTTTAAAAGGGGGGAAAATAAGTAGGCATATTTCACCAGTGGAATTGCCCCAAGATAAAAAGTCTATTATATCCACAGATCAATTTTGACTGAATAACCAGAAACTACAAATTGCTGGTAGACTTGAATACTTCTATATTTATTTATTGCATTGCATTAAAAATGAATGAAGTGTCCAGCTCAGTGGCAGAACATTTGAACCTTGGCTGACTCAAAAAAAAAAAAAAATGAGCAAGGCAACCCTGGTTAGCAAATGAACTTGATTGTTTTCTTGCAGACGTTTCATCACCCAATTAGGTAATGTCATCAGTGCTAGAAGGGAATGGAGTTCACTCTATTTTTATGTATTAGTGGCTTGCCCAATCAGGGTTGATAGGAGAGATTTTGGTGGTTCCTTCAATAGGCTGTTGTTTATTATTATCTTGTTGGGCTGAGTTGGTAGTTCAGACCAATGGTGGGATTCAAAATTTTTACTACTGATTAGTAATTTTTTTTTAACTAATCAAGGAGAGAAGCAAGCTAGAACTAAGGAGAAATTTGCTGACAGTGGAAGGCCTTGCCTCCTGGGTGTAGCTTGGTGGGCGTGGCAGGGAAAGGATACTGTGAACTCTCCATTCCCACCCTACTCCAGATACTGCAAAATCCCCATTCCCTCCCTACCCCACTAACCTTCTTTCCAGCTCCATTCTCCTGTGCAGGGCAACAAAAGGAGACCCAGCCAATCAGCTGGACTCGGGAGGCAGAGAATAAATGGGGGTGAGGCCAATCAGAGGTGGTATTTGCTGGTTCTCTGAACTACTCAAAATTTCCGCTACTGGTTCTCCAGAACTGGTCAGAACTTGCTGAATACCCACCTCTAGTTCAGACTGAGCACCAACCCAGCCCTATTGTAACCAAGACTAGACATTAGCTTCATAAACAGCCAGGAACAGCATGAAACACAAGCAGCTTAGGTTAAGTGGCAGAATTCCTCAAAGTTTACAAGCTCTGCTACTTTCTTATCTAACACAAGTCTTTTTTTTCCCCCTACTCACCGACTGCAGGAAAGAACCAGTTAGCTCCAAAGCCTAGAAATGCAAGCAGAGTGACGAGAGAAAAAAAAAAAGGGCAGAAATTGGGAAGGAAGGAGGGATATCATGATACATCCTACATTGTGAATAAAAATGGAGCCTATGAAATAACAAATGGACTTGGGATAAAGGACAAGAAGCAATGGATGGAAACTAATCAAGGAGAGAAGCAACCTAGAACTAAGGAGAAATTTCCTGACAGTTAGAACAATTAAGCAGTGGAACAACTTGCTTCCAGAAGTTGTAAATGCTGCAACACTGGAAGTTTTTAAGAAGAGATTGAATAACCATTTGTCTGAAGTGGTGTAGGGTTTCCTGCCTAAGCAGGGGGTTGGACTAGAAGACCTCCAAGGTCCCTTCCAACTTCGTGATTTCTGTTATTCTGATCAGTAGCACCAAGTTGCTTTGTACAAGTTGGTGGAGAGTGCGGCCGCGCGGGTGATTCTGGAGGCTTCTCGTAGCTCCCATGTTACACCGCTCCTGCGTGAGCTGCATTGGCTTCCGGTAGCCTTCCGGGTGCGATTCAAGGTGTTGGTCATCTATAAAGCGCTCCATGGCTTGGGACCCGCGTATTTACAGGACCGTCTTTTGCCACCATCGACCTCTCTTCGGCCTGTGCGCTCTCACAGGATGGGCCTCCTTGGGGTGCCGTCAGCTGGACGATGTTGGCTGGCGACCCCGAGGATACGGGCCTTCTCTGTGGGAGCACCCTCCCTTTGGAACGAGCTTCCCCCAGAGATACAGACTATCCCTAGAATCTTCAGGCGCGCATTGAAGGCCCATCTTTTTCAACAAGCCGGTCTGACTTAGTAGTATTGTGGGGTTTTAAATTTGTTGTTTTATATGCCCTTGTTTTTTTTAACTCAGCCACATTTAATTTGTTTTTAAATTTTATATTTCTCTGTATTATTGTTCTTAGTCTGGCTGTACACCGCCCCGAGTCCCAAATGGGAAAGGGGACTGTATATAAATTAAATAAACATAAATATAAACAAGATTCCAGCAGTTTGAGAAATCCATAAATAGACGGATTCTTCTTGAGTTTTTGCCATAGATGAAAAACACTGATAGGAAAATTAACACGGAAGGGGAAAAGATGTAGATGAAGAATATGCCAATGGTATCGACCCTGTGAAAGGTTTACCAATACAGCTGAATGAAAAGCTGTGTGTTGTGTGTTGGACTCCATTAGCCTAATAATAGAGCTAAAGACAATGCTTCCCTGGACCCCTATTTGAAGGAATACCAGAATGGTTTTAAAGCATTCCCACTCCCCTTCTACTGCTTTTGTTGAAGGGATCCTTAATTTGAATACAGTAAGCAGATAGAGTAAAGAGCATACACATTATTTTAAAAGAACAGTTCATTGGAAGGCATTAATTGCCCGTCACAAAGGAAAGGTGTAATCCAGTTTGAAAAGGCGTGTTGTCTTTTACATGTATATTACCCATAACAAAAGAAAGGTAGTTATAAGGTTGGCCTACACAAAGAGGGCCAACTTGCTTCCAGATCAGAACAAGTATTATCCATTTATAAAGGAGCCAGCTGTCTCTCTTGCAATGCAGCTGTTCAGCAGGGAGAAAAAGAGAATAAAATGGAATGTATTGGGCAAAACAAACCCCATTTAAGCTTTCAGGACATGCTGGTTCATTAACCAAGCTCAGCTTCCAGATTTCAGGAACAGCCTAACAATGAAGAACAGGATTCCTGCATTTTGTCGATTCCTTTCTACCTGTGACATTTGTATCAATTCCATCGAAGCAAAAGCAGGACATGTCATTTTGACTTGTTTGGTTTCCAACATTATAGATTGCATAACTGACATGGTTTCCGTGGCTATGTTAAGCTTGGCTTCCCAGCGCACAGGAACACAAAGCAAGTCCTATCCACTCCTTTGAGAAACTGAGAAAACCACAAAAACTCTTTTGGGTTTATTTCACTGTATCTGAGTTGACATTTGAAGGGTATTTAAACACTTCTGCCAGTGATGGTGTTTGACTTTCCCAGATGTTCAAGGTCTCCTTCTTTGTTGTCTGGTGAACTTTGTAGGGGAATTTCAAGGGTGTCAATGGAAACATTTGGCTTCCCTGAGGTCTTGCATGTGCAAATCAAGGTCCTCAGAAAATTTTAGGACTGAGTTACAGCAAGACAATCTCTGGATATTTTAGAGGACACAAATGGGGTACGAATGATAGCATACACTATGTGGACCAGATTAACAGAGTTGGAAAGGACCTTGTAGGTCATTTTATCCAACCCCCCACCAAAGCAGGAGACCCTACACCATTTCTGACAAATGGCAGTCCAATGTCTTCTTGAAAGCCTCCAGTAATGGAGCTCCCACAACTTCAGCAGGGAAGCTGTTCCATCGGTTGATTGTTCTCACTGTCAGAAAATTTATCCTCATTTCCAGGTTAAATCTCTCCTTGTTCAGTTTCCATCCATTATTCCTTGCCTGGCCTTCAGGTGCTTTGGAAAATAGCTTGACCCCTTCCTCCTCTCTGTGGCAGCCCCTCAAATACTGGAAGACTGCTATCATGTCTCCCCTGGTCCTTCTCTCAGTAGACTAGCCAGATCCAGTTCCTGCAACCGTTCTTCATATGTTTTAGTCTCCAGTCCCCTAATCATCCTGGTTGCTCTTCTCTGTACTTTTACTAGAGTCTCAACATCTTTTTTATAGTGTGGTGACTACTATAGTGCAGTATTCTAGGTGTGGTCTTACTAAGGCTTTATAAAGTGGTATTAGCACCTCCCTTGATTTTGATTGTAACCCTCTGCAGTTTAGGATTGCATTAGCTTTTTTGGCTGCTGCCACACATTGCTTGCTCATATTTAACAGGTTATTCACTAAGACTCCAAGATCCCTCTCACAGTTCCTGCTATTAAGCTTGCTTTCACCCAGTCTACATGTGTACTTTTAGTCTTTCTTACCTACATGTAAGACCATATTGCATCCAGCTTTGAGTACCCTAGTAACTGAGACATAGTCTGCATGTAAAATATTATTTCCCTTAGCTTAGCCTTCTCTGTATCTTCAGCTCTGTAATTTCAGTGATATTGGGGGGGGGGGGGGGTGGAGGAATGAGCAGCAGCTTTTGTCTTCTAAAAGGCTAACAATGAGCACATTAAACAAGACTGCAGAAATAGACATGAGACGTGTTTTTAATAGAAGATGATCGATGGAATGGATTTGACATTTCTGAGTCAGTTAATATTTATACTGGAGCAAACGATCAGTCTGAACATTTAGATTGTGCTGAGTTTCACTCAAAAAAGGAGAAAATCTTGAAGACTCCTACCTAGGAAGAGGTGAATTCCGATGTATCCCCTTTTCCAGGGTTTGTGAGCCAACCTTCCCTCAATAAAGACACTTGGACTCAAATATGGCTTACCAGTGCATCCCACTGCCTTGCTCTATTCTTCTTTCCCCTTGCCAGTTGCACTTGAATTCTGCCTGGACTGCTCTGTCCACTCTCTGATCTTGTTGTGGCCTGTCGGTCACCGGCCTCTCCAGCAACCAAATCAGAGGAGAAAGAGAAGGAGGCGTGGGAATCGGGGTCAGCATTAGGGCAACCTGAGAGCTCTGAGAGGGAAGAGGGAATGGAGCTGGCAGAGAGAGAGAGAGAGACAGAAACTGAGCCCTCAGATGGAGAGTCAACAGTCCCCAGGCCAGGAAGTGGCTGATGAGGAAGAAGAGGAACAGCTGGGTCCAGTGCCCGACATGCAGATGCGCAGAAGGCAGAGGAGAGGAGAGCAGTGGAAATCCATGGGCTGATCCTGGGGAAGGAAGAGCCATTGTTGCTAGTGAGGCTCCATCCTAGCTCTGGGGATAAAAGGCAGAGGGCAGAGATGAATAGATGTGGCAGACAACTATTCATCTTCTGGCCGGATGGACTTGTTAGCTATTCCATTGGTTAATTGCTCTCATCATTAGGAAATTACTCCTTAGTTCTAGATTGCTTCTCTCCTTGGTTAGTTTCCAACCACTGTCTTGCCTTTTGGTACTTTGGAAAATAGTTTGACCCTTCATCTCTGTAGGAGCCCTTCAAATATTGGAACAATGCTATTGTGTCTTTTGCATAGCTCCTCTTGTCTGTGTTTGGGTTGTTACATTGGTAATGAAACACTTGGTTAATGTGGGTTATATTTCGATTTCTTCGGCTAATAAAGATACCAAGGAAAGGTAGTATCCTATATTGTTTTCTTCTTCCCTTGTGAATATTGTTTCTTTGAAGATGTTGTGGATCATTTCACATGCACTCTCTACTTTTTAATTACAAGAAAAGTGTCATCGGTATACAAAATCCATACTCCTGGTTGTATGACTGCAGAAAAAACAATTACTACCGACCTACCTTCAATCGAAGACCTGTATACTGCACGAGTTAAAAAGTATATTTACACGAGTTAAAAAGAAAATATTTACAGACCCCTCACATCTTTGACATAAACTGTTTCAACTCCTACCCTCAAAACGACGCACTGCACACCAGAACAACTAGACACAAGGACAATTTTTCCCCAAACGCCATCACTCTGCTAAACAAATAATTCCCTCAACACTGTCCAACTATTTACTAAGTCTGCACTACTATTACTTTTAATCTTCTCATGACTCCTTATCACCCATTCCCTCCTACTTGTGACTGTAACTTTGTCATTTGTATCCTTACGATTTATATGGACTGTTTCCTAGTATGATTTGATTGCTTCTTGTACCCTATGACTATCATTAAGAGTTGTACCTGATGATTCTTGACTCTTGACAAATGTATCTCTTCTTTTTATCTACACTGAGAGCATTTGTACCAAAGACAAATTCCTTGTGTGCCCAATCACACTTGGACAATAAAGAATCCCATTCCATTCCATTCTATTCCATTCTATTCTATGTTTGGCACTGCTGTCATTTCTAGTCACTGCATTACAGTATAACTAGTCTAGTGAAAAGAAGAACTAGGTGGTGACATGATAGCAATCTTCCAATACTGCCTCAAGGAAGAGGGGTTCAATTTATTTACCAAAGGACCTGAATGCAAAAGAAGAAACAACGGATGGAAACTAACCAAGGAGAGAAGCAACCTAGAACTAAGGAAGAAATTCCTAATAGTGAGAACAATCAACAAATGAAACAAATTGCCTTCAGAAGTTGTGGGTGCCCCATTACTGGAGCTCTTAAGAAGAGATTGGACAGCCATTTATCATAAATAGTATACGTCTCCCATGAGAGCAGGGGGTTGGATTAGATGACCTCCAAGATCCTTGTTACTGTTACTGTTAGTCTTTAGCGTTAACCAGAGAGTAGTAAGGAGAAATAGTGTTCATTTCAATTTGAAAATGGGAGAAAAACAAAACAAAAACCCTTACCTCCTTCTCTCTAAAATGGCACAAGCATGTGTGACTCATCACAGTCCATTGTAAAATATTCCTTAAAGTTACAAACATACTTTCTCATATTCTATTGTTTTATGAAGCTACATTTTGCATTAATCTCTTCAGTTTCTTTCCTACTAAGTTCTCAAGCTCCATCTATTGGCGAAAAGTGCCAGAAATTAGGGGCCAGCTTGAAAAAGCAATGTATCCTATAAACTGCAAAATAATTATGTTGTGAGATCGTCAAATGCTACTTCATATTAATACTTGGGCATGCAATTATTTCATAGTCAATGCCAGTTTGGAATGTTCTGTTAAATTTCTCGTTGCAATTAAAGACAAATACAGAAAAAAAAAACAGAGAGTATTCTATTTTACTCTGACAGAAGAATAATTTCTCAAATGTTCTTTTTTGGAAAAAACAACAACCTACTCTACTTTAAAAAAATAAAATAAAAAAGATCTGTAAATTTGAAGCTTGAATAAATAAAGAAGGAATTTTGATGGTTTCTAATTTAAAAGTTTTTAATCTAACTACACCAAACTTTTTAAAAAAATATTCAACCCAATGAGATAGATAATACTATATACAGGTAATTTTGCTATGTATTCTGCTTCCCCTCCAGCATTTACTCAATGTGTACACAATTGTGTACTTAGTACACAAACATAAAATGTAGGAACCATCCAATTTTTCATATTTCAGTTTAAAATTGTCCCAAGATAATTTTTATTATTTTCACATCTCAAGGAACTCTGAGCATGGAATATTTACATGCTTGTGAATATCTGAACTTGCAGCCAATCTGTGTTTGCCCTTTCAGGCGAATAAATAAGCAGAGAGAACAGATAGCCAGTCGTGACTGGCTATTGACCATTAATCCAAATTCTCTAGCTCAATGTTTTTCAGCCTTGGCAAATTTCAGGTGGCTGGAGTTCTACTCGCAGAATTCCCTAGCCAGGCATGGTTTTTCTGGGAGTTAAAGTCCACCCATCTGAAATTTGCTAAGGCTGAGAAACACGGCTCCTAGCCCAATTATGAATAAATATCCTTTCTGTTACAAAAAATAAGAAAATTTTATACCTGTGCTCACTATGATGGCAAACTCGTTGGCTTCAAAATTTCTCCTGCTGGCACCTTATTCATGGACTTAGAGTCCAGAGGAGGCATGGATCAAGAATTCAAAATGTGATAATCATTTCACTGAAATGACATTTTTCTCTTAAGGTACAATACTGTTAGTACAGTGCTGCATCAGGCGTGTGCGAATATTCAAAGGAGCGCTTCCTGAGTGAAAACCATAGAGGCCGAGTGGTAATTTGCTTTTCGACATCGCAGAGGCCGCAGCCTTTAACTACAATGGATAAATATTTCATGAAGATTGCAACAGCACTTAGACTGATATACAGGGTTGGGCTGCTATGGATTCACCTGGGTTTGTGCAGACCCATTACTAATGTTATGGCTGGTTCGGCGAACCATCAAATCCCATCCCTGGCTGGCCCCTCCCACCCCTTCCCTCTCAGGAGTCTCCACACGGCTCATTTTGGATGCAAGGTTCGGGGAGGGGTGAAAACCGGTCTCCTGGGAGTTCCAGAAGTCCAGAAATGGGCCCGTTTCTGGCCTTCGGAGGGCCTCTGGAGCCCAGGGGAGACAGTTTTCGCCCTCGCAGAGGCTTAAGGAAAGGCTACAGAGCCTGGGGAAGGTGAAAACACATCCCCCCATCACTACCATGGTGCAGGAGGCTGAGTAGGCCATGCCCACCGTGGCCACGTCCATCCAGCAACCGGACAGAGAACCTGTTACTGACATTTTTGAAGCCTACCCAAATTGCAGCAGACTTATCAACATGGGCATTTTCATCCCATTAGCCATTAGCAATAGCACTTAGCTTTATATACTGCTTCACAGTGCTTTTACTTCCCTCTCTAAGCAGTTTACAGAGTCAGCCAATTGCCCCCAACAATCTGGGTCCTCATTTTACCCACCTTGGAAGGATGGAAGGGCCTTGGTGGTGCAGGCTGTTAATCATCTAGCACTTAGCTCAATTGCCTGCAATTAGTGCAGGCTCGAATCCCACCAGGCTCAAGGTTGACTCAGCCTTCCATCCTCTCGGGGTAGGTAAATTGAGGACCCAAGAATGTTGGGGGCAATAAGCTGACTTTGTAAAATGCCGTTTGGAGGGGCTAAAATGCCCTAGTAATAAGCAGGCACATACAATGGAATGAAGGCTATTGCCGAGCACTTAGCATGGTGCTCCATAGATTGTAAGCCGCCCTGAGTCTCCGGAGAAGGGCGGCATATAAATTAGATAATAAATAAATAAAATAAATAAAATAAATGGAAGGCTGAGTCAACCTTGAGCCTGGTGAGATTTGACCTGCCAAATTGCAGGCAGCTGGCAGTCAGCAGAAGTGGCCTGCAGTACTGCACTCTGACCACTGCATCACCGTGGTTCTTTTGAGATAGATTGGACCCGACACAACTTTCATCCCACAAGGCAAAACACCTTGTCTCATTAGAGCCTCTGAAAAGTTGTCAAAGGACTGGATTCTAACTTGAGGCAAGTGTGTTTTAGGATACAATTCAAGGTGCTGATTGTCATCTTTAAAGCTTTTCATGTGCTGGGAGTGGGTCACCCAAGGGATTTCAGTTGTCTCTATCATTTAATTTGGTCCAGCCTACTGGGCAACCTCTGAATCCAAAGTGATGAAAACCGGAAGATGTGCCTTTTCTGCTCTAGGGCCTGGCCTCTTGAACATCCTTGGTTTTTTTTTTCTTTTTAATGACCCTGTCATCCCTTAATTTGGGTAAAATTAAGATTAATTAATTAATTAAATTAATTAATTAAAATTAATTAATTAAAATGCTGAGCATTTAATGGCCAGATGCCCTTCCTGACTCCTACATGGTGTTCACAGCACATTTCTCTTTCTAGCTAAACAAAATCATCTTTTAATGATATCATAACCCTTTGGTGGGGTGGAGTCCAGGCAACTGAATGGAGCTGAGTGTTTTCACTAGCCGGATGCCCTTCCTGTTGCCGATGCGGAGTTTTTTTTTCTCCAGCAGATATATTCTCATTGTGCCCAGAGAGATAAATATCTGTCTCAACCTAGGATTGAACTCCCAGCCTCCTGATTGTGAGGTGAGAGCTCCACCTTTGGCCCACGCAACACGCATTTCTAGCTAAACAAAATGAATAAATAAAATCGCCGGTGAATATCAGTGGGACTTATCCCATACAAATAGCAAGTTTACAACTCTATCAGGGACCCCCCATTGATGGAAATCTATGTCTCTGCAGCAGGTGTAGTTAATAGGAATGAATAATATGACTGGAGTTTCTAAGCATTCCAAATCTATCCGGCACACAATATCTTGTTGACTTATACATAAATCAGGAGCATTTCCTCCAAAAATCCTTGCACAACCTGGAATGTAATGTGATATCCATGCTCACTCAGCATACCGCAAGCTTGGCGCTCAGAGCCAAGCTCTTGAGAGGCATATGCTTAAAAAGTGCTTTATACTAAGCCTCTTACTCTTGCTGAAACGCATTGATTGTCACCAAATTGTGTGAACCCCCAAAGCCAGCTGCTTTGTAGACAAATATGCAGAAGTGCTTTAATGTTAATCTCCCGATGCTTCCTGAAACGCTCCCTGGTTTTTCAGGGAGCGACGTGACCAGATCGTCTGAGCAAGCAACTTTTTGTTGGAGGAGTCTTTGTTAGGAGATTCAGTTCTCATCTAAGATGTTTTCCTTTGCCAGCCTTACTGGCCCGCCTCCAGGCATAAAGAGGTGTTATTTTGGCAAGCAAGAACGGCTTAATTTATGCTACCGCAGCTAACATTGGCTCCCCCCCCCCAAAAAAAAAAAAAAGCTAAGGGGAGATTTTTGGAAGGCATCGTTGGAAGAAATATCCACATGGTTCAGTTCCAAGCGGGGGAAAAGAAACATGGAAACATAGAGGCTGGTTGGAAAGATGGTTTAATGAAGCAGAAGCATATGGGTGGTTCTGGACAGCTGACCACATGGAGTTGAGCGTGGAGGGGGATTTATACCTTCTCTTGGGCTTTGAACTTGAGCTTCCTGTTCCTGTGCAAGAGCATGTATTCTATTGGCTGTTGTCAGACTCCCATGGGGCCATGTACAAATCCTAGGAATTTGTCTGAGCTAATCTTGGTTGAAGTTTGGCTGATGCAATGAAGAGGCTTGTTGGGCAATTCCTATTATGGCTGAGGGCTAACCCTACTTTTCTTCAGATCTTGCTGAAGGGAATAATGGATTACCAAATCTGCATTTCTAAAAGCTGTCCTTCCTTCCTTCCTTCCTTCCTTCCTTCCTTCCTTCCTTCCTTCCTTCCTTCCTTCCTTCCTTCCTTCCTTCCTTCCTTCCTTTCTGTCATCATGCATGGAACACATGCTCTCTTACTTTCCTCCTGGTAGGATGTAGTTTTCTGGCTTTGCTTCTATAATTTATTTCATGTAAGTAAATCCCTTTATGTTAGTTATAAAATCTTCTTCACTAATTGCCCCGTTTGATTAACATGCTCATGAGCATATACAAACTGCTTCAACATCCAACAGGTTCCAACCTCTTTTGGAAACTCTATGGTAGTGCTACCTCAAGAACTTTTGAAAGCTTCCAACCTACACTCTGAAATTGTCTCCTAAATCACTCCCAGCCCACATGGAAATTTGTTCTTTCACAGCTGGAATCAGGCAGCTCTGTGATGCTTATATTATTTCTGACTTCTGCTCCATATTTAGCTCCATTTTCATAAAACATAGAATAATAGAGTTGGAAGGGACCTTCTGTGGTCATCTAGTCCAACCCTCTGCTTGAGTAGGAAATCCTGTACCATTTCAGACAAATGGTTGTCCAGTCTCTTTCTGAAAGCCTCCAGTGATGGAGCACCCACAACTTCTGAAGGAAGTACTTCTGTCTCGTGTAAACTTATGATGTCCAACTAATTCCTTAGAAAAGGGATCTTCAAACTTGACAGCTTTAAGACTTGTGGACTTCAAGTCCCAGAATTCCTCCTCCAGTCATGTTAGCTCAGGAATTCTGGGAGTTGAAGTCCACAAGTCTTAAACTTGCCAAGTTTGAAGACCTTTGCCTTAGAATGATAGTGATTTTTTAATAGTAAAAAAAAAAAAGGAAGTAGGGTTGACCCAAATATCCATGAAGTCTCTTTGATCCAACCAAAAGGGTTATAGACAGCAGCAAAGTTGTTACAGAATTGATCCAATCAATTGCAATGACTCCACCAAGGCCTTTGGATAGCAAGGCTTTCTATAAGATCTTAAACATCTTCCTTTTTTTGTACATTGCTATAGCAACCAGTGGGAAGATGAAGATGTACACATAAAGTGAGTGTCTATTATTATTATTATTATTATTATTATTATTATTATTATTATTATTATTATTATTATTATTATTATTATTATTATTATTATTATTATCATTTCTGCTTAGGGAATTGTTTGTTCTTTTAATCTGATGGCCAAAGATTCTATACTGCAGAACTGTAAAGAATGCTTTTCTATAGGTAATTAGGTCTGACTGCTCCATTAATTTGGCCCTGGCCTCACAATAATGAACCTGTGGTAGAATGATATTCTGTTAGATGGCCTAGCGCTACAAACATTTCTAACTGACTCACAAGAATGCTGTTTAGAAACTGCTGAATTTTTCCCTGCCTTCTGGGGCTTGAAAGACATCTAATCCAGAGCATTGAGACCAGCTGGAGGCATCTGGCCGCTCAATGGAGTATAAATATCGTACCATCTATCCCCTTGTCACTATAGAAAGCAGTAGCAGAATATATTATTAGTATTATTTATTTAAATGTATTATACACATAAATGTATACACATAAATGACATACAGATAAACCAGAAGAATAGCTTGAATTATAAAGGGCAAAAAAGACAAACGATTTTCAAAAGCAGGGTAATAAAAACACACACAAAAGGCTATATTCAACAGAAGACAAAATCCCTGGGGAAGTTGTGACCCTTTCATCATCATCTAAGTGCCACAGATGAGGAATCCTTTGTGCTCTCTGAGCTTGGTTGCTTTCTTGCACTGATGATGCACTGATGATGTTACCTAGCTGGGTAATGAAACGTCTGCAAGAAAACAGGCAAGCTCAAAGAGCACCGAGGACTTTTTATTTCAACCCTGAGCTACAAATATTCTCCTTTATCAATACTACAGAGGTTCTCAGATTATTCCAGTTGGTTCCTAACACTTTCCCAGGGATTCATCTCAGAAGGGATGCCTAACCTATACACTATTTTTTTTTTTTTGGGCAGCTCTTCATATCTCCAACAAGAAAGACTGTAATACTCCTAACCTAGTTCTTATCAAAAGTTTATGCAAGGCACTACTGGTTCATCCATCAAATTCTTCCTATCAGGTGGCTGGCTTTGGCAAAGCACTTCTAAAGGAACGATTTCACACTCCTAAGTGCACTGGAAGGAGAGTTATAAGAAGAAAGCTGGGAAGCAATGAAACGCAAAGAAGATTTGACAAATCAAGGACCTTCCTCAGCCCCACGGAGCACAAAAACGCAGAAGTGAAGCTGCTTTGTAGAAGAAGGCAGAGAGAAAAGTGATGCCCATCGCTTTAACCTCCTCACTGTTCCGGTTGTCTTCTGCAGTCCTTCTCAGAAGTGGTTTTAGCTGGTTTGGACCATTTCTGGTGTACCAGTAGTGGAAATTTTGGACAGTTTAGAGAACCGGCAAATACCACCTCTGGCTGGCCCCGCCCACCCACCCTCACCCTATCCTGTCCTATATTCCCCTGTTTTTTAGCTGCTCCTAGAGGTGGACAACAGAAAAGACCTGCTTCTTAGATCCTACAAGATCTCAATGTTTAATGGAAAGGACCTGGAGCACATCCAGGGGTAGGATTCTACCAGTTCACAGCTATTCGGTAGAACCGGTTGTTAACATTCTAAGCAGTTCGGAGAACTGGTTCTTAGAACAAATTACTGGCCTAATCCTGTAAGGAAGGCAGGAAGGAAACATTCTGGTGTTGCTTACAGAAACTGCGTCTCCGTTAACCCTTATTACATTCTTGGCAGGACTAGACTTCCTGTCTCAGGAACTTCTCTGGAGTTTTTTTCCCCTCCTTTGCTGGTACTTTGCTTGTGTGGGGTGACCATTCAAAGTTACAATGGCACTGACAAAAGTGACTTATGACCATTTTTCACACTTACGACTGTTGCAGCATCCCCACAGTCATGAGAGGCCAGGCGAGGAGACGCATGCCTCAATGTGAGTGATATTGAGTTGGCCACACCCAGCCAGTAACATGACCACCAAGCCATGTCCACCCAGTCACATGATCACCAAGCCACACCCACCACCTAAGCCACGCCCATAGAACCGGTTGTTAAAAAATTTGAATCCCACCCTTGAGCACATCCACTTTGCTGGGACATATTAGGTGGACAAAAACAATTAGAAACAAGCCGTCTCTTAGTTATCAAGACCCTATGCCATACAGAGCTTTATAGGTAATAACCAACTTCTTTAATTATAGGCAGAAGTTGACTGGCAACCCACAAAGCTCTTGTAGCAGAGGTGACATGCTTGTCTTCAAAGGGTAGCCCCACATAGAGCTCATTGCAACAATCCAATTGTATTGCTTTGATTCTTTTTAACGTGGTAAGCTACCCAGGATCACCTCATGGTGAGATGCATGGCAAACAAATGTAACAAATAATAATTGTGAAGTGACCAGGGCATGAATGACCATCTGGGCATTTTCTGTATTCGGACTTTTGACCCTGTAGGGACAATTTCAGAGACATATGAGCAGGGCTGGGCTGCTGGGGGTTCGCAGGAGTTCGGGAGAGCCCCTAGCTAAGATTCTGTGCAGTTCGGAGAACCCACAAATCCCACTCCTGGCTGGCTCCGCCCACCCCACCCCGCCCCTCCCAGGAGTCCCCACACAGCCCATTTTGGATGCAGGTAAGGGCAGGGCACGCATAGAGGCTCAGGGAGGATGAAAAATGGACCACCTGGAAATTTGGGAAGGCCAGAAATGGGCCCGTTTCCAGCTTCCAGAGAACCTCCAGAGCCCCGGGAGGCCATTTTCGCCCTTCCAATGAGGAAAGCCTTCGGAGCCCAGGGAGGGCAAAAATGCCTCCCCTCGCCATGGTTACAGGAGGCTGACTAGGCCATGCCCACCATGGCCACGCCCACCCAGAGAACTCGATGCTAAAATTTTTGAAGCCCACCCCTGCATATGAAAGTTGCCAGGCAAAGATACCGGAGGACATTACAATTGCCTGCCTCTGCTAATTTCTTTCTTCTTCTCAGTATTCCTGCCTTTGGGTATATCTTTCTTTTTCAAAAAAAAAAAGGCTGTGTAAGCAGCACAGCGAGAGCGGATAAACTAAGGAGGGATGCCCATTACCATTACAGATGCTCCTGTTGTTTGATGCTTTCAGTATTTCATTATCTCTCCATCTCCCCTCGTAGTCCTGCAACTGAAAGCCCATCAAAACAGCACAGCTTGAAATGATAAATGAAAGGAAGGCAATGTGACGCCAAGGCTTCTGGTTCTCTGTGTTCCCTCACTCCCCACAGGTATACCAGCCGAGCGCTGAGTCAGCATCACAGCAGTCTGATAAACTGCCTTCAGGGAAAGGAAACCAAATGTTTGTTTTGATTTTTTTTTTTTAATTTGCCGTCGTTGCTCAGGTTTTATGCAAAAGGTGGGGACCATGGAGGGAAGGACCACACACCTAAGCAAATCTTCCAAACCTGAAGTTGTCTGTCAGGTTGGTTTGAGCCCTTCTGCCTTTTGATTGGGAGTGGGAAGATAGCTCTGCGTGGACAGCAAATTTCAGATTCTTGTGAGCGATATTAGGCGATATTAATTAATTCATTGTTTGATGTTGTTTAATTTTAACTTTATGTATTTATGCTCCCCACTTTTAATTATTTTTATTAATAACTCAAGGCAGCAAAAACAGCATTCAAGTTTGTCCACAACAATAACACTATCAGGTGAAATGGGCTGAGAGAGAAGGACTGGCCCAAAGTCACCCAGCCTAAGGCTGGACTAGAACTCCCAGTCTCCTGGTGATTGACCCAAAGTCACCTACCTGGCTTTCATGCTTAAGGCTGGACTAGAACTCCCAGTCTCCTGCTTTCTAGCCTGGTGCCTTAACCACTAGAGTTATAAACAGGCTCTCTCTTATTAATGGACTAGAACAAGATGATGGAGCAACCCCAAAAAGATCGTCTCTCATTAATGGCTGTATTTTGCAAGCCGTATAGAATGGAATTGAACACAGAATTGAATGGAATATAGAAGAAAAAATGGAATGGGATGGGATGGAGTGGAATATAGAATGGAAAATGAAATGGGATGGAATGAAACTTTACTTTTGTTTGGCAGGTAAAAACAATGGGTATTTGGCTCTGGGTGATGCATTGCACCATTACTAAGATGGCCTATGCTGAAGCTTACCCCTAGGAAAAGTTTCCCAGTTTATACAGTGTTCTATTGCAATTATTCATACTTCCAATTAAGTACATTTACGGTTGATACTTCCTGCTCAGTGGTTATCAAAAGTTTATGCGAAAGAGTACCAGCTCATCTATCATAGACCCCCTGCTGGCCTTTGCAAAACACTTGCAAAATGAAAAGATAACACTCTTGAGCTAAACACAATTAATTATGAGAAGGGAATGAGAGGAAGTACAAAGGGATGCTTTTTACACCTAAGATGTCAGGCTCCAAAAACCACGAAAGACTCGGTTATTCTCTCAAGCAAATGTTTTAAGGTTCTATACCTACGAACAGAATCTTGCCAAACTAAAGTAATCTACTACCCACACAAAGCTATTATTTTCATGTATTTATTTATCAAATTTGCTTATCACCCACTTCGTGGTTTCGGTGATTCTGAGCAGCTATACTCTGGGAGTTATAGGGGACGGAAGTTGCGTTCACCCTTTCTTTCTCACACAAACTATCTGAATTGAGTTGTCTCTTACTTCTCTGGAATGCACCCCTCCCTCTTAGAAAATCACTCCATCTCATCACATGTGTATCAGGGTTCCAAGTAATAACTTCATAGAAACCAGAACTCCGAGGCAAGCAAGTTCGTCAAAGAACAATATTATTGGAGATATCATACTGGGATAAACTGGTGAAAACTGACTCAGAAAGCTCCCATGGTTTTCATCTGATTAAAAAGTAAAAGTTCCCCTTTCCCCTAAACAATCAGTCACATTGTCCAATCAAAGTGCTGGCTGGTCACATGGTAACCAGAGTCCTCCTCTCTCCAGCTACCTGTTGGAACGTCCTTGGTTACCACAGGAAACTATTTTGATTTGGTTACAAAACCCCATCTAACTATATTTCCCCTCCCTAACCCGTCTTTGCACTGTGGAAACCATGAAGCATCCAAAATGAGCCCAGCCAGGTTTGCTTCAGAGTTGGTAATGTGAGGTCTATGCAAAATAATATAAAAAAGGAGTCCTTAAATATAGACAGTCATAAAGAAAAATGAAGTGTAGCAAGAAAGCTACTTGGCATTACAATTGTCTTCCACTGTAACACTCCCTGATGCTCACAAGCTTAGAGTAATAAGCTAAGACAACTAGGAGTAGCTCCACAGAGCCATTACATCCGCTCTTCAATGCCTCCAAAGCCATTAGAGGATCTGCAATCAGACTGTCAATTCAGAGAACCAACCACAAGGAGCAAAAATCTATGGCTTTCATCTATTGAAGCAACAAAAATCACACCCGGATGTCACATGGATGATACATAAAAGCATAAAGAAAGGGGCAAAAAAATTCAAAGCCTAAACATTTGGAAGGGGATTTGCCTACTGTTCATCTTCTTAGGAAAAAAAAACAAACCCAAGAATATTGTTAATTTTACCTCTCCTGGCTTCTCCTGTGAAAGAGGCAAAAGAGAAAAGTACCAGAATCTTCCAAAAGGCCCTTGATCTGCCTCACAAGGTTTTCCTGACCTTGTGTTTCCAATGGAAACTTCGTTTCAGAACAGATTCTCTCACCCTGCATTTGTGTTGAGACCAGGGATAGGCTTCAAAAATTTTAGCAATAGGTTTATATTTATTTATTTATTTATTTATTTATTTATTTATTTATTAAATTTTTATACCGCCATCTCTTCCAAAATGGGACTCGGGGCAGTGTACAGCCAAGATAAAATGACACAATTAATAAAAATTTAAAAGAGATTTAAAAAGAGATTAAACAAGTGGCTGGAATAACACTATAAAACAAGATAAAAAAGTTAAAAATACCAAAAATTAAAACCCTAGTAATTGATACTAGGCCAGACCGACCTGTTGGAAAAGATGGGTCTTTAATGCACGCCAGAAGGTCTGCAGGTCAGTAATGGCCCGCATCTCCGGGGGTAATTCATTCCAGAGGGAGGGAGCCCCCTCAGAGAAGGCCCGCACCCTCGGGGCCACCAGCCGGCATTGTCTGGCTGCCGGCACCCCAAGGAGGCCCACCCTGTGGGAGCACACTGGCCGGCAGGAGGCCGATGGTGGCAGCAGGCAGTCCCATAAGTACCCAGGTCCCAAGCCATGGAGCGCTTTAAAGGTGACCACCAACCTCCTGGTTGAGACACAACCTTCACTAGTGTTTCGTAACAGTGTAGCCCAGGGGTGTCAAACTCACGGCCGGTGGCCAGATGTGTCATGTGCCGCCCCCTCCCCCCACCAAGTTTAACGAAAGGGGAAAAAGTCCCAATACGTCATGTGATGCCACCTGGCGATGCGAGTTTAACACCCCTGGTGTAGGCGATCAAAGCATCCCAAACCCATGTTGTGATCACAGCACCCGTATTACCTTTCCTTCTTGTCCTGTGTCGTTCAGGCTTTCTGAATAACAGAGTTGGAAGGGACCTTGGAGGTCTTCTAGTCCAACCCCCTGCTCAGGCAAGAAACCCTGTATGGTTTCAGACAAATGGTTATCCAGTCTCTTCTTCAAAATGTCCCGTGTTGGAGCATTCACAACTTTGGGAGGCAAGATTAATTGTTCCAATTCCAAGGATTAATTGTTCTGACTGTCAGGAAATTTCTCCTTATTTCTAGGTTGTTTCTCTCCTTGATGAGTTTCCATCCATTTCTTTTTGTCTAGCCTTCAAGTGCTTTGGAGAATATACTCAGCATAGGTTCCATTGTCATTCTGCTCTTAAGCTTAGGAGGTTTATCCTAACTTCCCACTTGAATTTGCTCCCGATAGCTACAAATCCATTGTTCGTTGTGCTATGCTTAGACACAATGGAAAACAAACTTTTCTTGTGTGACATCTATTCACATATTTGAACAATGCTTTCATATCCCCCCTTCTTTCTCACCCTCTTTTCTTGATATTGATGTTTTCTTATTTTAGTTTTCTTGTCCTAGTTATCTTGGTTTGATATTTCTTCATTTTCTCTTTGTTTCAAGACCTCACTGATCTCTCTTTCCAATATGAATTATTCTTTTCTAATCTCAGTCCCACTGCTTTAAGATGGAGAGTTTCACTAGGCAAACTACAATATATAGAGTAGTTGTTTAGGCGGCGGGAAAGGCGAGGCACACACTCCAGTGATTTCAGCTCTTCTTGTTTATTTCAGATCGGAGATGGAGAAGGAGCCACGGCAGCCTCTCTTTTAAAGGCTGCCCGCGCTCGCCAGCCAATGGCAGGGGCTGGATCTCCCGCCAGAACGGTAACCAATGGGAGGTGAGTATTTCAAATACAAAACACCCCTCCCCTCTTGGTTCAGTCCGACCAATCAGGAGCTCCGCCTATGTTACGTAATCACGTAGATAGGCGGGGCCCCTGTGGGTCCGACTGGACCTGCGCAGCTCACTCACTTCATCGCTGACAGTCGGTGCAGATGGACCTGTTGGTCCTCCTGTCCCTGGCTGGGGAAACTTCTGAAAGGTCGAGCCGGCCGGGCCACTCCTAACGGGCTTAGCTCGACTTGTTGAGATGGCAAGGCTGCTCCCTTCCTGGACTGGATTATCATCGGCCGCGTTCGGTGTCTCGTCGGGTAGTTCCTCCGGCTCAGGTGTGTAGCTGCGAAACTCAACCGGAGCTAGTGTTGAGGGTGTGTGTATGGAGGTTAGGTCGTCTTTATTTGTTTGTGGGTCTGTTGTTTCTTGATTGTTTGGTAGGTGTGGGTATGTTGTTTCTTGGTTGTTTGGTGGTTGTGGGTATGCTGTTTCTTGGGGTCTTGGTTGATTCCCTTCCCCCCCAGGGTGTTCGTATGGTCTGGTAAGGGTGCGGGATCATAGTTGGTCGATGTGCCGCTTCCAGCTTCTGTTGTCAGAAGTGGTAAGTCGGTACGACCGTGGGCCTGTGAGATGGGTGATGGTGGCTGGCACCCATAGGGGATGTCCCACCAAATTTTTTGCGTAAACTAAGTCTCCTACTTGAAATGTGCAGAGTCTGCTAGACAAGTCTAGCGGTTTGTCTGTGGAGTATGTGGGGTGTAGGCGATCTAAAGGGGAGCGTAATTTTCTCCCCATGAGTAATTCGGCCAGGGTTTTGTTTGTGGTAGTGCTGGGTGTGGTGTGTTGTATAGATAACAGTTTATCGATGCGTGCTTGTATAGGACCCTGGCCTAACTTGTGTAGTGTTTCTTTGGTGAACCGAACCATGCGTTCGGCTCGTCCGTTTGCTGCCGGGTGGGCTGGCGCGGTTAGGGCATCCCGTATGCCCAGGCTGGCTAAATAGCCCTCAAATTCTGTAGCTGTGAATTGAGGGCCGTTGTCTGAGACTAGTACATCTGGTAAACCGTGTGTGGCAAACCATCTCCTGAGCTGTCGAATGACAGCTTCGGAGGAGGTAGACTGCATGAGGCTGACTTCTAGCCAGTTCGAGTAAGCGTCTACCAGGATTAGAAACGTATGACCCTTTGTCGGACCCGCGAAGTCTATGTGAACTCTTGACCATGGGCCCCTGGGCAGTTCCCACTCCGCGATTGGTGCTTGCGGAGGTGAGGGTCGGGATTCTTGGCATGGCTGGCAACCCGCAACCCAATTTACAATGTCCTTGTCAAGTCCAGGCCACCAGACATAGCTTCTGGCTAAGCTTTTCATTTTAACTACCCCGGGGTGTCCCTCATGCAATAGTCCCAAAATCGAGTCCCTCAGTCTTGGTGGAATAACCACCTGATCCCCCCAAAGTATGCAACCTTTAAGTACGGAAAGTTCTGTTTGTCTCTGCTTAAAGGGTTTGTAAAAGTCTTGTAAGTCAGAAACTGGCCATCCCTTGGCAATCCAAACAACCACTTTGTGCAGTAAGTGGTCATTGGCAGTTTCGTGAGCGATGTCTGCTGCTGTCATTGGAAGGTTGGGTAGAGCTTCAATCAGCAGGGTGGATATGCTGGGATTCGGGTCAGGGTCAATGTCCGGCAATGGGCATCGGCTTAATGCATCGGCGTGCGTGATAGACGGCCCCGGTTGGTAAGACAAGGTATAATTATAAGCAGTGAGAAATTCCGACCATCTAGTCATTCTGGGTGACAATATGTTAGGGGTCGCTTTGTTTCCAGCCAGGATTCCCAATAAAGGTTTATGATCGGTGATCACAGAAAACAGGCGACCATAGAGGTACTCGTGGAAACGTTTAATGCCTGATATGATGGCCAGTGCTTCCTTGTCCAGTTGACTATAATTTCGTTGGCTTTTAGACAATGTTTTCGAATAAAATGCAATTGGAGCCTCTCTACCATCTGGTAAGAGGTGGCTCAGAACAGCTCCGACCCCAAAAGGCGATGCATCGCAAGTCAATATTAATGGTAAAGTCTCGTTATATTGTATTAGTACCTTTGTTGAAGTAATGAGGTCTTTTATTTTGTTCAAAGCTGTTTCCTCCCGACTGCCCCACTTCCAAACAGTGTCTTTGTCCAGGAGTCTATGTAAAGGTTCCGCAACCGTGGCTTTCTGCGGTAGAAAAACATGATAAAAGTTTATTAACCCTAAGAAGGCTTGTAGTTCTGCCTTGTTAGTCGGAGTGGGGGCATCTTTGATTGTGCGGATTTTTCCTTCTGTAGGGTGAATGCCGTCGCCATCAATTAGGTATCCTAGGAATTCGATTCTATCTGTGAGCAATGTGCATTTGTCTTTTTTGACTTTGAGGCCGGTTTCCGAGAATTTGGTGAGAACTTTTCTTAGGCGGTCTCACAGTTGCACTTTATCTTTAGCCGCGATCAGGACATCATCAAAGTATGGAATGACTCCCGGTATTCCGTGGATGAGACGTTCCATTAAGCATTGAAAAATGCCTGGTGCCACGCTAACGACGAATTGGAGGCGGTTACATTTAAAAGCGCCCCGGTGTGTGACGATAGTTTGGGCTTCTGCTGTTTTCGAGTCTACAGGCAGTTGTTGGTATGCCTGGGCCAAATTGAGTTTAGCGAAGATTTTTCCGCCTTTTATAGAGTGCAGTAAATGTTGGACGACTGGCACGGGGTATGCACTTTGCTGTAGCGCATGGTTAAGAGTTGCCTTGTAGTCCCCGCAGATACGAATCGACCCATCCGCTTTAAGAGGGGTGACTATGGGGGTCTCCCATTTAGCGTGGTCAACTGGTTCGAGGACTCCTTGCTTAATTCATTTATCTAATTGTTCCTCGATTTTTGGTTTTAAGGCGAAGGGCACACGCCTTGCTTTCAGTCTAATTGGGGCTACTTTAGGGTCTAGGTTAAAAGAAATAGGGTTATCCCGGTACTTGCCTAATTCGCCGCTGAACAGGTCCTGGAATTCCTTGATGAGATCTGCCTCCCAGTCTGCGTCTGAGACGTGGTTGACACCGGTCATCCCAATTCCAAGCAGCTCGAACCATTCCAATCCCAGAAGGCTGGGTCTGTCCCAGTCAACTATTGTTAGTGGTAGGATTTCGGTGTGTTTTTTGAAACTGACCTGGAAATGTCCGACGCCAACGACAGGGATTCTGTTACCTTGGTAGTCTTTTAGTGTTAAATTTTGCGTTTCCAGTTCGCTTCGTTGGATATCTGGGATTAAATTTTTTATAGTAGCCCATGAGACCATAGAGAGGAATGATCCCGAGTCCACCTCCATTTCACAGTCTTGTTCCTCAATTTTTACTCGAATGTGGACTATCCTCACATTTTTTGTATTTGAATGTCCAATTATGACCGTTTGGTGTGTTTCCTCTTTTCTGTAATTTGATTCTTTGTATCGCCTTTGTCTTCCCTCCTGGCTCCAACGGCTGTTCGTCTTTCTCTCTTTCTCTCTCTCTCTTTCTCTTTCTCTTGGGGGAGGGCTTCCTTTTCGCCTCGGGCTATAGTTCGACCTGGATCTGCATACTCTTGCGATGTGCCCTTTCTTCTCGCATTTTCGGCATATCGCGTCAATGAAACGGCATTCTGACCGGGGGTGATTCCCTCCACAGCGGTTGCATTCAAATTCGAACCTTCTGTTTGCCCGCTCTTTTTTGTCTCTCCCTGCCCTCAGGTAGCACACATCGTCCTCCTCGCTACTGGTCTCTCTTTCAAGGTCTTCATGATGTGTTGTGGTCCTCTCTCGGTCCCCCTCTGGTTTGGGTGATTCTCTGGTGTTATAGTTTGCAGATTTGTTGATCTTTTTCATTTTTGCCGCTGATTTTTGGGTGGCTTCGGCCGCGGTGGCTTCTTCAATGGCTTCCTTCACTGTTATTTTGGGCCGGTTTAACAATCGGCTCTGCAGTATTGGATCTTTTAGCCCTAGAACTATGCGGTCCCTTAGGGCTTCGTTGAAATTCAGGAACTCGCACTCACCGCCGATGTCTCTTAAAACTGCCACGAAATCGGCGTAGATTCATCTTCTTTCTGATTCCAGAGGTAGAACTCGTGGCGCTTAATCAGACACGAGACTGTTGGAGCGTAGTGTGCTCGCAGGATTTTTTCCAGCTCGGGCCAGGTTAAAGTCTTGACATCGGTTGGAGACGCTAGTGCTTTCGCCATATGGAATACAGTCGGGCCGCAATGGGTCAGGAAGACCGCTCTCTTCCGTTGTTCCGATACGCCACTCAGGTCGCTACTCTCCAGGAACATAAGGAATCGGTCCACGTAGGACTGCCATTCCTCTTTTGCCGGGTTGAATCGTTCAGGCGGTGTATTGTTCCCGGACATCGTGCCGCTCGATCTCCACCACTATCGCACTCGCTGAATTAGTACTGTCTCGATCCCACCTTCGTCGCCAGTGTTTAGGCGGCGGGAAAGACGAGGCACACACTCCAGTGATTTCAGCTCTTCTTGTTTATTTCAGATCGGAGATGGAGAAGGAGCCGCGGCAGCCTCTCTTTTAAAGGCTGCCCGCGCCTCGCCAGCCAATGGCAGGGGCTGGATCTCCCGCTGGAACGGTAACCAATGGGAGGTGAGTATTTCAAATACAAAACAGTAGTTTTGCTATTATGCAGTTGTGGGAAGAAATATCCATCTGGTTCAGTTCCAAGCTGGGATGAAGGTACTGAAAATAAAATGGAGGCTGGAGGCTGATTGGAAAGAGGGTCCATTTATTGATGAAGCAGAACCACCAAGCACAGTATGTGTGATTCTGGGCAGCTGACCACATGGAGTTGAGGATGAGGGGTTTTTATATCTTCTCTTGGGCTTTGCGCTTGAGTTTCCTGTTCCTGTGCAAGAATATCTATTCTATTGGCTGTTGTCACATTCCTGTGAGTTCATGAGGTGGTTATGTAGGAGTCATAGCTGGCTCTATAAGTAAAAGAGGAAATGTAAGTCCTGGGTGTTTTTCTGAGCTCCCAGGTTTGGTTGAAGTTTGGACTGCTAATGAAGGAACTTGTATTCTGAAAGGATGTTGAACAATTCCTATTGTTTGTCATGTGTTGGATCTTGAGTGAGGGTTAATCCTATCATTTTGTCTTTGTTCAGACTTTGCTGCAGGGAGTTTCAAAATATCTGTTAAGGCTTGCTCCAAATGGAAAAAAAATCCATCAATCCATGTAGTGTATCCATGTAGTGTTATCTTATCCAGCAGCAAGGGCTAACGTGTAGAATTGTTGCAATTGCTGTTCTAGACCAGAAGGTTGCTTTTTTTCTTCAGAAGTTATCGAGCTTAAAACGGGTCAGCAGAACATCTGGCAATAATTCTATTTCAGATGAATTGGTAAATGCATTGGATCAATAGCAGGCCACATATTTGATATTCTTGGATTGGTGATATTCATTTTATCCAATTTGAGGTTTTATTCTTCATCAGAAGGATATGGGGTATGAAAGGATATGAAGCCTTTGTCATTTGCAATCGAATCTATTGCTAAGAACATTTTCTCCAACATAACTTGATGTACCTAGATTGAAATAACTCATTAAGTTCTAATAATTGATTGAAATAACTTGTTGAGTGCTAATAATTCCCAGTTAAACTACTATATTGGTCTAGATCAGTTCTATTCAAAAACTGCAATTATTCCAAATGCACTCAAAAGTAAATAATTAAATTATCTTAAGATAGTTTTTGTTGACTTGAACTTGATTCCTGGTGACCCCATACAGTAGGCAGGTCAAGTTGTTCAGTTATCATATTGAAATTAATAACGTTGACAATAGTGGAGGTGCCAAGGGAATGGAGATAACTGGAAATGAATAAAACTGATGGGATGGAATTGCCAGGAAGAAGAAAGAATCCAACAAATGAAGATAAGGGGGTGGAGTTTTGAAACTGTATTTAACTATCATTTATGTCTATGGAAGATGTCTTCTGTAACTCCATCTATATGAGCGCAGAAGTCCAGCCTTTGCAAACACTTATAATAAAGAAGCTCTTTATATTGTTCAGAAGCCTCCTGATAATTTCACACTTAAAGGGTTAAATACCACAACTCGCCACTATTCTTCCTTTTGCTTTTCAGCAGATGTTTTTCAGGATTTGTTCTTTTATTCAAACATCAGTTTAGTATTAAGAAATTGAATAGGATAGGTTTTTTTTTCCCACATCTCTTTTTACTCACATCTTTATACCCACAGACTGTTTTGCCATTTAGGTTGATATTCAAGACTCAAGCAGGGAATATGTTAAAAGTTGGTAGCCAGTTAACCAACGTGGGTATTTTAAATGGAATTCTAGGTGAGCATCTCAGCCACATGCCCATCGAAGCTCACAGCTCAATATGATTTTCTCCAACTTAACTGTAGGTCAACTTGATGCACATATTTTAACAGACCCATGAAATATATTTCCCCTTAACACTTTGCTTTTTTTTATTTCTCTGTTCACTAATCCCTTGCAGGTATTTATAAGTAGCTTTCAAACTGCAATGCAGTTAAGTTTTCTCTTGCACTACCAACTTCATCTTCAATCCAAGGGCAACAAGAAAGAATAAAAAACACCTGTTATCTTTCCTCTGGACCCTCTCCAGTTTAACAAAACCCTTTTACACAATGAAATTCCCAACATGTAGCCATTCTTTCCTTGTGACCTCATTCTGTAATTATATAGTACTTTCCAAAACTAGATTACATAACTAGATTAACATATTGGTCACTATTCACCTCTAAATGTAACAATCTGATTATTGTTGTTGTTGTTGTTGTTGTTGTTGTTGTTATTATTATTATTATTACTAAATTAGAATGATGCTGTTTGCTTCTGCTTTGCAAATCCTGAGTGCTTTGTACAACGGGCTGATTTTAGATCTAGGCTGGTTCAAATGTTATTTTAATTCACATTTTAATACAAACTTTCCCAATCTTACACTTTTTGAACCAACATTAATACAAGTTACATTTTTAAATTCTCTAATGTGCTACATTTCATGGTGTGGTTTTCTAGTTAAAAAAGAAGGGGCAGATTACTAAAATTTGTATGTGCACATTTTTTTCTTCTTCTACAAGTTATTAAGAATGCTTGGCCATATTCTACATCCGTTCATTTGCACATTGAACGTATATGTTTTTTCTTGGGAAATCTGATTCCTATGTTAGTTTTGAGGTGGCCACTTTTCTGTCTTTGAAACCAAATCATACTTCATAGTATCCCCCCTCCCCTAAAAATACAGCTAAATTATTGACTCAGTTTAGTTTTCTAGGTCTAGGTCACAAGGCAAACCTTTCAGATAAATCTCTAAAATATAAGAGAACCACCTCTTCTCTATCTCCAGAAAAATACACAGGGGGGGGGGGAGAGAGAGGGGGGGGTTAATAAAAATGCATGTAATTTGTTTAAAAAAATATTTGTTACAGCAGATTATGAGAATGAGCCGAAAACATCTTAAGGCTGAAAAAGTTAAGTTGTTTCCTCACTAAAGAGCCATCTTGAGAAGTGTACGCCAGATCAAAACCTGGCTTATGAGACAAAGGGCTTGAGACCTTTGTGTCAGCCCCACTGGATAGATCAGACAAGGAAATCAACTTCACATAAGGCAGGGGTGTCAAACTCGTGACGCCGCTGGGTCATCGCGACTTTGACACCGCTGCCTTATGTGAAGTTGAGACACATGGTATGGTTTGCCAATTGCACAGGATAGATAAGACAGCACTCCAGAGAGTTAACGTCATTACCCAGGGGATCATTGGTTATCCTCTCCCCTCTTTGGAAGAGCTTTATAGTTTCTGCTGCCTTAAGAAAGTTCAAAACATTCTGAAAGATCCCTCTTATCCTGGGCACCCTTTTTTTGGGCACCCTTTTTTTGAACTATTACCATCTGACAGACGGTACAAGGATAATAAAAACAAGGACAAATAGGCTGAAAAACGGCTTCTATCCCAGGGCAGTAGCTCTGTTGAATTCTACTGCATAATGCAGTATTAATGCAATATCAGGAGTTTTCAATTCAATGCATGCAATGTGAAGGATGTGTGTTTGTGTTTATTTCCATAGTCATAATGTACACTGAAGATGGTATTTAATTCCATTGTACGAGGTGCAATGACAATAAAGTAAACTAACTAACTAAACTAATATCCCAGCTTTTTTCTCCTTCACTAAACCAGGGATAGGTGTGGCCAGTGCATGATGCATCCGGCCCGTGGGCCATGAAATTGACACCCCTGACATAAGGGTTAAAACTACTTTATTGTGATTAACCATAATCACAATAAAAAAAAATATTGAGTTGTCTCCTCACTAAATAGCCATCTTGAGAAGTCTACCCCAGTTTCAAACTCTGATTTATGAGACAAAGGGCCTAAGACCTTTATGTCAGCCCCAGGGGGCTGGACTAGAAGACCTCCAAGGTCCCTTCCAACTCTGTTATTCTGTTATGGGATAGACCACACCAGGAAATCAACTTCACGTAAGGACTAAAACTACCTTTATTGTGATTAACCATCATAACAGAATTTTGCAAGTCTGCCTATCTGACTCCACTCCTTCCTGAGCCACTACTGGAAGTTTATTCCTCTGGATATCTTGTTCCTCTGGATCTTTTTTTAAAAAATATTTTAGTCTCTTTTGCTTAGGTAATGGTTACTTAGGAAAGGTTAACTTTCTTGCCCTCTTCCTGGAGAAAATAGAGGGCAATTTTCTATCGCAATAGCCCACGTGAAGAACCTGTCTGTGTATATGTAAGCCGTGGTGATGGTGAAGTCTCTTACAGAATTTGAGAAAACTCTAGCATATTGTCTTTGATTATTCAGGAAATTTTCAATAGCTTTTTAATTCTTTTTTCCCAGCTACCTCAGCAGGGATGCAAAACATGCTCATTTATAGACTGTCAAAGATATTTTTTTTCAAAAAGAATACAGCGGGTGGAGGGAAGAGCTGCATTGTCCTCTAATCCATTTTCCTGATGAGTCTTGTATTAAGATATTATTTCTTTTCATATTTTTCCCTTCCTCTGGCCAAATCTCTTGGCATTTATGATGCCTCCAGGGAGATGAATCCATTAAACAGTCTGTCTATATGGAACAAAAACCTGATGAATTGATATATGTCTATATCTAATCTCTCTCTCTACACACACACACTCACACACATACACTCACACACTCTGTGTGTGTGTGTATAACAGAGTTGGAAGGGACTTTGGAGGTCTTCTAGTCCAACCCAGGGGTGGGTTTCTACCGATTCTGTCCACCTCTGGAGAACCGGTAGCTCTGAAGAGCAGCAGACATAGAACCAGTTCTATGTCTGCTGATGTTTTTGCCCACCCGCCCACACGGGCTCTTACCTGACTTTTATTTCCTGATTTTTTCAACTTCAGCTGCCAAGCGAGGCACAGCTGCAGTTCAAAAAGCAGGAAAACAGTTCTTTTTCAAAGGCTGCTTCTCTGCACGCAGCATGCTGATGATGATTTACAGGCGCGTGACCTGCAGCGTGCAGGGAAGCACATCGTAAATGACTGAACCTCATAAATGACTGAACTGGTAGTTAATCCTGTCGGATCCCACCCCTGGTCCAACCCGCTGCTCAGGCAGGAAACCCTATACCATTTCCAATGAATCGTTATCTAACCTCTTCTTACAAACTTCCAGTGTTGGAGCATTCAGAGGCAAGTTGTTGGAGCATTCTGGAGGCAAGTTGTTCCACTGATTAATTCTTCTAACTGTTAGGAAATTCTTCCTCATTTCTAGGTTGCTTCTCTCCTTGATTAGTTTCCATCCATTGCTTCTTGTCCTGCCCTCAGGGGCTTTGGAGAATAGCTTGACTCCCTCTTCTTTGGAACAGCCCCTGAGATATTGGAACAGAGCTATCATGTCACCCCTAGTCCTTCTTTTCATTAAATTAGATGTACCCATACCCAATTCCTGCAATCGTTCTCCATATGTTTTAGCCTCCAGTCGCCTAATCATCTTTGTGGTGCTTCTCTGCACTCTTTCCAGTGTCTCAACATCTTCTTTACATCATGGCCACCAAAATATATACACATACATATACACTCACATATATTTCTACTTGATGCTTCTAGTTACACACACGTTTTCTTAATGTAAATCAGTTCAGATTTATATTTTATTTATTGCTAAATAATTTCTCATTCAACTAACCGCTGTTCAGATTCATTTCATAAGAACAAAATATTAGGCTTCCTCAATTAGGTCAAACTTCATTTAATCCCACATTTTGTGGTTAACCACATGTCTCTGAGGTGCTCAAAAACAGGAGCTTTGATTTGTTTCCTGCAATTAGTATTTGATGCCCTAAATTCAGAAGTAACTACTGAGTTTTAAAGAGTAATAGCTCTTTGATGACTAATCTATAGTCATCCATAAAGTAGTTCAATCCCCTTCAAAGTCATTTGAGTTATGTTGCGTGATAATAATTCCACAGGTTAATAATGCACTGTGTGAAATGCTTTGTTTTTCTATTTTACATCTCCTTCCAATCAGTTTTACATATAAATCTGTTGGTTTTCAATCTGTTAACTAAGACCCAAACGTGCTTTCTTCACGAGGCAACCAGGTTTTCTTTGTTTTTCCTTGAAGACATTTTGCTTCTCATCCAAGAAGCTTCTTCAGTTCTGACTGAATGGTAGGGAATGGAAGAGTGTATATTGCTTGCAGTCATCTGATTGTTAGCACTCTTTCCAAGAATTGTTGAGGCCACTTGGAGATTTATCTGTGCCTTCAGGGTCAACTGAATAGTCCAAAAGGGTGTGGACTGTGTTGTAAACAGGAGACAGGTGATGCCATTGTATTTAATGACAATGAAAATTTCTACAGACAAAAGCAAGGCTGCACCGTGGATTCACTTGTGTCCCTTATTGTGGCCACTCTCTACATAGAAGAAATAGAAACCAACCATCTTGGATGAGAAGCAAAAAGTTTTCAAGGAAAAACAAAGCAAGTCCAGTTGCCTCTTGAGAAAAGCATCTTTGGGACCTGGATCACTGAAAATCTCCAAAGACTGTTTGTTAATAAAGAAAGTTGTAGTTTGTTTGAACATCGAATATTCATTAAGTCTTCAAGAGTGGAATAAATGATATCAATGTTGACCCTCCTACTTTTAGTCTTAAATTGGATTGACACCCTGAATATCTATTTAATGTTTATATTGCCTAGCTATATCTATGTCATTAGGTTCTCATTAAAGATAATAGGTGAACTGAATTAAGCAAGGGTTTAAATACAGGTGTGTGTTATATAAAGTGTAGTGGGTGTTTTGGTACACTTTTAGGGAAAAAAAGCTCTTCAGGAAAGAAAAGAAAAAGGTTGAAAAAGGTTGCCACTATTTAAAAATCTGACAAATTTCTACATGGCTTGGGCAATTTTCAAATAGAACTAAATCAGTGCCTATTTCAAAGGCTTTCTTTCAATTGAATATGGGCATATATTGTTGCAGTCTAATTATTAAATATGGGGTACTGCTTTTACTGTCTGAATTTAAGCACCTAAATCTCTTTTTAAAAAGAATATATTAAAGCTAGCTCCTGACCTTTATGGCTACAAAGAAAAGTCTAAAGATATGCAGGCAGTCTTTGAACAGCTCATAAAATGAAGTTAGCCTTTGATAAGGTCATTTTCAGTGTCCTACAGAAGTTGCTCTTCATTCTCCCGATTTGTAACTAACTCTCCCCTTGCTCTGCTAAAAAGAGAAAGTGAAAGAGAAAGAGAGAGATCATAGAAAAAGTACACCCAAATCTATAAAGGCCATAGTCAGATTTTTTAGCATAATTTATTCAGAAGATTAAAAAATGTTTCTTCCTCAAGAGACAATTTTCTGTTTAGAGGTCAACCATTTTATCCAAAGTAATATTAAGAGCACTAAATTTTCAGTGGCCTTGCAGAAACCCAAAAGCAATGCAATGGATTAAATATGAATGCACCATTTGTCGTTTCCCCAAAAATACGACCTATCCTGAAAGTAAATCCTAGCTTGATTTTTACATGTGAGCCCAATATAAGTCCTACCCCCAAAATAAGCCCTAATTAAGATCCTGCCCACTCCAGAATGGATGATAAAAATTAAGCTAGGGTTGGAATGAGGGGTTGGATCTGCCCTACTATTTACCTTTGGACAGTTGTAGCCAGGCCTGGCACACCCCGACACCAGCCTTTCCAGTCCATTTCTTCTGCAGCCAGCAGGGCTGGCAAGTCTTTCCTGAAGGCCTCTGTAGCTGATAACAAAGCTCTGGATCAATCTGGAGCTCTGTTATTGGCTGCAGAGGCCTTTAGGAAAGCCTTGCTGGCCACAGCAGAAGAAGTTTCTGAAGGCCTCTGACAGCGAAAAGGAAGCCGGGGCGATGCATGCAAGTGTGGTTAGTCAGTGGAAAACATCCCTGAAAATAAGACCTGGTGCCTTTTTTGGTGGCGGGGTCTTATTTTGGGGGAAACACGGTATGAAGGGGGAAAGATTTGCTGATTGATAAAGTGGTAGTCCAACTGTACTTCTCAAAAAAAAAAACCTGGTATGCTCTATGCACACAACTAAGGATATCAAGTCCACTTTAAGGTTCTATCTGAGGCACAGGACCGTATCTTCACAAATAATTTAGATGAAGAAATAAAATTCATCAAATTTGCATATAATACCAAGCTGGTGGGAATAGCCAACACTCCAGAAGATAAGCTCAAGATCCAGAAGGATCTTGAACACTGGGTCCTATCCAACAAAATGCTATTCTGTTGTGAGAAACATTTTTACCCTTAGGCAAAACAACAACAACAATAAATGCACAGGTATAGACTACTATGTGGTACCTGGCTGAAGAGCAGTAACTATGAGAGAGATTTAGGAGTCCTAGTGGACAATTGCTTCAATATGAGCCAACAGTAGGCCGCAGCTGCCCCCAAAAGGCACACACAATCCTAGGCTCTATCAACAGAGGGATAGTATCAAGGTCACATGAAGTATTAGTACCATTTTATACTGTACTGGTAAGACCATACTTGGAATACTGCATCCATTTTAGGACACCATTCTAAAATCCATGACTAAAAAGAGTGCAGGGAAGGGTAACAAAGATGATCAGGTGACTGGAGGCTAAACTGTATAATAAATGGTTTTGTTTTGGGAACTGGGAATGTCTAGTCTAACAAAGACTAGTGGTAAAATGATAGCAGCTTTCCTATATTTAAGAGCTGTCACAGTGAGGAGAGATCAAGAGATCAACCCAGAGGTGGTATTTAGCAGGTTCTGACCAGTTCTGGAGAATCGGTAGTGGAAATTTTGAGTAGTTTGGAGAACCTATAAATACCACTTTTGAATGGTCCCACCCCCATCTATTCTCTGCCTCCCAAATCCCAGCTGATTGGCTGGGTCTTCTTTTGTTGCCCTGCACAGGAGAACGGAGCTGGAAAGCAGGTTAGTGGGCTTGGGAGGGAATGGGGATTTTGCAGTAACCTTCCCTTGGCACATCCACTAAGCCACACACCCCCTCCAACCCACACCATGGCCACCAAGCCACGCCCAGAGAACTAGTTGTGAAAACATGTGAATACCGTCATTGGATCAACCTATTCTCCAAAGCACCTGAAGGTAAGACAAGAACTAACAGATGGAAGCTTAACAAAGAGCGATCCATCCTAAAACTAAGGAGAAATGTCCTGACAGAAAAATTAATCAGTGGCACGAGTTGCCTCCAGAAGTTGTGGGTGCTCAAACACTGGAGGTTTTTGCCAAGGGACTGGACTGCCATCTGTTCAGAATGATAAAGATTCTCCTGCTTAAGCAGGAGGTTAGACTAGATTGAACCTCCAAAGTTCCTTTGCTATTTTGTTTAGGATTTATCTTTTGATCAGTTATTAGAAAATGAACATTCTTTATCTATCTTTGGTTGAAATCTAATTCTCAGTAATCTCTTGGAGTCACTGATGTAATTTTCTCAATATCGAAGTGGAAGGCCATGTTCTTTTTCTAGTAATTAATTTTTAATTCCAAACCTTGGGTGGTTCCCCCCTCTTCTAATTAAATATTAACCAGGTAAATTCAGGTCAACTTTATCTTAACATTTATCTGGTGATGTTAGGAAATATATCTGCACTTTTTGCTTCTCTATGCAACTGTATTTTCTGTCACAGTCCTTACAGGTTACCAGCTGTCTGCTAAATCCTTCCATTCCCCACCATCCTGTCAAAGCTGAAGAAACTTCTGGGATGAGAAGCGAAATGTCTTCAAAAGAAAAAAACAAGAAAGTACAGTTACCTCTTGAAAAAGCACCTTTGGGACAACCACAACATGAATGACTGAGAATCTTTACAGACTTTTTGCAGATTAAAAAATCATCTTATTGTTTCTTACATCTTTTTTATGTTTTATCTGTTTTATGTATATAACATATAAAAATTCAATTTCAATCAAACAGTGTGTTGTCTGGGTGCAATTGTTTTTAGGCAGTCAATCAAAATGTTTATAGTAATATTCATCACAATAATATTAATACTATAACAACAATAACATTTAACATCTACTTTAACAAATCTCCATTTTAACATTTATCCTTTTTATATCCTCACATTTCTAACTTTTGTTTTTATTATTTAACCATTGGTAAAATAGGTCCCATATCAAGAAATATTCAGTTTCTTCTTTTTTTTCTTAATAGTAAACTTTAATCTATTCATTTCTGCATATTCTAATATTTTCTTAATTACACTCTCATCTGTCGGGATCTCATCACATTTCCATGGTTGTGCAAATACAATTCTGGCTGCAGTTAATACATGTAAAATCAAATATACAGTCCTTTTATCATATTTTTCCAGCAGGATGCCCAATAAAAATATTTATGGGTTCAAGTCTATACGCTGTTTCCTACATCTTAAAAGCATTCATACTGCAATTCTGGCTATGATTGGACTTGTGGCTAGTTGCTAGAAGCGGAAACTGAACAAGTGGAAAGCTGAATAAATATTTGCATGTATGCCTATACTCTAAACAGAAATGCACGGTTCTTGAGCATGTCCTCCAGGGCCTCCCAAAAGATCTTACCAAATTGTAGTTTTTAATGTGAGAGAACAGAAAATCATTCAGTCCTTGACTGGGAGAGTAACCAATTGAAGCAGTATTAATTTTATTAACATGCAAATGAAATGCAATCATGTTTAATTTCTTTTCCTAGCTGCATGCAAAGCTTTTTGGAGTGCACTTCTGCTCTAAGAGATCAGTCTTCAAGTATAACTTGAAGCTGGGAATAGATGAATCTGTCAGCTCTCTTTAAACACAACTTTGTTTATATCTATTTATACAACAGTTTGCAAACTTGTTTAAAAAAAGCAGACCAAAAGGGTAGTATATTTTAATGAATTTTATAAGCATATTTGGATTGGACAAATGAGTCATTGATCTAGAGAGCAAAAGAATAATTATGGTTTAATTCATGGGTTTGTTTGAGCAGTGCAAATTCATATTATCTCCATCATATAAAGAGGTATGGTAGTTCAGTGTCTTGATAATGCTGGAGATGGTCTCTGCTCCAGCGGTTCAAATCCCAGCACTACATGAGAGGGTGAGCCCCCATCACTTGCCTCAGCTTCTGCCCACCTAGCAGTTTGAAAGCATGTTTTATGTGAGTAGATAACTAGGTACCACTTCATGGAGAGATGAGCTGGTGCTCTGTGCAGGCTGTTAGATTCATGCTGGTTCTGAACCTTCCCAGTTGCAATGCCTATTTGTGAGGTTGTTCTGGTGGAGGGAGCAGGCCCTTGGATGAGGTTGCAGGAAGAGCTGTTTACCTTTTTTTTCTGGTGCAAAGCTAGCTCATCCTCATGTGGCATACCATCAGAAGCATGTACTTAAAAGAGCTGGCCAACAGGCAGTCGAATTACTACTCTGCAGTAGCATTTTGGGGTTCTAGCTAATGTACCAGCACCATATGCTAATTATTACCACCATCATCATATATTATAACATTATTATTACAGTTTGAATCTGGACACAATGGAAATGCTTATTATGAAGAATCACATTTCCAGAGCTTGAGACCCATGCTTGGAGATGCTTCTGAAGACTATCTGTAGCTTTTATCAACTTCAGCTGAGGTACTGTTTTCCTTCCTACAAGAAAATAATCTTAAAATTATGATGCAATGTAAGCTCATACTGTCTATGAAGGTACTATCCCTGCTTCTAAAAGTTCACTTGACGTGAAATTCAGAAATTAGTCTGGTCCTTGAAACCACTTTAAAAGATTCCATCCAGCATGGGTCAAAAACATAATATTTTTACAAAAGCCAATTTGGTCTAATAGTCAAGACACCAGACTAGAAAGCAAGAGATGGAGAGTTCTGGTTCCACTTTATCCATGAAAGCCAGATGACTTTGGAACAATTACCAGGAGATAATGAGTTCTAGTCCCACTTTAACCATGAAAGCCAGATGGGTAATTTGGGGCCGGTCTCTCTCTCTGACGAATTCCCCTCAAGGGTTGTGGTTGTGAGGAAAATAGGAGGTGAAAGATGCATTTGATATGTTTGCTGCCTTGAGTTAATTGTGAAAATAAAAAGGTGGGATATAACTAAATGGATATTTTTCTGAGAAAAATGCAAATTGATCAATATTCCCTTTAAATCTCCAAATGCTGAGAGTTCACACTACATGGGTTAATGGTTCAATTTATGATCCCTCCAACACACACACACACAGACACACACTAAGATCAAGGAGTTTTCATTGTACATGAACTTGCAGTTAAAAACCCCAACTCTTTGGGATGTATTCCAGAATGAGTTATTGGACCTAAACTCTTTTTCTTAACATAAAGCTACCATATCTATTTCTGCAGCTGTTACAAACTCACGAGAGATTTTTAAATGACATATTCAATGCACATAAATAAATCCAATAAACCACCCATCCATTGTAAATCTCATATGATGCTGTTGGAAAATCCTATGCAAACTTTTCCTAAAAGATCTGCATCATCTACAACAGGGGTGTCAAATTTGCATCATGACGGCAGCGTCACACAACATATAGCAACTTTTCCTCCTTTTGTTAAACTGAGCATGGGCGTGGCCTGTGCATGATGCATTGGGCTCTCAGTCTGCAAGTTGGACACCCCTGATCTACAGTATACTCCAAAAACCCCAACACACATTTGTCACTTGATGGTCTTGGAACCTCATCCTTAAAAAAAAAGAGAGATTCATTCTTCTTTTGTTAATCATCCAGGAGAACTAAAAGAGTTACATAGGAATTCAATTGGGACTGTGATGTTCACTTCATTTTCCTTATCTGCTATGGCAGTGCAAGCACAGGTTGATTGTATGTGACCTCCAATTTTGCTCTCCATAGCTTTGTGCTTTCCCTTAGGAATTTAATGAAGGCTTTGTTTTTAAACTGACCTCATCAAATCTGAGTAACTTGATCTGAAGCCACAACAAATTCCTAAATTCTCAAGACGGAATAGAATAGAATAGAATAGAATAGAATAGAATAGAATAGAATAGAATAGAATAGAATAGAATAGAATAGAATAATGGAATGAAGAATAGAATAATGGAATGAAGAATAGAATAGAACAGAACAGAATAGAATAGTGGAATGAAGAATTGAATCGAGTAGATTAGAGTAGGGTAGGGTAGGGTAGGGTAGAATAGAATAGAATAGAATAACAGAGTTGGAAGGGACCTTGGAGGTCTTCTAGTCCAACCCCCTACTTAGGCAGGAAGCCCTATACCATTTCAGAGGAATCATTGTCTAATCTCTTCTTAAAACCTTCCAGTGTTGGAGCATTCACAACTTCTGGAGGCAAGTTGTTCCAGTGATTAATTGTTCTAACTGTCAGGAAATTTCTCCTTAGTTCTAAGTTGCTTCTTTCTAACCATTGCTTCTTGTCCTACCCTCAGGTGCTTTGGAGAATAGCTTGACTCTCTCTTCTTTGTGACAGCCCTTCAGATATTGGAAGACTGCTATCATGTCACCCCTAAGTCTTCTTTTCATTGAACTAGACATACCCAGTTCCAGCAACCGTTCTTTATATGTTTTAGCCTCCAGTCCCCTAATCATCTCCGTTGCTCTTCTCTGCACTCTTTTTAGAGTCTCAACATCTTTTTTACATCTTGGTGACCAAAGCTGAATGCAATATTCCAAGTGTGGCCTTACAAGGCATTATAAAGTGGTATTAACACTTTATGTGATCTTGATTCTATCCCTTTGTTTATGCAGCCCAGAACTGTGTTGGCTTTCTTGGCAGCTGCAGCACAATGCTGGCTCATATTTAAATGATTGTCCATCATGTTTGTTTCAACAGATATGACCTCATTATCACTTTCATAATGCTTCCATGGTATTGTTTAGTCAAATCAGTTCATTTTTGACATCCCAGTACAAGAGGTTGGTTTCCATGATGTGGTTGTTTGTTTCCAAGGATTTTTGTTTTTTGTTTCTGTCACAATAATTGATGTGGGGTAGAACAACTTGGGATAGCTCACTTTGTAGGATCTGAACAAGTCTATGTTAGTGACTTGTTAAATGACTGATAGGCTAGAGACCTGGGCATTGTGAGTTCTAGTTCTGCCTTAAGCATGAAAATTCAGCCAGTCATTCTTTTTCAGCCCAACTCACCTCACGGGGTTGTTGTTGTGTGGAAAATAAGAGGAGGAAGATGTGTTGAATATATTTGCCATCTTGAGTTATTTGTAAAAATAATTTAATATATGACCACAATTAAGCCCACACGTTCTGTTGCTAATCAAGGCAGTTGCGAAGTTGCGTGGCTTTAGCCTGGTCTATCCAATGTGAAGAGGAAACATCAGGCCAGCAGTTTGGGGAGTGGTGCAAGCTCGCTACGCCCACTCAGTTGGCCACACCCAACCAGGTGACCACGCCCCCGATCCCCCGAGGTCAACCATAGCCCTGATGCGGCCCTCAATGAAATTGTGTTTGATACCCCTGCAATACAGCATTATCTTCTGCCTCTTTTTCCCCAAAACGTGTCCTGCAGTCTATTCTTTTCACACAGACCAACAACAGTGAAAGCAACAGTCTGTCAGGTTTCCAAGTGATGAAATCCAATTTAAAAAGAAAAGAACGAAGTCCATCTTCCAAAACAATTCTTTTATTTAGGAAAGGATCAAATTGGCAAAGTCTGTGGTAATTCCAGATCTGACACAACTCAGAATTACCCCCACAATATTAGAAGTTAGAAACAACCCCCCAAAAGTCACATTCTCCAATAGAAGTAATTCAACGTTGCTTGATGTCATAAATCTCCACCTCAAGGGGCCTAAGCATGGACAGCTCATTTTCCCACGGAAAGAAGAATCACCTAGCCTAAACAACTCTCTCTATCTCCACTCCTCCCCCTTTAGGAATGTGGCAAGCCCGAATCCCTTCCCCCATGACTGCCAATGAGAAAGTAAGAAAAATATATACTAAGCCTAACTAAAATGGCTACACATATGTCAATTTTGGGCTTGATACATTCCTTAACCAGGGGAAGAAACCAGATTTCTATCTTCTGCTCCTCACATGTTTCCTAACAAATGGAGAATGCAGCCATTGAGAGTAATCTACCCATGATCTCTTGAACCAAAGCATTTAGCAATTTTTATAGGACTAATTAAGAGTTTTAGAAGCAAACTGAAAATGCTTTCTTCTACAAATGACCGAGGTGACAAGGTATTTTGTTTATCAGGACCACAGGTGGGATTCAGCCAGTTCTCACTTGGTTCACCCAAACCTTAGTTAACTGCTTATGCAGTTCGGAGAACCGGCTAAAAATAAAGTCTCTCTCTCTCTCTCTCCAGTTAAGTTAATAGCTCTGGGCAAACAGCCAAGAACCACTTAATAGTTACAGCTGGAATGCAGCTGATACATGCTGAATCAAGTCAATAAACAACAGAAACTGACAGGATTAGGTCAGGGAAACCCATCAATCACCCATCTAGGGATGGGATTAAACTCTTCCCTTTAGGAGCCTGCCACACCTTGAACATGATTTAGGAAAAGTGCTGAAGATCATCCCTGCTATTCAGAGAGGTAGCCTCTCTTCCCCCTCCCCCCATGTTTCCATACAGTTCTCTGAAAAGATGCGGCTGCTTTAAGAGTTTAATAAAATGAACTCCTTAAGCAGCCACATCTATTGGTTGTTGTTGTTTTTATTTTTGCAAGGCTTGAAGAAGAGTTATCATACTTAAATGCATTTATGTATGACAACACCCTTAGAGCCTGACTAAGTTTCATTTCATCGTTCACAGATGCTAGCCTGTAGCTACATATCTAGTTGTCAAAGTACTGTCAGTCTCAGCCTCTTGCAAGCCAATATCAAGGTTTTGTGACATTTTCTCAAGAAAGAACCCTGGTTCCTTCTACCTTTTACAATACCCATTTCCTTTTCTCTTTTATTCACTGCCAGCCTCTCTTTGCTGCTGCTTTGATGTCTCTGAGAAATATAGCAGTAAGTCAAAGGGCAATAACAGACAGAGATAAGATGTCTCATCAACAGCATGAAAGCTAATATATATCCTGCTTCAGTCCACTATTATTCTTCACTCAAGTTTAGCTGTTTGGAAAGAATAGAAGCCTCCAATTCATATTTCCCTTTTGACCTGCAGGGTATCTAGACCTCTTGGCCAACATCCAGACAAACTCATGAGCCCAGATGAGATTACAAACTACAGTTCAGTGATATTTCTGAAGCTACAAAGGGATTGGCAACCAGCCAACGGCTCTGAGCCCCGTGGTAGTCCTGGGATCAATATTTGCTTTAATCGTCACTAAATTCAGAAATCTGAATTTCCCTTGTCTGCCTGCATTCATTTTCAGTAGAAACCTCAGCTGACGTTTTGCTATATCACTAGTTCTATAAAGGTAAAGGTTCCTCTCAGACATACGTGCTAATCGTTTCCAGCTCTAGGGGGCGGTGCTCATCTCTATTACAAAGCCAAAGAGCCAGCACTGTCCAAAGATGTCTTTGTGGTCATGTGGCCGACATGACTAAATGCCGAAGGCACACAGAACGCTGTTACCTTCCCATCAAAGGTGGTCCCTATTTTTCTACTTGCATTTTACATGCTTTCGTTGGCAGAAGCTGGGAGAAGTAACGGGAGTTCACTTCATTATGCGGTGCTAGGGATTTGAACCGCTGAACTGCCAACCTTTCTGATTGACAAGCTCAGCGTCTTAGCTACTGAGCCACCACATTATATAGGAACTAGCCACTAGTTCTATAGGAACTCTCAAATTAAGTTGGTGTTCCTTCTCCTCTCTAAATTCCCAAGGGATTCTAATTTTACTTACATTATTTGCACAAGAAAGACAATTAATGCCTCTCAATATCGCTTCATTTTTACAGTATTGTTGACATACAATATAATCTGTAAGTGTACTGGTTCTATATTATTACAGTGATTTTCTTTTGGTCTATGACTATAGTAAACCAATAAATCCATTCATCCTATTCCTAAGCAGGCCTACTTGGGAATTGCTCAGTTATTTAGGAGGCATACAAATTTAATGAAAAAACTCTCTTAATCCTTCTATTTCACAATGTGGACATGAACATTCCATGCTCTCAACTCCCAAGTAGAACATTTTCACTTTGGAAAAAAGCCGTCCCCTCATCCAGTCCATCTTTTAGGAATGATTGCCTAGTAATATCTTGTTGTGCGCTAACTTACCACATTGAACCCAAAATCACACTCTTCTCTCTCTCTCGGGCTGGGATAACATAACCCAAGATAAGTTCGCATTCATTTTCCTTAGAAACACATTGCTAACTTATATGGCCCCATAGGCAAAATCCTCAATATGAGATTTTGAGAATATGAGGGTTTTTTTAGCAAGCAATATAGGAAGAACCATAGTACCCTAAATATCAATGAAGTCAGTTAATTCCACGGTCAGGATTAGTGGTGTAACCCCAACCCCATTTTTGCATGCAACACACGTTAATAAATCGGTGAAACTTCAGTTATATAGCAATAGCACTAGTGAAGGAGTACAACAAAATTATGAGAAACCCACTTCTTCCTGTGCACGCTGATCTTCCTCATCTATTGATTGGCAGGCTTAAATCCAGGAAGCCCTCTCTGAAACTTGGTCAATAGCTGTCTTAACAACTTTGACATCAACACACAATGGAAAGCCAAATGGGCTGCTGAATGCCTAGATACAGGCAGTTACGTAGTTGACCCTACACAAAAGGTGCCAGGTTTTGACCTTCTTTGCCAGCATTGGTCAACTCTGAACATGATCTGTACCCAACTTAGTGTTTGCCAGGACTCCTTATTTAAGTAGGGTCTTTTTTATATATAAAAGTTTTATTTAAGTTTTCAAAAAACATACAAATACAATAAAACATCTTTTTGAGAACAGTGTGCCCCCAGGTTATCACTTCTCCATAGAGACATAAACTCAATACATATTTATCTTATACATTCTAATCCATATCTTATAACTATTTTCACAATTTTTTCAATAGCTTTTCCCTTTCTTTACTTCCTATAGCCTTATTTTAAATTATCTCATTCCTTTCTTAATTCAATTACATATCTTTTTCTAATTTTTAAAATCTTTCTAATCAATGTTTTTATACTTTCATCTGTCCTGTTTACAATTTCATATTATCTTTTCTCATAAAACAAATTTTCCCCTGTAATTATTAGACTGGAGTGTAACATCTTTGTATCTTTTTTCAAATCTTGTTTAAAAATTTAAGTTACACCTTTACAGTTATAACATTCATTTTCTAACCTCTATTTTATAACACATACCTATTTTCAATCGAATTCTGCTTGGTACATTCCCTTAAAAATACACACTAAATTCTTAAAAGAAAAAAGTATATATGTATATATATATCTGTGTATATGTATAACAATAGTAAATGGAATAATTATTCTATTTAAGTACAGCTCTGCCATTAATATTAATAACAATCTTTTACATTTCTATTTCTTTTAACAAACATTACCTAGTAATATCAGTTGTCTTTCACTTTAGTCATCTATATTTCATATTTTACTTATTACTGTCTTTAAATAAAAAACCAAACAATAGTTATTAACAGTAGTCAATAAAGTTATTCTTATTCAAATTCATCTTGTTAACTGATTCCATGTTTCTTTTCAGTTTTTTTAACTTTCTTTTTAAATCATTGAGAGCATTTAGAAACAAATATTCCGCTACACATCAATAGAATTTTTTTCTATCAATTTAATCATCTAACGTATTTTCTAACCCTTTTCTATTTCTAATATAACACACTTAGTTATCCTATGCACCCTTGCAGAATCCTCTCCTTAAGTTAAAATTTAACCATTGTCTCTGTGTCTTTTAAATAGGTTTATACCTTTAATTCTTGTACGCTTTTCCTGTACTTCTATATCTTGTTTCTGTCCTTTGTAGCTTCTTTTCCTTTTCCTCTTCCCTCTCTTCTTCTCCCTCCCCTTTTTATTCCCTTTTCTATCTGATTCTCCCTTCTGCTTCTTCCTGATATTATGATTACTTTTCAAATTACTCTTTTTTTTGGTTGTTGCTTCAATGCTCAAGTTTTTAACTCCCTTTCCCTCCTTTCCCTTTTTTACCCCGCTTAAAATTGCTTGGTCATTAAAGATGGCTTCTTCTTTGTCCCGCCCTTCTTGTTTTCCCAGCGTTTCTTGTTGTTTTTCATAGTTCAAAATCTCCATTTTCTAAAAATTGAAATACGAAGCCAAAAGATCCTCTTCCCTCTTGTGCTTCTTCTTTTTGTTCTTTAAGTCTCATTTTTAACTCTTCAAAGAGTGATGCCATTTTAAAAAATTTTAAACAATCCCCAATTGCTTTTATTTTGTTTCATTAGGATCCACCATCCAAAATTCCAGGAATCATCCAATAATCCAGAACTGTTTCTTGCTTCTTTTCTCACTTTCTCTTTCCAGGGGCTTTGTTATCTTGTAACAAAATTTCAGCTACAATATAACTTTTGCAAGCCTTGTTAAAATTCCACTATTGAATTTTTTAAGTTCCAGGTGGTCTCCTCCATTTTCCAGATTCCACCCTCTTTTTTCCTTTTTCCCTTCTCTGCTTTCTTTCTTTTTTTAAGAAAGTTTTTAAGTTATCCAAGAATCTTTATCCCTTTGACACTTTATTTTCAGCTAGAAATAGCCTATTAATGTCAAAGTGGATTAGTATCAATTTCTTATTCGAATCACTTCTTCTTAACATTTCAAGTCAATTAAAACTGCCAATGTGAGAGGGAAAAAAGCCAATTCTGTTTCCTTTTCCTTTCTCTTTTGCCGCTTAAAATCTTTTTTAGGAATAGTATTAGTCTTTAAAATTCAGGTTCCAGGTACCTTATATAGATGTTCTCCATTCAACCTGGTCAGTCAAACTTTCTCCTTTAAACTTCCTCCTGCACAATCTTGTCCGGTCGGGTTCTTCTTTGAGGTGGCCATTTCTGACCACCGCTGCAACTGCCTTTGGGAAAGGGAGTAATGGCCAGCCAAGGAGGAGAGATGCGGCTCTCCTCAACCCTTTGATGGCTCCCCCTTCTTCACCACCTCTACGGGGTGGCTTCAGCCCCGAATCTGGGTGGTGAGCACGGATCAAAACCACCTGTTTAAGTGGAGTCTTGTCTCTACCCTTCAGTGTGACTGTGGCACTCCTTGACAAAAAAATCCATCACATTGTTGTCCAAATGTCCATCAAGAGTTTACATTGGCCCAATGTCTGATTTTTTTCAACATAGATTATCCCTGTCCTTGAATGACTGGGTGGACTGGACATTAATATTTGAACCACTATAAGCTCATGTATTTGCCATATGCTAAATAAATGAATAAAAGCAATAGCACTTAGACTTATATACCGCTTCAGGGTGCTTTACAGCCCTCTCTAAGTGGTTTACAGAGTCAGCCACTTGCCCCCAACAATCTGGGTCCTCATTTTACTGTCCTTGGAAGGATGGAAGGCTGAGTCAACTTTGAGCCTGGTGAGATTTGAACTGCTAAACTTCTGGCAGCCAGCAGTCAATAGAAATAGCCTGAAGTACTGCATTCTAACACTGCACCATTGCTGATGGACACAATCAGTATCCAGTATGGATACAATCAGTATCTTGATGTGTCAGAGCATTTGCAGTGTGACTAGCATTATGAGACAACCCAGGAGCAAAACTCAGCACACAGAGACTTAGACATTTAACAGTGGTTTATCTACAAGAGTTATATATAGACATATACATGGTAGGCAAAATACCTTACAAGCAATCTTTCTTCTTAACTCTACATGGAGAACTCTGCCTTTATATAAACACCTCTTAAAGGGATAGAACCCATCCCCAATCTTAAAGAGGCAGTACCAATGCTGATTAATCTTCAATTGCATCAGCCCTGTATTGCATCAGCTTCATTGCTGGTTGGCTTTTAAATCCCAAGATTTTAACATGATGCTTTTTGACAATCCCATTCCCCAAGATCAATGTCTCTGAACTTATCTGTTCAGATGTTCAATATTCTCCCTTTCATATAAAAGCCCTGGTCCAGATACGCCTTGAAAAATACATTCAAAAAATTATACTATCCTGCAGATTCAGTACATAATTGTACTCTTTATCTAACTGAGCTCTTGAAATCATGCCATTTTTTAGACCCCTCACAAGGCAATCAAATCATGAGCTTCTACTTTTATGGCAGAGGCATTGAAGCCCCTTCAAATGAGATACATCACAACAGAATCAGTGGGGTGCAGAGAAAAGAAAAACTTTAGACATGCATTTTAGATATTAACAGATTTCATCTTGACAATCTTGACAATGTGGATTTTACCATCCCATCAGTGGTGGGATTTCAAAATGTTTCCTACTGGTTCTATGAGAAGGCACTTCATGCGTGCACACAACAATCAACAACTGCCCTGTGTTAGCGCTAGTGAGATGAGCTGTTTTTTAGCTCAGCTAAGGTGTGGCGATCCATTCTGCTGTGCAAATCAGCAGGAAGGGGACATCCTTCCTTCCTTCCTTCCTTCCTTCCTTCCTTCCTTCCTTCCTTCCTTCCTTCCTTCATTATGTCAGCCTTCAAGAATATATATGTGTGTGTGTGACAATAAAAGTGAATGCTAAGAAATAAGTACTGAAAAGTGAAATGGGTCCAAAAATCTTTGTGTAGGTAGATTATCCCTATCAACTAAATTTCACATATCACAAACTAACTGCAAAAAATAATCAAAAGCCAAAATATTCCATATAGGTTCCAAGGTGGGAAAGTGCAGAGAAGCTTAAAATTCTGACAGGTACAGATGAAGTTACTTTGATTATGGTCTCCCTTGTAAAAATTGACAAGGCTTCAACAGTTCCTTGTAAATCAGTGACAGTTCTCATTTTTATCCCCTGTCTGAGACATTCCTTTCTTTTGGGCACAGGGAAGATAAGATGAGCTTGCATCTGGAAATTGTGTTTAAGGTGGATGTACTCTACCGGTCGTTCTTTAACTAGTGACAAAATACAAAATCTTTGCAATGAGAACAGATGCATCAGGTCTCTTGTGCGCCTAAAGATAAAAATATTTTTACAGAGTAATATTCAGGCTTGCCACTTGAATATATGTGGATGAGACAGAGTCATTCTGAATCTCTATTTATGGGTTGGGAATCAGGGGTGGGATCTACCAGTTTGGACCACTTCTATAGAACCAGTTGTTATGATTCTGCACAGTTCGGAGAACTGGCAGATCGCACCACTGGCCTGAGAGCAGAGTTGAACCTTCCTTAGGACTGATGATTTTATTTTTCAGTGCAGACTCAGTCAGTAGATTGCAGAGAAGTAGATCTGCGAGTGACTCTGTGATTCTGGAAGCAATTCAATCTGCCTACCTGCTTTGCCCTCATTTTAGGTAAAAGTTGCTCTTTTTTTAAATAAAAAATTCAACATTTACATAAATATTTACAATATTTATATACAAGCCATGCCCAGCCAGTCACATGACCACCAAACCATACCCATTCAGCAAGCCATGACCACCAAGTTACATGACCACCAAGCCACACCCACAAATCAGGGCACGCCCACAGAACTGGTTGTCAAGAAATTTGAATCCCAGCCCTGGTTGGGATTGCATTCTTCCAGCAAAGAGCCAAAAGAACAAACATTCTGTAGGTGTTGTGGCCTGCCAGTGGCCAGTGAAGCTGGTGTCAGACTCGGACAGTGAGAAGGTTGGGGAGGAACATGGGCCAGTCCTGAAGTCTGGGGAAGGCTCTGAGGAAGGCTCTATGTCATAGGCAGAGATGGGGCCAGGGCTGTCCGACAGTTATCAGCTGCCTTTGGAGTCGGAGATCAGTGGAGCAGAAGAACAGGTAGAGCCTGTTCCCAATATGTGTATGCACAGAACTGCCAGGAGAAGGGAACAGTTAATGAACAAGGGTCGACTCGGGAGTAAAGGCACAGGTGGACAGTGAATGGCCCCTCCCTTGGAGAATAAAGAGGAGAGAAAGGGGAGTGGTGTTTGCAGGAGACAATTAGTTCATTTAATTAGTGTGAAGATTTGTTCATGACTCTCGGAGACTCCTTGCCAAGTATTTCCTTGTACAACGTTGTGCTTAGAAGCTATCAGCCTGGCAGCTCTCCAAGCCTGATAAAGTCTGTGGTTGTAATTCACCCTTGAAAGACTGTTTGATGGGACTTTGCTGGATGTGAATGATAGGAATTCACATTAGCCAAATAAAAAGGGGTTTTGTCAGACGAGGAGTCTGCTTCATGATTTTTGTGAAGCCTAGGTCAGAACAGTAGGCTGCTAGAGATTTAATGCATATTGTATAGAGAAGTCCTCAAAGAAATGAACCACATTTCAGCCCACTTAGTTCTATAAACTCAGTTAGTGAGGCTCCTTTAGGTCAAGCCAATCCAGAAAACGATATAAACAGCCATTAAGCTAGCCCGGGGATAAGACGATTAAGTCAGGCAAGATCAGAAAAGTGCCCTTTTTTGCCTGTATTGTCAATTATGAGATTAAAATGCAGTTGCGATCAGGAGGCGAAACATGAAATGAAATTAAAACAAAAAAAAATATGAAATATTAATGTAAGGCAATTTAGCCACAAGCTAATATTAGCCTAACTGTAACCGCAGTTGCTGTCTAGCACAAGGTTTTGAAGGCAGATATCCCAGAGATATGCACTGAGTAGACAGATAGAGTGACCCTTACAGCCTGCTTGCCAGTCTCCCCCAGGGCACTGCCATCCTGAATAAGTTGCTGGAAACAGAAGGATTGTCAGAGAAGGCTCGTTGGGAAGGCTGCATAATGCTAAATGTAATGATGCTCTCACTGAAGATAGCAGAAAAGGTTCGCATTCTATCCTCTTCCATTCCACCAGGCCTAGAAGCACCTTAGATACTGTTTTCCCCAATTCAGGTCTGAGTCTGTTGCCAAAGCCGATGGAGAATACCAGACAGGTGCTGGTTTTGTTCCTTTGTCCCAGAGCCCTTGAGCAAAAGGGGTCCCAGCCAGCAAGACGCAGGACCCAGAACAAAGGATTCAACAAGCTTTTTATACACTGTTTTCAAGGCAGGATAAACAAGGGTTGTCCAATAGGCAATCTGAAAATTATCTAAAGGGTCCTATATTGGCTCTAAGGTAAAGGTTCCCCTTGCACATGCATGCTAGTCGTTTCCGGCTCTAGGAAGCGGTGCTCATCTCTGTTACAAAGCCAAAGAGCCAGCGCTGTCCGAAGATGTCTCCGTGGTCATGTGACCAGCATGACTAAATGCCGAAGGGGCAGCACAGAAAACTGTTCCCTTCCCACCAAAGTGGTCCCTATTTTTCTACTTGCTTTTTTACATGCTTTTGAACTGCTAGGTTGGCAGAAGCTGGGGAAGTAACAGGAGCTCACTCCATTATGCAGCGCTAGGGATTCGAACCGCTGAACTGCTGACCCTTCTGATCGACAAGCTCAGCGTCTTAGCCACTGAGCCAGATAGCTCTATGCCATCTCTATTTCTAAGTCTTAACTAACAAACACTTCAAAAGTTATCTAACAAGTATTCTATTGGTTCTATTTCAAACCTATCTCTAAAACTTAACTAATATTCATCCTAGAAGACTTTTAGCAAGTCTTCTATTGGCTCTGTCTTAGCCCTACTCCTTATCTTAGCCCCACCTGTCGCACTCCCTTTTTCTTTATCTTTGTTATGCAGGGTTTGCAAATACACATCTCCTCCTTTCCTTCTAAATTCATGATATAACCTTGTATTTTTACAACAAATGGCCCAACAATATCTGTAAAAAGAGGAGGGGCAGAATCCAGAGGGGGGAGTTAAAAGAAGGATTAGCCTAGAATCCTTATGTAGCTCCAAATGGATTAAGTCCAACCCCCATTGAATTCCATTAACCCTTATCTAATTCCAAGGAGGTATTAACTGTCAGTTGAGACGATCCTTGTGCATATGCATGATTAGCAATAAATTAGTTTAAATGGACCTTCATGTGGGGATCTGATCTTTTGTGCCCAATAATATCATTTCTACTCCAAAAGAAGAAAAAAAGGACAGTACATTTGAGTTTTCCCTATTCTGAATTTCCAAGGGAAAATGACAGTTATAAGGTAGTGTCAACTGAGATATGATGATCCAAGTTTAGAGAGCTCAGTTTTATCATTCAAGCCAACTTATGACCCATTCAAGATTATGCCTCCCAGACCGAATGCACATTGCTGAAATACATAACACCACCAAAATAATCCTGAAAGGCAAACAAAGATGGATATTTCTTGGTCAAAATCAGAAACACTAAGACCTACACAGTGATACTTGGTACTCAACTGGTTCAAAACTCATCAAATTTGGTACTCAATACATTTTTACATGCAAATGTTATCCCACTACTCAGCGTTCGTTTAGTACTTGAAGCACCGTGATATTGACTACCAGGAGGATGGCTGTGGAGAATGGATAGGAATCGGACATGCTGAGAAGGTCATTGCAAAAGGAGGGGGACAGCCATAGAGGATGGACAGGAAGTTGGCTATTCTGGGAAAGTCACTGACAGGAAAAGGGACAGACAGAAAGTTATTCCCACCTAAAACAAAGGATCACATGGTAAGTCATGTGATTTGTTTGGGACTCATTCTTTTTACTACTCATTGCATCTCCTGGAACCAATTAATGATGTGTACTAGGATATCACTGTACAAATGTTGAGCTGAATTTTCACAATCCTACACTTCAATCATCATCTGTTTTCAGAAAGCAGGACCATAAATTTGGTTTGTAATCTGCTTTTCCTCTGCAGGCTTCAGAATTGTGGCTTAGTGTTACTCCATCCCATCTTCTTGCAAGCCCAATTCTATATTGTTTCTGCTACAAAACACCTTTCTCTTTAGTTAATGCATGAACTAAGGCCCAGCTCACCTCTTGGAAACTCATTGGAAGCTCATTTTCATCCATTTCCAGCAGGTAATCAAATATTTTAAGAGTCTATTCAATACACTGACAACATTAATCCTTCTGCCAATATTAGATGTTCACACATCAATTCTGAGTCAGGAGTTTTTGGTAAAAAAATCTGGCCAACATATAAGATGAAAACTGTTGTGGGAATGAATTAGAATGAACTATGCCATTTCAGAATCTAGCTAGATGGGGAGATCAACATCATTTTCAAGACCCCATTACCCGAAGGACAATTTCTTTCAACTCTAAAACAAATATACATTGGGGGATTCATCTTAAAATCAAAATAGGCCATTTTTCTCTCTTGAGTATTCAAAAAAAGAAAATACTTCAGACTCTTCAGTAAACCATGAATTTACAATTGCTGTATCTGAACTTCTCAAAGATACACCAAATAAAAACCAAATAAAAAACAAAAAAAAACCAATGCAGCAAATGTTCAAGAACCCTTGAGGTGGTTTTCTATGAAGGAATATCTACCAGATCATCAAAAAAAGTAAAGACAATGGTGTAGGATCAAAACCCTGCCCCTCTTTGACATTCAACATTCAATGTTTTATCGTTTTCAAAAATGCATATACCGTAACCCTAAATTCAACCCTAAGACAGAAAAAGGCTCTACTCTTGGACCATTATTTTCTAAATTTATATTTTATGCCAATTCTGAATATTCCAAGTTGGGAATTACAGTGATTTATAATTTCACTTCCTATTCCACAACCTTTTTTTTTTTTAATTAATTGGATTTTACAGGAAGCTCCCAAAAATTTCATTGCTAAGTGAGAGAGTTTTTAAGTGATTTTTGTTCCATTTTACAACCATTCTTGCCACAATTATTAAATGTACAGTTACTTATAACTGCTAAAAAGACAGCTTTAAAACATCCAAGAGAGGCATGTTGGGAAAATTATCAATTTTTGGTATAATGGGTCACAAGATATATATACTATAATAAAGGAAATCCTCCAGAGATCACTCTTTTTATGTCTCTTATTGTCTAGTTTGGAACATAATATGTAATATATATTTTTACTCAATTTAGTATAGGTAGTCCTTGACTTACGGCCACAAATGAGCCCAAAATTTCTATTACTAAGTGTGTCAATCTTCCCTGAGTCTTTGCTGTTGCTCAATGCTCCAGGTAAACAGCCAGGGCTCAGGACCCTGAACAACAGCCCCTGTTTGGGATTATTTTTGGGGAGAGATCCGGAATAATGCCAAGTTTCCAAGTGATGAAATCCATTTAAAAAGAAAAGAGAGTCCATCTTCCAAAACAAGGTCTTTAGGAAAGCATCAAATTGGCAAAGTCTGTTGTAATTCCAGATCTGACACAACCCAGAATTACACCACATAATATTGGAAATTAGAAACAGCCCTCAAAAGTCACATTCCCCAATAGAAGTAAATCAATATTGCCTGGTGTCATCAATCTCCACCTCCAGGTCTCAGCAGGGTCAGCTTTAGTTCCCGTAGGAAGGAAAACCACCTAGCCTAAACAACTCTCTGTCAACTCATAAAACATTTTGTATACACGTTTTATAGTTGTCAACAGAAAGAAGGGGGCGAGTTTCAAAAGAGCAGGCAGCAGTGTGGAATCGAAAGTACATTCCATTCATATTTTCTTTAGACTGATTAGATGACTGAAGCTTCTGCCGCGAAAAAATCTAATTGGAGAGCACTCTTGGCTATGGACATGTTTCATTGGATGATACACCCAGAGGGGTGGGGGGAAAAACAGGATCAAGGATGACAGTGAATTATGTATCACAGAGTCGACTATGCCCAGGCTAATGCCGGCATGTTAACTTCTAATAAATCCTTTGAAGTTTTGGGAGTGTGGCTCAAGACTTATGATTTAATTGCAGTAACTGCCGGAATCCTGACACTCTCACTATCTCCACTCCTCCCACCTTAGGAATGTGGCTAGTCCGAAACCCTTCCCCTCCATAGCCAGAAAAGAGAAAGAAAGAAAAGGAATATATAATAAGGTTAAATAAAATGGCTATGCATACGTCAATTTCAGGCTTGACAAAGTGAGACATTTAAGTTACTTTTGCCCCATTTTACAACCTTTCTTGCCATAGTTGTTAAGTGGATCACTACGGTTATTAGGGACACAGCTGTTAAGTGAATCCAGCTTTCCTATTGGCTCTGCTTGTCAATAGGTCCCAAAAGATCCCACGGATGCTGCAACCTTCATAAATACGAGCCAGTTGCCAAGCGTCCAAATTTTGATCACATGACCATGGGGATGCTTGCCATGGTCATAAGTGTGAAAAACGGTCACAAGTCACTTTTTTTCAGTGCTGTTATAACTTCAAATGATCACTAAATGAAATGTTGTAAGTTGAAGACTGCCTGTACTTCTTCTAATGCCATAAATATAGTCACCCTTTCTTAAACCATAGTGCTAACATGTGTGAAGAATTTTTAGGCTGCTGATAAAATTTCTCATATGAAAATGTCCTACCAAATATTGGAATTCTTCTTTAGCTATCATTCTCTCAGAGTTGCCTGATATTAATGTCCAGTGCCAGCCAATCCAAATTCAGAAAAACCACACAATTACAAGCCTGAAAAGCTTCATATCATAAATCTTTTGAGGAAAACCAAGAATCGGTTGAGCAGATTAACCAGAATTAGATTAACCATAAGAATTAGAAAGAGTCAATAATGTACCTTCATCATGTGAGTTGAACCGGTCTATTCTTAGGAGAAAGAGGTGGACCAAGGCTTCAGCACCAGGATGCTGAAGTCCATAAGCTGACCATAAGCATGGAGCAACATCAGCGTTCACTTTTCATCTACCTTGAAAAGTTGTTACCAACACATGGGAAAGGGCTTGTTGGAGGAAATATTCATCTGGTTCAGTTCCAAGCTGGGTTTGAGGTCCTGGGCAGCTGATCACAAAGAGTTGAGAGTGAGGGACATTTATACCTTCTCTTGGGCTTTGCACTTGAACTTCCTGTTCCTGTGCAAAAACCATGAGTTCTGTTGGCTGTTGTCAGGTCATGTGGAGGTCATATTTGTCTGAGCTAAGTTTGGTTGGCGTTTGGGCTGATGCTGTGAAAGGGCTTGTTGTGCCATGTGGTGAGCTCTGCTGTTAGATGGGTTAATCCTATTATGTCCTGGAGGGTCATGTCTTAATCCCATCACCCTGGAGCTGGAGGTCTTTTGTCTTGTAGATAGGCTGGCCCACCCTTTCTTAATGGCACCAAATATTTGCTGGAGGCAAGGAGCTGCTCTCTGTCTTTAAAACATGTTTCTTCTTTTAACATTCAAAGAAATATAATATTCTACTTTTTAAATATTTCTCAAAATATTTCATTCTTCTAGAAGAGGAAGGGTCTTCCCTCAGGCTGAAGGTTGCTTTTATATAAACCCTTGATTAAGAAATTTGATCAAGCTAGGGTGATTTGAGTCAATCTCCTGTCTTAAGCAGACACTCACACTTATTCATATATTTCTTCATAGCTAGAAGTCAGTTCTCAGACTTAGAGACCTTGGCACACTGTCCATATTAGGTGTCACCTACTTAGAGTCATGTCTCTTGGAGTGGCTACAGGTGTACAATTGTTGTGCTGGTTCTTCAGCCTGTTGCTTTGTCAGATCTGCCTCTTCCTCCATTGAAGGCGGGCAAAAGAATTCATAAGGCAACTCAGAGGATTCAAGTGAGACCATAGTAAAACATTAGGATTGGTTTATTCTTTCCAGGTCATGTTGCACATGGAGATGAGGGCTGTATCAAGACCAGAATTTAAGAACAATCATTGCAGGCAGCAAATGCTCTTGGGCTTCAAGAATTCTTTTGTGCACTCATGGACCTGTAGAAATAAAACACAACAAAACCACTCTTAGACATCTACAAAGGGCAGCAAACAAAGATGCAAAGGCATTTTAAGAGATGCCTACTCTGTGTGTCCTGTTTTCATTTCTTTTATAGAAATTATCATTTTTGCCTAGCAATTATCTGAAGCATTGAAGGAATGCACTCCCTTTCTGCTGGCAACTAAAAGACCAAAGAAGCATTTTTTAGTTGACAGTGCCACGAAGAAGAACAGAATACAGGTAGTCCTTCACTTACAACAGTTCATTTAGTGACTACAACATCACTGAAAAAAAGCAACTTAAGACCCCTTTTCACGTTTGTGACCGTTGTGGCATCCCTATAGGCATGTGATTTACATTAGGATGCTTGACAACTGACTCACATTTACGACGGTTGCCACATCCTGGAGTTATGCAATCCCCTTTTGCCACCTTCTGATAAGCAAAGTCAATGAGGAAACCAGATTCACTTAACAACCGGGTTACTAATTTAACAGCCGCAGTGATTCGTCTTAACAAATGTGGCGAGAAAAATTGTAAAATGGGGCAAAACTCACTTAACACAAATGTTTCATTAAACAATGTAAAATCTGGGCTCCATTTGTGGCTGTACGTTGAGTCCTATTTTTACAGCATTCTGTGTTCTTTATTTTTCAATCCCTTCTATCATTTCATCTCGTTTTATTTTCTTTTGTCCAGGCCACGAGTCTTAAGAACAGCTTACTCCAAAATAAGCAGCTCTGTAGCGGACAAAAAATGCTCTACAGAGAATCATTAAAACTGCCCAGAATATCATCGGGCTCCAGCTACCAGCCCTGGATGACATCTTCGCATCTCGCTGTTTGAGGAAGTCACACAACATTCTCAGAGACTCTTCCCATCCTGCTTACAATCTTTGTGAATTGTGGCCTTCTGGCAGAAGATACAGAACAATTAAAACTCAGACCACACGTTATCCCAGAGCTATAACTGCACTTAGCAATGAACTTAAATACCACCATCAGTGAGCTGTTGGGCAGCATTACTTGGTCTGTTTGTGTGTTTTTAGGGGGTGGGGAATTTTGGTGGGTGGGGAAGTGTTTGGGAATTGTCATGTGTATGTGCATGTTGAGTCTGGTCTCTGGGTGTTATGTGAATTTTACTATATGTATACTGTGTATATACGTACAATGACAATAAAGAATTCAAGTCAAGTCAAGTCAAAAATGTTATAATGTTTCCTGCCCCTTTTTGTCTCTTGCATTATTAAGGACTAGTATGATGTCAAGCAGACAGGAAACCATTGGTCCACAAAGGCATTTTCTTACATCACATGTCTCCAATTGGAGTACAGGTATGCTGTAGCCTGTCGGCTGCTGCCCCCTCCAGCAACCAAATCAGATGAGGAGGCGGAGTGGGAGTTGGGGCCAGCATCAAGGCAATCTGAGAGCTCTGAGGGGGAAGAGGGAATGCAGCTATCAGAGAGAGAGAGACAAAGAGCCTGAGCCATCCATCAGCCCCCAGATGGAGAGTCAACAGTCCCCAGGTCTGGATGTGGCTTGATGAGGAAGAAGAGGAACAGCTGGGTCCAGTGTCTGACACGTGGATGTGCAGAAGGCAGAGGAGAGGAGAGCAGTGGGAAGCTATGGGCAGGTCCTTGGGACGGAAGAGTCACCGCTGCTAGCTAAGTCCCACCCCAGCTCTGGGGATAAAAGGCAGGGGGTAGAGGTGAATAAGTGCGGCAGACAACTATTCATCTATCTGTCAGTCAGCCATTGATAGTCCAAACTTCTGAATCCTGTCTGGAATTTGTATCGGAATCCTTTCTTGGAATCTGTGGCACGGAGACTCGGGTGCGCCTTCGTAGCTTGTGTGAGTGTGTGTGTGTGAGTATGTGTGTGTGTGTGTCCATCCGTTGCTGGAAAAAGAGTGGGTGCACTTTCCAGGACTTCCTTTAACAGTGTGAATTGAATGTTGGGGCCATTTCGGGGGGGAAGGGTGCGAGCTTTGCTTTCCACAGGCACTTAGAGATTTTGTTAGCTTGTTGTGTGTGTGAGGGAGAGACAGAGACAGAGAAAGACAGAGAGTCAGAATCGGAGACAGAGAGACAAAGACAGAAACCCAGAGACAGAGACAGAGAGACAGACAGAAACAGAGACAGAGAGACAGAGACAGACAGACAGACAGAGACAGAAAGAAAGAGACAGAGACAGAGAGACAGAAATAGAGAGAGGCAGACAGACAGACAGACAGAGACAGAGAGATAGAAATAGAGAGACAGACAGACAGAGACAGAGACAAACAGATAGACAGAGGCAGAAGCAGAGAGAAAGAGACAGAGACAAACAGACAGAGATAGAGACAGACAGATAGACAAATAGACAGAGATAGAGACAGAGACAGACAGACAGAGACAGAGAGACAGACAGAGACAGAGGCAGAAACAGAGGCAGAGACTGACTGACTGACTCTTAGTCGGGGCTGCTGGAGCTCCTAATAAAGGGAACCTTTAGTTAAAAACAGCATGCTGGTCATGTTTAGGAGCCAAAACAGAACAAGGTTAACTTAACAACAGTTCTTTCAGGGAGCATTCAAAGTTAGAACAGCATTAATTAATCAATCCATCAATTACGGATAAATTCTCTCCTCCTGAAGACCTCACCTCCCATTTCACACTGTAAATATCATTTTTCCCCCAGGTCACAGGCATTATGTTCATTGACTTCCCAATACAACATTCACTTAGTGATTGTTCAAAGTTCAAACAGCCTTCAAAAAGAGACTTATGACCGTTTTTCACATGACCATTGAGTCACATGACCACACGGTCACATGATCAAAATTCAGGTGCTTGGCAACTGACTCCTATTTATGATGGTCGCAGTGTCCCAGAGTCACGTGATACCCTTTTGCGACCTTCTGGCAAGCAAAAGCCAATGGGGGAAAGCCAGACGCACTTCACACCCTGCCATGATTCACTTAGCAAATGTGGCAAGGAAGGTCATAAAATGGGGCAAAACCAGTGGTGGGTTTCCAAATTTTTTCCTACTGGTTTTGAGAGTGAACTTTGCACACGCATACTCAGAGCTCAAAGACCACCCTCTGTATCAACGCTGGTGAGCTGCGCTGTTTTTTACCTCAGCTGAGGCACGGCAATTTGCTCTGCTGTGAGAATCAGCTGAGGTAAAAAAACAAGAGAATGTAGGAGAGGTAATGGCAGGGGCGAGTGGGCGGGGCCAGCCAGAGGTGGTAGTTTACTATAGGTTCTGTGGTTTGGTGGGTGTGGCTTGGTGGGCATGGCATGGCTTAGTGGCCGTGGCTTATCTTGCACTGTGCTAAAAAGAGGCGGAATTCAATGCCTTTTTCTTTCTTCTCTTGTACCTCATATTTTCTTTTCCCCTTTCTTTGTCCTTCCCTTTATTTACTTATTTGTATTTTATACTCTGATAAAACAAAACAAGTTATAAACATGAAAAAAGGAGCTTGGCAACATTCCCAAACATTCAGGTAAAAAAAAAAATGGACAAGATTGTCATTCTCAGTTCCCTTGGCACAAACTGGCCTTGCAATGGGCATCCATTTAGGAAAAGCTCACTCCAGTGGCGCGATTCAAATTTTGTATTACTAATTCTGTGGGCGTGGCTTGATGTGGGCATGGCAGGGGAAGGTTACTGCAAAATCCCCATTCCCTCCCCACCCCACTAACCTGCTTTCCAGCTCCGTTCTCCTGTGCAGGGCAACAAAAGAAGACCCAGCCGATCAGCTGGGACTCGGGAGGCAGAGAATGTAAGGCCCAGCCAGAGGTAGTATTTGCTGGTTCTTCGAACTATTCAACATTTCTGCTACCGGTACACCAGAACTGGTCCGAACCTGATGAATACCACCCCTGGGCAAAACTCACTTAATAAATGTCTTGCTTAGCAACATAAATTTTGAGCCCGATTGTAGCTGTTAGTCGAAGATTACCTGTATTTTAAATGCTAAACTTCCAGGCAGAATAGATTCCTCAGGTGATAAATATAGAAACAAAAATGGAGTATTGTATTGATCTTTCACCTTTCCCTGCTAAATAAGCCAATGGAATCATAGAACATGTATTGTTTTGGACAAGACAATAATGCCTCCTTAAAAGAGACAGACTGCCTTAATGAATTGTGGCAACAATGCTGTTCTTTTAATAGTGCATATATAAAATTTATTAATTGCCAGCACAATGACTAACATGAAACGGATATAGCTAATGGTAGCCGTATCTCATCGTACCACGCTCTTCTTCTGACACTTTAATAGTGACTCCCACTACATTATTCAACAGAGAAGTCACTAATTATTTGCATCTCACACTGCAAAATGTTTTTGTGATGTCAGTTTTCTAACTTTTCGCTCTTCTGGAGCACTCCAGTAAAACAGAGAGAATTCCTGCTGAATTCTCGATGCCTATGGATATATGAATACGCGAACAAATGCTTTAACATTGGGGCTCTCTTTGTGAAATGAACGCCTATAAAAATGTTCACAGAGGTAGCAGAATTTGTATTTGAAAACCTTTCTCCCAAAGGAGTCCCTAGAGGGACAGAGTTTTCGATGTGAATAAATTTCTTGAGCATTGTTTTTTTCCCTTTTCCCCTGCAGAATATACTGGAACCAATTTCTGTACGTTATACACTGCAACCAATACATTAGAGTTTTACGGGGTGGAATTCCACCAGTATAACAACCGGTTTCTTGATCACACACACGTGTGTTTTGCGCATGTGCGTGCAAAACGCATGCTCCAGTGCATGCGCTCTGCATTTTAAAAAGCTTTAATACTTCCTTCTATCACAGTCCCTGTGACGAAAACAGCTGGGGCGCAACAAACTGCTCTGCAGCATGAATCAGCTGTGCTCTAAACCAGCGGTTGCCAATCAGTGGGCTGTGAGAAAATTTTGGTGGGCCGCAGAGAAATCTCATCCCCAGAGTACCCCCCCCCCAAAGCAATTAATCCAGGCTGTGCAGAAACACAAGGCTGTGCCGTCCACATGACCCGCGGGAACCCTCCCCACCCACTCACTCCTTACCCAGTAATCTTGCCTGCTAAATTGCTATTTTTCCTTTTTCCAACCATCATCTGTTCTGCTGTGCCGGGAGATTTAGATTAGCTTGGAAGCAGGAAATGATTGGATTTCTTGCTGTCTAGCTAGTCTTTAGATCTTTGGCTCTGCTTTTAAGCACAGCTGAACCTCCCTTAGGACTGAAGGTTCTGTTATTCAGTGCAGACTCACGGCAAGCAAATTTGAGAGACTAAGCTAGCCAATGGCAGATAGATAGATCACTGAATGATTCTGTGATTCTGTGAGCAACTCAATCTGCCTGCCTGCTTTGCCTGATTTTGGGTAAAAGTTGCTCTTTTTTAATAAAAAAAAAATCAATATTTATATATTTATATTTACATACAAGCCATGCCCAGCCATCACATGACCACCAAGCCACTCCTACAAATTAGGCCACACCTACACCTTAGTGGTCCCTGGGATTTAAAATTATGAGTTTGGTGGTCCCTGAGGTCCAAAAGGTTGGCGACCCCTGCTCTAAACAAAGGAAAGAGCAGGATGGGGCAGATGGGCCCACATGTTCTTCACAGCGAACCAGTTCACTGCCAGCTGATGTGCAGAGCAAGGGATTCGGCTGAACCAGTCCGAATTGGTAGAATCTCACCCTGGAGTTTGACTTAACTGAATAAGAAATTACATTCAAAATTAACCTCCTCTTTTCAAAAGCAGAATTGTTGCCTTCAGCAATGTTGCTTTCCTCCATCAGGAAGGGCATCCGGCCAGTAAACGCTCAGCTCCACTCAGTTGCACCAACCCCACCCCAAAGCAAGAGATAGGATAATAAAACTCTCTGAGTGTGTGTGTGTGTGTGTTGTGTAAATTGTTTTCCCAGTTTTCTGTAATCTTGTCCGTTCCCAGTGTTTTCAATGGTCAGGAGATGTTCTCGTTAATTTTGTCACATACCTATTTTTAGTGATGTCTTCAACAGCCAATGATTAGATGGCATTATGGATTGTTTCTCCCAATACAGATTGGGAAAACAACACCTTCCTTTCTTGTGTTGCCATACTGTTTTTTTTTTTTTGCCCCGTATTTGTTTTTAGTGATAATATCTTCAAGAACCTAAGGAGTCATGGCAACTAGACTTCTTTTCCTTTTTCGTTTGAAGCGTTACACTGCTTATCCGAGTAGCTTCTTCAAGACTGAGCAGCAAAATGTTTCAAACCAACAAGAAAAGACGTCCGGTTGCTATGACTCAACTTCCAGACGTGGATGACTGAGAATCTTCGTCAACCTCTGACCTAAGCTTCATTATACTAAGATGAAATGACATTATGGGTTGCCTCCCTGAACAGTGATTTGAACAGGAACATCCTCCTTTCTTGAGTCATCATACGGAACTAGAAGGCAAGAAGTCAGTCAGATTTCTAACAACTTTGAAAAGAGTAAGGTATTTACTAAAGGAGTTGAATCAAAGAGGGGAGGGAATCTACTATGAAAGGAAAATCTGTGTTGTAGAAACTGCTTCTGGGCACTGATCTGTCAAGGTTAAGATACGAGACTCTGAGAAGTTGATTGGAAAAGAAATATGGGGGTTGCAAATGATAAAGGAAGAATTGAAGGATATAATGAAACATGAGATGAGAAGTGATGGCAGACAATTCGGAGCAAATGGGCTCTAATTTCCTTCCTTCCTTCCTTCCTTCCTTCCTTCCTTCCTTCCTTCCTTCCTTCCTTCCTTCCTTCCTTCCTTCCTTCCTTCCTTCCTTCTTCTTTTCTAATAAACTAGAGCAATGGCTATCATTAAATCAACTGGTAAATCTTTGGAGAGAAAACTTTCATATTGCAGGCTTCATAAGTGAAGGGCAAATTATCCTCAAACCTGACAGACTAGCTCAAATCAATTTCCAAAACCCAGTGTTTTATACAAGAACATGAAAGGAAGGGATAGCTTTAATCTTGAGGATACAAATTTGTTCCCTCCAAGAAAAGTTCCTCTTGAAGTTATTTGGGTTCCATCCCCGCCCATAAAAAAAACATTTTACCATCATTCTTTCCATCCCAGAAAGACATTGGCTATTTTTGACCTTACACAATGGCCTATACACATCATCTATCTCTCTCTGACACAGAAAGAGACAGTTTTTATGCCTCTGCTTACTTAGGAAATCTCCCAAGGAAGTCACAGCTGCTTCATTATTTTTATGAGATCTCATTTCATGCTCAACTGTATAGGCACTCAGCCTCCTAAGATAACTGTGTTAGTCTCAGGAGAACTGCACGCACATTGCTCCAGATATCGACTGGAAGAGACTTTCCAGGCAATTTAAATAAGTCATCTTCAGGTATTGCGTTTCTCCTGGGCTCCTTTGCCATCTCTATTATCAACCAGTTCTATATCCAGAGATAGATGTCATATATTTTTCCAGCAAAATTGAGGATGGGATCGAGGGAAGCAGAGGTGACTGAGGAAAAAAAAAAAGAATCCAGAAAACCAGTTTCAACTTCATGGAAGCATCTGTCCTTAGGCCAGAGCTGAGCACTGAGTTCCAGATCACATTTCTGGGATGGCGTTTCTCAAACACTTGATTTTACATTCACTGCAGGGCAGACGCCTGTCTAAAATTGAGAGGACAGGCCTGAAAAGGTTTTATTGAGTAGATTCCACGTGAGTGTAATGCAGCCTTGTTTAAGGGGGATCCAGAAGTGGATCCCCTCCAGCAGTGTAGCGCAGCTGTCGAAAAAGCCAACACAGTCCTAGGCTGCATTAACAGAGGGGATAGAATCAAGATCATGTGAAGTGTTAATACCTCTTTATAATGCCTTCGTAAGACCACACTTGGAATACTGCATCCAGTGTTGGTCGCCATGATATAAAAAAATATGTTGAGACTAAGAGTGCAGAGAACAGCAATAAAAATAATTTTAGTGGGCTGGAGGCTAAAACATAAAAAAAAAAAAAGGTAACTGCAATTGGGTATGTCTAGCAGAGGGGAGCTGCTGCTGGTTCACACCGATTCAAGCAAACTGGTAGTTAAGATTCTGTGCAGTTCTGGCGAATCCCACCACTAGCTAGCACCGCCCCCACTCGTTTTTTGGTATGTTTTCCAGCCTGTTTTCTGGGCCATTTTTAAAAAACCCTAAAATTATGGCAGCATATATTTTTATGGAATAAGATTCCATTTTATAAATTCATTATTTCAGATAATCAAAGATTTGATTGGGCCACAATTGAGCCTAAATAAATAGAGATTGTATCGTTGAGGCAAGAAGGTGGGGCCAGGCATGATGTTGAGTTGGCCACACCCACCCAGTCACATGATCACCCACCCATGCCCACCCGGTCCATGCCTATCTGGAATTTCCCAATTGAAATTTAAAACCCCATCCCCTGCACCCACCAAACCATCACATGGTCCAATCAACTATCATCCCAACTGGAGACATTCCTCCAGATACTCCTCTCCAGGTGCAGGGTAACTTGTCCTTGACTTTATGAGAAGAATGTTGTTGATTCTAATGTTCCACCTCTCTATGAAATTTCCCCCTCCCAAATTCCCAGGCACTAAATGTGGCAGCCTCGAAGTAAAATATGACTTCCAAGGCTGACAGTGGGTATTATCAGCCACCAAACACGTATACAATTGTAGCAGAGTATAAATGTGACCTATATCTGTGGTAGATGAATATAGGTCATTGGAAAGTTTGTTTTGTGATGGTTGCTAGGAATCCATCGCAGTTGTCCTCTCTTTGTACTTTTCATCCTCAGAGGAGATGTGTGATCCTGCTCAATGAAGAAACTGCTTTTGAGCTTGATCCCTAAGACAGTCCCTTCTCAAGGGCTCTGCGATACTGAGACACCTTAGCTTGGGGCCAAAGCTCTTTAAATCCTTATTTGCAGCGCTTCTAAGAAAAGAACTCTTGCAAAAGCCCAAACCACTCCTTGAACAGAAAATATGTGAGGCTTCAGCCCAAGAGGCTGGATTTAACCCTCCTCCACTGGAGCTGTCACCAAAGAGTATCAGATACAATATCCTGAGAGAGGAATGACATGGGACGTGCAATCTATTCTGGAAACAGAAACAAAACTAGTCCTTGCAAATGGAGCATTCTGCACAGACAGCTGACCTACAGATGGGATTGTGGGACTTGCTTTCTGAGTTTTTCATCGCATTCCTCCTTTGAATGCTCCATTTGTCTTCATCCTACTTGCACATTCTGCCTCCCAGCCTCTCCTTCACTGGCATTTCCCTTTGTTTAATCAAATATCTAAAAAGGGATCCTACTGTGACTACATGCATTTATTCTATGTAGAGGAAGAATGAGCCTCGGGACTCTTTCCTGGAAAATATTCTTTTCTCTTTATTATATTTGCTAGGGTGTGGTCACTGAGCATTTGCGGTTAAGGCATCAGGTTAGAAAGCAGGAGGCGGTCAGTTCGAGTCCCACCTTAACCATGAAAGCCAGCTGGGTGTCTTTAAGCCAGTCTCTCTCTCCCTGTCTCCCCCTCCCCTCTCTATCTATCTATCTATCTATCTATCTATCTATCTCTATCTATCTATCTATCTATCTATCATCTGTCTATCATCTATCTGTCTATATCTATCTATCATCTACTATCTATATCTATCTATATCTATCTATCTATCTATCTCATCTATCTATCTATCTATCTATCTCTATCATATCTAGCATCTATCTATCCTATCTATCTATCTATCTATCTAGTATATCTATCTATCTATCTATCTATCTACATCTCTATCTATCATATCTATCTAGCATCTATATAATCTAATCTATCTATCTATCTATCTATCTATCTATCATCTATCTCTATCTATCTATATCTATCGCTCATCTATCTATCTATCTATCATCTATATCTATCTATCTATCTATCTATCTATCTATCTATCTATCTATCTCTATCCACCTCAACAGGATTGTTGTTGTGGGGCAAACAGGAGGAAGAAGGTCTCTTGGATATATGTTCACCATCTTGAGTTATTTGCAAAAATAATAAAGGTGGGAGGCCAATAAATGAACAAAGAAATAAATAAACCACTTCTTCCAAGTCTTGATTTCACCATGCAGTCCTCATCACAGACTGAACAATGCCTCTTGCTTAAACAGTGCCCTGTAAGGTGGATCACTTATTTTTTTACCTCGTGGCATTTTAAGAGCACATATTTGTGTGTATAAGGAGGACATTGTCAAACTGAAACTGTACGTTGGATGATAGGCTTTTCTTGCCATTTTTCCCATATCAGTGTTCCTCCCATATACCCCAAAAAAGAATCCGAATAATTCTCTATATACATTTATCTGTGTTGATGCTGTTTATACTCATGCACACATACACAGAGAGAGAGAGAGGGAGAGAGAGGGAGAGGAAGAAAGAGAGGGAGAGATAAGAGGGAGAGGAGGAAGGGGAAAGGGAAAGGGAAGGAGGAGGACGAGGAGGAGGAGGAGGAGGAAAAAGAGAAAAATGGATGAATCCCAGCCCAGGGATGAAACAGCGAATCCAATCAAGTCCAATCCTTTATTTGCTCACACTCAATGGACAGAATCTTGACAGACTAAAGCTATAACCTTCTAGTCAATGTATCTGAAGAGATCTAGGGTGTGGCTAGCCTCAACCTCTTCTCCCCTCTTCAATCCAGCCCAGGATTATGCAGTCTCTTAATCTTGACTTCGTTTGGGGAAAACTCTGTGCTGGCAGAAGACCCCAACCCCTTCTGCCACCCCAGCTGCATATTCCATCACATTCTGCCAAGTGAGGCAAATCCACAGTCCTAGGATTCTGTGACCGTGATGCAGTCTCACCATGCAGTCTCTAAAGCCAGAGGCTTCTTTTGCAGAGAAGCCTCCAGTGGTAAGGGATCTGGTTAAACTTCAAGGCCAGGAGAAGCAATCTGTCAGGGCCCATCACATTGCCTCTTTCCTTCAATGAAGAGAAATGCAAAGTGTTCTGACCTAGGCTTCCCAAAATCATGAAGCTGAGAGAAAACCCCTTTTATTTATGTTACGGTGAATTCCTCTCCAGCAAATTTCCGTCTTTCGTGAGATTTCAGCACTACAGACCTTTATCAGGCTGGGTGAGTTGCCAGGCTGATATCTTCCAAATGCCACTCTGCAGCAGACAATCCTTGGCAAGGAGTCAGGAACAGATCTTCACCCTAATGAATCGAACTCATTGTCTCCTGCAAACACCACTCCCCTTTCGCTCCTCTTTATTCCCTATGAGAGGGACCATTCACTGTCCACCTGTGGCTTTACTCCCAAGTCAACCCTTGTACATTAACTGTTCCCTTCTCCTGGCAGCTCTGCACATGTGCACATTGGGAACAGGCTCCAGCTGTTCTTCTGCCCCACTGATATCCAACTCCAAAGGCAGCTGATAACTATCAGATGGCCCTGGCCCCATCTCTACCTCCAAAGCAGAGCACTCATCAGAGCCTCCCCCAGATTCCAGGACTGGCCCATGTTCCTCCCCAACCTCCTCACTGTTGCCAGCTCCACTGGCCACTGGCAGGCCACAACACAAGGCCACCAAGATGTGAACCTCTGCCTATGGGTCTCAGTAGGTGCACGCAGGAACCCAAGAGTGGCATTTCACTTCAGAAGAGAAAAGAGCCTCTTCAGGCTGTCTCCATGAGGTGAAATGGATTTTTTTCCTGCTTCCTCTCCTCTCCTCACTGAGCTGAAAGATGATACTTAACAGGGAGAAGAGCCTCCTCCAGGTGGATGGCCCTGATCTGCAAGCTATGTGTTTCTGTCTCAATTACTTTAACAATGAAATTAATTGTGCAGATTATCGAAGTAAAGCATTTCTGTGTAATATGACGCCTTTCTGGCAAATTTCTCCCAGCTGCTTATTTAAGCAGCCTTAACAAAACCTAGGAGAGCAGTTAACTGCACGATTGCTAAGTGAGTAAAGACATTGTAAGCTCAGAGGTAAACACGGCTGTAATTGGTATTGTTCGTGAATAACATGGAGGAAGCTCAAAGCTTGAAAGCACCTTTGGACACTCTAGAGCTGGCCAGCAATATCAAGCCAGTTGCTTTTTTGTAAGGAATGTCAAATTGAGATGTGTGCCAAGACCTGCTGTCTACACCTCCTGAATGCTGAATGACAGCCTGTTTCACTCTGCACTTGGTACGTTGCTCCCCCGTGGATTGCAGAAAACAAAGGCAAGTTCATTGAAAGGACATGTCATTGATATTGCAACTGTTTGGGGTAATTTTGATGGACAATTAGGAATACACATACACATAGACATGGTTTCCCCCCCCCCCCCAGTTACGAACCTGTAATCGCTTGCTTCGAGGTGGGGACAGGGCGACTTGAATGGAGCTGAGCATTTGCTAGCCAGATGCCCTTCCTGATGCCTATGTCTAGTTTGCAGCAGATATTTTCTCTTTGTGACCTGATAGAGGAACATCTGTCGCTGCCTACAATCAAAAACTCAACCTTCCAAGTGGAGGCAAAGGGTCTTCTCGAGACACACAGTATACAAAAAAATCATTCAGCTAATTAATGCTATGCATCTCGGGTTTATTTATTTCATTTGGAGAATTCAACTGTCCCTGTAGATGTGGTGAAGTACCCTAAGTATTACAAACGCAATAGAGAACTGGTTCAGCAGTTCCAGGTACAGGGAAACATGTCCTTGACTCTCTGGAAAGAATGTTGTTGGGTCTAATCTTCTAGCCTACGATGAAATCCCCCCTCCCAAATTCCCAGGCACTGAATGTGGCTGCCTTGAAGCTTCCAAGTAAAAAATGGCTTCCAAGGCTGACATACAGAGCAGTTTCAGGAACTGGGTTATGTCTAGTCTTACAAAGAGAAGGACTAGGGATTATATGGGATCAGTCTTCCAGTATTTGAGGGGTTGTTACAAAGATGGGGTCAATGTCAACCAATGATGGTATTCAACTGGTTTGGCCCGGTTCTGGCGAGCCGGTAGCAGCGATGAGCAGCAGAGACTGAACTGGTTCTCTTCGTCACTCTGCTGTTGGGGCCACCTGCCCACCCGGGCTCCCATACTCACTTTTATCTGCTGAATTTGAAGCGCAGCTGCTTTGTGTGGCACAGAATAGTGCCATGGGGGAAGCTGCTGAAGTGACCAGGATTGTGAAGGCTTGCAATAGGCGAGTTAGAACGCCTCTGAACCTGCACAAACATTTCTGCACCTGCGCAATGTGCACGTTTGGCATGCGCATGCATGCACACAAAGTGCACCCACTAAGCCACGCCCACCGAACCGGTGGCAAAAATATTTGAATCCCACCACTGATGTCAACCCATTCTCCAAAGCACCTGAAGTCAGGACAAGAAGCAAAAGATGGCAACAATTCAAGGAGAGAAGCAACCTAGAACTAAGAAGAAATTTCCTGACCATTAGAACAGTTAACCAGTGGAACGGCTTGCTGTAGAAGTTGTGGGTGCTCCAACCCTAAGAAGAGATTGGACAGTCCTTCGTCTGAAATGGTATAAGGTTTCCTGCTTCAGCTGGGGGTTCTACTAGAAGACCTCCAAGGTCCCTTCCAACTCTGTTATTCTGTTATTGCTATGTTGGTTCTATTATAAGCAACCATGTAGTTCTGCAATATCAATTTTCCTCCCTATTTCTATCATTCTTAAATGCGCGTACATTTGTCCAGAATGGGATCGCCACCAACATTGATTTCACTTCGCCATACAACTTCAGCATAACACTGGTAGTTTTTATTACAAGTTCAGAACTGTGCTCATAAAGGAAAGGATGAACTTATTATTATTGCCTTTATTGTCAGAGTACAACATGTGTACAATGAGATTGGCTGAGCCTCCCTTTGTGCACCCTCTCCCCAACACAACTCACAGTGAGGACAGAAGTCCCTAACCCACACCTAATCTTATTACACTATGTGACCTTGTTGCATAACACGCCAGCCTCCGCAAGTGATATCCTACTATGTTGACACGAAGTTATTTTCTGTTCAGGAGTCTGACAGCACACGGGTGGAAACTGTTCTTCAGCCTGTTGGTGCGGCTGACTCTGCTTCTCTATCTCCTACCTGATGGTAGGAGAGTGAAGAAGTGTTGACTGGGGTGTGAGTCATCCCTGAGAATTTTCTTCACTCTTCTAAGGCAGCGAGCCCTAGCGAGGTCATCTAGTGGCATCAAGGAATAGCCCACGATGTTTTGTGCTGTGCTCATCACCCTCTGTAATGTCTTTCTATCTGCGGCTGTCAAGCCAGCATACCAGCATACTGGGGTCAGAATGGAGGACAATAGCAGCTTGTATCATTTGTGGGATTTGAATGTATGGCCTTTGGTTCCTTTCCAAGTTCTAACAATGTTCAAAACAATCATCTCTTCACACTTTCCTTCACGTGGGCTGGTCTTCTCTGACATTATGCCTCTATTGATGAGTGATTCATGCAGCCCTCCAAATTTACAGATTCGTGTTAATGATTTTATATCAGTCAAACTTATGTGGAGGAATAATTTTCTCCCAAGGGAGCCACAACTTTGCATAAGGGCAAAGGTCCTTCCATAAAGAATAGTAGGCCTGCTCAACCCTTCCTTCTCTTGCATTACAACCACAACTGAGTGCAAACGTTCCATTGTTAAGCCAGGCAGATAAGTGTGTTTTGTCCCATTTTATGGCTTTTCTTGCCACACTCGTTAAATGAACCCTTGTAGTAGTTAAGTCAGTAACATAGCTGCTAAGTGAAACTGCCTTCCCCATTGTCGGAAAGTCACAAAAGGTGGGCCACATGACACTGCAACCATCGTAAGTAAGAACCAACTGCCAAGCATACCAATTTTGACCATGTGACGATGGGGAGGCTGCAATGGTTTATGTAGAAAGTTAGCACCCACCCCTCTCCTAGAAGAATGAAATATTTTGAGAAATATTTTAAAAGGCAGAATAAAATATTTCCCCTAAAAGAGAAATAAAAATCTTAAGCGAGACAGAAACTCAGAGCCCTGGCAGATACTAAGCTGAGGGCAGCTTTTAGAAATGAAGATTTGGTAATCCATTACTCCCTGCAGCAAGGTCTGGACAAAGGTAGGATTAATCCTCTATCATCTAGCAGTAGAGCTCAGTACATTGCACACTCTCCTAAGGACATTGTGTCACTCTCCAAACTTCAACCAAATGTAGCTCAGACAACCTACAGAGCCAGCTATGACTCCTACAACAGTCAATAGAATGCATGTTCTTGCACAGGAACAGGAAGCTCAGGTTTAAAGCCCAAGAGAAGGTATAAAAACCCCTCACTCTCAACTCCATGGGGTCAGCTGCCCAGAACCATCCATGTGCTTCTGCTTCATCAATAAATGGATCCTCTTTCCAATCAGCCTCCAGCTTCCATTTTGTCTCCAATGCCTTTCTCCTGGCTTGGAACTGGACCTGGATATTTCTTTCAACAGTTATAAGTGAGAAAAATGGTCATAAGTTGCTTTTGTTCAATGCCATTGTAACTTCAGACAGTCACTAAACAAATGATTGTAAGGCAAGGACTACCTGTATATTCCCCATGTAATGTAATTGCTGTGAGCATTCCAAGTAACAAACTCCAAATTGAAATACCCCGAGCCTGTCATCTTCTCAAAGATCAATTTTATTAGAGATGTCATACTGGCACATCTGAGGAAAACCCCAATCTGAGATTTCTGGGTTTTCTTTAGCCCAAAGAAAATCCAAAATCCAACCCCTGCACCCAATAGTTCATTACATGATCCAATCCTCACTTCGTTCCAACTGGAGAATATCCCCCAGTCACTCCCATCCAGATGCAGAGTAATATGTCCTTGACTCTCTGAGAAAGAATGTTGTTGTGGCTAATTTATTTATGTGTCAGAATGGTCAAACAAATGACAACTTCAAATCTCAACAAACAAATGCTCTGTCTTACATATTGGCAAAAAAAAATCAGAAAATAAAATACAAGCTAAATAGTCAAGACCTTGTTGATGACCCCAACTATGCCAAGGACCTTGAAGTACTCACCTCTAATGACCTAAGTGCTAGAGCCCACTGTAACTACATAGCCAAAAAGGCATTAAGAGTTGTTAACCTAATCCTGCATAGCTTTTTCTCTGGTAATATCACACTACTAACCAGAGCATACAAAACATTTGCTAGACCAATACTTGAATACAGCTCATCAGTCTGAAATCCACATTACATATCGGATATTAATACAATCCAGTGAGTCCAGAAGAATTTCACAAGAAGAAATTCTTCTGGACTCATTCCTCTCCTCGCAACAGAATACCCTACATCACCAGGCTTGAGATTTGGGGCTTGGACAACCTTGAACTATGCCGCCTATGGTTAGACTTAAGCGTAGCACATAAAATTATCTGCTACAATGTCCTACTAGTCAATGACTACTTCAGCTTCAACCATAACAATACAAGAGCACACAATAGATACAAACTCAAGGTAAACCACACCAAACTTGATTGCAGGAAATACGACTTCAGCAACAGAGTGGTCAATGTCTGGAATACTCTACCTGACTCTGTGATTTCTTCCCCAAACCCCAAAAGCTTTAACCTTAGACTGTCTACTATTGACCTCACCCCTTTCCTAAGAGGTCTGTAGGGGGTGTGCATAAGCACACCAACATGCCTACCATCCCTGTCCTACTGTTTCTTTTTTTATTCGTATCCATTTCATGTATTCATAACTGTATGTTTATACTTATATCTGTTATCTAATACTTGCTTGACAAATAAATGAATGAATGAATGATTGAATGAATGAATGAATGAATGAATAAATAAATAAATAATTTTCCACCACTTCTTGAAGTCCCCCTCCCAAATTCCCAGGTACTGAATGTGGCAACCCAGAAACAAAAAAAAAAAAAAGGCTTCTGAGCTGACAATTGCAATGTCCTGTGGTCACATTTTGCAAACTTCTGACAATGAGGAAGCCAGATTCACTTAACAACCATGTTACTAACTTAACAACTGCAGTGATTCACTTAAGACCCGTGGCAAGCGTAATGTAATATAAAAGATAGGGCCTTCTCTTCTGAGAGATATTCCATTGCATCGAAGGTGAAGCCTATATGGCAGGGTATCAAACTTGCAGTGTCATGTTGTCATCACATGACATATCATGACCTTTTCCCCCTCCACTAAAGTGGGGATGGGCATGGCCAATGTGTGATGCATCTGGCCTGCAAGCCGCCAGTTCGACACTCCTGCTTTGTGGATTCCATTCTCACATTACACCTTCTTGTGTTGTACAGTATTAAATTGGGAGGGGACCAATTCTATTTAGGAAACTCCCGTGTGGGCAGATTGAATAAGTTCAGACAAAATAGTAATGCATGTCTTCAGGTTGGAAGAATAAATAAATCCTTCTTCTGCAGTTCTATACCCAACCTTCCCCTCCTTCACCTTGACCACAAGGGGGTGGAATTCAAATTAATCACAGTTTAGCATGTCATCTGAATCCTGCACTGTGGTTAATCTTATAGATGGGTCTTGAAAATAAGCCCACTTCATCAATTATGATTTGAAGCACACTGGTTTCTATTAATCATAGTTAAGCTTAAGCATCGTTTGACTGAGCTGAGGCAACGCAAGCTGCAATTAATGTAAAATGGAAATGAGAGCTAGGGGAAGTTAGGGTTGTCCCCATCAATCTTTTGCATTACATTGGAACTATCGCTATGAAATACTTTTAGAGAAACACATTCTTAAATTGTGGGATTAGTTTAGCCTGGTGTGCCATTCTTCATAGAGATTGGATTTCAAAGTTAAACAGAATAATAATCCAAACTTAATTCCAGGTAAGCCCAACAGAACCTACCTGCACAGTAAAATAAATTTATTAAGACACTCCTATCAAATCAAAATCTCCATTGCGGTCATAAGCTAGCATAAGAAAAATAAAATGCAAACTGCCATGCCCTTCTTGGAGTTGGACTCTGAGGGAGAGGAGGAACAGCCAACAGGGAGTGGAGGTGTGGCTCCAGAGGTTGTGGAGGAGTCTGGAGAAGGGCAGAGGCCGGCTGGGCAGTCAGAGGAAGAACCAGGCCCATCCCCTTTTCATCCTAGGACATTCAGGGAGGAATGGAGAAGGCAACTACTTGGCTTACGAGAGAGGAAGCGGCCATGATCCCCCTCATTAGTTGCAGCTGGGAAGAATAGTATATAAGAGAAAAACACAGGTTAAAACACAGTGTTGCCAGAAGCAAAGTGTCTTTTTATTGTGGGCTGAAGTTATCTTGGTTGGCGTCCTTCCAATAGACTGTGTTTTTTTATCTCCTTGAAGTTGGTAATTACTTATCCTGGTCGGTTGTGGAATTTCTTTCATTGTAGTTTGTTTTAGGTTTTTATTTCACCTCTATCTGCTCATTGAGTTTGGACTGTATTGCTTTCTTTTGAAGACTATTTTTGAATACATTTTATCTCCAACTGAGAATTATTGAACAGTGGGGCCAAGTTGGAGGCATTAAAGGACACTTATTTACATTTTGGACTATGGAGATGCCTCAAAGGTTGTGTGAAAAACGGACCAGGATAAGTAATTACCAACTTCAAGGAGATAACAAGGCACAGTCTGTTGAAAGGACACCAGCCAAGATAATTTCCACCCAAAATAAAACACGCTTTGCTTCTGGCAATGCTGTGTTTTAATCGTCTCTCTTATATACTATTCTCCCCAGCTGCAACCAATGAGGGGGATCATGGCCGCTTCCTCTCTCGTAAGCCAAGTTGTTCCCTTCTCTGTTCTGCCCTGCGTGTCCTAGGATGAAGAGGGGATGGGCCCGTTCTTCCTCTGACTACCCAGCTATTTACATGTTTGTGTTACACTCTGGGTCATCACACAAACAATTAGCAACTTTACAAGCTAAAAATACGAAAGACACAAGATTTAAAGCTTACCACATTTGTTAAATGAATCACTGCATTTGTTAAGTTAATAACAGAGCTGTTTTAAGTGAATCTGGGTTCCCCATTGACTTTGCTGGTCAGAGAGTCACAAAAGACGATCCCCTGACCCACGCTTTGCTACAAAACTATGTGGTCAGGCTTAGTTTTTGGGGAGAAAAATAAGGGGGGGAAATTGTGCCTCTGCCTACCAGCATCCATCAGCATTCATCTGGCTAGTGTCCTGTCAGTGTGTGAAAGAGTTGAGGGCTGTTTGGAAACTGAAACACTATTTGCTGTGTGAGCAAGATTGAGTCAGCAAGGAGTCTGGGCGTGGCTTAGCTCAACAGTTTTTTACTAAAGCTGCTTGGTGCTGTGAAACTAAAACTGAAACTGAAACTCCTCCCCTCTGCTTGTGTTTTGCATTTGGAAGAGATTCTTTTCAGGTGGGGAGTGGGAGTAGAACTCCTTAGCATCAGAGTGTGTTAATAACAATATACAAAATACTCTAAATGCTCTGATGATCATTTCAAAAAATCCTTTCTTAGTGAAAGGAAGCCAAGAGAAACATACATAGCAAATTTCAAGTTTGTAGGCTTTACGGTTCTGGAGATTTTTGTGATGATGTGTGAATGGTGTTTTGCTTTTATATATATAAATTTATCAAACTTACATACCACTCATTTCATAGTGCAAGGTGATGCTGAATGGCTTACAACATCCACAGACACGCACATATCGCAATATATGTATCGTGTTTCCCTGAAAATAAGACTGGGCCTTATTTTTTTGGGGTCCCAAAATAAGCACTTTCCCCCCCATGTACGGGAGGCCCCTTTCTTCTACTCACAGTGGGGCAGGAGGTGCTGCTGCCACAAGGCAGAGGAAGGTGGAGCTGCCACACACGCCCTACACTGGCTTACCTCAGGGCTCCTGCAGTCTGGCCACCCATGCGCCGACATGTGCCTCACTTCACAGCGGCAGCAGGACCCCACATATCCCCTGGCCCATTTCTTCTGTTTGCTTGCTGCTGCAACGGACCTGGAGGCTGAGCTATACACTGGTGCCATGGCCACAAGGCAAGGAAGGAGGGGTAGACCTGCCCCACAAGCACCGTACTGGTTTACCTCAAGGCCCTCGCAACCAGGCCGTCCATGCCCTGACACTTGCCTTGCTTCGTGGCCATGACACCAACACACTACTCAGCTTCCTACTCCATTACAGCCGTGAGCAAGAAGAAGTGGGCCGGGGGACACATGGACTCTTGCTGCACATGGGTGCTAGTGTTGTCGTCATGAGGCAGGTGTTGGGGCATGGATGGCCTGGCTTCAGGGGCCCTGAGGTAAACCAGTGCGGGGTGCATAGGGCAGCCTCATGGCCGCACCTGGAGCAACCAGGCAGAATTGGCAGGCGGCCAGCTGTGCAGACTCTTAAGTACGGCTTATTTTGGGGCTAGGGCTTATATTAGGCACATGTGTAAAAACTTGCTAGGGCTTATTTTGTGAGTAGGTCTTATTTTCAGGGAAACAGGGGTAAAACATTTCCATGTAGCTTGGCTATGTTGTAGTAACTGCCTGCCTGGCCTTGAGCGAGTAAACAGGATCAGGGTAGGTTGGAATATGGATAGGAAATCCCAGAGCACTTGGTCAGTATAAGAATTTTAAGAAAACAATAGCAAATCCCATGTAATCCCATTGAAAGCTTTCAGGCTATATAATTAAGTCCTATGAACATTCATTTGAGAGTTAGATCATCTGAAAACTTTCCTTCAGGAAGCTGTAGAGTCATGCTGAGTTTTTCTCCCTATTCTTCTGTTGCATAAACTCTTTTCATCTTCTATTCTGAAATGACTTTTTCGTCCCCCCAAAACCATCAATAATTCAAATATTGCCCAAATTATTTGACACAGAGCTTTCCCTTCGTTGCACGATACCTACTTTTGTAAGGACCTACCAATAATCGGAAGCCAATTAACTGGCCCTGAATATTTGGCAAAACTTCCTGCAAATGGCAGGAAAGTTGTTTTTTTTTTTGAATCAGTAACCTTCAGGAATCCTTTATACACCATCCTCATTATCCCATTTTTCTTGGATAAGAAGAAACTTTCTTTTAGACTGAACAACAGTTTAAAGCCATTTTTTTAAAAAAAAAAAATGAATTACACACACATTTCAATATAAAACACTATCTGAAGTGGGCATACATTTTCTCCAATCTGGATGGCAGGGAGATTATTTCAGGAAATGGTCTAATTTTTATCTTATTTTTAGGTGGGTTTCTTTTTCTTTTTTCCTTTTCAAAGTTATCATTTGTGTTTTTAAGCCGTAAAAGAGGTTGCTAAATATCACCATCTATATAGTTTTTGTTTTTCTCCTGTGTTATCATTTTCTTGTTTCTGGAAAGTAGTTTAACTGGAGTTTAAGAATAACCACCTTTAATGTCTCTGACTGGCCCAAATCTTTATTCACTTTAAAGCTTTTTGTCTTCTTGGTCTCTTTTTTCTCTCTGCAATGCCAGATTTTCACTTTTTCGATATCCTTTCCTGTCCATAATCATAATGCTCTTTAAGCTCTTTTGTGCCTTAAATAAATATTGCCAATTATTTAAAGTTCAACTTGGTGCATAGTTTTTCAAAGGTAGTTATTAAGAGAGAGAGAGGGAGGGAGGGAGGGAATAAATGTGTGTATGTATATACATACACAAATGTGCACGCACACACAACACACATGCACAGACAGACAGACAGACAGACTGATAGATGCTTGTTTCTTAGGTTCATTCTGAATTTTCTAAATATCAGCACTAAGAATAATAAAGAAAAAACATTGATTAAATATGTCAAAGATTTTTGTGTCATCTGCAATTAAGTTTAAACCCTTTGGGTTTTTATATAGAGTACTGAGTATGACACTAGACACATAAAATTGCTTTAAAATGTAAAATTATTTACCATTTCAGTGAGAGAAGGAGAGAGAAAGAGAGGGAGAGGAAGAAAGAGAAAGGGAGGGAGGGAGAAAGAGAGAAAGAGAAAGAGAAAAAGAGAGAGAGAGAAAGAAAGAAAGAAAGAAAGAAAGAAAGAAAGAAAGAAAGAAAGAAAGAAAGAAAGAAAGAAAGAAAGAAAGAAAGGTCACATTTTTCTGTTATTGCACTGAGAAAGCTAATTATAAAAACAAATTTTCACCTTCCATAAAATGTATGTTGCCATACAGAATGCATAAATCTATTGCAATGGAAGTTGGATGCAAATTAATTTTCTCCAAACGCAGATGGTAGAAATAGTCGCTAGAGTCCTTCTATCCATGGGGAACATTTGTTTGCTTTAGAGTCCCATATAACTAGCTGTCCTTGGTGAGTTTTGCACATTTGAAGTGAAACGCACCATATGTTTGCAAGTAGGCCCAGGCTGAAACAACTGTCTCGCCTGCACGTCCGCTTCCACAAATGTTGCAATTTTCAGCATCCACAGAAAAGATATCTCCCCCCATTCCCTGTGTTTCAATGCTCCTTTCAGCCCTATTTTTATCCTAAGGCTTCCACATATGAAATGAGCACCTTATCATATATCAATTCCAAATGAAAATACATCAAACATGAATTTTGGTGGCCTCCTGAATTTTGGTGGTAGACAGGGCTGGGCTGCTGAGGATTCGCAGGGATTTGGGAGATACCCTAGCTAAGATTCTGCACAGTTCAGAGAACCCGCAAATCCCATTCCTGGCTGGCACCACCCACTCCATCCCACCCTTCCTAGGAGTCTCCCTGGGGCCCGTTTTGGATGCAGGTAAGTGCAGGGCACGTTCAGAGGCTCGAGGAGGGCAAAAACGGGCATCTTGGAAGTTCGGGAAGGCTGGAAAAAGGCCCGTTTCCAACTTCCAGAGAGCCTCCAGAGCCCAAAAAGACCTTTTTCTCCCTCCTGGAGGCTCAAGCAAAATCTCTGGAGCCTGGGAAGGAGAAGGAGGCTGGGGAACGGCAGAACTTTTGTAAGTTGAGGACTAGCTGTAAATTCCTATATGTGATGAAACCCATCTATAAAAGAGAGCATAGATAAGCTGTAATCATTGCAGGTTTTATTTTATTTTTTAAATAGGTGATGCACATTATCTGAAGCCATAAAACTACTACTTCAAGTTCATGCAATCTCTGCAGGGAATGGATAAGACTCAATCCTCATCTATTTCTCTGCTTTGTTGCATTTATGGGCGCTAGTATCCTTACTAGGACTGATCCAAGATTTCTGTGTGTTTGGATCTCTGGATTTCATGTTTGTTCCTTCAGCTGAAACATATTTCCATCTTTACATTTAGCACTTAAAGTTCCAATTGTGGAAAGAAATATCCATCTGGTTCAGTTCCAAGCCAGGAGAAAGGCACTAGAGACAAAATGGAGGCTGGAGGCTGATTGGAAAGAGGGCCCATTTATTGATGAAGTAGAACCACCAAGCACATGGCTCTTGTGCAGCTGACCACATGGAGGAGTGAAAGAGGTTTTTTTTACCTTCTCTTGGGCTTTGCACTTGAGCTTCTGTTCCTGGGCAGGAACATGTATTCTATTGGCTGTTGTCAGATTCCTATAGGCTCATGTGGGGGTTATGAAGGGGTCATAGCTGGCTCTATAAGCAAATCCTAGTTTTTTTTTTAGCTAAGTTTGGTTGAAGTTGCTGAGGTTGATGTAATGAAGGGGCATTCAGCAATTTCTGATGTGGCTGAGGTCTAATCCTACCTTTGTTGGATCTTGGGTGAGGGTATTTGCCTATGAATGGAGCTATCTACTTCTTTATCTCTTAAGTGCTGACGTCTACTGTGGGCTATTAAGGAAGGTGGGGGCTGCTTTCTCCCTCTAAAAACATGTTTCTCCATTTCTCATCCAGGGAAATATAATATTTTGCCTTTTTAATAGTTTCTTAAAATATTTCATTCTTCTAGGAGAGGACAGGTGCTAACTTTCTACACTAATCAAGAGGTTTAAACCCCATGAAATCAGTGCGACTTAATGTAGTTGCAATGGAGTTTACAGCCAACTCAACAAGTCTGCTTAACCTTATTGATTGCAACTTTCCTTCTGCATGGTCTCATTCGTTAAAAAAAAAGTCCATGATGGATTTGGCCCAAGTCTTAGTGAAATACCTTAGTGAGGGAGGACTTGCATAAGAAGCATAATCATATAGTACAATCTAGCCTTGGGGAAGAAATTCTAATTTGCCTGTAATCTGGCTTCCTGGATGTATCCATGCATGATTTATCTTATTGTCACAACTGGATTCAGATGTGAATGCAAATTGCTGAAGGAGCAGTTTACCAGCTTAACTTGTTCCCATTAGAGAGGTGGATTTCATAATGAGTAATTGGGAAAACCAGTTTTCTGTGTGTGAAGGCAAGATACTGTCCCAAATGTATATTTTTTTCCTCTGCTTTGAAATTACAGATCTGAACATGCAGAAGTTAACTGCTTTGCTAGGCGAGCTGTTCCCCAAGAAAAGCTCAGGCGTAAATGATGCAGAATTAATCATGCTTGGAGCCATGCTTAAAATGCTTAGGCTGCATTTCCACATGTGAGCAGATTCCATAGTCTATCAATACACAACCACATAATCTGTTTCATACGGTGGCTTGGCTTTGCTCATATGTTTCTCATTTGGACTGGTTGGACTTAAAGCGTAGTACACAAAATTATCTGCTACAATGTCCTGCCCGTCAATGACTACTTCAGCTTTTAACCACAACAATACAAGAGCACACAAACAGATAAAAAATCTCAATGTAAACCGCTCCAAATTCAATTGCAGAAAGTACGACTTCAGCAACAGAGTGCTCCATGCCTGGAATGCACTATCTGACTATGTTGTTCCGTCCTCTAACCCCCACTCCTTTAACCTCAAACTATCCACTATTGACCTCACTCCATTCCTAAGAGGTCTACAAGGGGTGTGCATAAGTGCACCATCGTGCCTACCGTCCCTGTCCTATTGTCCCCATTTATTCGTACCTATTTCCTGCATTCTTACTCATGTTTATACTTATAACTATTATCTTGTAAGCAATTGACAAATCAAATAAATAAATAAATAAATAAATAAATAAATAAATATTTCATAGCTTGGTTGAGTAGAATCTTCCATGTTGTCTAAAGCCAGGCAAACTGCTGACACCCCCCCCATGATGAACGTATCAAGAATTTCTCCCTCCAACCCTGAGCTACAAATATTCTCTTTTTTTTAGTTAGAATTCCTCCAATTTAATTCCTCCCTCCCTCACAAACACTCATTATTCAACAAAATGCAATGGCCAGGTACCACGTGGTTCTGTATAATATTCTTCTTTCTCCTCAGTTTCTTTCCAGATAATTATCCAGAGGTTCATAGTCCATTCCATATATTGTTTCCATCTCAACCAGCTTAAAAAATGCAATTATGGCTGGTCTGGTGGGTTGTCAACTTCACAAAATCCTTACCTTTGGAATAGCAGTGGGATCCTACCCGTTCCACTTCTGGTCCAGTGATCGCGTGTGCATGCATGCGCACCTAATGGATACGCACAGCTCTCCCCATGCCAGCTGAGGCCTGCAGCGCCAATCAGCTGAGAGAATAAAAAAGAGAAAAGCGCTAGGGTGGGTGGGAGGGCCGATTCTACACTTTTGTCTTCTTTCTCCTCTCAGCTAATCGGCAGCGCCTTTTCTTTTCTTTTTTTACTACCAGTTCAGCTGAACTGGTCCAAACTGGTAGTATACCACCACTGCTTTGGAAGCTCTACCAGATCCTTAGTGCTTGTTCATGAAAGATTCCCAATGTTCTACCTGAGTGTTTTTCAACCTTGGTAGCTTGAAGAGATCTGGACTTCAACTCCCAGAATTCCTCAGTCAGCATGAGGAAGTCCATACCTCTTCATGCTGCCAAGATTAGGAAACACTATTCTACATAAATTGTTCTGTGATGACCAGAGGTCCACAGATGTTCAGGAATCTCATTCATAAGCTCTTATTCAAAATATCTCTACATGCTCATAATATGGGACTATTTGAAGGAGGGAAAGAGAGCTTGTTCTTCCAAGAAAATGTGCAGCTGACCAAAACACCAACATAGTCCTAGGCTGCATTTACAGAGGGATAGAAACAGTGGTGGTATGCTGCCAGTTCACACTGGTTTGCACCGGTTCTAATGATCCGGTAGCATTGGTCAGCAATTGACCCTGCCCACCCACCCTCACCCTTTCCTGTCCTATATTTCCTTTGTTTGTAGCTCAGCTGATTCGCATGACAGAGCGGATTGCCATGGCTCAGATATTTTACTCACCAGCACTGATGGAAAGCACACACCCACAGAACCAGTAGTAAAAAAGTTTGCACCCACCACTGGATAGGGTCAAGAGCACATGAAGCATAGTACCACTTTATAAAGTCTTAATAAGACCACACCTGAAACCCTGCATCCATTTGGTCACCACAATGTAAAAAAAAAAGATGTTGAGATTCTAGAAAGAATGCAAAGAAGAGCAACAAAGTATTCTGACCTAGACACCACAAAATCACGAAGCAGATTCCTCGTTCCGACAAAACCCCTTTTTATTTAGGCTAATGTGAATTCCTCTCATTCACATCCAACAAAGTCCCAGCAAACAGTCTTTCAAGAGATTTTACAACTACAGACCTTATCAGTCTTGGAGAATTGCCAGGCCGATAGCTCCCAAGAGCAACGCTGTACCCAAAAATACTTGGCAAGGAATCAGGAACAAATCTGCATACTAATTAAATGAACTAATTTTCTCCTGCAAACACCACTCCCCTTTCGCTCATTTTTGTTCCTTATAGGAGGGGCCATTCCCCATCTACCTATGCCTTTACTCCCAAGTTGAGCCTTGTTCCTTAATTGTTCCCTTCTCCTGGCAGATCTGCACATGCACACATTGGGAACAGGCTCCAGCTGTTCTTCTGCCCCACTGATCTCTGACTCCGAAGGCAGTTGATAACTGTCAAATGGCACTGGACCTATCTGTGCCACTAGCTGCTGGCGGGCCAAAGCACAAAGATGATAAGGGGCTGAAGGATAAAACATATGAAGAACAATTACAGGAATTGGGTATGTCTAGTCTAGTGAAAAGAAGGGCTGGGGTGACAGGATAGCAGTGTTCCCATATTTGAGGGGCTGCCACAAAAAGAGGGGATCAACCTATTTTCCAAAGCACTTGAAGGCAGGACAAGAAACAATGGATGGAAACTAATCAAGGAGAGAAGCAACCTAGAAATAATAAGGAATAATAAGAGATAAGGAGAAATTTCCTGATAGTGAGAACAATCACTCACTGGAATGACTTGCCTCCAGAAGTTGTGGGTGCTCCATCATTAAAAGTTTTCAAGAAGAGATTGTGTACTTATTTGTCCCAAATAATAGAGGGTCCCCTGTGTGTGCAGGGAGTTGGACTAGAAGACCTCCAAGGTATCTTCCAATTGTGTTGTGCAAATAAATAAGAAATAAAGCAAAGTCACCAGGTTAAATAGTTTCACAAACAATATCATCTTTGTTAAGAAATGGAATGCCTTTTTGTTAAGGTCTTGGGATTTAAGAGCTGACCAGCAGTGAAGCTGATGCAATATAGGGCTGATGCAATGAAGATGAATCAGCATTGATACTGCCCTTTAAGACTGGGGATGGGTTATACCCCTTTAAGAGGTATTTATATAAAGGCAGCCATTAGAGGGCATGTCCCCTCTCCTTGTGTCCAGTATTCATTACAGAGTTCTCCGTGTAGAGTTAAGAAGAAGAAAGATTGCTTGTAAGGTTTTTTGCCTACCATGTGTATGTCTGTATATAACTCTTGTAGATAAACCACCGTTAAATGTCTAAGTGTCTGTGTGATGTGTTTTGATCCTGGGTTGTCTCATAATAGCAGTCACACTAAAACACTCTGACACATTTCTCTACAAACAGGACTTCTCAGCTCATTGCCTAGACTGGAGCTGATTAATAACTTGACATTTAAGCATAACAAAATTTGAATTTCCTATAGTACATATAACTTTCTTTGGTAGTTAGAAGACTGGAAGATGGTCTGAGCAAAATCCCCAAGTTAGAAACAAAGCCGCTTTTTAGTACTTTATGGTTTTGTTTCCTAATGCCACATCAAATGTTGTGGGACTCATCTCGGGGTGGGGATGAATCTGCCTACTGAGATGAGGTGGACCTGTTGCTTTCGTGGTGTGGAGACAATAACTTGATCCTCAACACCAATAAGACCAAGCAGCTTATAGTGGACTATAGAAAGAACAGATCAGACATCCAGCCCTTGCTTATCAATGGAGACCGAGTGGAGCAAATGGCCAGTTTTAAGTTTCTGGGTGTTATCATAAAAGAGGACCTGACCTGGGGTGCTCACATTGCAGCACTAGTTAAAAGGGCCCAGTAGAGATTATACTACCTGAGACTTCTCAGAAAACAACAACTGAATGAAAAACTGCTGTGATCTTCTACCGCTGCACCATAGAGAGTATCTTAACTTACTGCACCTCTGTATGGTTTGCCACAGAGGCAGATAGGAAGGCATTCCAGAGGGTTAACGTCATTGCCCAGAGGATCATGGGTTGCCCTCTCCCCTCTTTGGAAGAGCTTTATAGCTCCCGCTGCCTTAAGAAAGTTCCAAACATCCTCAAAGTTACATCTCATCCTGGGAACACTTTTTTTTGAACTATTACCATCTGGTAGATAGTACAGGATAATAAAAACAAGGGCAAATAGGCTGAAAAATAGCTTCTATCCCAGGACAGTAACTCTACTGAATTCTACTGTATAGTGCAATATTAATGCAATATCAGGGGTTTTCAATTCAATGTATAGAATGTGAAGGATGTTTGTGTGCATTTATTTTCATAGTCATAATGTACACTGAAGATATTTAATTTTGTTGTACGAGGTGCAGTGATAATAAATTAGGCTAAGCTAAATCATTAGCATCAAAAAAAATGTCCTTTTAACTCCCTGCACAATAAGACTACATAGGCTAATCAAATAAATCTTCAGTGGACTATCCATTTTATTAAATCAATCCCTAAGGGTAGAAATATGGTGTTGATGTCCAATGGTTTTCTGTGCAGCCATTCACACAGAAAAGGCCTGGGTGCCACATTGATCATTGCCAAAGTGTTCTGTCTCAGATTAAATATTATAGCAGCTACTTGCAAACTATAAAACTAGGAAAGTTAGAACTGTCTCCTTTAGATATGCAAGCAATTTACTCTTGCCCTTTTCCCAAGCAGACAACTGAAGGAAAGCTAATTTGGAATATAACTTTTTATTATTAAATATTAACCGTTCGTCTTTGTTGCAGTCATGAAGTTGGAGCCCAAAACATTTCATTCTTTTCTAGTTACGTGCTTTTCAATTCCCTCCATGGTCTCCGATGCTTAAAATATTCTCTTCTGGCTTCCAGTTCCCTTCTTTTACCTGTCCATCAACACTCTCCACTATAAATTCAAGTATTTTTTTTTTTCTGTCTTTCTCTTCCCATTTTCTCTAAACAACAAAGAGTTTATATGTTTGGTTTGATGCTTTCATGGCCGAAAGAAGCGTTGGGACTTTAATGGCTTTAATAAAATTTTCAGCTAATGTTCCAAAGTGAAGTTATTTTTTCCACAAAATTACACTACACAATGCTAATATCTTTTTCTTTTTTTAACAACAAATGCTTTTTCCTATATCATTACAGCTGGTAGAAGCTTATAAAATTCATATTTATTTCCAGGGACCTCACGTTCAGTTTGTTCGCATTCTACATTTATGACTAGAATGTGGGAGGCGAAATTGAGGGCTTTGGCAGTAGAAATATTGTGATTAAACTAGAAATGGAGTTAGGGGAGAGATACTTCCAAGAAAGATATATCATATCAGCAAGCATACCTGATATATTGAGGATATTATGTTGGATGGGAAAATGGCAGAAGATTTATCGACCTGGGCATTTTCATCCCATTAGCAATAGCACTTAGACTTATATACCACTTCACAGTGCTTTACAGTCCTCTCTAAGTGGTTTACAGAGTTAGCCTCTTGCCCCCAACAATCTGGGTCCTCATTTTACCGACTTCAGAAGGATGGAAGGCTCAGTCAACTTTGAGCCTGGTGAGATTTGAATTGCCAAATTGCAGGCAGCCAGCAGTCAGCAGAAATAGCCTGCAGTACTTCACTCTAACCACTGTGCCACCGTGGCTCATTAGATACCTGAATCCGGGATTTTCTTCGGTATAACTTAAGGTTTAGGCAACTTTTGTTGAAAGAAAATGCTCTGCTAAATAATGTTTTATCACTAAAGCTCTCAGGCTGTAGGATAGTAATCTATATGAAACATACAGAGGGGGAAATCTACATGGGCTTGGCTTCTATAGAGTCTCACAGAATCATTAGCCTTTTAGAAGGATATTAAATTATTGTTGTTGTTGTTGTTAATCTTTGGTGAGATTCACAGCCTTTGGGGCTGGTTGGTAGCTCAACAGCTCGAGTCCTAACCAAGGACTTAGGAACTGTTCAGATAGTGTCGGAAGATATAAGCTGTTCCAAGTAGGATGGGTTTTTTTGTAGAATCAGGGTATTCAAGTCTGATAAATTCAGAATTTCCAAATAGCGAGGGAGCCATTGGGCTTTTTGTAAATTAGGAAGTTGGTTGTTGGCTTTCTGTTTCCATGGTGAATTGTATTTTGGGGTGTAAGCTGTTGAGATGTGTGAGGAAGTTGTCCAGTTTTTCTTTCCCATGTGGCCAAATTACGAAAGTGTCATCTACATATCTAAGCTAGAGTTTGGGTTTGTGTTCGGATTTGTCTAGAGCGTTGGTTTCAAAGTGTTCCATGTATAGGTTAGCGATGACGGGTGAGAGGGGTGATCCCATAGATGCTCCTTCTATCTGTTTGTATCTTTGTCCATTGTGGATGAAATATGTGTTGGTTAGACAATGATTGGTCCATGAAAACAAATATATATATATATATATATATATATATATATATATATATATATATATATATATATATATATATATATATATATGCAGTGTGCTTTATGGGAGGAGAGCAATTGAGATTACAAAAAAAAATATTTAATCCTGTAAAAAGAAAACAAGATAAAGACAAGTGCTTTAATGCATTAGATCCCCTATCCCTCCACTTTAAAATTAGCTACGCTGGCAAGTAGCCACCAAGTTTTCAGACTCAGTAATTTCCTTCCCTTTTAAAGTCAGCCTTATTTTATTGCTTGCTTGTTTATTTGTTCAATTATTTATAGCATTTAAATGATTGCTGAATTAAATCTACTTGACTCTGATGACTCATACTATAAAACTGAGCACTAAACAAGAAAGAAAAAAACCCACAATTTATTTATTTGTTTGTTTGTCAAACATGTACAAGATAACAAGTGTAGGTATGAACGTAAACAGGAACAAAGGGAGTAAATACAGATAAATGGGGACAGTAAGACAGAGACAGTAGGCATGCTGGTGCGCTTATGCAGTCCCCCTTTAAGGACATCCTAGGAATGGGGTGAGGTCCACGGTAGACAGTTTGAGATTGAAGCTGCGAGGAGTTGAGGCTGTAACAACGGAGTCAGGTAGAGCATTCCAGGTGTTGACCTCTTTGTGGCTGAAGTTGTATTTTCTGTAATCGAGTTTGAAGCAGTTTACCTTGAGTTTGTATCAGTTGTTTACCCGTGTATTATTGTGGTTGAAGCTGAAGAAGTCATTGACAGGTAAGATGTTGTAGCAGACAATTTTGTGTACTATACTTAGATCGGACCGCAGACGGTGTAGTTCCAGATTGTCCAAGCCCAAAATTTCAAGCCTGGAGGCATAGGGAATTCTATTGTGAGTAGAGGAGTGGAGAACCTTTCTTGAGAAATACCTCTGAACCCGAACAATTGTGTTAATGTCCGAGATACAGTGCGGGTTCCAGACAGACGAGCTGTATTCAAGAATTGGTCTGGCAAAGGTTTTGTATGCCCCAGTTAACAATTCAATGTTGCCGGAGAAGAAGCTTCGCAAAATAAGCTTAACAACTCTTAATCTGCCATTTTTGTTTTGAAGTATGAAGCTAACCATTTTTTCCCGAGTAAATGTCTTTAAACAGAATAACAGAGTTGGAAGAGACTTTGGAGGTCTTCTAGTCCAACCCCTTGCTCAAGAAGGAGACCCTATACAATTTCGGACAAATGGCAGTCCAATCTCTTCTTTAAAAACCTCCCAGTAATGGAGCACCCACAACTTTTGAAAGCAACCCATTCTACTGGTTAATTGTTCTAACTGTCGGGAAATTTCTCCTTAGTTCTAGGTTGGATCTTTTTCTGTTTTAGGAAACTCTTTGTACCATAAGAACCCCACTGTGGAGCACATACAGTTAAGGTTGAACCCAACCTGACAAAAATCCATTGTGTTGTCTACTCTAACTTCAGTTTCTGAAATATTCACAAATGCAACTGTCCTGAAATAAAGTGGGCAAGCAGATGTAATTTATTGTAGGCTGGATTTTTTTTTTTTACATCTATTCTGCCAGGGGAAAAGGAAACAATTACCTGCAGCCAGTCAACCGGTGATAATTCTTAATTACATTGCAGATTCTTAAAAACATTGTTCTGCTTAGGACTATTAGAACTCACTTAGCTGTAGTTTCAGCTTTCATTTCTCTCACAAATTTGGTGTGTCCCCCATTAATTGTAACCCTCATGAAGGGAGCGTAGCCATTAACACTGCCAGGATCCTGATTCAATTTGCTACTAAATTTACAATGTGTAGCTTGAGAGCAATAGAAACTGTGACAGAATCCCCTGTAGAAACGACATAAATTACTAGTTCAAAAAGGCTTTTCCTAGGAAATTATCTTCCCCTCCCCCCTAAATTTGGGGCTGAAGAATGAGAGACCAAATGTTACAGAATCCTCTCAGATCTGAAGACAGAGTTCCATCATGCCTTATGCATGAGAATAAAGATTAGGTAAAGGTTCCCCTCGCACACACTTGCTAGTCATTTCCGGCTCTAAGGGGCAATGCTAAACTCCATTACAAAATCGAAGAGCCAGTGCTGTCTGAAGACGTCTCCATGGTCATGTGGCTGGCATGACTAAATGCCGAAGGTGCATGGAGTGCTGTTCCCTTCCCACCAAAGGGGTCTCTCATTTTTACATGCTTTTGAATTGCTAGGTTGGCAGAAGCTGGGACAAGTAACGGGAGCTCACTCTGTTATGCGGCACTAGGGATTCAAACCGCTGAACTGCCAACCTTTCTGATCAACAAGCTCAGCATCTTAGCCCCTGAGCGTCTTTTGATTGCACTCCTTCAAATAAGGAAATTTGATTTGTTTGTTTGGTATCCCACCTTTATTATTTTTATAAATAACTCAAGGTGGCAAATATATCCAAAACAAGCTCCCTCCTCCTATTTTCTCCACAACACAACCCTGTCATTTGGGTTGACCTGAAAGACAAGACTGGAGAAGCTGAGATGGGAGTTGAACTCACTGTCTCCTGCTTGGTAGCCTAGTGCCTTAACCACTAGACCAAACTGGCCAAATATGCACAATTGATGGCTGACTAAATACTTTTTTGCCCCACTGTATATTGATAAATAGCACTTAGCAATAGCATGTAGACTTATATTTTTTATTATTATTTATTTATTTATTTATTTGTCAATTGCTTACAAGATAATAGGTATAAGTAAAACATAGTTATGAATACATGGATACATATAAGAAAAATAAAATATAAAATGTAAAAGAAACAACAGGATAGGGACGGTAGGTACGTTGGTGCGCTTATGCACGCCCTCTACAGACCTCTTAGGAAAGGGGTGTGGTCAATAGTAGAAAGTCTAAGGTTAAAGTTTTTGGGGTTTGGGGAAGAAACCACAGAGTCAAGTAGAGTATTCCAGACATTGACCACTCTGTTGCTGAAGTCGTATTTCCTGCAATCACGTTTGGTGCGATTAACCTTGAGTTTGAATCTATTGTTTGCTCTTGTGTTGTTATGGTTGAAGCTGAAGTATTCATTGCCAGGTAGGACATTGCAATGTATGATTTTATATACTATATTTAGATCAGACCGAAGGCAGCGTAGTTCTAGGTTTTCAAGATCTAGAATTTCGAGTCTGGTGGCATATTGTGTTCTGCAACGAGTAGAGAAGAACACTTCTTGTAAAATATTTCTGGACTTTCTCAACTGTGTTAATATCAGATATGTAATGTCGGTTCCAGACTGATGAGCTGTATTCGAGTATTGGTCTAGCAAACTATACCGCTTCATAGTGCTTCACAGCCCTCTCCAAGTGGTTTACAGAGTCAGCATATTGCTCCAACAATCTGTGTTCTCATTTTACCAACCTCGGAAGGATGGAGGCTGAGTCAACCTTGAGCCTGGTGAGATTCAAACTACCAAACTGCTGGCAGCCAGTGATCAGCAGAAGTAGCCTGCAGTACTGCACTCTAGCCACTGTACCACCGCAGCTCAATAAAAGAAAATATTTGCAGCTCAGGGTTGAAATGAGTGGTCCTTGGGGCTCTCTGAGCTTTGCTGTTTTCTTAGCAGACATTTCATTACTCAAACTAGGTAACATTATTAGTGCTAGTAAGGAGAGAGGTTTGCTCTCAGTTTATATTCTAGTGGTTTTCCCATCAGTGTTGATGGGAGTGGTCTTGGAAGATTGGGCTATTTACTGTTACAAAAGGTTGGGATGTTTACTGTTAGCTTGTTTGGCAGTTTCTTGATTGGGGTATTGCTTACTTGCTTGTTAGTCTGATGTTAATCTTGAAGTTACTCTGCTCATCTGGGTGTTGATTGCTAGTGGCCAGGTGTTTTAATTTTTTGGTTCCTTTTTTGGCTGGTTGGTTGTCTCTTTTGCACAGTAAGTAGAAGTTGCTTGTGTCTATGTGTCTGTTGATGGCCAATTTATCAAGTGAGAAATTCTCTAGTGTTTTTGGACTTGATTTAGTCTAGGGTGGCCACAATTTCCCAGCTGAAACTGCCATTAAGAACTTTGACAATAGAAGAAGCCAATTGTGAGTCTGAAAGTACAATTCCACCCCTGTCTCATTTACAGCTTGAAAAACTAAGGAGGGTGTGAACCATTCACTAGCTAGCTGTGATTTGTGTTGTCTCCTATGTAACTATTCCATTGTCACTATCTCATTAGCTATTCTCCCAAGGTCTTTCTCACATGCCATTACACTCCCTGGATGATTTTGGGTCAGTCACTCTTTCTCAACTCAACCTACTTCTGAGGTTGTTATGTTCTCAGTATCATGAACTCTCTGTGTGTGTATGTGTGTGCATGTGTGTGTATATAATTTAATTATATTACTCATGCCAAACACTGGCTGAGTAATTAATATTTAATCTACACAGAATTACACAGAAAATAAATGCACTTTTAGAAGAATTATTTATGTATTTGCTGAATCACTTTCCTCTTTATTCCTGGCTCATTCCTTCAAAGGAAACTATGGGGAAATAATCTGAATTGCTTCCCTTTCCCAAAGAGGTCATACGTCATACATCCTATCTCATTTCCAAATCCCACAAGACAAGTGACAACATAATATTATTAGGATGCATGAAAGCACAGGGTTAACTATAGCAAATTGAAATGCAAGAGTCCAAATAATTAATTGTGCAAAATGAATTTTAGAAAGGGAATTGAAAATTAAATACATCTCTGTGTTTGTTACACTGAGGTTTGTGAGAAGGAGTTTTATGGCCCCTTGTCTGGCCACTCCACTCTACGTGGTGCCTCCAAACTACTACAATTCCATCAACTTGTTGCAACTTCTACCAGAACTTAACTATTCCCAGTTTGGTATTCTTCTCATGCCTCTTGATTCTTTTCAAAGAAAGCCATCATCTCATCCAATCCCCACAGGAAACATCTCTAACTCTGAGAACCACTGGGTGTTTTGAGAAAAATTTCCATTGTTCCTGTTCTTCAGAAATTTTAATTCTGGCATTTCCTTCTATAATTTTATAAATGTAGAAGTATTTTACTGTTGCCTTTTTAAATATATTTTCTTACCCTTTTACTTCCCTTTCCAGACTACAAACTTAGATTTTCCCCTACTCTTGGTTTCCTCCATTGTGATGTAGGATAGTTTAAGAGAAACCAATTGGCCCACAGTCATGTAGGCAACTTCAGTGGTTGAGGGTAAAGTAGAACATGGATCTCCCTACTCCTACTCCCTAGACTACTACACTATTCTTGCTAACTGGAGGCAAGTGCTAACTGCACTTACTCCCCACCCCCCCAAAAAAAATCCCATCAGCTACTAGTAGTACTATCTACCTGGAATTATTCTACATAGCATTCACAAATACCTTGAGCTCCACCTTGCTAGTCACTAAAACAGAATAACAGAGTTGGAAGGGTCTTCTAGTCCAACCCCTGCTCAAGTTGGAGACCCATACCATTCCAGACAAATGGCTTTCTACTCTCTTAAAAACTTCCAGTTGATGGAGCACAAACAACATTATTTATTTTTATTTATATTATTTGGTTTGTCAATTGCTTACAAGATAATAGGCATAAGTAAAAACATAATTATGAATACATGGATACATATAAGAAAAATAAAAGAAACAATAGGACAGGGACGATAGGCACGTTGGTGCGCTTATGCATGCCCCCTACAGACCTCTTAGGAAGGGAGTGAGGTCAATAGTAGACAGTCTAAGGTTAAAGTTTTTGGGGTTTGGGGAAGAAACCACCGAATCAGGTAGAGTACTCCAGACATTGACCACTCTGTTGCTGAAGTCGTATTTCCTGCAATCAAATTTGGTGCGATTAACCTTGAGTTTGTATCTATTGTTTGCTCTTGTGTTGTTATGATTGAAGTTGAAGTATTCATTGACAGGTAGGACATTGCAATGTATGATTTTATATGCTATACTTAGATCGGACTGAAGGCGGCGTAGTTCTAGGTTTTCTAGGTCTAGAATTTCGAATCTGGTGGCATAAGGTATTCTGCAACGAGTAGAGGAGTGGAGAACTCTTCTTGTGAAATATTTTTGGACTTTCTCAACTGTGTTAAGATCAGATACGTAATGTGGGTTCCAGACTGATGAGTTGTATTTGAGTATAGGTCTAGCAAATGTTTTGTATGCTCTAGTTAGTAGTGTGATATTACCAGAGAAAAAGCTACGTAGGATTAGGTTAACAACTCTTAATGCCTTTTTGGCTATGTAGTTACAGTGGGCTGTAGCATTTAGATCATTAGAGATGAGTACTCCAAGGTCCTTGACAGAGTTTGGATCATCAGCAAGGTCTTGACTATTCAACTTGTATTTTATTTTTCTGTATTTTATTTTTTATTTTTCTGGGGGGCAAGCCATTCCATTGGTTAATTGTTTTCACTGTCAGGAAATTTCTCGTCAAGTCTTAGGTTGCTTCTCTCCTTGACTATTGTCCAACCATTGCTTCTTGTCCTGCCTTCAAGTACTTTGGAAAACGGGCTGACTCCTTGTTCTCTGTGGCAGCCCCTCAAAAAACCAGACATAACCAATTCCTGTAACCATTCTGGATTCATGGAGGTTTTAGCCTCCAGTTCCCTAATCATCTTTGTTGCTCTTCACTGCACTCTTTCTAGAGTCTTTTAATATATATATATATATATATATATATATATATATATATATATATGATGCAATATTTTAAGTGTGGTTTTACCAAGGAATTATAAAGTGACATTATACCCAACATTAATATGGTGAAAACACATAAAAAGCTATATAAAGAAGCTTTAACAATACAAATTTTACAGACTGGAAAGCCCAGAAGATGAGAGATTTTTTATAGTATGGCTATCACTTTTATGGAACTTCTTTCAGGCGAATCTGAGAATTTTTCTCAGAGTTCAGCAAAGTTTATGAGCAAAGATATTTCAAATCTCTTTAGGTCTCATCTGTCCTTAATAGAAAAGAAGAATCTCAGGAGTTGCCAACACTTAAGCAAAATAACAGTGAACAATCTACTCTGAAGAGGCCAATTTGATTTTTTCCAGTTAATGTAAGATTAGAAATGAAATAGACATAAAGACTTCTTTACATTCTCAGCTTTACCCAACCATGGAGGATTGGCTGGTGAAATTGACAGAACCTGGTGAGATGGAGAAACCAAATTCTTTGATTAGAGAAAGGTCATTATTGATTTCCCTCAATGACTGGAAACCCCTTATGGACTTTCTGAGTAAGAGAGAAAATAATTTTGTGACTTAGGGTTTTGATGATTGGAAAGAACAGGTTATAGAAAGAAGAAATTATGATGAAATCTGAAAGAGGTTTGATTAGAACTGTATGCACTGTACAATTGCCAAAAGGAAGATTGGAAGTTACCTCTTTATCTACCTATAGTATGTATGTATGAATGTATGATCTATCTGTCTGTCTGTCTGTCTGTCTCTATCTCTCTCTCTCTAATCTCTATCATTTACCATCTCCTTCTCTCTCTATCTCATCTATCATCTATTTACCATCTATCTGTTTATCTGTCTGTCTATCTATCATCTATCTACTCGATCATCATTTATCATCTCATCTATTTATCTAGCTATGTATGTATCTACCTACCTACCTACCTACCTACCTACCTATCTGTCTGCCTGTCTATCTCTATCACCATTTATCATCTCTCTTTATCTATCTATCTATCTATCTATCTATCTATCTATCTATCTATCTATCTATCTATCTATCTATCTATCTATCTATCATCTATCTATCTATCTATCTATCTATCTATCTATCTATCTATCTATCTATCTATCTATCTATCTATCTATCTATCTATCTATTCTATCTATCTATCTATCTATCTATCTATCTATCTATCTATCTATCTATCTATCTATCTCTATCACCATTTATCATCATCTCTCTTATCTATATCTATCTATCTCTATCATCTGTTTTGTTCATCTATTTTCTTTTTTCCCTTATCTTACCTTTTTTTCCTATCTTTTTATATCTACTGTACTTTTTTTTTCTTAGAGTGTATTTATTATCTAAAATCCCTTAATAAAAGCTGTTTTAAGGGGAAAAAATGCATTGAGATTCATGCCAGTAAAAAATCACATGGGAAAATTAAAAGTCCGCTTCGACTACTGGCATATGTTATAACCAATTCATGGAACAGGGAATTGTATAAGAAACCCTTGACAGGTTGGGATTTTCCTTTAAAGCCCTTTTTGAGTTAGGACCAGGTTAATTATGGGACCGTCTTTCCTTAATGGTGCCTCCTGTAAGATCTGGCAGGAAAGCCATGTTCCAGGCCCATCCAGAAGGTAGCACAAAGTCCTAGAGCAGGGTGTTAAACTCAAGGCCTGCAGGTCAGATTTGGCCTGCGGGGTGCTTAAATATGGCCCTCAGGGCCAGCCTGGAATGGCCCATTTTTGGCCCATTTTTGGTCTCCCTGGCGTCCAGCAGCACTGCCAGCCAAAAATGAGACATGTGGAGGCCCCACAAGGCCTCTGTGTGGCCTGTTTTTGGCTGGGAGAGTGCTGAAGGAGGCCATGGAGGCCGAAAATGAGGCACAGGGAGCCTCTTCATGTCCCATTTTGGCCACCAGAGTGCTGCAGGAGGCATCTCCCCCCTCACTCTCTGCCCGCTACTCCCTGGGCAGGCCCACAGAGAACTACAATGGTGATCCGGTCCTCGAAGAAATCTAGTTTGATACCCCTGCCCTAGAGCAATTTTAGCCGAAATGTAAGGTAGAGAGTGCCAGAAGCCAAGAAGCATCAAATTACACAGTTTGTCCTAGCAGATTATCTTGTAAAGGATAATTCCCTATAGGACATCACAGAAGTATTCATGTTTCATTAAGTAACTATTTATTTTACTATGAGGTAATTGTTATCTGATGCCTGTCAAACTCCTAACAGCTACGTGTGATGGCAATTCTGCTGACAGAACAGAAGCAGCATTAGACGCATCGGTTGTAGCTGCAAAAAAGATTATATACTCAAAACGTACAAGAGCTGGGTAGAAAATGCTCTGAATATTCTAGGATGTGTGCATCTTCAGCAACTTTTGATACATCGCTTGAAGGTGTGACAACTGCCAATATTGGGATTCAGCAGTTGATTGATATTAACAGTTGGGATCTGCCAACTTTTTTAGAGACAATTACAGTCGACACTCATCTGCAAATTCTCTGGGACTCAGCTGAGAATTTAATTTGGCAAACCGAGCCTAATTTACAAACTAGATCTTCATGTCCAGTTTCAAAACCCTTGGTCCTATCAGGTGGCCACCCCTGGCTGCTCTTGTCAGGTTCCAAAGATATACAGGATTGGGCTAGTTAAACGTCTGTAGAGATTCTCAGTCATCCAGGTCGTAATTGCTCTAAAGATACTTTTTCAGGAGGCAACTGGACTTTCTTGGGTTTTTTTTTTCTTTGAAGACGTTTTGCTTCTCAACCAAGAAGCTTCTTCAGCTCTGACAGGATAGTGAGGGATGGAAGGATTTATATTCCTTGCAGACAACTGATTGTTTGCAATCTTTTAGACCATCATTGAGGCCACTTGGAGGTTTATATAATATAAACCCTTCCATTCTCTTGCGGGTCCCGTCGGCATCTATGTGCCGGCTGGTGACCCCGAGGAATAGGACCTTCTCTGTGGGGGCATCTGCCCTCTGGAATGGGTTGCCTCCGGAGTTACGTTCAGCCACGGACCTGAGGACCTTCAGGAGTGCTTTGAAAACCTGGCTCTTTGACCAGGCCGGCTTGGGCTGATTTTAGATTTGGGTATTTTAATTTTTATATCAAATTTTAGGGTTTAAGGGAGGGGTTTTAATTGTTTTCAGCCAGGGCCTTTAATTTAATTTAGTTTTAACTTTTATATATTTAATGTTTTAATTGTATGGCTGTGCATCGCTCCGAGTCCTTCGGGAGAGGAGTGGTATATTATTATTATTATTATTATTATTATTATTATTATTATTATTATTATTATTATTATTATTATTATTATTATTATTGTTGTTGTTGTTATTGTTATTGTTAATAATAATAATAATAATAATAATAATAATAATAATAATAATAATAATAATTATTATTATTATTATTATTATTATTATTATTATTATTATATTCCCCACCAGATTAACAGAGATTCAGATTAACAGAGTTGGAAGGGACCTTGTAAGTCATCTAGTCCAAACCCCCCACCCACCCAAGCAGGAGACTCTACACCATTTTTGACAGATGGCAGCCCAGTCTCTTCTTGAAAGCTTCTAGTGGTGAAACTCCCACAACTTCTGAAGGCAACTTCTGTTTCATTGGTTGATTGTTCTCACTGTCAGAAAGTTTCTCCTTATTTCCAGGCTGAATCTCTCCTTGTTTAGTTTTCATTCATTATTCCTTGTCTGGCCTTCAAGTGCCTTGGAAAATAGCTTGACCCCTTCCTCCTCTCTGTGGCAGCCCCTCAAATACTGGAAGACTGCTATCCTGTCTCCCCTGGTCCTTCTCTTCACTAGACTAGCCAGGCCCAGTTCCTGTAACTGTTCTTCATATGTTTTAGTCTCCAGTCCTCTAATCATCCTGGTTGCTCTTCTTTGTACTTTTTCTAGAGTCTCAACATCTTTTTTATAGTGTGGTGACCAAAACTGGATGCAGTACTCTAGGTGTGGTCTTACTAAGGCTTTATAGAGTGGTATTAGTACCTCACTTGATCTTGATTGTATCCCTCTGATAATGCAATTTAGGATTGCATATGTATATCTATCTATATCCATATCTATATGTGAAGTACAGATCTAGCATGGAAGTTGACAATGTGTTGCTTTATGTACATGTACATCTATATGTATATCTATATGTACAGTATATGTATATCTATCCCTCATCTCTATCTATCTCTATCTAATCTAAATCTATATGTGAAGCACAGATCTAGCATAGAAGTTGACAATGTGTTGCTTTATGTACATGTACATCTATATGTATAACTATCTCTATCTCTCATCTCTATCTAATCTGTATCTATGTGAAGCACAGATCTAGCATAGAAATTGACAATGTGTTGTGATATGTGTGTGTGTAACGGATCTAGTGTGTTGTTTGTTTGTGTGTGTGTGTGCGTGTGTGTATCTAGCATAGGAGTTGACAATGCGTTGTGAAATGCATTTCCTTAATGCGCTGGTCTCCGCTCAGCTTTGCTGAAGATGCAGTTTTCCCAGCTGCAGTCAGAATAAATTGATGAGGGTTCATATAAGTTATTGTAAAAATGCCCCTTCAAGTATTTGGACTGCTGGCCAAGCAGTTCTTTCTTCTGCCCAGCATCCGTCATATGCTATTTTGGCTTTTATAAATTTCTATTTTTACCCGTTTTTTTAGAACTGTCTGTCCTAGAAAATGCCACACATCAGAGCTCAAATGAGATTTTTTAAAAGAAAGGAAGGAAGGAAGGAAGGAAGGAAGGAAGGAAGGAAGGAAGGAAGGAAGGAAGGAAGGAAGGAAGGAAGGAAGGAAGGAAGGAAGGAAGGAAGGAAGGAAGGAAGGAAGAAAGAAAGAAAGAAAGAAAGAAAGAAAGAAAGAAAGAAAGAAAGAAAGAAAGAAAGAAAGAAAGAAAGAAAGAAAGAAAGGTCCTCGTCTTAACTATATTAGCAGTGATGCTCAGTTTACCATAAAACTCTGCAAATTGTCGGATGTTATCAAGTTGCATCAGGCTGTTCGTGTTGTTTTCTTTGCTTTGAAATAGTTTGCTTCTCATCCAAAAAGCTTCTTCAGTTCTGAAGATGGGAGAAAATCTCTTGAAGGAGAAGCAAATAATAATAATAACAACAACAAAGTCCAGTTGCTTTTGGGTTTCTCTTAACAGAAAAACTCTGGAGATCTAACATCCATATCAGCATTACTGGAGATCCTGCAGACTGATCAGTATCCATCAGGATCCTGAGACTGACCTCTTTCTATTTTGCCTTTTTTTATGATCCATCTATTAATATTAGGCGCAAATTATCTAAAATAGGAGTTGAATTCCAAGCCCTAAAATTTTATGATATGCTACCTATGCACAAGAATCTAGTCTACTAATGGTCAAGTCAAATTGGCTCTAGATAAGAGTCAATGGAATTCACCTGGGATTGGCCTTGGATCTCTTGTGGCTGCGCAGTGATTCCAAATTTATGGTATGTTTAACCCCACCTTCAGTCTCAGCTTGCTTATCTTTTGCAATTATGGAGTTAGAATCCATAAACATAGGAATAGAAATTCTGACAGAAATCAGAAATGGCATCTAAAGAATATGGTTTCTCTCCTCTCTTCTTGTTGAACAATACCATTTGTTGGTCCAGAGACTACACAACCATAATCTATATCTTAACTAAGACGCCAAAAATGAGCATCACCACATAATTCAAGAAATTCTTAGTTTGAACTTGTTTTGTTCCTTGCTGATATTCATTCCTCTCAAAGGGGGAAAAAAAGTTTACCTTTACCCCCATCCACTAATCAATGTGTGATGGCTAATCAATTTTTTAGAAAGCCAGAAACAGTAATATACTGAAAAAATACAATTCAAATTAGATTAAGAGGAACATAGCGCCAGAGCCACTGTATCTAGATTGCTGAAATCCAAACTCGCCATCCAAAATTCAGAAAATTAACCCTTCTTTAAACATGTCTGTATTTTTGAAATCAATATATTGTCAGGCTTGGAAGCCATATTTTACTTAGAAGCTTTGAGGCTGCCACATTTAGTGCCTGGGAATTTGGGAGGGGGGTTTCTTAGAGAGTTGGAAGATTAGATTCAACAACATTTTTCTTATAAAGTCAAGGACAAGTTACCCTGCACCTGGAAAGGAGTATCTGAAGGACAGTTGGGACGATGTTTGATTGGACCATGTGATGAACTGGCGGCTGCAGGGGAGGGATTTTTGGTTTTCAATTGGGAAGGGAAAACATAGAACTCTCAAATTCAGGTTTTCCCAGATGTGCCAACGTGACTTCCTTATTAAATTCTTACTTGGATGAACTTTGCTTCTGAGTGCTGAATGAGAATGGGGAATGTTGTTGGAATGCTAACAGATATGGTCCCCTAGGCCTATTTTAAAAAGGTCATCGTTTTCTGGTGTCTAAAGGATCGCTTTGCTAGATCTCCGGACTGCAAGACTACAGCATTAGGATGGTTGCTGGAGTTATATGCAGGCATCTGGAGACCTGCCAGAGTCAGACCCTGCATTCGTTCTTTATCAAATGGCTTCCAAACAACAGAACTTGGATCATCTGATTTAATAAACAGATAGCCTTTGGCCTGTTCCTTTCTAATTTGTATTTCTTCCTTGCAGTTTTCTATTCATTATGAAGGATTGTTTTTCGCTACCAGCCTTGCTTGGGAGACAAATAATGAGCTAAGAATGTAGCTTAAATTGCAAGCAGGGTAGACATCCATAACCTGAATATATTCTTGGATGATAACCAGATTCCATACATAGCCACCACTATTATAAAAGAGAAACATGTTTTTATTATTGTTATTCCTTGTTTCTTATTTGAATCTGAAAGCGAATTGCTACTGACTCACAACATATGTTTACTTAAAACCCAAGGATGCTATTTTTTGACTTGTTCTGCTCTTGACATATGACAAATTAGGGACCGTTTGCAGAAGGAATATCAATATATCCTACATGTCTGTAACAACTGGGTCCTGAAAAGATGTGTAAAATGGCATAGCTGATTGACTCTCTAAAAAAGAACTGGTACCATAAGTGGTGATATGAAATAATTTATCTACTTCGCTCAGCTTTCCGGTCAAAACTTCAGCAATAGCCCAAATTCCAGTTCTAATAATATAGATACAACATCCAGTTCTACCTACTGTAATTATGACAACCCAGACCTGGAGTTCAAAGTACATATTATAAACCAGTGACACGTTGTTCTCGAAATGTCATACAAAGCTAGGCATTTGAAAATTTGAAAACTGCACTCAGAAACACAAGTTATGTTTAAAATTTCAGCATTTGCCACTTTGGCTATAATATCCGCCTGCATGATGGGCTAATCTTTGCTGTTTTGCGCTAGATTTGGAGTTTGGAGCATATATTATATAACCAGCACAATGTCATTATGGAAAATGCATTCATGCACTTGAAGTCTTCTAAAGCAAAACCTGTATTTACAATTTAGCAATGCTTCTTTAGTCATATGTACGTACTAATCTTTGCCATTCTGCTGTGTTGTTTAAAAAAATGTGGGGCATATTACCATCCAGTGGCTGCTTTTTATTTGCCAATTGCTCATTCATTTAAAACAGCATGTCCACATTTTCTCTTGAAGAGTCTGTTCTAATATCTACAGAGCAACTTAAATAAACAAAGCAAAATCTAAGTTTCTTTGTAAACCCAAAGGAAAACATTTCAGGGTTTTGTTGATTTTTTTTTAGGATCTCTGCTCTGAAAAGTTAAAGGCTGTATAACTGAAATGTACACTTTGAAAAATTATAAACTTTTAAAAGTTCAATTTTCAGTGAATTTCTTGTGTACTGCAAGTGATGTTTGATCTGCAGTATGTGTATGTGTAATCCTGTTGAACTGCTATCCAATAGTTTCATTAAGAGCGCTGTTTTACAATCTTTACACTGCACAGGGCATCAAAGCTTCAAGACACAATGGGACCAAATTGGGATTACTTTGTCGTAGCTGCCATCTTGCAGATCTTGACACGTTCACACACTCCTGTGCTGTGAATGTTGAGCCTGGGGGGGGTCACATATTTTGACTTAGGGTATGACAGAAACCCATGGTGGCAAATCATTCAGTGCAATTGGTGAAGCAAGCTAACCAAGCCATTGGAGATCTGCATGGAGTAAATATGAAATCAAACACGCTTCCCACAATGTAGCTCTGTTGTTATCAACATTTGAAGCAGAATAAGAGATAGAAACAGAGAGATAGAGAGATGAGAGAGATTAGAGGGAGGAGAGAAAGAGAAATAAATTGAGAGAGGTAGAAGCAGAGACAGATAGAGAGATGAGAGAGATTAGAGACGATGATAGGTAGGTAGGTAGGTAGAGAGAGAGAGACAGAGACATGGATTAGAGAGAGAGATATTGAGAGAGAGAGACAGAGACAAAGAGAGAGAGAGAGAGAAAGAGACAGAGAGAAACAAAGATAGAGACAGAGATGGAACTAGAAACAGAGAGAGGTTTCAAGTTTTTAAATTTTCTCTGTGTCTCTCTCTGTCTTTGTCTCTCTCTGTGTGTGTGTGTGTGTCTTTTTGTCTGTTTCTGTCTCTCTGTCTCTGTCTGTCTGTCTGTCTGTCTCTCTTTCTCTCTCTCTCAACCAACCAACCAACCACTGACCATATAGAGACATGAATGTTAAAAGTATTCATGGATAATTCAACCACACCAATTCCATGATGATTAGTTGTTTCCGCCTCACAATTCAGTACTACAACATCTCAAATTTGCACACCCTGGAGTTTGAACACTAGGGTAAACCAATTACTTTGATAGGCCAAGCTAGATTGGGCCAGCTCAAATGCAATTAGCTAGTCCATTTATTCACAAACAGCCTCGCTTCAGAAAAGTGCTAGTGTTGTGCTTAAACCTAATTGGAAATGCAAAGAAAATTCCTTCCCACGCAAGCCTTAACCTTTTGGCACCAAAGAAGTCAGAGAAAATAGAACGATCCATTCAGAAAACAGCAGCATCCCATAGCCATGGTTCTGTTAATGAATTCCCAGCTTCTTGAGATTTCAGCACTGCCTGGGGCAAAAGAGCTAATCAGATTGTGAAGGAGGCTCTGGCAGAGGTAGAAGATGACAATAAAAATGAGACCAAAAACAATGCTTGTTTCAATTTTTAAAAAGTGTCATTTGTTGTGATGACTATTCATCATTTGAGAGGAACGATTCTTTATTTACATGGCTTGTTTGTTTGCTTGCTTGTTTTGTAAAGCTTGGTTCCAACATAGGTATCTCCATAGGTGACCTGAAGGAGTGCAGATAAATGTTCCAATTACCTGCGTGGAAATGCACTGAGCTTCATATGAATTACACAGGATTCCTTCACCTCTAAGATATTAAACTAGCAACTGGGTAAACGCAGGTTGAAGTCCATCCTATGCAGGGGCGGGCTTCAAAAATTTTAGCAAAGGGTTCTCTGGATGGTTGCTGTGTGGGCGTGGCCATGGTGGCCGCAGCCTAATCGGCCTTCTGCACCACGGGGGGAGGGCTTGCCCTACCCAGGTTCCGGAGGCTCTCTGGAAGCTGGAAACAGGCCCATTTCTGGCCTTCCCGAACCTCCAGGAGATCTGTTCTTCACCCTCTCCCAGCTTCCACGCATGCCCTGCACTTACCTGCATTCAAAACGGGCTGTGTGGGGACTCCTGGGAGCGGCAGGGCACGTTGGGTGGGGCCATCCAGGAGTGGGATTTGGAGGTTCTCCAAACTGCACAGAATCTTAGCTAGGGGATTCTCCCGAACACTCCTGAACCCCCAGCAGCCCACCCATGTCATGAAGATCACAAGATGGTTCATTCTCTCTCGGGCTGAACTGTCTCAACTGCGGTTGCTGGGAAAAAAACGGAAGAAGTTTCCATTGAGATTGTAGGGTTAGAAACAATCTTGGAAATCTTCTAGTTCAACTCGGCGCAGAAATTCTCAGCTTCTTCCAGAGAAATACCTTCCAATCTTTGAAAGCCATCACAGATGGAACAGTTACGTCTCCAGGAGGAAGGTTCTTCCTCTTAATAGCTCTTTTTTTGGTTGTTGTTGTTGTTGGGTGGGGTTGCCTTCAAGTCAGTGTTTTGACTCCTGGGGACAACCATGAAGGTTTCTTGACAGGAGTTCAGAAGTGGATTGGTATTGTTGCTTCCCAGGCCTGAGAAAGAATGACTGGGTTAAGGTATCCAGCTGGTTTTGTGCCTAAGATGGAAGTAGAAGTCTCTTGAATACTAGCCTTAATTACTAGACCAGGGGTCGTAACCTTAAGCAGTCAAAGAGCCACAAAGGTCCTAACTGGAAGCCCCTCATCACTTCTGGAAGACCGGTTTGCCCGCCATAGAGTCTCCTCCTAGCACAGTGTCCTTTTTCTTTTACCTGTCCTAACTGAAAGCCCTATCAATTGTGGAGCTGACCAGAAAACCTGACCTTTGCCAGGGAGTCTCCTCCTAGCATGCTGTGCTTCCCCCGCCCCCCAACTGGAAGCTCCTCTCAAAATTGTGGCACCGATCAGTGGGATGAAAGAGCCACAGGCGGCTCCAGAGCTGCGGGTTGCTGACTCCTGTACTAGACCAAACTGACTTTCCTAATTGCTCTTACAATCAAAAAATTACTTCCAACCACTGCTTTATGGCTTAACTTGTAGATTAATAGACAATGGCTTTACTCACTCTTCAAGCATTAGAAAACTCTATAGCTTTTTTTATCTCCTCTGCATCATGTCTATCCTTAGCCATCTCTTCTTCAACCCAGCCTCTTTAACCATTCTTCATAAGAATGATTTATATTCTTCTACATCTACATTCTTCTACATTCTTCACCACCTTTCTCACTCTTCCTCGCATACTTCCCCAGTTCCTCTGAATTCTTCTTGTATTGTGGTATCCAGAACTGGACACATTATTTCAGTATTCCAAGGTCTGAACAGTGCAGCTTAGAATAGAACTAGCCCTTCCCAAGACCCCAATGCTGTACTTCTATTTATGCAGCCTGTTTACATTGATGTTTTGGACAGTTGAAGCACATAGCTGGCTCACAATTAATCTGTGAGCTATCAGAATGTCCAGAACCTTCTCACAAATGTCAACCCAAGTACCATCGGTCTGTTTCCCCCAAAATAAGGCCCTGTTTTATATATTTTTGCCACCAAAAAAGGCATCAAGTCTTATTTTGGGGGGGTGTCATCCATGACTAACCTCACTTGTGTGCATTCCTCCCCCCCCCCCCCCCCCGGCCTCCTTTTTGCTGTCAGAGGCCTTCAGGAACTTCTTCTGCAGCCAGTCAGGCTTTCCTGAAGGTCTCTGCAGCTGATAACAGAGCTCCCGATCAATCTGGAGCTTTGTGATCAGCTACCGAGGCCTTCTAGAAAGCCTTGCCAGCTTTGCCAGTTGCAGAAGAAATGGGCCAGCAAGGCAGATGTTGGGGTGTGTGAGGCCTGGCTATAACTGTCCAAAGGTAAGTAGTAGGGCAGCTCCACCGCCCCCCCATCCTCACCCTTGCTTATTTTTTTACCCATGCACTCTGGAGTGGGCAGGAGCTTAATTAGGGCTTATTTGGGGGGGGGGTAGGGTTTATATTGGGCACATGTGTAAAAATCAATCTAGGACTTACTTTCAAGGTAGGTCGTATTTTCAGGGAAACAGGATATTTTGTACTGATCATTGGTGTTTCCTACCTAGGAACCAAACCCTACATTTCTTACATTTTGTTGAAGTCTATTAAGATCCTTGGAATCCTGACCCTAAATTGTGTCTACAGTGGCAGCCCTAAATCTGAATCAAGATTGATCCAGGGCTGACTTAATGAGCATCTCATTTTTGACAATGTTGAAATATCATATATATAGTGTTTTGACAAAGCATTATATATGATACAGTTATGGAGGAAATAGAAGATGTAACTCAACAAGTGAATAAATATAATCACCACCTTGTGTATTTTTATTCTTTATGGGTCAGATGAAAGATGTTGCATGAGATCAAAGCAAAACATATGTTTTCTGGGCCTATTTTGCTGGAATGATGACACTAGGGGCAACTTAAAAATGAAATAATCAAAATAGAATATTAACAGTATTTTCATCTACTCTTTTCTGTTTATACAGACATTAAGATCTTATAATCATGTCATTTATTTCATTTTGGCTGAATTTGTTGAGGTGCAATTACCTTACTCTTAGATGGTAATTTGCAATTTATTATTTTCACAAATAAGGTGGCAAATATATCCATCACTGAAGGCTTTTAAGAAGAGACTGGAGAGTTATTTGTCAGAAATAGTATAGGTGTCCTGCATGAGCAAGGGGTTGAAGTAGATGATCTCCAAGATCCCTTTTAACTCTGTTACTGTTATCCAGCTGTCTTTCATGGCTAAGGAAGGACTTGAACTCACAGTATCCTTTCTGGCTTGGTGGCTTTAACATTAGACCAAACTGATCTAGTATGGGAATTTGAATCATGCCTAGCATTAATGAAAATAAATCATAGACCTTAGGTGGCAGATGTAAACAATTATTAGCACTGAACTCCTAACTAAATATATTCGTCTTCATTTAAACGATGTCCTCAATTTATCTACTTTTTTTATTTTTTCCCTCTTTCTCATTTCCCTCTTGATCTCTTTTCTCAGCTACTGCATTTATAACCTTAACAGCTTTAGAAAGAAAAAAAGTTAGAAACTGAAAAACTTTTTTTTTAATTCACTTAAAAACTTTTTACTCACTTTAAGAAGATCTTAAAATACTTTAAACCCTGAAAGAGCCATGTCCTCTAATTTGTGGTGGCCTGTTAAAATCTTCTCCAAGCCCCTACTCCAGATTCAAATGAAGATTACCAGAACTGAAAAATGGCTGGACACATAACATTCTTTTCATTGCTGTGGTCACCTGAATTTCTACAACCAAATTACAGTAATTCTAGGATGTCTAACCTTTTGTTGTGTCCACCAACAAAACCTCTCTTGAAAGAAGCAACTTCTACTTCTTCAGAGTTGAGATATGGAGTTAAATGAAGGTATTCAGTTAAGAAGCTTTTGAATCCTTCAAGTGTTTTAATATTTTTGTAGGTAACAAAGGAAAATAACTCTTCCTGATCCTTGGAACCATATCAAATAAAACAAACCCACCCACCCTTACATAGAGATTTATAAAGCTGGTAAATATCAATGTGACTAACATATAAGTCAGAACCATTCCACAAGTTAACATTCTGAATGTACATTAGGATGTGCAGCGGTGCCAGTAATTATATTACAATTTTCTGTAATGCTTTGTTTTCACGACTTTCCGCAAATTATTCCTTTAACACAGAATACACGGAAATGAATTTGAGCTTTACACTGTGTTGGTGAGACCATACTTGGGGTGCTATGTCCAGTTCTAATCACCACGATACCCCACAAAAAAGTTGGAAAGCGTGCAGAGAAGAGCAACAGAGATGATAAAGAGCCTTGAGGCTAAACTGTATGACAAACAGTTGAGAGAACTAGTCTATCAAAAAGATGGATCAGGGCAGATATGGTAACTTTTTCCCAGCACTCGAAAGGCTATCACAAAGAAAAGGATTGACTTATTCTCTAGGATACCAGAAGGCAGGACGAGAAGTAATGGGTGGAAGGCCATTGAAGAGAGATCCAACCTAGAACTAAGGGTAATTTTTGTTTCTTGATAGTGAAAGCAATTAATCAATGGAATAACTTGCCCCCTGGGGCTGTGGGTATTCCCTCACTGGTGTCAGCATTCCAACGAAACTCCCCATCTCATTCAACACTCAGAAACAAAGTTCATCCAAGTAAGAACTTATTAGAGAAATCATGTTGCCACATCTGGGAAAACCCAAATCTGAAAGTTCTGGGTTTTCCCTGCCCCAGGAGAAATCAAAGATCCATCCCCTGCACCCATCAGCCCATCACATGTCCCAAGCAAATTATTGTCCCAACTGGAGACATCCCTCCAGACATTCCTCTCCAGGTGCAGGGCAATATGTCCTTGACTCTCTGAGAAAGAATGTTGTTGCATATAATCTTCTACTCACCAAGGAATCCCCCCTCCCAATTTCCCAGGCACTAAATGTGGCAGCCTAGAAGCTTCCAAGTAAAATATGGCTTCCAAGGCTGACAACTGGAGGTTTTCAAAAAATGGACTGGACAAACTTTTGACTGAGATACTATGAGACTCATGTTGTTGTGGTTCATTGGCAGCAGGTGCAGACGGCTGAAGTCTCCAAGAGCAAGGACTCAGACAAGGGGCCTGTGTGTGATGCAGAGATGGGACCAGGACTGTCAGACAGTGGGGTGCTACCTTTGGAATTTGTGGAATCTGGCAGCAGTGATGAAGAGTACCCCGAGGAGCCTGTGCCCAGTGTGCATGCACGCAGGACTACTCGAAGGAAAGAGCAGCTGCAGCAGCATGGGAGACTCGGGAGTAAGGCTGCAAGGTGATGGCTCCTCCCATAAGGGATAAAAGCTAGCCTTCAGGGTTGGCTTCTTTGCAGGAAGCAAAGAAGTTCATTCAAATTCTTGTGGAATTCCTGTCTATTCTGGTTTGTTGTCAGAGACTTTTGGCTTTTGATATTTCCCTGCAATTAATCTTGTGTTCTTGGCAGCCTTTCATATCCTTGAAAGGGCTTGCTCTTATCCAGGACAATTTGTTTTAATGACTCTTTGCTGTGAATGAACAGAATTCACAGAGATGCATTAAAAAGATTTGCTTTTCTATATACTTGGTATTTATTTGATTTGAACGAGGCTTGGGTCAAAACAGCTTGACGCCCCTGAACTAGAAGATATCTGAATTTGACACCCCTGAATTAGAAGATATTCAGCCCTATGATTCTAAGCTAACAGACATCGAAACCACAGTAAAAAAAAGGTCCAGAAGAGTACATTATAAGATACCCTACTGTATAAAATTCCAAAAGAACTCAGCCAAACCAGAAATGTTTCATTTTTACTTCTTCAGTGGCCTATGATGGCTTCCTTGTTCTAAATTATCATCATTTATATATTAGTGCAAATTTCTTGATAATGATATTTTTTAAAAAATCAGATTATGCTTAAAGTTTCTTTAGGCAATCAGAGTGCCATTTCCCAGACAGAGGGACCAGGAAGTACAACTGTCGGTTGTAGCACGATGGCGTTTGCATGTTGGGTTATAACACCATGATGAACACTATTAGAAATGTGATAACACTATCACTTTTGCCAGCTGGTCTCTAAGAGTCAACAACAATTTGATGGCATGTCATCAATCAATCAATCAATGTCATGGTAGAAATAAAGGCAAAAGTATATTTGGATCTATGTGAGTAGTATATTTCTTTAATTTTCTCACATAAAATATTTCCTATGCAGTGAAATGTAACCATCAGAGTAAATACTTAGGAATTGAAAACTGCAGGATGTGATGATTGATTTGAATGGGGAAGTTGTAGGCCAGATATCATTGGAAGAAGGTCATAGAACATAGAACAACAGAGTTGGAAGGGAGTTTAGAGGTTTTCTAGTCCAGCCCTCTGCTCAGGTAGGAAACCACATATCATTCCAGACAAATGGCTGTCCAGTCTCTTCTTGAAAACCTCCAGTGATGGAGCAACCACAACACTTTTATTTTTATTTATTTGATTTGTCAATTGCTTACAAGATAATAGGTATAAGTATAAACATGAGTAAGAATACAGGAATTAGGTATGAATAAATGGGGACAATAGGACAGGGACAGTAGGCACGATGGTGCACTTATGCATGCCCTTTATAGACCTCTTAGGAATGGGGTGAGGTCAGTAGTGGATAGTTTGAGGTTAAAGGAGTGGGGGTTAGAGGATGTAACAACAGAGTCAGGTAGTGCATTCCAGGCATTGACCACTCTGTTGCTGAAGTCGTACTTTCTGCAATCAAGTTTGGAGCGGTTTACATTGAGTTTGTATCTGTTGTGTGCTCTTGTATTGTTGTGGGTGAAGCTGAAGTAGTCATTGACTAGTAGGACATTGTAGCAGATAATTTTATGTGCTACACTTAAATCTAATCATAGGCGGCATAATTCAAGGTTGTCCAAGACCAAAATCTCAAGCCTGGTGATATAGGGTATTCTATTGCAAGCAGAGGAGTGTAGTACTCTTCTTGTGAAATACTTTTGGACTCATTTGATTGTATTAATGTCTGATATGCAGTGCAGATTCCAGACTGATTAGCTGTATTGGAGTATTGGTCTGGCAAAAGTTTTCTATGCTCTAGTTAGCAATTTGGTATTTACAGAGGAGAAGCTTCGTAAGATTAGATTTACAACTCTTAATGCCTTTTTGTCAATTACAATTACAGTGAGCTCTGGCGCGTAGGTCATTTGATATGAGAACTCCAAGGTCCTTGACAGAGTGAGGATCATCAAAGAGGTCATATCCTCCTAGTTTGTATTTGGTGTACTGATTTTTTTTTTACCAATGTGTAGGACAGAGCATTTGTTGGTAGAGATTTGGAATTGCCAAATCTCTTCTTCAAACTTCTGAAGGTAAGCCATTCCACTGATTAATTGTTCTGTCAGGAAATTTCTCCTTAGTTCTAAGTTGGTTCTCTCCTTAATTAGTTTCTATCTGTTGGTTCTTGTCCTGCCTTCAGGTGCTTTGGAAAATTTTTGTGGCAGCCCCTCAAATATTGGAACACTGCTATTGTGTCACCCCTTGTCCTCAGGGGTGGGATTCAACTGGTGTTACTACCAGTTGGGTGACTACGTTTTGTGCACACGTGTAAAAAACCTTAAGCTGTGCTGCCTGTGCAGCGTTTGAAAAGCCACTTTTTTCCTGCTTTTTCAACCTCAGTTGTGCCGTGCAAAGCAGCTGAGGTTGAAAAAGCAGGAAATAAAGGACAGGTAAGAGTTGGGTGAGTGGGCCAAACAGCAGCAAACACAGAACCAGTTCGGTGTCCGCTGCTCTTCAGAGCTACTGTTGTGGTTAGCCGGCAGCAGTGAGGAGGAGGTTCCTGAGGAGCCTGTGCTAAGTGCGAGTGAGCACAGGATGATTCATAGAAGAGCAGCACAGGTGACTTGGGAGTAAGAATGCTAATTAATGCCCCCCCCCCCCTCTAGAGAATATAAGCCTGGTTTCAAAGGGTTTTTGCTCTGTAGAAGGCAAAAACGTTCTAACAAGCTCCAATGACCCAGCATTGTGTGTAGAGATACTGGCTTATCTGAAGAATTCTGTCAAGGCTTTTCTGGTTGGACATTGGCTGCAAGCCATTTTTTATCTACAAAGAAGTTTATTTGTAGATTAAAGCTGTGAAGTTACTGAGTTACTGAGTTTGTCTGTGTTTGCTCTCTGGGAACCTGGCTGAGTCAGAACAGCTACTGGTTCTATAGAGCTGGGCAGAACCAGTAGCATCCCACCTCTGCTTGTCCTTTTCATTAAACTAGACAAATCCAATCCCTGCAACCATTCTTCATATGTTTTAGCCTCCAGTCCCTTAATCATCTTTCTTGATCTTCTCTGCATTCTTTCTAGGATCTTCTGACTAAGGTGAAATCTAGTATATCAAGGAGCAAAAAGTTAGGAAATCTGAAAGCATCTTTGTCTTCATGTGTGATTGACCTTCTTCCAATGGTATCTAGACTACAACTTCCCCGTTCAAATCAATCACCACATCCCACAATTTTCAAGAGCTATGGTACATAAATAGCATTTATCATGATTTCATAAAATCTACAGCAGCTGCTAATGAAGATGAAAATCTAGGCACCTCTCTGAAAGAGAAATCCATCCTTATTTTAAATTCAGGGACCTTAGCCATTTTCATGCCCAACATCTCCCCTTTGGGAGCAAATTTAAGTAGCCACTTATGGATTCTCTAAGTTAGAACCTTCCATTTCCTCCCGACTTTGTCCCATTTCTAATGACATTCGAAATAATGTAACTATGGGCCAACATCATTAAAATTGCAGGTCACAGTTACAAAAGAATGACAATTGGGGAAATATTAATGAATCCCACTGGGAAGGGGCTTCATCTGGGTGGTATTTTTATCTGGTGTCGCTTTCATAGTGTACTAAAAACGAGAAGCTGGCTTGGAATGAGAATTTGTAAAACAAAACCTGCCAAATGTATGCGAATATGGTTTGTGTAAAATAAAACTGCCTGTATCATCAAAGCCATTGCATCGGATGTACTTTGTATACGTCTCACTCCTCCTTTCTCTCACTTACTGCCTGCTGGATCTGACAAACGTGATAATCATTCTTGCCTTCCATCGCGTTTCATTCAAACTTCTTCCAACCTTTGAGGAAGCAAAAAGGAGAAGGCAAATCCACACTTGGCGAAGGAAACAATCAAGTGTGTATACCGTACGGTCACACATTTAAAACCTGCTATTTTCAATAATATGTTAGGGGAGTATTCATTACCGACTCAAAATAACTTATTCCAACAGTTTGCAATTGTAGAGTTCGTACTGGGTGCTATAGGGCTGACAACAAACAAAACACAGACAGCAAATGGAACAGGTACTTTGCCAAGTAGAAAAAGTCCATCCAATATAGTGGAGAGATTTTTAAAGACGCTTCTTTGGTTTCCAACCAGCAAGTCTGCGCTGGGTGGGATTGTTAAGAGCTTCCTCCCTTCCTCCCTGCCTATTGGCACCACTGGTCTGTCCCCAAACAAAGAGACTTTTTATTTCTTCTTTTAGGATCTTCTTCTTTGGTAAGCCACAGTTGATAAATTTGATAATGAAATTAAAATAGCAATAGCACTAAGACTTATCTACCACTTTACAGTGCTTTACAGCCCTCTCTAAGTGGTTTACAGAGTCAGAATATTGCCCCCAACAATCTGGGTCCTCATTTTACTCACCTCGGGAGAATGGAAGGCTGAGTCAACCTTGAGCCTGGTGAGACTCGAACTGCCACATTGCAGGCAGCTGGCAGGCAGCAGAAGTAGCCTGCAGTACTGCATTCTGACCACTGCGCCACCGTGGGAAATAACTCTTCCCTCTTTTATTTTAATGAGCTATTGACAAATAGCTCAAATATAAGAGATTAGATTCTGATAGGGATCATTGTTAGGGTGGAGGAAACTTCTCAGATGAGAAGTGAAACATCTTTGAAGAAAAAAGAAAAAGGAAGCCCAGTTGCCTCCTGAAAAAAGTACCTTTGGGAGAACCATGACCTGGATGACTGAGAATCTCCATAGACTTGAAGAAAAAATAATCCATCCTGACTCTTGTTTGTTTCAAGATGGACTAAAACAAAACTGTGGCTTCCAAGATTCTACCACAGGAGTGGAGCATCTTTGAAATTCCTACTGCTTCAATTTATTGACCTTGTCTATCTCAAAGGACCAACAATATGGATCATTCAGGCTACTTCAAATATAATAGACTTTGTACACTGTTTTGGAGTTATACACATAGGAAAATTGTATCTTAAGACTGCTAGTACAAAATTTGCTAAACCAAGAGCTTACTAACTTGAACACAATACATTACAACTTTTTAATTTATTATTCATTTTGTTAAGATAAATTAAATTGAATGGTTTTTTTAAAAAAAAACATTATATTGTTATTACAGAATAGTTTCTAAATTGAATTCAACTCCAGATGACCAGATGGTTAGTGTTTGCCTTCAGGAACTATTATAACCCTTGTATTTAATGATAGAGAATTAAATAATTATATATAATTACTTCTCTCTTTTGTTGCTCCAAATGTCAGTGTTGAACAGCTGCTAAGATCTAGAACATAGCTTGGAGGTTGCACATCAGGTTTTTGAGGGCTACTTTCCATGCTAGGGTTACAAATAGAGGTTTAATGGAAAAGCTAATATTCACAAGTCCAACTACGGCACCAATGTGTGGAAACTCAGAATTCAATCCTCTTTCTTAATTATAAAAAGATCTCACTTCGTAAAATTTGCTCATCCTGAAATGTGGATAATTAATGCCAAACAAATCAAGCAAATGTGGTTTGCCCAATCTGTTAGAGCAGGGGTGTCAATCTCAATTTCACTGAGGGCCGTATCAGGGTTATGTTTGATTTTGAGAGTCCAGGATGGGCATGGCCGGGGTGGGTGTGGCCAGGGTGAGTGTCACCAGCTCAATGTCACTTGTGTGGGGGGCACCTGTGGTAGCCAAGTGCTAAAGCAAGACTTCTTTGAGACCCTCAGTAACTCTCATTGTAATCTCCTTCCTTCCTTCCTTCCTTCCTTCCTTCCTTCCTCTTCCTTCCTTCCTTTCCTTCCTTCCTTCCCCTTCCTTCCTTCCTCTTCCTTCCTTCCTTCCTTCCTTCCTTCCTTCCTTCCTTCCCCTTCCTTCCTTCCTTCCTCTTTCCTTTTCCTCATTTTTCTTCCCTCTTCATTTCTTCTTCCTTCCCCTCGTTCCTTATTTTTTTTCCTTCCTTCCCATCTTTCCTTCTTTTTCTTTGCCTTCCCTTTCCCTTTCGCTTTTCCTGTCCCTTCTTGCATGCTCAAATGCAAAAGGTGAAACCTTTCTCCTTTTGTTCTGTTTTCAGTTTGTTTTGATAGCCCTCTGCCAACGAAAACGGAGTTTGGGCCCTGTTTATGGTCACGATGACCTCGTGCAGCCCTCTACCAGCAAAAATGGGGCCTGCCTCAGAGGAGGGGGGACATTTTTGCTGGCAGAGGGCTGCAAGAGGCCACGTGGCCAAAAACAGGGCCTGGTTGTGGTACACACACACACATCTACAGTTCCATTTTTGCTGACAGAGGCACCAAGGACCAATCTCTTGCTGTTTCCAGGGCGGCCCCACGGGCCAGATCTAAACACCCCGTGTGCCAAATGTGTCCCATGGGCCTTGAGTTTGATACTCCTGTGCTAGAGCAAAGAAATGCATCTGCAAACGCTCTTCTTAGCGTATCCCATGCACTAGCTGATGTGTCCTCCAGTATCCCATGTTTGCTCCCCTACAAGTTTATTTTGTCCACATTCATCCTTTTCCTTCTTTCTCATTCTTTTGCAGCACCAGGCGCTGGAAGAAGGAAACTTGTTTTCCTCCCTGCTTTTTTGAGAATGGTTTTAGACAGAGCCCCAGAAAAGCATAAATTCATCACGGTAAGGGAGAAAAGTTTAACAAAGGAGTAACACAAGTGGAATAGCATTGACATTCACAACAACACTGCCTCTGTTTCATAGGTATCCTTTATATCTTTGACAAGCATCTTAACAGCTAGTAGTGTGCTGCTGTGATTATGCCTGAAACATCATTACTGCTTTTTAAAAAAATTCTGCTTGAAGTTGCAGCCAATTAAAATTCTGGGGATGTGACTGAAATTAGCATATTTAAGCTATTGCTTCATTTCATTATGGTTACACCAATGTACAGTTAGTTACAGATGCTATTCAGGCCTGCTGTCGATCTTCCTCCCTTCCCCCTTCGCTTTTGGGGGGGAGACTTGGTTTTATACCTGCATCAGCTTTCTCATAACTGATAATTGATCAGAGTCACCATTTTTATTATTTTCTGCAAGATTGCAATAGGTGCAATTTGCTTCTATTAAAAAAAAAAAAACATTCAAGGTTCCCAAATTTTTATTTTAACTTACCCTAGCAAATTGTATCTCTGATCGGAGGCCAAAATATGTTGCTTTGGGTTTACAATGTTTGTTTTAAAGTATACATCTATTGCAAGCAAAAGAATAAAATCTAATGTGCAAAAAGCTGCCCCTTCTGGAGCCAATGAAGCAATAGCAGTTTAATTGAGTTGATGGTCTGGCTGCATATGTTAATTTTCTCTGTTCTATAACAGGGCATTAGCTCATATCTTTGTATAACAGCTTATCCTGTGAGAAAGAGTATTAAGGAGGACAATCACTCCCAGATGAGATATTTAAGCAGAGTCAGAAGTTCAGAAGGAAAATGAGGAAGAGGTTACAATTCATTGCCTCCAAAAGAAAAAGTATAGAGGAATAGTAGGTCAGAGAAAAGCTTGTTTGAGGAAAGAAGAAAGAAAGAAATGTCTTCTGTAGTTAGAACAGGGAACTTGTTGAAGGAATTTCCAATGAACCATTTTTATCAGAAGACCTTTGTGGTAGGTCTCCATCCATGCCTCCATCCATCCATGGCTTCACCAAGTTGTCCCATTCTGGAATGGATGGATGGATGAATAGATGGATGGATGATAGAGATGAATGGATGACAGAGATGGGTGGATGGATGGATGGATAGTTGGATGGATGGATGGATAGTTGGATGGATGGATGGATGGATGGATGGATGGATGGATGGATGGATGAATAGATGAATGATGATAGAGATTGATGGATTAAAGAGATGAATGGATACAGTAAGAGGGAGAGGGAGATGGATGGATGGATAAATAGATGAATGAATGATAGAGATTGATGGATTACAGAGATAGATGGATGGATGGAGAAAGAGAGAGAGGGAGGGGGAGATGGATAGATGGATGAATAGATGGATGGATGATAGAGATGAATGGATGACAGAGATGGGTGGATGGATGGATGGATGGATGGATGGATGGATGGATGGTTGGATGGATGGATGGATGGATGGTTGGTTGGATGGAGGAATGGATGGAGGAATAGATGAATGATGATAGAGATTGATGGATAGAATAAGAGGGAGATGGATGGATGGATGAATAGATGAATGAATGATAGAGATTGATAGATTACAGAGATGGATGGATGGAGAAAGAGAGAGAGGGAGGGGGAGATGGATGGATGGATGAATAGATGGATGGATGGATGGATGGATGGATGGATGGATGGATGGATGGATGGATGGATGATAGAGAAAGATGGATTGCAGAGATGGATAGATAGAGAGATGATGGGTGGATGATAGATAAATAGATAGATAGATAGATAGATAGATAGATAGATAGATAGATAGATAGATAGATAGATAGATAGGCAGACAGACAAAGAGACAATTCTTTTAATACTTGTAAGTCAGAGGATGGAAATTATAACTCTATACCATTCAAATTTTAGCTTGCTAGTTTCCTGATGATCTCTACAAGACAATAGGGAATTGGAATTACATGTATCCATTTGCTGCCAACTCGCAATTTCTGCAGTTCAGATTCGGTAGCTCTATAAAAATATGGGATAAACTTATGAACTTGCCCAGCTCCTAAAATAACTATTTTCCCCCCAGAATCCAACACAAATATTTGTGCAGGAAAATATTCAGCGCACATGAAGTTCTATAGGGCTGGTGGTATTTTTCCACACATTTTCTCAAGGAAAGCATAGAGCAGAAGTAATTCAGCAATGCAAGATCTAATTACTTAAGTAATGTAAACATAATCTCAGCAGGCACAAGGTAAATAAAAATACTGTAGAGAAATTAGGCTACTATATACAGGTTATCCACTTGGAGGGAAGAGAGGGTGGAGGAAACATATTTCAGAGCTTTTAAGAAAGCTGGATCTGTAAAATGGAACCTGCACTAATTGAAAGAACTAAGAACAGGCCCAGCATGTTTAATTACCATGATGCACAGTTATTTGTGTCCACAATTATACTCATTAGCGTTCTAATTACTTCATTTATAAATGCAGTGAGATAATTTGCGTCTAAATGGATGCAGTTGAAGATGGATAAATAGATGTGTCTGGAGCTTATTTCTCCCCTTCTTCACATGTTAACTACAGGAATAAAATTAAAAGTATTGAAGGATCAGCTAGGCCTATACAAGACAAAAAAAAAGAAAGAAAGAAAGAAAATGGAAAAGAGGTACTCACTATATGTTATCTGAAAGCTGCACACTTGCTCATGAAACTATGTGCATGTTTACTTTTGTAGAAAGTTAGCACCCACCCCTCCTAGAAGAATGAAATATTGTGAGAAATGTTTAAAAAGGCAGAATATTATATTTCCCCTAAAAGAGAAATGGAAATCTATTATTATTATTATTATTATTATTATTATTATTATTATTATTATTATTATTATTATTATTATTATTATTATTATTATTGATGTTGTTGTTGTTGTTGTTTATTGTTCTTTTTCACATTTTACACATTTTAATCTTAATATTAACAGTACTGTGACATCATTATTACATATATGAATCTCATATAAATATATACATATATATATACATTCCTATACATTTATCTATAATTTTCTTATCTACATTATCCTTATTTCTTTTGTCCAACCATTTATACCAATTGTCCCAAACTTCGTAATACTCCGACTCTTCTTTATCCTTTAATTTTAACATAAGTTTATCCATTTCAGCACAATCTAAACAATTTTTGAATTACTAATTCCTCTGAGGGAGTGTTATTTTGTTTCCAACATTGTGCAACTGCTATCCTTGTTGCTGTCAATATATGTAGTAGAATATATTTAATCTTTTTCCTATATTTCCCTTTAATTATTCCCAACAAGAACAATTCCGGTTTAAATTCTATCTGATCTTCCACTATTCCTTGTATGCAACCCCATATTTTGGCCCAGTATTTTTGGGTTTCCAGGCATGCCCACCACATATGATAGAAGGTACCTTGGCTCTGTTTGCATTTCCAGCATTTTGGATTCATGTTAGAGTACATTTTAACCAATCTCATTGGTGTCAGGTGCCAAAGATAAAACATTGTGTGTGTGTGCATGTGTGTATAAGCTGCTGAACTTGTTAATGTGTAATTTTTATTCCATTTTTTCCCCTATTCACTAAGTCTATATTGAAATGGAAATCTTACAGAAATTTCAGACAGAAATTCAGCCCCAACTCCCTGTGCCCAGCAGATATTTTTTGCCCATTAAGAAAGACTGGTCCATCCTATCTACAAAACAAAAGACTTTCAGCTCCAGGATAATGAAATTAAGACATAACCCTCCAGCATATAATAGAATTATATGTCAGCAGAACTCACCACATGGCACAATTATCTAGGGATATTGCATCACCCTCCAAGTTTCAACCAAACTTGATTCAGACAAAATGGCCCCAGGGAAATCTAACTACAGCCAATAGAATACATGTTCTTGCACAGGAACAGGAAGCTCAATGACAAGGCCTAAGGGAAGGTATAAATCACCTGCACACTTCACTCCATGTGGTCCTCTTCATCGATAAACCATCTTTCCAATCAGCCTCCATGTTTCCCAGGTCTTCCTCCCCGCTTGGAACTGAACCAGGTGGATATTTCTTCCAACAATTTAAACACTTCATTGTCAATCTTTTGATCTACAGATTAAAAATGCAATCTGCAGGGAGTTACTTAGGCACCAGTGTGGTTGAAATGCTGGAATAAGGCAACATGAGTCTTTGGGCAGAAGATAAGTTTCTATGTGACTGAGTTTGGTGAAGTGTCTACCATGAAGAACATCAACTGCAAACTATTTACTTTCAATAATAGCAGCAATGTGGGGCACACTACATCCATCCTTGCTCAAAGATGATCTGCTTCAGAGGTGGTATTCAACAGGTTCTGACCAGTTCTGGAGAACTGGTAGGGAAATTTTGAGTAGTTCAGAGAACCAGCAAATTCCACCTCTCACTGGCCCTACCCCATCTATTCTCTGCCTCCTGTGTCCCAGCTGATCGACTGGGTCTTCTTTGGTTGCCCTGCACAGGAGAACGGAGCTGGAAAGCAGGTTAGTGGGGTGGGGAGGGAATAGGATTTTACAGTCACCTTCCCCCAGGAGTAGGGAGGGAATGGGGATTTTGCAGTAACCTTCCCCTGCCACACCCACCAAGCCACATCTACCAAGCACACCATACCCACCAAGCCATGCCCACAGAACCGGTAGTAAAAAAAATGTTTGAATCCCACCACTGCTCTGTTCTCTTGCTATGTTTCAACCAGGTATCTATCAATTTTCCTTGGAGAACGGAAAATTGTCAAAGTACCATTCCGCTCACTGCAAATATGATTCTGTTACTGAAATGACCACATGGATTAAAACCATCAGTATTTCAGCATTTTTTTACTTACCTGTTTGCTGAGCTACTGAGCAACTGAGGAAAAAAAGGGCAGAGGCTGGTATTGCATTGACATAGGACACCATGAAATGTGGGAACAAATTAAGGATTTCTTAGATGTCTTAGAGGGAAATGAGATAACTAGAGAGCTATGTTTTCCAATAGAAGAGAATATGCAAAGCCAGGGTTGAAGATGGAGTGCTTGATACTCTCTGAGCTTGGTTGTTTTCTTGCAGATGTCTTAACCAACTAGGTAACATCATCCTTGTGCTAATGATGTTACCCAGTTGGGTAATGAGATATCTGCAAGAAACAACCAAGCCCAGAAAGCATCAAGGACTCCACAGAATGATGTTAACAGACTTCGGTTGAATGGGAGGAAAATCTCATTATGGAAAAAGCAGGCTAACCCCAAAGAGGTAGTGAGCTGTCCTTCATAGGAAAGGTTGTGATCACTTTAACTCGGATACCTATGCTGAACACATTGGGTATATTTGCAAGCGTCTCTCTGCAAAAAGGCCATTTCAAATTGTGTTGGTCTAAAGCCCCCGTACAGAACTGCCATTCTTCAATTCTGGAGACAGCAGAAGAGAAGGGAAAGAACTGGAGAAGATAACAAAATACAAAGACTCACAAATAGAAGTACTGCAGCAAATGAAAGTCAAAGTAAATACCTATAATCATTGGCAACTTGGGTGCAAACCCAAAACAACTGGAGCATCACTTGAACATCATACTTGAACATCATTGGCATTGACAGATTCTGAGCTTTTGAACTCAAACTGGAGCCCATCTTGGGGACTCTCTCACTCTCCAGAATGTGTTCTCTCTTCTCATTCGGGAGAAGGCGAGGTTCCTTGAGGACGGGCTCCAACACAAGTCTGAAAGCTTGGAAGTGACTGACTCAGATTAGATCCTGCAGGAAAATCCCACGAAAGCTGGAAATAGCATGATAGAAAATATCCAGCGTTGACTGATTGATCAACTGGAGACCTCGGTTGGTTGTCTGCATGGGCGTGAAACTATATCCGTATCGTTTGAAATCTTCCGCTTCTCAGATGTGCTCCATTGTCTTACGTAAAAGCAAACATGGTTATAGAAATAAATGCTACTGCATCTTGACTGCGAGTACATCCAGGAGTGAAACTGCTGGGGGTTCGCAGGGGTTCAGGAGAGCCCCTAGCTAAGATTCTGTGCAGTTCGGAGAACCTCCAAATCCCACTCCTAGCTGACCCCGCCCACCCCTCCCAGCCCCTCCCAGGCATTCTCATTCAGCTCATTTTGGATGCAGGTAATTGTAGGGCACGGGTGGAGGCTTGGGGAAGGTGAAAAATGGGCCTCCTAGAAGTTCAGAAAGGCCAGAAATGGGCCTGTTTCCAGTTTCCAGAGAACCTCCGGAGCCTTGGGAGATTGTTTTCACCTTCCCGGAGATTTGAAAAAAGCCTACAGAGCATGGAGAGGGAAAAAATCCCCCCTCCCCCCCCCCCCCATAGTGCAGGAGTCCCACCATGACCACACCCAACCAGCAACCAGGCAGAGAACACTTTGCTAAAATTTTTGAAGCCCACCCCTTAGTACATGGAGAAAATGACATCAAAGAGGTGCAGGAAAACTCTAAAGCTTGACTGCCTGCTTGTCCATATTTTGCAGCCCAAATCTAAGATCTGAGAAGCCCCTAACAAATATTAAACAACAACATTTTTTTGCACAAATCTACCTGAAAGTGCATTATTGATGCACTCATGCAAATGCCTTGTTCTAAAGTGCAAGTGTGAACATCGTGTTGCCTCAAATATGCAATCTTTAGTAAGCGGAGAGGGAAAACCTTTTGATCCTCAGCAGTTTTAAAGGAATTGCTGAGATCGTTTCTCCCTCAAAGGACACAAATGTAAACCAGCAGGCGTATGTTACGTGCCCAATGCGAGAAAGACCGTTTCCAATTTGTCTCTGGAGACCTTTGCATTTCACAGCTGAAAGAGTCGTAATTGGTTCCTTTCCTTATTTTGCTACCACTGTGGTTTTGCCATTTTCAGGAACTGTTTCAATGGAGGGGCGGGGGAACACACACAAAAAGCCAACCAATCAAGGCTAGGAACAAAGAAAGCCATGATGGCTTATAATTTCTCTGAAATATGGCTACGTAGGAAATTTAACTCAACTTGAGTTGAACGTTAGGAAGTGGTCACTTCAAAATGTGCATCCTCCATTTAGTTATTAGAAATGAAAAGGAAAGACCACTGTGTAAATATAACTCAGAAAATATTGACAAGTGGTAAAATTCACTGTACATAAAAGGAAGAGCACAGTAAACACCCTTAAGATGCAGAGTTAAGAATTTTAAAAGTAACATGCAACTGTCTCTCTTGTAGTTAGACTGTGTATACAGGGGTGGGATTCAGCCGGTTCGGTCCGGATTGAGCGAACCGGATGTTAAATTTACATCGGGTTCACCGAAGCGGTAGTTGAACTGACAGGCTGGTCCCACCCACCACACTCCGCCCCTTCCAGGAGTCTCCACATGGCCCATTTTGGATGCAGGGTCCATGCAGAGGTTCTGGGAGGGCAGAAAATGGGCCTCCCAGAAGTTCTGGAAGTCCAGAAACAGGCCTGTTTCCAGCTTCCAGAGGCCCTCCAGAGGCCCAAAGGAAGCCTTCAGGTTCCGAGGAAGGTGAAAAATAACCCTCCCAGAAGTTCCGGCAGGCCAGGCCCACCCAGCAACCTAGCAGAGAACCGGTTGCTGGGACTTTTTAATCCCACCTCTGGACATATATATGTTCATGGTAGAACATTGTTTAAAAAAGATGGTGATCATTTCGTATGTCTATGTCTGTAATGTACAAGGAGATTGTTTGTTTTGTTTTAAAAGAAAGGATTATTAAATTAGAGGAACTATCAGTTTTGGTAAACTATGGATGAACCTAATACAACATTCTGAACAATTAATAGTTTCTTACACTTTCATTTTAACTGAGAACAAGTCCAAGAAGAATTCCAGGAGGAAATTGAAAGGAGATAACTTCAGAAGCATTCCTGATAATTAAAAAACTGGGCCAACTTTAATACTTTTTGTTCTCTTTTCCCCTTTTTGTTATCCTCTGTTCTTGTATCACACGCAGTTCAAAAAGCAAGCATTTCATAGAAAATCTTACGCTTGCTGATTAAAACACACTTCTTTTAGTTAAAAACATTTCCTACCACATAATCCACCAAAAAGCCTCGTTGATTGAACTATTTGTTTGACGAATTCTACTGATAAATCTGGCTAGTATACATTTAGCTTGATCCAAACACTTGGATCCTTGGACAGAGGTAATATTCCCAGGTTCACAATGAAAGCTTTCTCCACCAAGATTCATCCAACATGAACTGATCTTCCTAGATGAGGTTATTCCCCGTGGCTACTGTCAACCCCACCCCTTGCACATACATATTAGTCATTTTCAGCTCTAGGGGGTGGTGCTCATCTCCGTTACAAAGCCGAAGAGTCAGCACTGTCCGAAGACGTCTCCGTGGTCATGTGGCCGGCAAAGGTGCCAAAGGTGCACAGAATGCTGTTACCTTCCCACCAAAGTGGCCCCTATTTTTCTACTTGCATTTTTTGTACATGCTTTGGAACTGCTAAGGTTGGCAGAAGTTGGGACAAAGAACGGGAGCTCACTCTGTTACGCAGTTCTAGGGATTTAAACCACCAAACTGCCAACCTTTCTGATCGACAAGTTCAGCATCTTAGCCACTGACCCACCATGTCCCTGTGAAACATTCCTTATAATGATCAAATAGCTAATGTCTCTTGACTATCTGGACCTTAACAGAACAATTAATCAAAGGGATGGAATGCCTCCAGATGTTGTGAGTGTTCCAACACTGGAGGCTTTTAAGAAGAGATTGTATAACCATATGTCTGAAGTAGTGTAGGGTTTCCTGCTTCAGCTGAGGGTTTAACAATAGCAATAGCGCCTAGACTTATATACTGCTTCATAATGCTTTACAGCACTCTGTGGTTTACAGAGTCAGCCTGTTGCCCTCAACAATCTGGGTCCTCATTTTACTGACCTCAGTGGATGGTAGGCTGAGTCAACCTTGAGTCCATCAGGATCAAATTCCAAATTGTGGACAGAGTTTACCTGAATACGGCATTCTAATCACAGCACCACCAAGGTAAGACTTCCAAGACCCCTTCCAATTTGTGGGGAAGGCAAATAGTTGGGGCATTTTTTGGCAAATATGGAGGAAAGAGGTATGGAGCTAAAGGTGAGAGGTTGGTGAGAATTACTCACAGGCGATTTGAGTTTGAAAGCAGCTGGTCAAAAGAAACCAGTAGATCATTGGGAATATTCTTGTGGAAGCTCGATTCCTTGTTGATGTGAAGGAGGGGTGCAAGCTGCTGGGAATTCACCACTTTTCCAGCTTTCAACCAGAGGGATAATCTAGATCTATTTATTCTCCTAAAATAGACTGAGGCCCAGAAATATAAAGATATCTGCAAAAATCATCTCCTACTTTGTGTCATGCTGCCAAATTACAGTGGGCTACCCAAATAAGACCCATTTAGGGAAGAAGGAGATTTGGCAAACATTTCAATTGGCTATTAAGAATTCTAATTTAAATATAAAGACTTCCTTTAATTGGCACCAATTGTTTGTTGCTGTTGGTTTTTTTTTTTGATGTATTATTCAGAGGTGGGTATTCAGCAGGTTCTGACCAGTTCTGGAGAATCGGTAACGGAAATTTTGAGTAGTTCGGGAAACCGGCAAATCCCACCTCTGACTGGCCTCATCCCCATCTATTCTCTGCTTCCTGAGTCCCAGCTGATTGGCTGGGTCTTCTTTTGTTGCCTTGCACAGGAGAACGGAGCTGGAAAGCAGGTTAGTGGGGTGGGGAGGGAATGGGGATTTTGCAGTATCCTTCTCCTGCCATTCCCATCAAGCCACGCCCACCAAGCCACACCCACAGAATCGGTAGTAATTTTTTTTTTAATCCCACCACTGGTATTATTGGCTTCCCAACTCAACATTTGACTCTGGACAGGCTACAAACACAAAAGACAAAGTACAACTTGCACAAACAACGAACTGTAACCCTCCCCTACACACACGCACACACACACGAAACTTACAGGATATATAAAAATGAATATATTTTAACAATAGGAGAAAATTGAGAAAAAGCAACCTGATAATTGTGTTGATCAGAACAACTTGATAATGCATTACAGACTGAAGAATCCATTTTAACAAACCACAAATCTTTAATCATAGTGAACATTTTCAAATAAAGCTATTCAGATTTATTTCATTATGGCCGCTGTGATAAGTTTGCTCTCAAAAAAGTCAGCGTTGGCTCAATTCTTAATAGGTTGGGTATCATTGCAAAAGGTGGATCAATATAAGTATAGGCTTTTCATTCCTGAAAGTAATGTGCTTTTGGTATACATGAAATACCTGATGAATAAATTACAAGCAATTTTCAAATTATCTATTGATCCTCAAGCAGAAGCCAGGGTAGAATTCATAACTGATGCCAGTCAAAGCAAAGCAACTAATAAAGGGCTTTTTTTTAAATAAAGCATGAAAGTATTTTTTTAATGTCATATTTTGCTCCAGAATGTTGCATTTTTCATAGTTCATCTATTCTTAGTCCATTGATATAAACATTTTATTGATTAGATGGTTATATTACCTTTATTATTTTCATAATTAACTTAAAGTCTATGGAGATTCTCAGTCGTCCAGGCCATGGTTGACTTAGTTTTTCCTTGAAGACTTTTAGCTTCTCATCCAAGATTTCAGAACTGAAGAAACAAAATGTCTTCTAGGAAAAACAAAGTCCAGTTGCCTTTTGAAATGGCACCTTTGGGACATAAACAAGATGGAGAACATACCTAATACTCTTCCTACTCCTATTTTCCCCAACAACAATAACCCTGAGAGGTGGTTTGGGCTGAGAAAGGACTGGGCCAAAGTCACCCAGCTGGCTTTCATGCCTAAAGTGGGACTAGAATTCACAGTCTCCAGGTTTCTAGGCCAGCACCTTAATTACTACACTACTTAAACCATTAATCCTAGGTATACTCAACCACTTTTCACAATTAAGCTTTCAACTAGACCATTATATGTTATAAATTGGAAAACCATGTCGTGGAAAGACATGCCTGTGTTTTTATTATGACATCTCTGTCATTTTGGTCTAGATCAAGGGTGTCAAACTCAAAGCCCAGAGGCAGATCCAGCCCGTGGGGTGCTTAGATATGCTCCATGGGGCCACCCTGGAAACAGCGAAGGACCAGTCTGTGGTACTTCCACCAGTGAAAACAGAGCTCAGGAGGGCTGTGTGTGGCCCTCCCAGGCCCCGTTTTCAACCGCGATGGCCTCCTGCAGCCCTCTGCCAGTGAAAACCGAACTCCGTTTTCACTACAAAGGGCTGCAGGAGGCTGTCATGGCTGAAAAAAGAGATCAGGAGCCCGGCCACCACAAGCGCCCCCAACACAAGTGACATAGAACTGGCCACACCCACCCTGGCCATGCCCACCTCTGTCCCCCAAGATCAAACACAACCCTATGCAGTCCTCAATGAAATCGAGTTTGACACCCCTGTTCTAGATTGTCAAGTCACAGACTTTTTTTTTAATTCTTGGCTACAGTTACTGTTCCTGAGATTATCTAAAACATGAAGATCTAGAACGTAGAATAATAGAGTGCTAAGAAGGACCTAAAAGATCTTCTAGTCCAACCCTCTGTTGAAGGCAGGAAATTTTAGGCCATTCTGGTCAAATGGTTGACCAGTCTATTTTTCAAAACCTCCAGCAATGCAGCACCAACAACTCCAGAAGGTAGGCTACCCCATTGATCAGAGGTCTCCAAACTTGGTAACTTTAAGACTTGTGGACTTCAACTCCAAGAATTCTCCAGCCAGTTGGCTGAGGAATTCTGGGAGCTGAAGTCCACAAGTCTTAAAGTGGCCAGGTTTGGGGACCCCTGACATGGATTAACTGTTTTGTCAGAAAGTTTCTCCTTAGAATTCAAGGTTTGATCTCGGTTTGATGACCTTCCACTGTGACTTCTTGTCCTACCCTCAGGTGTTTTGGAGAATAGATCGATCCCCTCTTCTCTGTCACTGTCCATCAAGTACTAGAAGACAGTTATCATGTCCCCCAAATTCTTCTTTTTGATAGGCTAGACCTACCTAGCTTCCTCAATTGCTCATCACACTACTTAGCCTCCAGATCATTTTATCGTTTTGTTGCTCTTCCCTGAAAGACTGTTGCTACCTAAGCTTTTGCATTGGGTTAATTTCATCTGTTAAATAACCTGACTTGCAAACATGCCTGTATTTGATAGTGAGCAGTGAGCAGATTTTGCATTTTTCACCTTCAAAATGAAATATAAGGAAGGTATAATTTATGGACTGAAACCTATTACAATATTCCCCACTGAAATATAATCTTTCATATGTCAGAAGGGGAAATATTACATTTATCAAGTCTAATTAATGTGTGTGTGATTGATTACCTTTTAATTGTACGTAAATATACTGTACATTAAATCCAATTTAGATTGTGTTGTAGATACAATGCCCACTTAATTATTCCAAGCCATGATGAAAGAATGGAGTTGCATAGTGAGCAGCAATTTTTTCGAACAGTTAAATGCACTTCCAAATTAAAAAAAATACAAGAGTCAACAGCAGAGGTGGTATTCAGCAGGTTCTGACCAGTTCTGGAGAACTGGTAGTGGACATTTTGAGTAGTCCAGAGAATTGGCAAATACCACCTCTGATTGGCCCTGCCCCCATCTATTCTCTGCTTCCTGAATACTACACAGGAGAACGGAGCTGGAAAACAGGTTAGTGGGTGGAGTGGGAATGGGGATTTTACAGTATCCTTCCCCTGGAGTGGGGTAGGAATGCAGATATTATGGTATCCTTCCCCTGCCATGCCCACCAAGCCATGCCCACCCAGCCACACCATGCTCACCAAGCAATGCCCACAGAACTGGTAGTAAAAATTATTGAATCCCAGCACTGGTCAAGAGCTATGTGTATTCACAAAACTGTACATCCTTTGTACCTATGCACAGTCACAAACACAGTTCTCATACATGCACAACCTTCAGTTTTCAAGTCAGTCCTGCTCTCTAATATACATTGTGCCATTTAGCTGCCATGGACCAGTCTTCTGAATTTTTGAATTCAGATGCGACAATTCTGCAGAGAGTTGACAAAAAGTGGATTCTATCAATGGATAAAGGAGGACAGCAGGCAATGTTAAAAATGTTGGAAGATTCAGCATGATCTAATCATTTGACCATCTTTGTCCTGAGTCTGAGTCCTTTGTCTGAGCACTATTTTTCCATTGTGGTCCTCCGTATTTTGATGTAAAGTCCAATGTCAACTTGCAAAAGGAATTCAGTTGAAGCCATGGTTACTTCTGCTTCATTTCTTGGTTGCCATTCAAGGGGGAGCGGGGAGCGCATGGAGGGGGCAACTCAGGAATGTGGTGCCTCAGTTGCCTAGCCATAACATCTATCCGCTGGTGTGAGAACCAAGATCATGTCAACAGACACCTGTCAAAGTTGAGCAGGAACCTACATCTGGACTGATTGACTCATGTGACCTGAGAGACATAAGAGGGTGGGGAGGTCTCATTCTTTTAACTATCCCTAAGCATGGGAATAGGGACACAGTGGCTCTGTAGCTAAGACGCTGAGCTTGTTGATCAGAAAGGTTGGCAGCTCAGCAGTTCGAATCCCAAGCGCCGTGTAACGGAGTGAGCTCCTATTACTTGTCCCAACTTCTGTCAACCTAGCAGTTCGAAAGCACATAAAAAATGCAAGTAGAAAAATAGGGACCACTTTGGTGGGAAGGTAACAGCATTCTGTACACCTTCGGCATTTAGTCCTGCCGGCCACATGACCATGGAGCCATCTTTGGACAATACTGACTCTTCGGCTTTGAAACGGAGATGAGCACTGCCCCCTAGAGCCAGAAACGACTAGCACATATGTGCGAAGGGAACCTTTCCCTTTACCTCTAAGCACAGGAATAATTTAGAGCTAGCTTCACCTTTTTAAGTGCCGATATGATGTACTCAATAAAGGATTTCTTGAACCTGAACAAAGTGTCAGAGTCGGAACGATGACACTCAACATGGAACACTACATAAAAAGTGTTCTTTTGAGTTGTCAGACACAGGGTTATTTATTTGCAGATTGGCAAATTCTGTGCTCCATATATACTGCTTAGGCCTCCTTGGTTTATATACATCACGTCTCTGCCTTTTGTCTATGGAGATTCTCAGTCATCCATGTCATGGTTGTCCCAAAGGTGTTTTTTCAAGAGGGAACTGGACTTTCTGATTTTTTTCTTTTGAAGTCGTTTCGCTTTTCACCCAAGAAACTTCTTCAGTTCTGGCTGAATGCTGGAGAATGGAAGGATTTATATTCCTTGCAGTCATCTGATTATTAGCATTTTGAAAGTGGATCATTAGCTGATGAGCAAATCAGTGAATCTCAGAGAGCTAACAAGTCACCTTCAAACAGGGATGGGCTTCAAATTTTTTAACAACTGGTTCTGTAGACGTGGCTTAGATGGTGAGAGTGGCTTGGTGGTCATGTTATTGGCTGGGCGTGGCCAACTCAATATCACTCAAATCGAGGTACACATCTCCTCGCCTGGCCTCTCATGACTGTGGGGATGCTGCAACAGTTTTAAGTGTGAAAAATGGTCATAAGTGACTTTTTTCAGTGCCATTGTAACTTTGAATGGTCACTCAACACAAGCAAAGTACCAGCAAAGGAGGGGAAAAAAACTCCAGAGAAGTTCCTGAGACAGGAAGTCTAGTCCTGCCAAGAATGTAATAAGGGTTAATGGAGAGGCAGTTTCTGTAAGCAACACCAGAATGTTTCCTTCCTGCCTTCCTTACAGGATTAGGCCAGTAATTTCTTCTAACAACCGCTTCTCTGAACTGCTTAGAATGTTAACAACGGGTTCTAGCGAATAGGTGCGAACTGGTAGAATCCCACCCCTGCCTTCAAAGTACTAACAACCAGCTAACTGGTCCTTAACATCTATGACTGCAAGGAATATAAATCCTTCCATTTTCTAGTGTTCAGTCAGAACTTTTTGGATGAGACATCTTCAAGAAAAAAAAGAAAGTCCAATTGCCTCTTCAAAAAGCAGTTTTGGGACAATCTCTGCCTTTTATTTCAGTTTAACCTTATTCCGGAGTTGGATCTGACAAGGTGGGAATGAATTAAACAGGGATTCGCAAGAGTGCAAACCTGGAACTTGGAGCTCCAGTGAACCTCTTAGATGGCTGAAGAGATTTCTTCATATCCTGCCTCTACTATGCATATTACAGCATAGAATAAGATGATAATAATATGTCATTACTCAGATTTAAGAAGGGGAAGACTTTAAGAACTCAAGATATACACATGATTACTCTTTGTATTATTTGGACAGCTAGTCCACAATTTCTTCTCCCTTCCTCCTCCTTCTTGTACTGTATATTTTGGACTAAAATTGTCATGGCAAGGAACTACCCGATATATTCTTTGAAGAGCAATGCTTCAACAAATAAAAGAAAATAAATTCACTAGGGCAGCACCTATGTAGGATGAAAATTGCAGGTTAGCCACATTGCATTCTTTCTGAAAACATCTAATTGAGCCAGTTCCGGAACTTAAAGAGGCAAAGAAAGGATGAAGATGAAAGGGCAAGGATGAAATTATGAAGAAATCAAACCTCCCTCTTTGTACAACAACACAGGAAATGTGAAGTGCAAAATGTAGAACTCGCTGTTCTTTGCCTCTGCAAAGGTTCTTCACGTGGAACCTCCAATTCACATTTGAAATCAGTTTATGAATTTTGATTTTATCACTGGAGAAGAGGCTCAGCTGGAAGGTGGAGATAAGTGTGTTATTAATTTAGAGTTATTATAGAATATCTAAGTCCAGCTCCCCTGTGAATTCTGTTGGCTGTTATTTAGTGCCAATTTAGCTTTGACCATCAACTAGATTCTTGTACTAGAGGTGGCAATAATAAATTCTTCTGTGCTTTGAACTCAATAAATGCACATGGTTATTTATTACCGCTTGAGCAAAGGTTGGACTAGAAGACATCCACGGTCCCTTCCAACTCTGATATTCTGTCATTTGTGCCTGACAAATCACTTTTATAGCAACCAATACTAGGTCTATTACCTTCAGTAGTAAGTCTGTTCGCTAGCTTTACTGGAGTTGAAACAATTACAGTTTTATCAACTCCAGGAATATTAGATATTGAAACTCCCCTTACTTAAGATCGCTAAAATCCCAATATATCATCAAAAGCTGAAGTGGAACTATAGAGACTCAACAGTCCAATAACTTGAATTCTCAGCAGCCAGGGCAAAATGAATTCTAGCACATCTGGAAGGCAGAGCTGTGTTAGAAGCTGAACTAACATCTGGCACATCCCTGGTTCTTTGTTTGTTTTGATGGTTTCCACATATGCTTATGAAGGAAGCACAAATGCATAAATATGAGGGGTGTGAACCCTAAGCAAATTTGTTTCCTACTTCTTCAACTTTTGAACAAGTGACTGGGGCAGTTATACCCAAGGAAGGAATATATCTTCTTGCTTAATTCAATCATGCAGATTTACCTTCTTTCAGGTTCCAGCTTATTAATAACTTGCATACAACACAAACACAATGGAGAAACTGTGCTCCTTCCACTTCATCAAGAGAATCATAGATACAAAGAGGTAGACCAATATTGATCTCAGATTACTCCCTCTATCCTGCAGTTACATTCACCCTAGCAATAAGAGTGCTTGCGACTGGAGACAATCACTGCATTTCACCGCTGAAAAGTCAACCCATAGCAATAGCACTTAGACTTATATACCACTTTACAGTGTTTTTTAGCCCCTCTCTAAGCGGTTTACAAGGTCAGCATATTGCCGTCAATAATTTTGGTCCTCATTTTACCTACCTCAGAAGGATGGAAGGCTGAGTCAATCTTGAGCCTGGTGAGATTCGAACTGCCAAATTGCAGGCAGCCGGCAGTCAGCAGATGGAGCTTGCAATACAGCATTCTAACCACTGCACCACCGTGGCTCATAGGCTCTTTAAGACACAGTACTATGAAAACTCAGAAGTCAGCCTTGATAGTATCCAAGCAAAAATATTATTGTATAATTATATAGAATCCAATTTTTTTTAAAAAATAATAATTTAGTTGACACGACCAGCAGGAAATTAGATTTACACTAATGGCTCACAAGTGTATTCCATTATATGAATAAGCAAGGGTGCCAACATACTGCAGCAAAATAAATAATAAATTTCAGAGTGTTCATTTTCTTTTCACAGAAAAGAAATTCCACAATAACGCACACAAGAAAATAGTCCTAACTCTGTGCTCCCACCTGGAGGCCCAAATGTGCGACGGAGCCCGTTTCTTGTTTATATCGAATGCTGATTGTTTTTATACTTTTCCTGACTGCTTTGTGTTTTATGTTCTCTGTATATATATTTTTTATCATTTTCAATACTGGTAGCTGCCCAGAGATACGTATTGGAGAGGGGTTGCCATCTAAATCAATGAATCAATCAATCAATCAATCAATCAATCAGTGGTGCTTTCCTAGTCTCCATGATGTAATAACCTAGGCTAATAAATAGAAAAATATACTTATTATTCATATAAATTTGTTATGGTCAACCCCTCCGGTAGGTTTGAGAAAAGTGTATGATATTTCTTAGACAGAATGGGACAATCAGACTTGAAATTCTAGACCTAGACAACCTAGAACTATGATCTAAGTATAGTACATAAAATTATATATTACAATGTCCTACCCGTCAATGAATACCTCAGCTTCAACCATAACAATACAAGAGCACACAATAGATACAAACTCAAGGTTAACTGCACCAAACTTGATTGCAGGAAATACGACTTCAGCAACAGAGTGGCCTGGAATACTCTACCTGACTCTGTGGTTTCTTCTCCAAACCCCAAAAACTTTAACCTTTGACTGCCTACTATTGACCTTACCCCTTTCCTAAGAGGTCTGTAGGGGGGCGTGCATAAGTGCACCAACATGCCTACTGTCCCTGTCCTAATGTTTCTTTTTTATTTGTATCAATTTCATGTATTCATAACCATGCTTATACTTATACCTGTTATCTAATACTTGCTTGACAAATAAATAAATAAATAAATAAACTTGCCATGGAACAATTCAGCAATTTAATTATTTAAAATAATTTTAAAAATATTTTAATTTTTGTCATTCATATTTTAGTTTATCCCTCCTTTAGTATCCTGATTCTGTTCCGCTATTTCTTTGCTGTCAGCATAACTTTTGCCCTGTTGTGAGTTGTCCATGTCAAGTTGTCCTACAGTGAGTTGTCTTCAGTAAATTGACTGTGGTCATGTCAAATTGTCCTAGACCAGGGGTGTCAACTCAAGGCCCATGGGATGCATCTAGCCCACGGGCTGCTTAGATTTGGCCCTGAAAACAGCAAAGGACCAGCCCGCAGTGCCTCTGCCAGCAAAAACAGAGCTTGGGGGGGCTGTGTACAGCTCCGTTTTTGCTGGCAGAGGGCTGCAGGAGGCCGTTTTAGGTGAAAAATGGACATCGAGCTGGCCACACCCACCCTGGCCATCCCTACCCCCAGCTCCCCAAGGTCAAGCACAACGCTGATGCGGCCCTCAATGAAATCGAGTTTGGTTCTGCAACCCAACAGGACAGACACAGACTCCAGAGAGTAATTAGGACTGCAGAAAAAGCAGTTACTACCAACCTGCCTTCCATCGAGGACCTGTATACTGTGCGAGTCAAAAAGAGGCTGTGAAAATATTTACAGACCCCTCATATCCCGAACATAAACTGTTTCAACTCCTACCCTCAAAACGACGCTATAGAGCACTGCACAGCAGAACAACTAGACACAAGGACAGGTTTTTCCCTGAACGCCATCACTCTGCTAAACAAGTAATTCCCTCAACACTGTCCAACTATTTACAAAGTCTGCACTACTATTATTTTTAATTTTCTCATTACTCCTTATCACCCATCCCCTCCCACTTGTGATTATAGGACTGTAACTTTGTTGCTTGTATCCTTACGATGTATATTGACTGTCTCCTAGTATGATTTGATTGCCTATTGTACTCTATGACTATCGTTAAGTGTTGTACCTGATAATTCTTGACTCTTGACAAATGTATCTTTTCTTTTATCTACACTGAGAGCACTTGCATCGAGACAAATTCCTTGTTTGTCCAATCACACTTGGCCAATAAAGAATTTTCTATTCATCCCTGTCCTGGATCCTCCAGAGAAGGGACAGAGACATTCCATCACACAAGATAATAGGTCGCATCCCTAATATTCTTTTTTTTTAATCATCTCTGTGCTATTCTTCAAGCTGCATTCTCTTTCACTTTTCTGGGATTTGCCAGGAGGTTCACCAATGAGTCATGAACAAGAGCGTGTCAGCATATACTGTGTATGCCATTCATACACCATATTATTCGAGAGAAAAGCAAGTTGGTTTGTTTTGCTATTTTTTTCTTTATTCTTGTATGGTTTGTTTATTATCTGAGAACTGGGAGAAAAAATGTGGTTTACTTTAGCTGAGAAAAATAGAAAAGGTGATTGAGAAGGAACAAATGGGCAGGAAATGTAAGTAGTTGACAAAAAGTCATAGAGCCTTTTGAAATTTATTCATAACCTCATCCTCTAATATTTTGACATAAGAGATCTAAGTATGTAGATTACCATTTGCAATATGTTTCTAACAGACTGATAGGTTCCTGCTCTGGTCAATTGGACCAATCCAGGTTGAGGATCCTCTATGCTACAGTTGATGGACTCAGAAGCAATTGTCCTATTAGCTCTTAAAAGAAACCATTATTTTAATATGAGGTGGAAACTTCTCTTCCAAAATCAGAGTTGCTTAAACTCTCTGAAGTAAAAATGCTTCAGCCAAAGATCAAACATGTTACCCATTGATTAAATTCAATAGTTTGCAGAATTGGGTTAGTGTAGAGAGCTGCATTCAAGAGAAAGCAATGGATCTGAAAAACTTAAAAGTTTCTTTGAACTTATATATATGGACCCATATGTGTCCCATATAACAATGGTGGGCAAGATTAAGACAAAAATACACACATAATTGGAAAAGATGACAAAACAACATATAGACTTAAAACCTGAAATATTTTTGTTAGGGATGATACCTGAAAGTCATAGTAAAGAAAAGACATGTTTAATTATTCATGTATTAACTGCAGCTAGAATAGTATTTGCTCAAAACTGGAAAAGTGGAAAGATTCCGATAGAAGAGAATGTGATCAGGAAAATATTAGAATGTGCGGAAATGAATAGATTAACACTGGCAATTAAAGGAAAAGAACAAACTGAATATTATATCATATGGGAATCATTTTACCAAGAGTTGGAAAAGAAAAATGGAAATTAGAAATTAGAAATTAAATATGTGAACATAGGAAATATGTATGTGTGTGTGTAAGTTTGTAGATTTTCACAGGTAGAGGTAGGCAGATCTTGGTGTGTTTGGGTCTTTTCCTGTGTAAGATTGAGAGTATTTTGGTGACGTTTCGACGAGGTCCCACTCATCTTCAGGCTGGTGCTTTCGGCTTTGTGCTTGTGCGAGCAAAAAAAAAAAAAAGCACAAGCACGAAGCCAAAAGCACCAGCATGAAGATGGCGAGTGGGACCTCATCGAAACATCGCCAAGATACTCTCAATCTTACACGGGAAAAGACCCGAACACACCAAGATCTGCATACCTGTACCCGTGAAAATCTACGAAAACATATATATATATATATATGTGTGTATGTGTGTGTGTGTGTTCTTATGTTTTCACGGGTATTTATATGTATGGTATTTAGGTTTCTTCGGGTATTTTCCCACGTAATATTTGTGCTTTTATTATAGCGACGTTTCGGCAGAATCTCATCTGCTATCCTCAGGCTTGTGTATTAGGTTCTTTTTAATTTAAAAAGCACAAATATTACGTGGGAAAATACCTGAAGAAACTTAAATACCATACACACACACACACACACACACACACATATATATATATATATACACTCACACACAGAGAGAGAGAGAGAGAGTTAAGAAGGGGATGGTTACAATGATAACATATATTATGTATACTAGTTTAAAATAAGAATATAATGTAATTGTTGTTGCTATCGTAAGAAAATTGTGTTAACCACAAATATTATGCACAAAATACTTGTACTGAGATGACACACTGTATAAAGAAAGGATTGAATGTTTGTAAAATGAAATAAAAAAGTTTACAGATAAAAAAAAGATTAAGAAAATTTTAATTGAGGCAGGCATCAAACAAACAAACTTTATTAGTTTATTATTACAGTCCAGCAGAAAAGTTAAACATTAAAATACAATAGAAGTGAACAGAAGAGGACAGGGCATAGTAATATATTACATTTGATGGTGAATTCATCAATGGGTGATGAAGATCTGCCTAATTTTACAAGACAGTCTAGCAAAACGTAGCTATAAAACTCTACCATATCAATCTGATAATAATAATTGTTCATAAAGGAGATTGCAATTTCCAGAGTATTTAATCAAGAGAGACATAAATATTTCATATAAATAATTTAATATCATTTAAATGAAATATAAATATTGCATTTGTTAAATTAAATATGTATTAAGCACTTCATTATTTCATCAGTTTGTCTTATTAATAAATAGGGATCAACTTTTTTCAGACATCTGATGACATCTGAGATCATGTAGAGGTATTTCATGAACACTGGAGGAATAAAGTAAAATCTTTGAAGTATTTAAGCCTTTCCAACTTTTGACTCCTTTCAGGTTAATTTTAGACACTTAAGAGTTTCAGCCAGAAACCAATGTCTAAGAATAATTTATTGCTAATTATGATAAGCAGAGAAAACAAAACCTTAACGCTTTTCTCAAACTGTTGTAATTGATGGAAGGAAAACAGAACAGCATTATCTGAACTAGTAATAGATGTATACAAGCTAGCTTTGGGGTATCCAATGATGATAATTTAAACCATCAAAAAAAGAGGCCATGAAATTGATGGTATGAGGGGTCCTTGATGCTCTCTAAGCTTGGTTGATTTGTTGCAGATGTTTCATTACCAAACTAGGTGAGGTCATCAGTTGATAACACAGTGATGATGTTACTTAGGTTGGGAATGATATGTCTACAAGAAAACAACCAAACTCAGAGATCACCAAGGAACCCTAAATATAATCCTGAACTATAAAAACTCTCCTCCATTGGTATAATAATTAAATTAGCAACAGCATCGAATTGTATGTCTGCTTAATCTGTTAGAAAGTTAGAACAGTTTTTGCTAAATTTGACCCACAGATTGACAGGTGGTGAGATCTTTTCATACAACCAGCAAATCAAAAGAAGTAGATACTGTGTTGGTCAGCTAAAGTGTTTGATCATTGACAATTGACAATTGATGCATAAAGGGGGATGCTTGATATGGAGCCCTAACTTCTTCACCCAAAGGGGTAACATTAAAGCCTGGTCTAAGGACGAATTTGAGTTAAAGCTTCCTGAATCATCTGTTGTCATTGTTTGGCTATGACATAGGCTGGCTTAAAATAATGTGTACCTTTCTTATTTATTCTTTAATGGCTTAATCAATTTGAAAGAAGTACCCATCCAGTTTTAGACTGCAGTAAAAAATTACAATTTCTCAATCCTTCAGAATTTTGAGTTTAACGATTTATGAATTTAAAAAACTCCCTAGCTAGTCCTAGCTAGTGAGGAAGATTATTTTTAATTACTTCAGGGTTTTTTTAGTGGTGGCATCCTCCGATGGAGCTCCCTTCTCTGTGGCTCATATGAATATCATTTCAGAATCATGTAAAACATTTCTAGTTCCCCAGTATGTATGTGTTGAGTTAGAAAACCAAGGAGTATACAAAATCCCGTGCACCTACTGTCCCACCACATACATCGGACAAACTAACAGAAGAATAAGTGCACGCATTGAACAACACAAGAACTCAATCAAAAAAGAAGAACAGACCTCTTCCCTGGTCCAACACCTCAAAGCCACAGGACATATGATTGACTTTAAAAATACCAGAACTATCACCAAAACCGAACACTTCAACAACAGAATAATCAGAGAAGCCATAGAGATAGAAAAACGCCCACACAGCATGAATAAATGAGGTGACACCTCGCACCTACCAGCCATTTGGAAACCCGCCCAAATTAACAAACAAGTACCTAACATGAAGATGGACACCAGACCCACACCCACGAGGGCCACACAAGAAGCTACCATCACACTTCCACGTAGAAAGCAGACTCACACTCACACAGAAGATGAGACACGACCACAGACCAGAAACCGCACCGCAGCTGCATCACTACTTGCTTCAACCCCCCCCAACCCATACATGAAGCAAACTGATGCCCACCACGAAGATGTGGCACGACCATGAACATGAAGCCAAACAACAGGATCATAGCTCACCAACTCAAATCCCCCAGCAACTAAGACTAACCTGAGTACAACCAAATCCCCACCGGAGCAGAACACACCCCCAGCCAATCAGAACACAGCCAAACCCCTAACCAATGGGAACACACACCCATCCAATCAGAACACAGCCAAGCCCCCACCCAATCAAGTCACACCCCCACTAGCAGTTAAAAGAAAGAAGCAGCTGCAAGCTCACATTACTCCGAGAAGCACAAGCCGAAGACACAAGCCTGAAGATGATGAATGAGACTTCATCGAAACGTCGCCTAGAAACTTCCAATTCTACATGGGAGAAAACCCGAAGAACCAAAGATCCACATACAAATACCCGCGAAAACCTCAAAAAACATATATATATATGTGTGTTAGGTTTTTGAGCTGATAAATAATTAAACAAGGGAGACTAGTATAGTCTCTATTTCGACCTACTTAGCTCTCGTCAGCTAGCCATACCCTTACTGGGATTCGACCCTGGGAAGTATTACATGTGAGGCAGTTGTAATTGCCATTAGGCCACAGGTTCTCATCCAGATCAGATTGTATGTATGTATGTATGTATGTATGTATGTATGTATGTATGTGTATATATATATATATATATATATATATATATATATATATATATATATGTATATGTATATGTATATGTATATGTATATGTATATGTATATGTATATGTATATGTATATGTATGTATGTATGTATGTATGTATGTATGTATGTATGTATTTGGTGTCATATTATAAGCAAATCTATAAAGCTTCAGCAATTGGAAAGAAGAAGAAGGAGAAGAAGGGAGAGGGAGAGGGAGGGGGAGAGGAAGAAGAGGAAGAGGAGAAAGAGGAGGTGGAGGAGGAGAAGGGGGACATTTGAATACAGGACTTTTGAATACAGACAGATCGTCATTTAGAACACAACATGCCAGATATCATAGTCATCAAAAACCGAAGCATACAATTTATTGATACTGCTGTACTAGGAGATGACAGAGTCGAAGAAACAGAACTAGAAAAAAAACATGAAATATTGCAACTTGGCCATTGAAACTACATGATTATGGATGAAATTTGTGACAGTGATACCCATTGTCATTGGGGCAAGTGGTACCACGTCCAAGAATTTTACAAAACACATCAAGAAATTATAATTTCCTGCAATAACACCAGCGGAACTGCAAAAATAGCACTACTCAGAACATAATACATTTTAAGAAGATACTTGATTGATACCTAGGGTGCTGGCAGCAACCCATACCAACCATCAGAGCCAGTCAATGATATTTATGATACATTTTTAAATGTTCAGTTGACTGAGTTCCATGCTTAATAAATAATAATATAAGTACATACCCAACGTCTTGTTTATTTTAAATTCTGATACTTCATTTTTTTTCTTTTTCCTTAAGTAGTTGTCAGCCCACAAATGCTGATGTCCACATAGTTGAGGATTGTAACTTAATTTGACAATGCAAGTGATTAATTAACACTACATAACAACTTTGTAATTAATTACTGTCTCTTGACCACTTATCTGTACAAAAATTTAGAAGTCAAATGAAACCCACAAGGTCAATAAATATTAGGGGTATATAATTATTTCTGTCATGTTTTTCCTTTTCTCACATTATAGCTTCCTAATAATATTGGGAAGAAAACTAGGAAGAAGAGAAAAAAGCATACACCACAGTTTATAAAAATACTTAAATGGTTAGATTAAATGTCACAGTAGTATTGATGCAATATTTAAGTTGAAAACTCATTTTGTCTTTTTTCTGTTCATTGGTAAAAAAAACTCAGTTTATGTCTGACTGCAATACATACTGTTTTGTTTTCATTGACCAATCAAACATTCCATTTAAATGTTTTTAGATTAACTTTTCAAAATGCACCTTATAAGGAGACCTCGGTGAATTCTGAGCCACTAGGTAACAGAAGCATACAAAGCTTTTTGTATAAATTATGAACATACCACATCTGAAAAAAATATTATTTCCACATTTTGTATGGTTGGTTGGTTTCAAATTTGCATTGTTTATTCTCACTGAATAGTCACTAAGGGGGCCACAATTGCATTTGTTGTTTCTGGGGGTACCAACTTAATACAGTTGTTAGCAACATAGTTAACAGCAAAAACTAAGCAGTTTAAATAACTTAAAATGAGATTAAAATGTTCATGGCCAAGATATTCGAAGATCCCAAACTAAAACCTTAACTGTTAACATTAAGTAAAAAACAATTAGAACTGTTGGGAGAAATATCCATCTGGTTCAATTCGAGAGAAAGGTACTAGAGACAAAAAGAGGCTGGAGGTTGATTGGAAAAAGGGTCCATTTATTGATGAAGCACAACCACCAAGCATGTGTGATTCTGGGCAGCTGACCATATGGAGGTATTTATATCTTCTCTTGGGCACTTGAGCTTCCTGTTCCTGTGCAAGAACATGTATTCTATTGGCTGTTGTCAGATTCACATGGGGCCATGCAGGAGTTATATAAGGGTCATAGCTGGCTCTATAGATAAAGTACAAATCCTACGTGTTTGTCTGAACTAAGTTTGGTTAAAGTTTCTGAGGGTGATGTAATGAAGAGGCTTATGCTCTGAAAGGGTGTTGGGCAATTCCTATTGTGGCTTAATGGCTTTGTCCTGGTTTGGATCTTGAATGAGGGCTAATCTTATCACTCTGCTTTTGTTTTACAAGGAGTAATGAATTAACAAATCTGCATTTCTAAAAGCTGCCCCAGCTCAGTATCTGCTTGGGGGACAGGGAACTAGGGCTCTGAGTTTCTGTCTCCCTTAAGATTTTTTATTTCTCTTTTAGGGGAAATATTTTATCCTGTCTTTTTTAATATAAATATTCTTCCAAATATTTAATTCTTCTAGGAGGGTTGGGTGGCTTCCCACAGGACATTAAACGATCTTGTGAAATGATCTTTTAAACAATTGGCTTTTACCAGTTGGGATTCTGCGGGGCAAAAGTATGGGTGGGTTTTTTTTTTTTACATTTCTATATAAATTTCACTTAAATCTTTTTATTTAATCAAAAAAACATAAGCTATGCAGCCACAGCTGTACCTTTTAAAAGCTGTTGATTTGCATGTGATGATTTATGTCTTAATATTTTTTCTTTGCTCTTTACATGCATATTTAAATATTTTACTATTGTAAATTATGTATCTTTAATGTTTACATTTTTTTTCTCTAAATGTACTACTCATTTTCAAATGTGTAATGTATATAAGAAAACACCGAATTTTAAAAGCCATGGGTTGCTCATATTTAAAGACTGGATAAACAAAACTGTTGCTTTTAAGAATTGCTAACAATGAGCAATGACAAATTTCTCTAAACAGAAGGGGGGGAATGAAAATTAGGCTATATATTGCCATGCAATAGGAGTTCCTCTATAATTCATTGGCAATGTTGTGGCTGGGATGAGGGACAACATTAGGTTTTAAGAAACTCTTTGAATATCGACATTGTATATAAAAATATCTATGGAGGTTCTCAGTCATCCAGATTATGGTTTTCCCAAAGGTGCTTTTTTCAAGAGGTAACTGGACTTTCTGGTTTTTCTTTGAAGACTTCTGGTTTTTCTCATCCAAGAAGCTGCTTCAGTTCTGACTGGATGACGGGAAATAGAAGGATTTATATTCCTTGCAGAAATTTGCATTCTTTTTAGAGAGTCATTGAGGCAACTTGGAGGTTTGTCTGTGTCCTTAGGGTCAGCTGAGTTGTGCAAATTGGTGTGGAGCCTTCCTGGAACTGTTGAAAGGATTGTGTTGCAGACTGGAGAAAGATGGTGTTGCATCCCTCCCCCTCTGTTGAAAGAGGATTGTTCAATGAAAGGACACAGATAAATCTCCCAATGGCCTCAATGACTCTCTGAAAAGAATGCAAATGACTAGCTGTCTGCAAGGAACATAAATCCTTCCATTCCCCCACAATCCAGTCAGAGCTGAAGAAGCTTCTTGGATGAGAAGTGAAATGTCTTCAAAGAAAAACCAAAAAAATCCAATTGCCTCTTGAAAAAAGCACCGTCAAGTATATAGAAATGTTCTTCAGGTTGAGCTTCGTAGACATACCTGTATTCTTTACCTGGCAACTGAAGTAATTTGTCATTCCCTTCTTCCATTTTTTTTTTCAACAGAACTTTATTTTTTTCCTGATGGCTCTCTTATCCCATCCATGTTCTGACCAAATCCTGGCTCACTTCATTTTTCAATAGTAGGTGATGTCTTCAGGACACAATTACTAGGAAATCAGGATAGTATATTATTATTTTTAGATCTCTCCCCCCACACCATGTATGTGTGTGTGTGTGTGTGTGTGTGTGTGTGTGTGTGTGTATGTCAAGGCAGCAAACATACCAATATTCCTTTCTCCTCCTAGTTTCCTCACAACAACCACTATATGAGGTAGGCTCCATGGTCTACAACTCACAGTATCCCAGTTTCTTACCCAGCACCTTAACTACTATATGAAACTGGCTCTCTTTCTAATACCCCCCACAACTAATTGTGAGACTACTACACATCATTGGATTTTTATCCTTTCGCACGAATTGTATGTAGACCCAATTACCCATCTGCCAGCACAATCATTTTGGAGTTTTCTTGGGTTTTAAAAGAAACAGAATATATAGGATTTCTGTGCAGAAAACCTGCAATTCATGCCTGAAAAAAGAAACCCCATGGGTGTTGTCTGGGCAATGGAATTAACAATCATTATCTGTGCATATTTTTATGCATACCCCAGATTCTTCCTATGATGTCTAGTCTTTTAAATGACTTTACACCTCTAATCATGACAAGATTCCCCGCGAGGTAACTCAATAATCTTTCTCCAACTGTAGTATAAACTTATGACATGTTCGGATCTCCCATATCAACAGTTTGATAAGGCCCCTCTCATTTTGAAGCCTACTGGCAAATATAACATTGTTTCAGAACTGGGCAGATTTTGGAACAGTTCAGACACAGTATTGGGAAACTGTTGGCAAACTTCTCTTACTAATGTCTTGCATAATTCAGAGAACCTACATGAGATTGACAATTTTGTCTGTTGCAGACAATAATCCATTTATCTGTATTATTTTTAGAGAAGTCAATATCATCATTCCCATATATATTCGTCAAGGGAAACTATTGTCTGGAAAGAGGTAGCCATACAGTCTTCAAAAATAGATATGGGATCTTCCAAAAGGGGAATCCAGAAGATTCCAGTGGGATGTGGTAGTTCACACAATTCCACCTTTGTTGTTTTCATTGTTAGTTGCAAAGACATGTCCGACCCATCGCAACCCCAACTACAACATTCCTCTAGGCCTTCCTGTCCTCTATCATCTTCTGGAGTCCATTTAAGCTCATGCCTACTGCTTCAGTGACTCCATCCCACCATCTCATTCTCTGTCATCTCCTTCTTCTTTTGCCCTCAATCGTTCCCAGCGTTAGGCTCTTCTCCAGTGAGTCCTTCCTTCTCATGAGGTGGCCAAAGTCTTTGAGTTTCATCTTCAGGATCTGGCCTTCTAAAGAGCAGTCAGGGTTGACTTCCTCTAGGACTGACCGGTTTGATTGCCTTGCAGTCCAATGGACTCAAAGGAGAAGATCAAAATTACAACCAGTTGACCTATAAGCTTTGGGCAGGCATTATCTGTTCCCATCAGATTTCCATTTGCTTGCAATGGATGCAAGTTTTGGAAGTTATGGTCATATATGTCTTAGCAATTGGTAGCATTCTTTTTAAACCTATGTTTTCTGTTTCTCTTCCTGTTTTTCAGCAATGAATTTAATTAATACTGGTAACTACAGCTATTTAAATTTTCTTACCCAAGCCACTTACCATCAATTTCATTAAATAACAACATCAGGAAATTCAGCATATGTTTGATACCACAATCAAGGCTCAACACTGAAACCTAGTCCTTATATTGCACATGGAAGATTTACTGATTTCTTTGCACTCAAGCTGAAAAGTCTTTTAAAAGTCCAAGATCCATTTTGGACAAGATTCAGGGAATCAGGTGTATTTCTCCAAAATAATACAAGAGAAGAAACATATGTCCTTATTCTAGAGATCTACTCTGAATGCAAAATAAAGAGAAATATCTTATTCACAGAAGCATTTTATTACATCTTGTTTATATGCTGTTGATTCTGGAATGAAATAGTTTGACACAAGATAGCCTTGATTTTTTTTTAAAAAAATCATTTGATTATAATTTTTTTTTAAGTTATTATGCAGAATCTCATGACCTCTTTATATTCCCAGTCCTTGGGATTTTAATTTTAAATCTGCATATCTCCTATTTACATGCAATTGTTCTCATGCAGAATTCTATCTGGGCATTCTTGAACTCTGTACAGGGTTCAAATTATATAGAAATAACTCAGCACTATACAGACTGCTAAAAGATTCAAAATCTGTTGCACTTCATCTTACATAATTTGTCAGAAAATAACCTAGGTTGGTGAAGGTGGCACATCTAGACACAGTAAGATAGGTGCATTCAGTGCCACTTATAACAAAAAGGAAAAAAACTCCTTTGATCCCATCTTACAGAAACTTGGTTTCTTGGAATGTATTTTGTATTTACAATATGTTTTTCACCACCAGGTGAGAAACACACTCCTCACAATAGTTAAGGAATTCTGGCATTTAAAACATAGAATAATAGAGTTGGAAGTTACCTCATCTAGTCCAACTCCCTGCCCATGGAGGGGAGTCTGTATCATTTCAGACAAATGGCTGTTTAGTCTCCTCTTGAAAGTCTATAGCATTGGGGCACCCACAACTCCTGAAGGCAAGGTATCCCACTGATTAATTGTTCTAATTGTTGTCAGGAAAGTTCTCCTTAGTTCTAAGTTGCTTCTCTCCTTGATTAGTTTCCATCCATTGCTTCCTATCTTGCCCTCAGGTGTTTTGGAGAATAGCTTGACTCCCTCTTCTTTGGGGCCGCCCTTCCAATATTGGAAAACTGCTATCATGTCACTCCTAATCTTTCTTTTCAATAAACTAGACATATCCAATTTCAGCAACCATTCTTTATATGTCTAGTCTCCAGTTGCTAAATCATCTTTGTTGCTCTTTTCTGTATTCTTTCCAGAATATGAACATCTTTTTTATTTTGCAGTGACTGTTTAACTTGCTGGCAGTTTTCATTAAAAACTAAGTTCTGCCATACCCACTGTCCACAAAGCAGAAATAAAAATGTAGTTGATTTGATTATGCATCCCCCATTCCAAAACAAAAGTTTTTCGGGTCCTCTAAAAATTTTTCATTCTCATTCATGAGCCAAATGGAAGATAGGATCTCATTTCAAATGCACTTATATTGATGGGCACCCTGGAGGCTCATCAGGGCATGAAGGTCTTCGTATTTCGTTCTATTTCTGTTCTGATAACACTTGTGAATCGTAAGTGCTATATACTGGATTTTTGTCTAGGTCCAATGTTTCACAACTTTGTTAAGAGGTAACGAGTTTGGATTATGAAGTTTGCCTAAGTGTTGAGAATCTGTTGTTTACTATATCTGGTCACACTGAATAAACAAAGCACCAAGTTAAAGGTTCCCCTCATACATACGTGCTACTCATTTCCGACTCTAGGGGGTGGTGCTCATCTCTGTTACAAAGCCAAAGAACCAGCGCTATCCAAAGACGTCTCCATGGTCATGTAACCAGCATGACAAAACACCAAAGGCACATGGAATGCTGTTACCTTCCCAGCAAAGTGGTCCCTATTTTTCTACTTGCATTTTTTACGTGCTTTGGAACTGCTAAGGGTGGCAGAAGCTGGGACAAGTAATAGGAGCTCACTCCGTTACACAGCACTAGCTGAACTGCCGACCTTTCTGATCGACAAGCTCAACGTCTTAGCCACTGAGCCACCGCGTCCTTAAGCACCAAATTAGCATCCTTCAAAAGTTAAGAATCATCTACTATGTTCATCTTTAGATGTCACTTTCTCCAAGAACCTTTTTGACAGAGAAGTGTTAAACTTTTCCTAATTATTTCTCTTCTGCCATCCAAGAAAGAGAGTGATAATGAACTATCTCTTTATAATTCCCTTGAGCTTACTTCTGTCTCTCTCTCTGTCTCTTGAACAACTGATACCAAGCATTCTAGTTGCACTAATGATAATGAAAAGCCTAATTAGAGCAGCCCAGAAGAGTGAATTCTTGGGGGGGGGGAACAAATGTACAAGAGTTGCAGTTTGTCATTTTCCACATTAGGAAATGAAAATATGGTTTTTTTTATTTTGAATAAATGTCTTAGAATATTCAGACCATGTAGCACAGGGGTGTCAAAGTTAAGGCCTGGGGGCCAGATCCAGCCCATGGGTGCTTAGATAACAGATAATAGATCATCAGAATTGGAAGGGAACTTGTAGGTCATCAAGTCCAACCCCCTGCCCTACACCACTTCTGACAGATGGCAGTCCAATCTCTTCTTGAAGGTCTCAAGTGATGGCGCTCCCACAACTTCTGAGGGCAACTTCTGTTCCATGGGTTGATTGTTCTTACTGTCAGAAAGTTTCTCCTTATTTCCAGGTTGAATCTCTCCTTGTTCAGTTTCCATCCATTATTCTTTGTTTGGCTTTCAGGTGCTTTGGAAAATAGCTTGACCCCTTCCTCCTCTCTGTGGCAGCCCCACAAATATTGGCACACTGCTATCATGTCTCCCCTGGTCCTTCTCTTCACTAGACTAGTCAGGCCCAGTTTCTGTAACTGTTCTTCATATGTTTTAGCTTCTGGCCTCCTAATCTGAGTCACCAGGCCACCCTGGAAATAGAGAAGGACCAGCCTCCACCATCAAAAACAGAGTTCAGGAGGGCTGCACGTGCCCCCAACATGAGCTCCATTTTTGCTACAGAGGGTTGCAGGAGGCTGTCACAGCCGAAAATGGAGCTTGGGAGTCTGTTTTTGCTGGCAGAGCACTTGGGCCCACACAGGCGCCTTCCCTGACACAAGTGATGTCATGCTGGCCACCCCCATCCTGCCCCAAGGTCAAGCACAACCCTGATGCAGCCCTCAATGAAATCGAGATTGACACCCCTGATGTAGGAGAACAGAGAGGCAAAATGGCTGCTGGTGTTGTTTTGCTCATTAAAAGGATGTCAATTCTGGAAGGTATCAGTGACTAGATACCCCAAATTTGCTCCTCACTAGGTCATAGAGAAGGATTCCAGATTGTGAAGATGCGTTGACTTGAGGACAAAGACCTCCTTGCATGTCGGAATCACACAAAAAAGAGTCAGAATCAGACAAAAAGGCCAAAAAAATAAAATAATATTCTGAACTCTGCTGCATAATCTAAAATTCTGAAAAAAAAAAATCCCACAAGGCTCCAGCTCCTTAACTGGAATTGAAACAGGACTGTTTTAATAAGCCAAACAGGAAAATAATCCTTGACATGGCCTGTTTTTAACTTATATTACTTTTCCACATAATCACCATAATCTGCGACAATTTTTTTCATAAAAGAACCGCACACTTCAACCAACAGCCCTTGCCACCTCATCATTTGATTTATACAAATGCCCTAAATTTAAGGAGAAAAAAGCTTTTTGGGGGGGGAAACTTTTAAAATTATCCTTATAAAAGGAAGACATTTGGAATGACATTTGGATTTCCAAAGGAGATAATCAGCAATCAATAGCACCTTCATTTGTGCAGTCAGCAGTTTGCATGCACCTATTGGGAGTTACAGAGGTACCACAGGGCCTGAAATGATCCTCTGTTTACTGACAGTTTCTGTGGCTTGAAAGGGTGAGTAGCTATTTTGTGGTGCTTGCAATGTGAGTTTGAGGCCTGGAGCAGAGGAGGTGCAACTTTCTGATAGGATAAACATGGCAGCTGTTTTGGTGGCCGAAGAACGAGGCACACACATTCAGTGATTTAGCTCTTTTTGTTTATTTCAGAAATCCGAATGCCGAAGAGCCGCGGCAGCCTTTCTTATATAGGCTGCTCGCAGCTCGCCAGCCAATGACAGGGGTTTGGACTTCCCGCCGAAACGGTAATCAATCGCGGGTAAGTATTTGAATACAAAACAGCAGCGTTGATCAAAGGTATACAAAGTTAAATCTCCAATGTTTCAATGCCGAAGCCCATGGGAGGATCTGTTATCAATATATGTGTCCAGCAGTTTGTAAAGCCCAAGTAAAAACACCTGAAGTAGCATGGAAAAGGAAGCAATCTCAGTGGAGTAGCTCCACAGAAGTGTGCATAAATCTCTGTCACAAGTTGGATCTAATTTACAAGTTGTACCACACTTCTGAAATGGTGTTGAAATATCTTACACAGGGAATGAATTTTCCTTCCCTTTGAACAAAAGCATTAAAATAGTAATCATAATTATCACCTGTATTTTAAGCTTCTTTTGTTTTTTAACACAAAGGATGAGCTTTCGTTCTAGAAAGAGAAACATGTTAAAGAGTGTGATATCAAACAAAAGACATAACGTGTTTGCAACTAGTGATTAAAACATTAACTGGTACAAAGCTAGATCCCAAAGTTAGCATTTATTCACTTTAGCTTGTTTTTACAACAGAAACTACAACATGCACTATATATATAAAACAAGAAAAATGATAAGTATTGCCATGGCTCCAGGCAGACATAATTTCAAAACCCTTGAAGAACATCAGGGCAGGGCCCACCAATGCAGAATTACTTGATATAATTTGTCAGAGATAATCCAATGAAATTACCTGTGCCTATTTATATAGAGCATGTAGCGTATATGATTAAAACGGACTTGTCCAGAATTAGTTACACACAACCAGGATGGCAGAATCAAATGCTAGAAAGAATTCAGAGAAAAGCAACAAAGATAATTAGGGGTCTGGAACAGTGGTGGTATTCTACCAGTTCGGCCTGGTTTGGGCAAACCGGTAGTAAAAACACAGGTACTAGAAGCTAGAAGTGGTCTTTTTTTTCCTGCCAACGATCAGCTGTTCTGACAATCAGCTGTGCCATGATCCTCCTCGCTGTCTTACTGTCTCCCAGGAGGCTTCCCTGAGGCCCAGGAGGCAGAAAGGGCACATGCAGGTGCTCTCTCTCTCTCTTTCTCTCGTCTGTCTATCTATCTATCTATCTATCTATCTATCTATCTATCTATCTATCTATCTATCTATCTATCTCAGGGGTCGGTCCTCTCTCCTCTCCTGTTCAACATTTATGTGAAACCGCTGGGGGAGATCATCCGTGGCTTTGGGGTGAGGTGTCATCTGTACGCTGATGATACTCAGCTGTACATCTCCACCCCAAGCCACCCCAACGATGCCATGGAGGTCATGTCCCATTGTCTGGAGGCCATGCGGAACAGGATGGGCGGGAACAGGCTCCGACTCAACCCGTCCAAGACTGAGTGGCTGTGGTTTCCGGCGTCCCGATATAGCCAGATAGTTCCATCACTGGCTATTGGGGATGAGATTTTGCCCCCTTCAGAGAGGGCTCGCAATCTGGGTGTTCTCCTGGATGTACGGCTGTCTTTGGAAGACCATATTACGGCCATCTCCAGGGGGGCGTTTCATCAGGTTCACCTGATTCGCCAGAGGCGGCCCTTTCTGGATCGGGATGCCTTACGCACAGTCACTCATGCTCTGGTCACCTCCCGACTGGACTACTGTAACGCCCTATACATGGGGCTCCCGAATGGGAGCATCCGGAGGCTTCAACTGGTACAGAATGCGGCTGCGCGGGTGGTTATGGGGGCGTCAAGGTTCTCGCATGTGACGCCCCTCCTGCGTGAGCTGCATTGGTTTCCAGTGGCCTCTTGGGTGCGCTTTAAGATTTTAATGTTAACTTTTAAAGCGCTCCATGGCATCGGACCAGGATATTTACAAGACCGCATTCTGCCATTTTCCTCTCACCGTCCGGTGCGCTCCCACAGGGAGTGTCTCCTGCAGGTCCTGTCAGCATCTATGTGCCAGCTGGTGACCCCGAGGAATAGGGCCTTCTCTGTGGGGGCGTCTGCCCTCTGGAATGGGTTGCCCCCAGAGTTACGTACAGCCACGGACCTGGGGACCTTCAGGCGTGCCTTGAAAACCTGGCTTTTTGACCAGACCGGCTTGGGCTGATTTTAGATTTGGGTGTTTTACTTTTATTAAATTTTAGGGTTTTAGGGAAGGGTTTTAATTGTTTACAGCCAAGGTTTTAGTTTAATTTAGTTTTAATTTTTCACATATTTATTGTTTTTATTGTATGGCTGTGCACCGCTCCGAGTCCTTCGGGAGAGGAGCAGTATATAAATAAATATTATTATTATTATTATTATTATTATTATTATTATTATTAATCTATCTATATCTATCATCTATCATCTCTCTATCCTATCTATTTGTCTGTCTGTCTGTTTATCATCTAGCTATCTATCATCTAGCTATAATCTCTCTCTCTCACATCTATCTATCTATCTATCTATCTATCTATCTATCTATCTATCTATCTATATCTATCATCTATCATCTCTCTGTCTCTATCCTATCTATCTGTCTAGCTATCTATCATCTAGCTATCTATCATCTAGCTATCTATCATCTAGCTATAATCTCTCTCTCTCTCTTGTCTGTCTGTCTGTCTGTCTGTCTGTCTATCTATCTATCTATCTATCTATCTATCTATCTATCTATCTATCTATCTATCTATCTATCATCTATCTATCTATCTATCTATCTATCTCTATCCATGCCAGTTCTGATCAGTATTCCAGGGTAGTCCAGGGAGCAAAAGAGCAACACCATTAAGCAGGAACATTGGCTAAACAAACCCAGAATGTTTGTCATGGCATGTGGTTATTCGGCACAACTAAATTGCATAGCAACCGCATTATTAATATTGGTTGTCTCTTTTCTCCACAAAATACTGAAAAGCAATTACTCTTCTAAAAGTAGGACAATATTTATGCTCAGAACTTCTTCTTTTTCAAAAATTCATTATAAGATTCTGGCAGGGAATATTGTTTTCCTTTACACTTCCTGTATTAGGAAAGAAATTATACATTGATTTGTTCTTTTTTATACAGTATACTGAATCTATTAAGGCCTCTGTATATACTGCAATTTTTCTAATATCTGTTGCATTATGTTCCTGTTATTCTTGGATTTATTTAAGGCTGCTAACAATTGAGTATTTTATGTTATTTATTGTTTAATCCATTGTGTTCAAAAACTAGCTGGGATCACTAAAAATCTAATGCCTTCGTTGTAAAAAAAAAAAAAGATAATGTATGCCTTTTCAGCACAGCAATAGCAACAACACTTAGACTTACACAAGTAGTCCTCACCTTACAACAGTTCATTTAGTAACTGTTCAAAGTTACAGCGACACTGAAAAAAGTGAATTTAGAACGTTTTTCACTCTTATGACCATTGTAGCATTCCCATGGTCACATGATCAAAATTCAGAGACTTGGCAACTGGTTCGTATTTATGACAGTTCCAGTGTCCCGGGGTCATGTGATTGAACTCTCTCTCTCTCTCTCTCTCTCTCCCTCTCCCATTACCTCACCCTTTCTCTCTCTCCCTCCCCCTCCATCTCTCTCTCCCTCCCTCCTCCATCTCTCTTTCTCTTCTCCCTCTCTCCCCCTCCATCTCTCTTTCTCTCCCTCTCCCTGCTTCTCCCTTCCTCCCTCTCTCTTTCTCTCTCACTCTCTCTCCCTTTCTCCCTCCCTCTCTCTTTCTCTCTCACTCTCTCTCCCTTTCTCCCTCCCTCCCTCCTCTCTCTTTCTCTCTCCCCCTCTCTCGTCTTACTCTCTTTTCTCTCTCTCCCCTCATCTCTCTTCTCTCTCCTCTCTCCCCTCCTCTCTCTCCCCTCTCCATCTCCTTTCTTCCTATCCCTCGCTCCCTCCTCTCTCTTTCTCTCCCTCTCCCTCCTTCTCCCTCCGCCTCTCTTCTCTCTCTTCTTCTTCTTCTCCTTCTCTCTCCCTTCATCTCTCTTTCTCTCCCTCTCCCTTCTTCTCCCTTTCTCCCTCTCTCTTTCTCTCTCCCTCTGTCTCCCTCTCTCCCTTCCTCCATCTCTCTCCTCCACCTCTCTTCTAGCTTTCTCCTCCCTCTGTCCCTTCATATCTCTTTCTCTTCCTTCTTCTCCCTTCCTCCCTCTATTTCTCTCTCTCACTCTCTCTCTCCCTCCTTCCCTCTCTCCTTTAACATTATCATGGCATTTTTTTCCATGCTAGAAAAATACAAATCCATATTTTACTCAAGAGTTACATCCTAGCTTTCTATTGGATAAGGAATTATGTCTGGTTGCGCAACTCCTAAAAAAGTTCAGCTTGTCCCACATTTCCACTGATCTGGCACCCTTTTTTCCCCCCAGAGAATAAAGCAGATAGAAAGTTTCAGCATAGGCACCTTCCAATCTTTATCCCAACGGCAGTGGGTTGAACACATCAGCCATTAAGCAAGGCTGGGGATTTGCTGCTTGAGCTAAACCACTTCCTTGAGATGTGTCTTGGACAATGGAAGGGAATTAGCAATTTGATTTGCAGATGAGCCTAGATTAATAGTGATTAAGAATAGATTGAGGATTTACGACTCAGTCCACACGTTTCTGTATTTAGATGACTAAAGGGACCGGGTGGATTTTTTCCTCTTACAAATTCTTTCCCATGTGCATTACAGTGACAGCATCAACTGCTTAATTTGGTGCAGGATAAACTCATCAATTGCTTTGCCCTTCTGTGTTCTCTCACTTTCTTGTTTTTTTTTTCCTTATTTATCCCTGACCAACAAATCACATTAAGAATCTTTGGATGTGATGCTTGAATGAATCCCATCTCCAAATACAGAATATGATATTATAAATCCCAGCAACATTTACAATCCTTCAAAGACTTGATGGGATAATAAAGGATGGCTGAAAAAAGTGCTTTAAAAAGAAAAAAAGAAGCTGCTTATAAGCATTGCCCATTCATTCTACTAGCATGCAGAAATGAAACCTCATTGCTCCAGGTTTTGAATATTAAATACTGATTTGTGAATTCTTTAGAGGCTTTCCCCCCCACCCCCCACCCCCACCGAAACAGGGTGGTATATAAGCAAGGTATAATCAAATATTATATACAATTATGGCAGTAATAAAAGTCCAGGTGGAAAAACAAAAAAAACAGAAGTTGTCTCTTGCTATGCATCTTGATAAGCCAATTCAATTGTCAGCGTTCCGAGTAACACACCCATTCAGGGTGGGCTGCTAGGGGTTTGCAGGGGTTCAGGAGAGCCCCTAGCTAAGATTCTGTGCAGTTTGGAGAATCCCCCAAATCCCAGTCCTGGCTGGCCCCGCCCACTCTTCCCCTCCCAGAAGTCCCTACGCGGCCCATTTTGGATGCAGGTAAGTGCAGGGTGCACATAGAGGGTCAGGGAGGGAAAAACTCAGGCCTCCTAGGAGTTCAGGAAGGCTGGAAATGGACTAGTTTCTGGCTTCCACAGAGCCTCCAGAGCCCAGGAGGGCCATTTTCACCCTGGCTCAAGGTTGACTCAGCCTTCCATCCTTCTGAGGTGGGTAAAATGAGGACCCAGCTTGTTGAAGGCAATAAGCTGACTCTGCAAACTACTTAGAGAGGGCTGTGAGGCATTGTGAAGTGGTGTATAAGTCTGCAGTAAGTGCTATTGCTATTATCCTGCCATCATTTTTTATTTATTCATTTTTATTTATGTATTTGTCAAAAGCTTCAATATAACAGAAACAAGAATAAATATAAGTTTAAATACAAGAAATAGGAACTAATAATTAGGGACAATAGGACAGGGATGGTAAGGCACGATTGTGCGCTTATGCATGCCCCTTACAGACCTCTTAGGAATGGGATGAGGTCAATAGAAGTTAGTTTGAGGATAAAGGAGTCGGGGTTTGAGCAGGTGACAACAGAATCAGGTAGTGAGTTCCAGACATTGACCACTCTGTTGCTGAAATTGTACTTCCTGCAATCGAGTTTGGAGTGGTTTACATTTAGTTTATATCTGTTGTGTGCTCTTGTGTTGTTGTGGTTAAAGCTGAAATATTCATTAACCGGTAAGACGTTGTAACATATGATTTTATGTACTATGCTTAAGTCCGATCTTAGTTGGCATAGTTCAAGGTTGTCTAAGCCTAGAATCTCAACTCTGGTGCTGTAGGGTATTCTTATACCATTTTGGTTAATTGTTTGCATTCTGCTGTTTTTTCCCACTACATATTTGTGGTGAGCTGCCCAGAGTCAATGGGAGGCATACAAATTGAACAAAATAAATAAATAAATTGTCATTGGTTAAACAATAAGCTTATCTAGTAAAAATTTCCGGAAGAATTAACCACCTACCAGAAAAAACATTTTGCACACAGCAACCAGGTCAAAAAGCTATCAAGGCACATATCATGCTGCTTGAAAAGTTGCAACCTCTAGCCGATTCAGGTTCACATAGCAATTTTCCATCTGAGTTTTGGCACCTAAACCTGCAAAGTCCACCTTGACGAGAACAACGAGTGACAATAAAAGGCATCATTTAAATTTAGACGAAGCTGACATCTATTGCAGAGACTCACAAAGCCAAAGGAAAAGGAAATTTGATCTCCCACCAGCCCATAAATTTTGCATCAGCACAAGCTATTATGAACATAATTGGCTTTTTTTTTAAAAAAAAAAATGTTGGCAGCTGCTGCTCTTTAAACAATCATAAGCAACGAGTGCGACAGAGCTAGAGTTTATCCCAACTATTCATTAACAAACATTCAGCTTTGCATTAACAAAGTCACCCACGATGATTTAGTACCCCTGTTCAGGATAATAAATTCAGATTCAACATACATCGTAAAGAGCAAAAGGGAACCAGCCAGTAACAGGGACAATTAACCAAGTAAGTTTTTTTCCCCTTCTATTCTTCTATGAGGTATGGAATCCAGACATAGATGGTAGGCTCACAAAACATACAAATACACACAAACACACAGAGAATCCCAACCCTCTAACAAAGGATCTGCACAACAAAGAAGCAGAAGAGAAACAGATGCCACGCTGGAAGTCCCACAGCTTGTGGCCCTGCCCCCCTCTGCTTTTAATAGAATTTGATATATATATATATATAAATAGGAAAAGTGCAACCAGTGATTTGCTGACATCAGCAATACAAGGAGGAAGAATGCATAATTACTTTCCTACCCAGGCCTCTGTTGGCAGCCAATCCCAACCCAGAGGTGTCCCTATCACCTTTCAATTTACTATGGAGCTGAACATTAGACAGCTCCAGCAGCATTCACCTGCTTCTTCCATACAGGTGTGCTTGCATGCACAGATATTTTATTAAGACAAGGCAGGCTTTGAAAAGAGATTCATTTTCTCATGCCGAAGGACTCGCTCCTCTTTGCTCATTAACCTGCGTGAGCTTGGAAGTAAACGATGCTATTGAATCAAGGAGTTGACTCACCGAAGCACAGGCAACTCTTGTTATGCCGCCATATCTTTTCTTTGGCGGGGGGGGGGGGAGTGAAGGAAAATGTGGAAGTCTAAAAAAAAAAGCTAGATTCCTTTATTTTATTTTATTGTCATTGCAGCTCATACAACGAAATTAAATACCATCTTCAGTGCACATTATGACTGAAAATAAACACAAACACACATCCTTCACATTCTGTACATTAGATTGAAAACCCCCGATATTGCATTAATATTGCGCTATACAGTAGAATTCAATAGAGTTACTGCCCTGGGATAGAAGCTGTTTTTCAGCCTCTTTGTCCTCGTTTTTATTATACTGTACCATCTGCCAAATGGTAATGGTTCAAAAAAAAGGTTCCCAGGATGAGATGGATCTTTGAGAATGTTTTGAACTTTCTTAAGGCAGCGGGAGCTAGAAAACTCTTCCAAAGAAGGGAGAGGACAACCAATGATCCTCTGGGTGGTGATGTTAACCCTCTGGAGTGCTGTCCTATCTGCCACTGTGTAATTGGCAAACCATACAGAGGTGCAGTAAGTTAAGATACTCTCTATGGTGCAGCGGTAGAAGGTCACCAGCAGTTTTTCATTCAGTTGTTGCTTTCTGAGAAGTCTGCCGTGCTTAGAAAAAGGCCTAAGTGCTATTTTGGAATGTGGGCACAACAGCAATCTATACGAGATGAGGAATTTTACTTAGTGCAATGGTTAGAAGACTCAGGTATACTCTTGATAAGGCTGAATATCAAATTCCTGTGACTTAGTCAACCTAATATCTAAAACTGTTATTGAATAACCTAAGGATGATTCCTAAGGTATCTTGATCGTCTAGAGCAGGCATGTCAAAGTCGTGGCCCACAGGCTGGAGGCATCATGCAATGGCCACGCCCATCCCTGGTTTAGTGAGGGGGGGGTGTCATGATACATCCAGGAGTGGCTGCTGGGGGTTTGCAGGGGTTCAGGAGAACCCCTAGCTAAGATTCTGTGCAGTTCAGGGAGCCCCCGAATCCCACTCCTGGCTGGCCCCGCCCCTCCCAGGAGTCCCCATGTGGCCTGTTTTGGATGCAGGTAGGTGCAGGCCACGCGTGGAGGCTCAGGGAGGGTGAAAAATGGAGCTCACAGAAGTTTGGGAAGGCTGAAAATGGGCCCATCTCCAGCTTGCAGAGCCGTTTCACCCTCCTGGTGGCTCAAGGAAAGGCTCCAGAGCCCCATGGTGCAGGAGGCTGGCTAGGCCACGCCCCCCCAGCAACTGGGCAGAGAACCCATTGCTGAAACTTTTGAAGCCCACCCCTGGATATGTCACATGACGTGACACCCCTGGTCTAGAAACATAAACCAATTCCTAATTCTAATGAACTTATTTGGACTTCCTTTGTTTTACCCCAATGGGAATGCAGAAAACACTTTATACACATAGCAAAATATATACCCAATCCGGCCACTGTACAAGGGAGAGTCTTGAAGCCAAGACCTTAAAAGAAAAGCAAAAACCTTGACTGCATGTATCCGTTTGCTTCGAAGTGCGAGGTGGGTGGCAAATAAATCTGATAATAATAATGTATGACATTAGCATTTATTATGGTTGGATATCATCATACAGCTTGCAGAGAAATGTGTATTCCCAACTAAGTAACTTCTATTTCTCGAAGTGATGGAGAAGGGTAGCATCTGTAGGAAATCTAACTACCCTGTTTCCTTGAAAATAAGACCGAGTCTTATTTTCTTTTGGGCTTGAAAATAAGCACTTGGGCTTATTTTTGGGGAGGTCTTGTTATTTTTACGTGCAGGATGCAGCGAGCGCAGGGGCAACAGGAGTGGGAATGCAGCTACCACTGGCCCTGCCCTCTCTCAGTGTCTGCTTTCCTGTGGCTGCAACAGACCAAGCTCTTGGCCTGTCCCGACCTCCACCCACCCTGCCTGTTGGCCCAGCTCCTGTTGAGACACTTCTTGGCCATGCCGGGTGCCATACTAGCTGCCAATCAGCTGACCATACAGCTGCTGACCTTGCGGGGGCTCTTCGCCTTCCTGGCAGGGCGGGCGAAGGCCTGGGCATGCCAAGAGCTTGGCCCCAATTGAGGCCGTGGGCTAACAGGCCGTGGGACAAAGAGGACGGGGCTGGTGGTAGCTGCCCAAACACTTTTTGCCCAGAGAGACAAGAAGCTTTGTCTGCTTGCAAAGGGAACACATTGAAACTAATTGCGTCGTTTCAAACTGTCCCCTTTGCAAGCACACAAAGCTTTGAGTCTCTGTCATTTTTCCATCTGGCGAAAAGTGTTTGGTCACCCATGAGGTACTATGGGGTGCCTAAGGGCTGTTTGGGAACAGAATGATTTGCGATTTGCTCCCATAGGTGTTGTGGCCCACCTGCAGCCAGTGGAGCTGGTGGCAGATTCTGACAGTGAAGTGGTTGGGGAGGAACATGGGCCAGTCCTGGAGTCTGGGGAAGGTTCTGACGAGGGCTCTGCATCAAAGGTAGAGATGGGGCCAGGGCCGCCCGCCAGTTATCAGCTACTTTTGGAGTCGGAGATCAGTGGGGCAGAAGAACAGCTGGAGCCTGTTCCCGATGAGTCTATGCACAGAGCTGCCAGGAGAAGAGAACAATTAAGAAACAAGGAATAAAGGCACAGATGGATGGTGAATGACCCATTCCATAGGGAATAAAGAGGAGTGAAAGGGGAGTGGTGTTTGCAGGAGACAATTAGTTCATTTAATTAGCGTGAAGATTTGTTCATGACTCTCAGAGACTCCTTGCCAAGTGTTTCCTTGTACAGCGTTATGCGCAGAAGCTATCGACCTAGCAGCTCCCAAAGCCTGATAAGGTCTGTGGTTGTAATTCACCCTTGGAAGACTGTTTGCCGGGACTTTGCTGGATGTGAATGACAGGAATTAACTTGAGCCTAAATAAAAGGGGTTTTGTTAGGATGAGGAATCAACTTTGTGATTTTGGGATGCCTAAGTCAGAACAGTAGGCAACCAAACACTTTTTGCCCGGATGGCAAAATGACAGACACTCAAAGTTTTGTATGCTTGCAAAGGGGACGGTTAGAAATGGAGTAATGTCCCCTTTGCAAGAAGATGAAGCTTTGACTCCCTCTGGGTGAAAAGTGTACAGTAGAGCCGGGCGGAGGCAGTTGAGATCCCAATGCGCGGACCGCTCTGTCCCACTGGCTCTCGGCTTGCCTGTGGCTGTGCCAAGCAGACAACCATGCAGGGCATCAGGATTGCCTGCCTCTCCCATCCCTCATGCCTCTGCCTCTACCTGCTGCCGACACCACTGTGCAAATCTCCACACTTGGACTTATCGGTATTTGCACTGTACCAAGGGGCCAGCAGGCTGTGCCTGTGGCCAGACACTATTGGCTCCCTCTCGTGCTGGCCATGCCCATCTCCCTGGGCTTTTTGGGGGGTTAGGACTTATATTATGCCCACCCAAAAAAAATCAGGCTAGGGTTTACTTTCAGGGTGGGTTTTATTTTCGGGGAAACACAGTAGGTAGCAGGGCTGCATATAATAGATCATCCTAGGGGACAATGACTTCAATATGAACCAGCCATGTGCTGCAGCTGCCAAAAAAGCCAACATACTTCTAGGCTGCATTAACAGAGGAATAGAATCAGGATCACATGAAGTGTGAATACCACTCTATAAGGCCTTGGTAATTCCACACTTGGAATATTGCATCCAGTTTCAGTCTTCACAATGTAAAGAAGATGTTGAGACTCTAGAAAGAGTGCAGAGAAGAGCAACAAAGAGGATTAGGGGACTGGAGGCTAAAACATGGTTATGTCACCCCCTGGTGGAGACTGACTCTGAGAGAGAGAAGGAACAGCCGTCAGGGAGTGGAAGTGTGGCTCCGGAGGTTGTGGAGAAGGCTGGGGAAGGGCAGAGGCCAGCTGAGCAGTCAGAGGAGGACCCAGGCCCATCCCCTATCCATCCTAGGGCACGCAGGGAGGAGAGGATAAGGGAGAGGAGAGGGCCTTGATCCTCTCCATGGGCTGCAGCTGTGACAACTGAATAAGAGAATGGACATGCATACGGGCGAATGCTGGAAACAAAGTGTGGAAATATCTCTAGTTTATGGTTCCTCTCTGAGTTCAGCATCCTTCCCAGTGTGTGTTCTGTTATCTGTGGACGTCCTCCAGCCCTTATCTTGCCTGGTTTGTGTTGCTTTTTTCCTTCTTCTTGTAACTGTTTATGTGGGAGTTTTTTGTCATCCGTCAAGATTATTTGGAGTTTGGAAGCAAAGTGAAGGAATAAAAGGGGCTTCACCTGTTTTCTGTGACTGTGTTTGTTTGGTACCTCCACCCTGGGTCATCATAGGTTACTGGAATTGGGTACATCTAGTTTAATGAAAAGAAGGAGTCGGAGTGACATGATAGCAGTGTTCTAATATCTCAGGGGCTGCCACAAAGAAGAGGGAGTCAAGCTATTCTCTAAAGCATCTGAAGGTAGGACAAGAAATAATGGAAGGAAACTAATCAAGGAGAGAAGCAACCTAAAACTAAGGAGAACTTTCCTAATAGTTAGAACAATAAATCAGTGGAACAATTCCAAGAGTTGTGAATGCTCAAACACTGGAATTTTAAAGAAGAAATTGGACCATCATTTTTCTGAAATGGTATAGGGTTTCCTGAGTGGTGGGACAGCAAGTTTCTTGAGAATGGGGTTTCCTGAGCAAGGGATTGGACTAGAATACCTCCAAAGTCCCTTCCAACTCTATTATTCTGTATTGCTATGATCCTTCTCATCCTCTCATCTTTCCCATTCCTATTAGCTTCTCTTATTATTACCTGTTGTTTGCATCTTACGGTTTATGATTGTATCTTATGATTTATGATCTATGACTCATCACTTTGTTATTTATACGTACACTGAGAGCTTATGCACCAGAGACAAGTTCTTTGTGTGTCCAATCACACTTGGCCAATAAAGAATAAAAAAGAATATATTCAACAAAGCAACTCTGAAAGGTTTTCAAGTTTCTCCAGTTACATAAACCTGTATTTAGTCAGCCACTATACAAAACATTCTGAAAGCCTCTCCTATTGTGTCTACCCTTGAAACTGTTGCTTGTTTATTGTCCGATATTTAAGTGCTACAAATCTGGGATCAAGAGTTTAAAGCTAATTTCCAATGACGAATTTACAGAAAGTCTATCTTCTATTATTCTAAGTTATTTTTAGTTTTTACTACTCCTTCCTTTTGTAGAAAGCAGCTAGAATAGAATAGAATAGAATAGAATAGAATAGAATAGAATAGAATAGAATAGAATAGAATAGAATAGAATAGAATAGAATACTTTATTAGCCAAGTGTGATTGGACACACAAGGAATTTGTCTTGGGGTAAATACTCTCAGTATACATAAAGAAAAGATAAATTTGTTAAGAATCAAGAATCATAATGTACAACAATTAATGATAGTCATAGGATACAATCAACAATCAAATCATACTAGGAAACAGTCAGTAAAAATCGTAAGGATACAAGGGACAAAGTTACAGTCCTACAATGACAAGTGGGAGGGAATGGGTGTTAAGGAGTGATGAGAAGATTAGCAGTAATAGTAGTGCAGACTTTGTAATAGTTGAACAGTGTTGAGGGAATTATTTGTTTAGCAGAGTGATGGCTTTTGGGAAAAAACTGTTCTTGTGTCTAGTTGTTCTGGTATGCAGTGCTCTATAGCGTCATTTTGAGGGTAGGAGTTGAAACAGTTTATGTCCGGGATGTGAGGGGTCTGTAAATATTTTCACAGCTCTCTTTTTGATTCATGCAGTATATAGGTCCTCAATTGAAGGCAGGTGGGTAGTAATTGTTTTTTCTGCAGTCCTAATTATCCTCTGAAGTCTGTGCCTGTCCTGTTGGGTTGCAGAACCAAACCAGACAGTTATAGAGGTGCAGATGACAGACTCAATAATTCCTATGTAGAACTGGATCAGCAGTTCCTTGGGCAGTTTGAGCTTTCTGAGTTGGCACAGAAAGAACATTCTTTGTTGTGCTTTTTTGTTGACGTTTGTGGTGTTAGGTATCCATTTTAGGTCATGTGATATAGTAGAACCTAGAAATTTGAAGGTCTCTACTGTTGATACTGTACTGATGATGCTTTGATATAGTGGAAGACAGTGGTGGTATGCTACCGGTTCGGCCTGGTAGCAGTGATGAGCAGTGGAGACTGAACCACTTCTCTCTGCTGCTCTGCTGTTGGGCCCACTCGCCTGCCCGGGCTCCCATACTCACCTTTATTTTCTGCTTTTGAAGCGCAGCTGCTTTGCGTGGCACGGAAGAGTGCCGCACGGCAGCTGATGAAGTGACCAGGAGAGTGCAGGCTTGCAGGAGGTAAGTTGGAAACGTGCCCACCAAGCCATGCCCACTGAACCAGTGGTAAAAGTTTTTCAATCCCATCACTGGTGGAAGAGTTCCTTTCAACCTTACTTCCCTAAATCAAACTTCACTGAAGCTCTTTCAGCAGACTTCTGGCTTATTTTTGGGTCCAAGTTGTCCAATCCCTCCTTCTGAGACCCTGTTCTTGAACTGGCATTATTTGACTGGCACACACAACTGTCACATTTTCTAGACGGCCTTCTGGTATATCTACCTAACGCCTGACCAACACCTCAAGAAAAAATGCCAAGTCCATGAAACCTGTTTCTCAATTCCTCAATTCCTTCGGACCCTCCTGGACAACTCTTTTGCTGTTGGTACTGTGATAGAAGTGTTTTTATAGCTTTTTAGATCCTCAGTGCGTACCTATCATCCTTAAGTCCCAAAGATGTTTTTCCAAAAATCAACTGGACTTTCTTTGTTTTCTCTTGAAGATTTTGTTCAGAGTATTGCAGCATAAATTCAGCACCAGAAAAACAAGCACAGATGACTGAGGCTTCATTTAACTTCTTTATAAACATATAAAGTAAATTTTACCATACCAGTTGTAGATTTCTCCAACATGGAGCAAACTCAAACAGAAGCAGACACGTTACAGGTTCAGAGCAGAACAATGACTCAGGAACTCAGAAACAGACCACAGTTTCACTTTAGTTCAGCAGGCAAGCAAGACACACATAGCAGAGGAAAGAAGCAGTTTCATTTTCAATAGACAGACTCAGAGCTTAACCTAGCTTCAAAGCTGCAGAGCTTAATATAGAGCCATGCCTAGGCTACTTCTAGTTTCAGTTTCCAAGCAGTCCTCATTAGCTGACTTAGTTGCTGTGCCTATTCATTAGCTCTGTTAATTATGTCTCTGCCAGTTAATGAATACTCTGACAGATGTTTCACTTTTTAGCCAAGAAGCTTCTTGGGTGAGAAGTGAAATGTCTTCAAGGAAAAACAAAGAAAGACCAGTTGCCTTTTGAGAAAACCATGATGTGGAAGATTGAGAATATCCATCACCATATCATCCTTAAGAAGACACATAATGTTGAAATGAATGAAGATGTATATTGAATTGAATTACTGTAATTTTAAAATTACTCCAGGGGAGCGGGTAGGCATGTATACACACACAGTTTCTACCCGCTCTAAAGTAATCTCACAATGTTCTAATTATTATTTGGCCCTGTTGCTGTGATATCTTGATGCTGTGGTATAGCTTGTCAAATTTCAGCTCTCTCATTGTCAAATTAGCAAAGACCAGTAATGAATGCATTCTGTCCCCTCCAGGATTGTGAGCAAGTTTGGTGGCTTCTGACAATTTCTTAGGGGTGGCCTCAAGCACTTGAAATATTTATGCAAAAGCATGTATTGTGGCTCTTCTTGTCTGCAGCTCCAGCATATGGTTCCTAAATTGGAACAGGTGCAAGAAAGCAGGTGTTTCCAGCAATAAAAGGGCAGGTTTTGAGTTTACCGTGAGGAAACAAATGGAGGAAAAAAAACTGTGATAAAGTAACTCATTGACTTTGTGGGCAACCTGCAGATTTGATGACAGGACTATAAAGTTCTTCACAGTGGCATGTAAAAGTGTTTGCAGTTTAGTAGCAAACTTACTATTGCAATTGCAAACATATGGTAGAAAACAATGTGAGAAACTCCTGGTGTGCTGGTGCATTTAGTGGGAAACTGCTGGCACTTCAGCTTATATTATTATATGAACAATCCTCATGCTGAAATTCAGGGCTGTAGAAAAAACAGAATATATATATTTTTGGAAGAAAAAGTAATAATTTGGCCCACTGACTTAAGGGCAACAGACATAATTTGACCCCAAAGTTTAATGAAAGATGCCATTTCTGCAAAATGTATCACATTTGGGAAGAGTAGAAGATTATAAATAGATGCTGTGAAGCTGTGAAGAAAATGTACATCTTTCTTGTTTTCCCTTCAAGGGAATGATATATTTGACCCTCAACTTTAAGATGTGTGGTCTGCAACTCCCAGATTTCCCTAACCTTGGTCGATTGGAAAATATTTAGGCAATTGGAAATTGCACTTGACTCCTCTATGGAAAGAAAATCAAGTGAAAAAAGGTAAGAAAAAAGTGAGCAACCAAAGCTACAATTTTGTGTAAAAAAATTAAGTTGTCAGCTAATGAAAAGTTAAATCAGAATCAATGTTTGATGAAACAAGACAATCTTTTCAATATACTATAGAAAGTTAATTAATGAGCTTGGTACATGCGATGTCTATCTCTTCCTCAGACAGGAAACAACCAGTTGAGCTAATTCTACTTTATCATAAGGCTACATTAATAGAATCTTGCAAATCTCCCACTGTCCCTTTTACAGCCTGAGGAGTTAGAAGGTTTTTTTTCCCTGAATTTCTTTCTCTGTCCATTATGCAACTACGGACTAAGCTCTCTCTTATCTGATTGTTTTCTAGGCAGAATCTTTTCCTTGTCTGCCAAGGTCATTTGCACATACCTTTAAACAACATAGCACAGTGTGATGTGCAACAATAAAAAGAGTACCAGATATAAAGAGATAGAAAAGAAAAATCCAGAGTTAAGATTAAGAACTCAACTATTTCTTAGTTTGAAAAACATTGTTAAAAGTGGGAAGCACACCTGCAGAAGATCATTTAATTCTTCAAGGTTTGAGCCCTTTAAATTCACACACGCACGCACACATACACACATATATATTCTGGAGATTTTGTGATGGTGTGTGAGTGGTATTTTGAGATTATATATGTATGTATAATACCACTCATGCGTCATCACAAAATCTCCAGAACCGTAAAGCCTACAAACTTGAAATTTGGCGCATATGTTCCTCTTGGCTTCTAGGTGCTCACTAAGAAAGGATTTTTTGAAATGATCATCAGAGCATTAGTATTTCCTATATTATTATTAACGTGCTCTGATGCTAAGGAGTTCTACTCCCCCTTCCCACTTGAAAAGAAATCTCTTCCAAAGGCAAAACACAAGCAGAGGACAAAAGTTTCAGTTTTAGTTTCACAGCAGCAACCATATTTAGTACAGAACAGTTGAGCTAAGCCATGCCCAGGCTCCTTGCTGTCTCCTTCTTGCTCACACAGCAAATACTGTTTCACTTTCCAAACAGCCCTCAACTCTCTCACACATTGACAGAACACTAGCCGGATAAATACCGATGGATGCTAATAGGTAGAAGCACAAATTTTTTCCCTTATTTTCCTCCCCAAAAACTAAGCTTGATCACATAGTTTCGTAGTGAAGCACGGGTATCCAGCTAGTCATAAATAATTTTGTCATGGTCTCAGCCAAAATGGGGCAGTGGAGAAATTAGTGAATAAGACAGAACATGTTGGGAAGTACCCAGCATGGCAGAGAAGAGAAATCAAGCATGTAGTTAACCTGGAATCACTGCACAATCCCAAAAGAGTCGGGGCCAACTAATTGTCTCCTGCAAGCACCACTCCCCTTTCGCTCTTTATTCCCTATTGGAGGGGCCATTCACCATCACTTGAGCCTTTACTCCCAAGTCGACCTTGTTCTTTAGCTGTTCCCTTCTCCTAGCAGCTCTGCACATGCACACATCGGGAACAGGCTCCAGCTGTTCATCTGCCCCACTGAACTCCGATGGCAGCTGATAACTGTCGGACAGCCCTGGCCCCATCTCTGCCTCCTATGCAGAGCCCTCGTCAGAGCCTCCTCCACACTCCAGGACTGGCCCATGTTCCTCCCCAACCTCCTCACTGTCCGAGTCTGCTGCCAGCTTCACTGGCCGCAGGTGGACCACAACGGTCTTACAATTTCACGCACATGTAAGTAAAAGTGAACTATACATTAAAACCACAGAAGGACTGGAAGTTTGAAAAGCTAAATGTGCAGCAGCAACACAAGAAAGAGGAAATGTTTTGCTGTTTTTTTAAAAAAAGCCATGATTAGAAGGATGATTTTAATTGAAGATTTTAATTCAAATTCAATTCTGGGTTGATCTTCTAATAATGCATTACATTTTCTTCATCAACTTACATAACTATTCAACAAATTTAAAGCAGGAAATCTCATGAAACTTAAGTGCCTTTTTTGTAGTAAGGTAAGCCAATTGGTAAATTGTAAATTGGTAAATTGGTAAAATAAATCAGTACACCAAATACAAACTAGGCGGATATGACCTTGTTGATGATTCTCACTCTGTCAAGGACCTTGGAGTACTCATATCTAATGATCTAAGTGCCAGAGCTCATTGTAACAGCATTGCCAAAAAGGCATTAAGAATTGTAAATCTAATCTTACGAAGCTTCTCCTCCAGAAATATCAAATTGCTAACTACAGCATACAAAACTTTTGCCAGACCAATACTCCAATACAGCTCATCAGTCTGGAATCCATACTCCATATCAGATATTAATACAATCGAGCGAGTCCAGAAGTATTTCATGAGAAGAGTACTATACTCCTCTGCTCGCAATAGAATACCCTATATCACCAGGCTTGAGATTTTGGGCTTGAACTACACCGCCTATGGTTAGACTTAAGCATAGCACACAAAATTATCTACTACAATGTCCTACCAGTCAATGACTACTTCAGCTTCAACCACAACAATATAAGAGCACACAACAGATACAAACTCAATGTTAACTGCTCCTAACTCAACTGCAGAAAGTACGACTTCAGCAACAGAGTGGTCAATGCCTGGAATGCACTACCTGACTCTGTTGTTCTATCCTCTAACCCTCACTCCTTTAACCTCAGACTGTCCATTATTGACCTCACCCCATTCCTAAGAGGTCTGTAAGGGGCATGTATAAGCACACAATCGTGCCTACCGTCCCTGTCCTATTGTCCCCATTTATTTGTACTTATTTCCTGTATTCTTACTCATGTTTATACTTATATCTATTATCTTGTAAGTGACTGACAAATCAAATAAATGAAAAAAAATAAATAAAAAAAATAAAATTGTCCACTGAAATTAGGTCTCGTTAATTAGGAAGTTGTATTTTTATAAGTGCTGTTGCCTAGTTTATATCTGGCTGAACTGAAGTAGAAAAACACTTCCCAAAAGACTTTTATTTTAATGTTAGATAGTTTAGCATAATGTTAACATTAATTTCCAAGGAAGAACAATGTCTTAGAACTAGTTTGGGCATTATTTAAACTTTAAATGTCAAGTTATTTTTTTCTGCCTAATGTGGAGTGCAGATTTCCAAATAGAACTAAAGAATGTATTTCCATAAGATTACTTGAGTAGAATACAATGAACTTTTCAATTTAGAGTGCTTTTTAAAGGAAATAAAATAAACCAAATACCGATCCCAATTCTGATCCAGCATTGCACAAAACGTAGTCACCGAACTGGTAGTAACACTGGTTGAATCCCACCCCTGGTTAAAAAGCATCTCGAGTGCCAGCCAAGTAATTGGGTCTCATAGATAGATAGGTAGGTAGGTAGGTAGCTATTGCTATAGCGATAGATAGATAGATAGATAGATAGGATAGGATAGGATAGGATAGGATAGGATAGGATAGGATAGGATAGGATAGGATAGGATAGGATTGGATTGGATTGGATTGGATTGGATTGGATTGGATTGGAATGGAATGGAATGGAATGGAATGGAATGGAATAGAATAGAATAGAATAGAATAGAATAGAATAGAATAGAATAGAATAGAATAGAATAGAATAGAATAGAATAGAATAGAAATTTATTTATTTATTAGTTTTCTATACCGTCCCTCTTCCTGCAGGGACTTGGGGCGGGGCACAGCCAAAGTTAAAACACAGTACAAATACAATATTTAAAAAAAAACAATTAAAAAAGATTAAATATGGTGGCTCAAAGATAAAACTCAATCAAGAGTATAAAAGACTAAAACCAATTAAAACCAGTTTAAACCCTATAAAACCCTAGGCCAGACCAATTTGATGAAATAAGTATGTTTTCAACGTGCGCCGGAAGGCCAAAAGGTCAGGGATGGAATAGAATAGAATAGAATAGAATAGAATAGAATAGAATAGAATAGAATAGAATAGAATAGAATAGAATAGAATAGAATAGAATAGAATAGAATAGAATTCTTTATTGGCCAAGTGTGATTGGACACACAAGGAATTTGTCTTCGTGTAAATACTCTCAGTATATATAAAGAAAAGATACATTCATCATATATATAGATATATATACACATACACACACATACACATACACACATATACACACACACACACACACACACATACCTATCACTGAAGGTTTCCAAGAAGAGATTGGACAGGCATTTGTCCGAAATGATATAGGGCCTCCTACCTAAGCAGGTATTCCTGCTATTCCTGTCAAATAGATGGGGAAAAATTGGAGGTAGCGACAGATTTTATTTTCCTGGGCTCCAAGATCACAGCAGATGAGGACGACAGCCAAGAAATTAAAAGACGCTCGCTCCTGGGAAGGAGAGCTATGGCAAATCTAGACAGCATACTAAAAAGCAGAGACATCTCCCTCCCAACCAAAGTGTGTAGAATCAAGGCTATGGTTTTCCCAGTTGCAATGTATGGCTGTGAAAGTTGGACCATTAAGAAAGGCTGAGCGCCAAACAATGGAGGCCTTTGAACTCTGGTGCTGGAGAAGACTCCTGCGAGTCCCTTGGACTGCAAGGCGATCCAACCGGCCAGTCCTAGAGCAGATCAACCCTGACTGCTCTTTAGAAGGCCAGATCCTGAAGATGAAACTCAAAGACTTTGGCCACCTCATGAGAAGGAAGGCCACCTAATGAGGAGAAGAGGCTAATGCTGGGAAAGATTGCAGCAATAGAAGAAGGGGATGGAAGAGAATGAGGTGGCTGGATGGAGTCACTGAAGCAGTCAGTGTGAGTTTAAATGGACTCCAGAAGATAGAGGCTTGGAGGAACATTGTCCATGGGGTCGCAATGGGTTGGACACGACTTCGCAACTAACAACAACAACAACCTGAGCAGGAGGTTGGACTAAAAAACCTTCAAGGTCCCTTCCAATTTTATTTTTCTGTTTCTATCTGTGGTTCAGCTTAGAAAAATATAGGATTTGTGGTCCAGGTAGGTCCTGAATCTTCTCAGAAAATAGTGTAACAAAGGTGAAAAGATTCAACTTTACCCACCACGGAGGAATGGATAGTGAAGATGATGGAACTTGCTAAGACAACCAAATTGACTGCTTTAATTAAAGATAATTGTGATAAAAATGATGTTATGGTATATAGGGGACGCAGTGGCTCAGTGGTTAAGATGCTGAGCTTGTCGATCAGAAAGGTCAGCAGTTTGGAGGTTCGAATCCCTAGCGCCGTGTAACGGAGTGAGCTCCCATTACTTATCCCAGCTTTTGCCAACCTAGCACTTCGAAAGCATGTAAAAAATGCAAGTAGAAAAATAGGGACCCCTTTGGTGGGAAGGCAACAGCGTTCTGTGTGCCTTCAAAGGCATTTAGTCATGCCAGCCACATGACCACGGAGACGTCTTCAGACAGCGCTGGCTCTTCAGCTTTGTAATGGAGATGAGTATTGCCCCCTAGAGCCGGAAACAACTAGCACATATGTGCAAGGGGAACCTTTACCTTTATGGTATATGGTTTTGAGGTTTGGAAAAATAGATCATAGAAAAAAAATGAAAGCAATAGTTGTAATCATAGAGTAAGCCATTAGAATATAGAATTCTTTATTGGCCAAGTGTGATTGGACACACAAGAAATTTGCCTTCAGTGCACAAGTGACCTTTATTTCAGTGACTGTGTAATTTCAAAAGGTCACAAAATGAACTGCTGTAAGTTGAGAACTACCTGCATTGCATGACATGCGAAACTTTGTAATAACTGAACATTTCTAAAGTAAAAACTGTGAACGGTAACAGAGAGATGAAAAAATTCTACTACCCTCCTTGATGCTATCTACTGGTTGTTATCCGTTCGTGTGACCTGTTACCACCGCAAAAGATTTTTCTAACTGTGTTGCATCGAGATTTTCATTTGCATATGGAAATACATATTTGCCCTTTGCTACACAAATACTGGCTTCGTCAACAATCGGGACAATTAAGCAAGGCACCCATGTGCTGTCTTCTTCCATATGGCTCCAATTAATCCTTGCAAAATCGACTAGGAGCACCCCGGAGGCAATTGTGATGTTCATTAACAGGGCCATTTGTTATAACCATGTGGGTTTATTCACTAACTCATGTTTCACCTGCTCCCAAAGTTGTAAGAGGGATAGTGTAGAGTAGAATAGAATAGAATAGAATAGAATAGAATAGAATAGAATAGAATAGAATAGAATAGAATAGAATAGAATAGAATAGAATAGAATATACCAAAAAAAAAAGATGTTGAGACTCTGGAAAGAAAAAGTGCAGAGAAGAGCAACAAAGATAATTAGGGGACCGGAGGCTAAAACGTATGAAGAAGGGTTGCTGGGATTGGATATGTCTACTTTGATGAAAAGAAGGACTAGGGGTGACATGATAGCAATCTTCTGAAATCTCAGGGGCTGCCCCAAAGAAGAGGGAGTCAAGCTATTCTTCAAAGCCCCTGAAGGCAGGAGAAGAAGCAATGGATGGAAACTCATCAAGGAGAGAAGCAACTTAGAACTAAGGAGAAATTTCCTGACAAATTAGAACAATTAACCAGTGGAACAACTTGCCTCCAGAAGTTGTGAATGCTCCAACACTGGAAGTTTTTAAGAAGAGATTGGATAACCATTTGTCTGAAGTGGTGTAGGGTTTCCTGCCTAGGCTGGGGATTGGACTAGAAGACCTCCAAAGTCCCTTCCAACTCTTCTATTCTATTCTATTCTATTCTATTCTATTCTATTCTATTCTATTCTATTCTATTCTAGATGAAAGATAACTGCTACTTTAAACAAACTATCCCTGCAATATTGATTTATATTCTAACCCCTTAGCAATATAACCCAGCATTTTTATTTTATTTGTTTATAACACTATGGCAATTCTGCACTTAAGATGTCTTTATAGATTGTTGGCCAAAGAAGCCCAGTCTCTCTGTACAGCGCACACGCACACACACACACACAATTTCCTGCTTCGATTTTGTAATTGATTGTGTGCCTTGTGATGCCTCTGAAACTGAGTAGGTCAGATGGTTTTAGCTTTACAAATCTTTACCGGTCTGATTGCATTGTTTCTGCTCACAGCCGTGTCATGCTTCATCAATTCCCTTCCCTTGTTTTGCTTGTAGAAAAGTCATTCTACTGGACAGATTCAAGCCAACTCTGAGGTTTTTGAAAGTCTTTAGGCAAGACTTTTTTGTTTGTTTGTTTGTTTGTGTGTGTGTGTGTGTATGTGTGGTGCAGCTGTCCCTGAACCAGTTAACAGTGAAGCTATTTTGCTAAGTTTGCAACAGTGGAGCAAGCATTAGCAAGACATGTGAAAGACTTCATCAAAGTGGCACCTCTGTTTATTAAATTTATATGCCACCCATCTTGCTGTCCAAAATGTCTCTGCTCCAGAAGCTGATCCTGAAGTAGGACATAATAGTCTGCTGGAAGAATACAAGTAGTTCCTCAACTTACGACCACAATGGAGCCAGTGGTGGGATTAATTTTTTTTTTACTACTGATTCTATGGGCGTGGCTTGGTGGGCGTGGCTTGGTGGGCATGGCAGGGGAAAGATACTGTAAAATCTCTTATCTGGTGCCAATTTGCCTTAACCATTAGTAGATCCAATTCTTGGGTAAAGATAAAGGTTCCCCTCGCACATTCATGCCAGTCATTTCTGGCTCTAGGGGGCAGTACTCATTTCCATTACAAAACCAAAGAGCCAGCGCTGTCTGAAGATGTCTCTGTGGTCATGTGGCCAGCATGACTAAACACCGAAGGTGCACATTCCACCTTTACCTTCCCACCAAAGTGGTTCCTATTTTTCTACTTGCATTTTTACATGCTTTCGAACTGCTAGGTTGGCAGAAGCTGGGAAAAATAATGGGAGCTCACTCCATTATGCGGCACTAGGGATTCGAACCGTCAAACTGTTGACCTTTCTGATCGACAAGCTCAGCATTTTAGCCACTGGGCCACAACGTCCCTATTGGGTAAAGGTAGCATGAAATAAACTTGTAGTACTTTTGAACTTAATCCTGGCTCCTGGTTTCTTGAGACTGACACCTGTAAGAAGTCAAAGTGAAAAATCAAAGAGGAAAAGTGTCAGATAGTTTTACATTTTACAGACACCTGTGCTGACTTGATTTGTTTATATTTATTGCGAATATGGTACCGTTGGTGGAGGGTTGGATTAGGACCAAGGAGAGCCAAGATCAGGACCACATTCATCCCTGAAAGACTTTGGTTCAATTATGAACTCTTAAATAAACTCACTCTTAGGCCAGTTGTCGTGAAGATAACAGTAGAAGGCTCCCATTAGAATTATAGGAAAGGTGGAATATAAAATATAACCATCATCACAAAGAGCCACAGTGGTGTAGTGGTTAGAACGCAGTACTGCAGCCTATTTCTGCTGCCTGTCAGCTGCCTGCAGTTTTGCAGTTCTAATCTCACCAGGCTCAAGGTTGACTTAGCCTTCTATCCTTCCGAGATCAATAAAATGAGGACTCAGATTGTTGGGGGCAAGAGGCTGACTCTGTAAACCACTTAGAGAGGCCTGTAAAGCACTGTAAAGCGGTATATACTGCTATTATCGCACTATTTGGAGATGCTTTATACCTGCGGTTGAACTGCTTTCTCTGGAAATTTGATATGTTGGTGAACAATGAAGAAACTTGTTGGCTCCCAATTGTAACAGCATGACCAATTTTACAGACACCGTAGTTGATTTGTTCAGAAGAGAAAATGAAATACTAACTTCTATTTCTTCCAAACTGTAATAGCATGACCACTTTGACAGAGAACTTAGTTGATTTGTTCAGAAGAGAAAATAAAATACCAACTTCTGTTTCCTCCTTCTCCTCCTCCTCCATTTTTTTTTGGTCTGTCACTAAATAATTTGCTATTATTCTACACTGTGGCAATAGAAATAATTTTTTGTAAGTTATAGCTTTTCCAACAGGTCTTAATCCGTATTGTCCTAGATACCCATTCTTTCAATTGACATAAGAATAAGTAGCAGGCTACTCAAAGGGGGAAAAAAAACCTGCCTGATTCTGTTTTCAGTGCCTCTAGATACAAAAAAAAAAAAGTATTCTAAAGGGATTCTAAAAGTAGAGCACAGAAAGCAATTCTTGTTAACTAACACGGATTCTTTCCCCCACCATTTTATCCCTTCTTGTAGGAAGCAATTAAGTGTGTTTCATACTTAATACCTATAAACAGCTGACTTCCAGAAAAGAAATGGTGAATTGAAGATAGCTCCATAAAAGAGGAACCAATAACCATGGTGGAATGAAGAGCAGGCCAATAGACTGATATAATAAAATACATGGATGATCTTGAGGAGTAGAGTAGAGTAGAGAATAGGGGAGGGGAGGGGAGGGGAAGGGAGGGGAAGGGAAGGGAATAGAAACATCTAGGCCTGAGGCCAGATTTGGCCCACAGGGTGCTTAGATCTGGCCCATGGGGCTGACCTGGAAACAGTGAAGGACTAGCCTATGGTGTTTCTACCAACAAAAACAGAGCTCAGGAGGGCCCTCCCGATCTCCATTTTCGCTGGCAGAGGGTGCAGGAGGCAGGAGGGTGGCAGAAGTTAATTCCAAGAGTATCTTCCACTCTGTCTTTAAAAAAAATGGTATGAAAGAACAATATGTTTTATTGGACAAAACCGATATTTAAAAGTGGATTTTAAAATGACAGACTACAAGAAAGACACAGGAAAAAAATGCTACTCTGAACATATAATGAAACCAGATGATATTTTAATCATTCAAAGATTTGAGGATTTATTTTTTGAGAAGGATGAAGAATAAATGGAAAGAAATCAAGTCCTAGGACAGTATTTTAACAGGTTAAAAATCAAGATTCTTAAAAGTAGAAGAAGGAATATAAAGTTGGCTTATTAGTTTAACATTAAAATAGATACGTTATCTTTGGTAAACCATAATGCTGAGATTTTAACATTTTGTATCAATAAGAGATGGGATATAGGAAGAAGGTATTAATGTATTTAAGAGAAGGTAATAACTTACTAAGATTGTGTATAATTGCTGTGATGAACGGAAAGGCATTTTGTTATATATTTATTTTCTTTTTCTTCACTATATTGAAAATGTGTACTTTTATAGCAGTTTGTGTAATTTGCATGTTTTGTGTAGTTTTATCATTTTTAACACATTATAAGTCGTCCAGAGTTACCCTGTGGTAAATTGGGTACCCAACAAATTTAATAGATAATATTTTTCTTTTTTTCCTTATTTTTTTCTTTTCTGCACTATTTCTTTTCATTTTTTTGTAGCTTGTATTTGTTCTTACTTTCTTACTTATATTTTTTAATAAACTTACTATAAAAAATTCATGTTCGTTGTGTCAATGACACTATTTAACCAACTCATCCTCTGTTGTCCCCTTTTCCTTTTCCCTTTTTTCCTTTGCGTTCCATTTTTACCAACATCATTTGGGAATGACTCCAACAAATCCTCTCTTCTGTTTAGGTGGCCAAAGTATTTGAAGTCCAGCTCAGTGGTGGGATTCAATTTTTTTTTACTACCAGTTCTGTGAGTGTGGCTTGGTGGGCCTGGCAGGGGAAGGATATTGTAAAATCTCCAGTCAGAGGTGGTAATTTGCTGGTTCTCCAAACTACTCAAAATTTCCGCTACTGGTTCTCCAGAACTGGTCAGAACCTGCTGAACACCATCTCTGGTTCAGCTTCAGTATCTGTCCTTCCAAAGAACAGTCAGAGTTGATTTCCATTAGGTTTGACTTCTCTCTGTTAGAATGCAATTTTTAACTACATATCCACACTCATATCCACGAAGACTTATTGTTAAGCTGACCATGCAGAAAAAGAGGGATAGGGAGATCCAAGATGCAGAGGACTTTCTTCCATCCCACATTACACAGGTAAAGGTCTTTTGAACTCAACAATGTTTTAAAAAGGTTGGCATCAAAGTGGTAAGAAATTTTCTGGTGGTCATTTCATCCAGATGTCTATGGAGATTCTCAGTCATCCTGGTCATGGTTGTCCCCAAGGAGCTTTTTCAAGAGGCAACTGGTCTTTCTGGTTTTTCTTTGAAGGAATTTCGCTTCTCATCCAAGAAGCTTCTTCAACTTTGACTGGATTTCATCGAGATGAAAAACTGCTAAACAGTCAATTGTTCAGCATCCTATTTCATCTATGGAGGCCTAACCTATTTACAGAAATAACAGAATATAATACAATAGCAGAGTTGGAAGAGATCTTGAAAGTCTTCTAATCCAATCTTCTGCCCATGGCAGGGGATCCTATACCATGTGAGACCTTGGAGATCTTCTAGTCCAGTGGTAGTCAACCTGGTTCCTACCGCCCACTAGTGGGCGTTCCAGCTTTCATGGTGGGCAGTAGGGGTTTTGTCCCCTATCTTATAAATCACCATTACTGTGGAACCGGTTGGCGGTTAGAGAAAACTTTACTACTAACAGAGATCCAAAGTGGGAGGTAGGTATAAAAAGGTTGACTACCTCTGTTCTAGTCCAACCCTCAATGGAAACCATATATCATTTCAGACAATCTCTTCTTAAAAACCTCCAGTATTGGAGCACCCACAATTTCTGGAGGCAAGCCATCCCACTGATTGTTCTGATCATCAGAAAACTTCTCCTTGGTTCTAAGTTGGATCTCTCTTTGTTAAGTTTCCATGTATGCATATTTTATATTTCAATGCCTAAATAGAGCTGAGAAGAATGTGTATTTTGAATGCAAACAGCGCCCCCACCTATTAGAGCTAGAGATGGGGAATGTCACACATTTTATCCAAATTTCAAAAGACGATCCAGTTCACAGACTCCAAGCTAAGAGCTAAACTGGAACAATATCATTTTTGCACATATCGCATTTCGCAACCGAGTATTCTTACCAAACAATTTTTGGAATGTTGATGAAAAAAAGGGAAGATGATGGATCAGGTTGACAGATAAGGTTCCAGAACTCTCTGGAATGTTCTTGAAAAAGTAACGGATGAATGCTGAGGTGGTGAGCATTTCTCCTTGAGGTCTCCAGGGTTCAGGCCCAATTTAGAAATCCTAACACAGAGGGTAATCCAGGCTGAAAACAGATTTGTTTTACTTAAGTGACAGAGAAGGTTGTCCTTCCTAAATGCCAATAAATGCCATTCCACCCGGTAACTTTTTTTTTCAATATTTCATTAGCACCCCTCCAAATGTGACACAAGACTGCCACTCACTTGTCAACGCCATCTTGAGTAAGCAAGTCTCTTTGGACATTTTATCCTTGACATGTTCCACATTTTAATGGGGAAATGTCTGAGCAGGCATTTCGGAGTTTACTTTCTTTTCAGAAAGATGGGTGGGCTCCTATTTCAAAGGTAGGTCTCTCCTCTCTCTCTTTCTTGCCCATCTTCCCTCTAAAGCATTTTTTGTTGCTGCTTTTATTTGGAGAGATTCCCACAACGTTGTGTGCTCTTTTTGGTCCGTGGCTCCTTCATGCTATTGAATCATGCGGCAATTTGTATTAACTGTGGAAAATGTTCACTTCTGCATTTATGTCTAGGAAGCAGCTTTAAAAAGGGAGTTATCTCCAGCTCTTGCTGACCTAGGTATTCCTTCACTAATGTATTTATAAGGGCTTTTCTTCTGTTGTCCTGTATATATTTGTAACTGTTATTTAGGTCACGTTATCTACTGGCATTGCAAAGCTCTTGGGTGGTACAAGAATTTTTTTAGAACTCTGGAAGTTGGAAATATAAATAATGGAGGAGAATCCACCTATCTACTTCATGGGACACAATTGCTAGATACTAACATGAAGAGAATACTCTTCGAAGCTGGGAGAATATTAAAAATTCACAGAATTCCAACTAACTGTTCAGGAGCTTTTCTTTATACAAATCCTCCCAATAAATGATTGTCAAATTTTTTGCACAATAGCATTTCACATTTGCATACGCAACTGATTTCTTCGCAAATCTCTTTAGATAGCTTAGGGTCTAAATTTATTATTTGTTTCTAACCATAACAAAATCTGTCTATCTATCTCTATGTGCAGTGTCTACACCAGATGGCTATGGTTTATTCACAGTTTGCAGGATGTCCAAATTCAAGTTTAAAAAAGTCTTAATATTGTAGAAGAGTGTCCCAGCTTGAAATCTGCAAGAGTCTAAGTGGCAAAGCCAACACTTTATGTGACACTTGACCAGTCTTCCAAGATTTTGGTTTTGCTTTATTGTTTCACCCACAACACAGATTATTCCACTCATGGACCGCCAGATTGGAAGCTATTGCTTTCAAAATTTAAAATATGTGAAATCTGCCCATTTGTTTTTGCAACCCCGTTTTCTCTCTTTAGCCCTATCTAGAATTTTTCCAACTCTTCTTTCTGTGTACTAAGATAATATTTGGGATGCTACTCTACAAAAGCAATTATTCCCGCTTACTGCATAATGAGCATTAGTATAGACTAGTGTGATGGAATGTAGTCTGGATTCTGAGAAGGGATGGACTGCATTCCAGAGAAATAAGAAACAGTGAAGTTTAGATAGTTTGATTGGGAGGAAGAGGCTCAAGTTAGCTCCTTCCTAGAAGTTCTTAGAGTACATCTTCTTCCTCCCAATCTAAACTTCACCATCTCTTGCTTCACTGCATCCCCTTCCTTTTTGGAATCCTCGCTACTGTCAAGATTGAACCACTTTGTTTCTTTCAAACTCTTAATACTATTTAACTTGCCAATAAGCTGGGGAGAGGAAAGGGTGAAATAGAATGCTGAGAAGTTGCGCACAGATCGTGAGAGTCTGGAAACCATCAAGGTCACCACTGCAGATGCTTGAGAGGAAATGGATGGTTCCCATAACAAAAGGCCATCTCATAATCAGACAATGTCAAAGGTGGTATTCAGCAGGTTCTGACCAGTTCTGAAGAACTGGTAATGGAACTTTTGAGTAGTCCGGAGACCGGTAGCGGAAATTTTGAGTAGTTAGGAGAAATGGCAAGTACTACTTTTGGTTGGCCCCGTCCCCATTTATTCTCTGCCTCCCAACTCCCAGCTGATCACCTGGGTTTTCTTTGGTTGCCCTGCACAGGAGAATGGAGCTGGAAAGCAGGTTAGTGGGGTGGGAAGGGAATGGGGATTTTACAGTATCCTTCCCCAAGCCATGCCCACCAAGCAACACCAGGCCCACCAAGCCACACCCATAGAACCAATAGTAAAAAAATTAGAATCCCATTACTGGACAACGTGATGACCAAGGGTTGGAGAGAAAGGGAAGCTATTGTTTAACTAAGCAAGCATTTGCATAGGAAAGCCAGAGCTAGTTTTGATTCTTCAGTACCAAAATGGTGTATCCAATAAAGTTTTGTTTTGGGAGATTCAAAGCTTCCAAGAGTGCTTCCTTGTTTTGAGTTCACTAGTCAAACAGTTGACATCTCCATACTACCACAATTAATATTGAACTTAAATTGACTTAGATTCTTATGTATCGGCTTCAGCAATAAATATTCTGATGTGCAACTTAACATATGATCCTGATTCTTATTCCTGACATAAGATATGGAGAGGAGGTAAACACTGAGAAAGGTAGAGGAGAATTCTACTTGGCTTTTAATGGCTTAGAGATTTTGGAAACTCATGAGGTATGGAGGTATCCCTATTTTCTTTAATAGATTCCAGCAAGAGAACTATTCTATCCTAGGACTGGTTAAAAAAATCCCAATTCCTTTCCTTTCTTTATTTTCCTTTTAGTCAGCTTTCAAGCACTTTTTTTTCCCTTTCATTTTTATTTCTGTATTATGTTCAAGCACTTAAAAGACATGCGTACATATTAAAGTTCTGTAGAGCTGAACTCAACACCTTCCTATAAATATCGTTTTAGGAATGAGAATGTCATGCCCCTGTCGGAATTTGATTCCAAAGGGAAGGCCAAGCAGCTGACAGGGAGTGGGAGTGTGGTTCCGTTGGCTGTAGAAGAAACTGAGAAAAGGCACAGTCTGGCTGGGCAGAGCAGGGAAGAGATAGAGCAAGGGAGAGGGAATTCAGAGGAAGATCCAGGCCTATCCCCTCTTCATCCTAGGGCACACAGAGAGGAACAGAGAAGGGAGCAACATGGGTTGCGTGGCTTATGGGGGAGGAAAGAGCCCTGATTCCCTTCATTACCTGCAGCTGGGAACACAGTGAGATTGCGCATAACAACTTGTTGGAAGCAAATCATGAGTTATCTGTTATTGTCGAGGCTTATCTGGGTTCCTGGCATCTTCCCAACTGGGTGTGTTTTGTTGGCCTTTCAAGTCTGCAATTCCTTATCCTGCCCTGTCCAGTTAATTGCTGCAGTGTGGTTTGTATGGATTTTTATTTACAATTTGTATATACTTTGTTTTTGGACTGAATTTCCTCCACTTAAAGACTGTTCTTGGGAGAGTTTTTTTTCTCCAGCCGAAAGTAATCTGGACATTGGGGGCAAAGTTGGAGGTATTAAAGGGACTCTTCTTGCTTATTTGATGGTGTTGCCTTTGTGCCACGCCCCAGGTCATCACAGAGAATGTACAAACAGTGTATTTAGGACATACATCAATTCCATCTAAAGAAACTGAAACCTTTGTAACCCATTTGTAGTATAGATAATGTTCATGCTATTTCATCTTCTGAACTAATTAAAATATCTGAAAAAGTCTACAGCATCTAAAGAGACAGCATAGGCTGTTTTCTATATAATGCCTCCGTCTGGTAGTAAGTCAATTAAACAGAAGAAAGGCAAGTAAATATCCCATTTCCACTCCCAGATCATTGTTATGGTTTCTTATCCCATTGTATTTTAAATTCAGTGCCTCAAAGTTTAAGTTACAGTATGTGTATTGAATCTGCATACATTTGCTACTGCTACAATTGGGCTATTTTCAAAATTAAAACAATTTAATTGGTTAATCTTTGCTCGTGAAGAAAAAAATGTGTGGCTGCTGATATAGTTCAGCTAACTTAATTATGTTGGAGTACTAAGAAGTTATCATTATCAAATCTCCTTTGCATATTTCACTTAATTATCACTGAAAAGCAGGTCCCATGGTATCTAGAGGGGTAAAAAAAAGATCATAATTGGAAACTCAAAACCACTTTAAAGCAACCACCTTTACAGAAAGCATGGGAAGCTGAATGTGGCCACCAGGGAAATAGTTGTTCTTGCAAGCAGACAAATTAATTGAATAAAATGTGAATGCTTTCCTTTGCAAGGTGGGTTGGTGGTGCAGGGGCGATGTTGATAAAAGTCAAACAAGGACTGCCACCTTGCACTATCTGTGTGCAAAGAATACCTGTGCAATCGCACATTATTGGCTGTCTACTGCACCAGAACCAATTAATTTCTGGCTCGGTTGCAACAAAATTTTGAAATGGTGGCAAATCTAGACTTTAGGGCGGGCGGGGAAAGAGAAAAGAAACGGGTTCCATCTCAGCAGAGTTTTTGGGTGGTCCACTACAGGCTTGGTTGAAAGTCTTCATGTTTTCCCTTGTTTTCATCACTTTGGTGCTTCTGCCTTTCAAGAATATACTTAGAGGCTTTGCAACTCCTCACAGGAAGCACACTAATTATTTTATGTATACCCAAGAAAATATACATCGCATGAAACCTGTATACTGCATGAGTCAAAAAGAGGGCTGTGAAAATATTTACAGACCCACTCACACCCCAGACATAAACTATTTCAACTTCAAAATGATGCTATAGAGCACTGCACACCAGAACAACTAGACAGAAAAACAGTTTTTCCCCCATACGCCATCACTCTGCTAAACAAATAATTCCCTCAACACTGTCCAATTATTTACAAAGTCTGCATTACTATTACTATTAATATCCTTCCTTTCACCCATCTCCTCCCACTTATGACTGTAACTTTGTTGCTTGTATCCTTATGATTTATATTGACTGTTTCCAAGTCTGATTTGATTGCTTATTGTACCCTATGACTATTATTAAGGGTTGTACCTTATGATTCTTGACTCTTGACGAATGTATCTTTTCTTTTAGTACACTGAGAGCATTTGCACCAAGACAAATTCCTTGTGTGTCCAATCACACTTGGCCAATAAAGAATTCTATTCTATTCTATTCTGTTCTGTTCTGTTCTATTCTGTTCAGACAGAGATATAGGGCTAACAGATCTGGATCAAATCCAAGTGATGATTACATGGATTACATTACATACACCAAAATTGATTGGAGAAATGCAGTGAAAGAGCTGTATGGATGTCTCCTTTCTCAGTCCGCTTTTAAGCATTGTTATATGTGAAGATTTACCTTATCCACCTAAGAATATAAAGAACCAGACAGAATCCATATTTGTCCTTAATCTAACCTTCTAGAGATCAGAACATTTATGCACCATGTTATTTTGCTAAAGTTCTGTAAAATTGCAAAATATTATGTCCTTGGCTTGGTCTGAGATGCATAAGAGGTCACCTTGACATTATAGGGTTATTAATGACCTATTGTGTAATATTTTAAGTGAAAAACAGGAAATCTGATGATAATGATGAAGATGAGAAAAGTCAGGGGATTTTCATGGACGCATGGGAGGAATTATGGAAAAACACCCAGGACTTTCTTATGAGAATCTCTATAACTTCTATTTGTGAAAAACAGGAAGTGTTATGTAATCTTTTAAATGTGATAATTCTATATAAGGTTGTGTTTACTGGAAGGGGTGTCTCCTTTCTCCTAAACTGTTGTTTGGAGTTGGGGGCCGGTATTGCAATATCTTATAATAAAGCCTTCTACAGATTTTGATTATCACCATCTGTTGTTTTATTTTTATTATATTCTCTCAGTCTGTCATGCCCCTGGTGGAGACTGACTCTGAGGAAGAGGAGGAACAGCCAACAGGGAGTGGAAGTGTGGCTCCAGAGGTGGTGGAGGAGGCTGGGGAAGGGCAGAGGCCAGCTGGGCAGTCAGAGGAGGACCCAGGCCCATCCCCTATCCATCCTAGGACACACAGGGAGAACAGGATCAGAGAAAAGTGTGGTCTACTCGGGAAGAGAGGGCCATGATCCTCCTCATGGGTTGCAGCTATGAACTCTGTATAAGAGTTTGGAACTGAGTGTTCACAGATGCTGGAGTCAAATTAGTGTTTTTCTTGGATGAGGTTTATCTTTGTTGTCGTTCTTCCCATGGACTCTCCCCGGTTATCTTCCTGGAACGTGTGATTAATTATCTTGGTTTGCCTCAGAACTCTCGTCAATGTAGTTTGGTTTTGGTTTCCTTTTGCTTCATTATCTACTTTTTTAATTTAAACTGTGACTAATAAAACAGAGAAGTTAAGTTGAAGGCATTATAAGACCTTGATTCATGTTTTAGTTTTTGTGTTGTTTTTGAGACACTACAGGTCATCACACAGTCATGGTCCACCACGAAGGAGTAATTTCAAATTAGATGGTGTGTTCTCCCTTCATAATTCAACCCCACACAATTCTTACCAATGCATGGATGTGGAAGTCAGTATTTCCTCTGCTAGCAGAAACCAAATTTGAAATCCTGGCTGAACTTTGTTGCCCACTTCGCACAGTTACCATATGATTTGCTAATAAACACGTAATGGTGGAGTTGTGCAATTGTGTAAAAGCATCATTGGCTGAGCCAGACAAACTAGTCTTACAGCCTTTCAATACAGCCTTTTCAGATTTCTCTGGGATTGCGGCGAAACTTTTCTTTCCAGCTCTATAATTATAGCAGGAAGGATTACTGAATGAATTTGCTAATGAAATAAAACATGGAGTATTATTGAGGGGATGTTGTTCTTCTAGACATAAATGAGACAAAACACTGTTGTCCATAATTTGATAAAGCCACATTGACTGACTCACTTAAAAATTAATGGTAAGTGGGAATGACCTTGGGAGACAGAAAGAAGAGCTGTAGAATAGGCAATGGTCAGATAAGAAGAAATGGGCATGGATGCTCCCTAGTTCCTTGGACTGGAAAGATGAGTAGGAAAAGAGGTACCTTCAGACTTACAAGAGTCTGTTATAATCTTGCAATAAAAATAGAGTGAGTATTCTGGGCGTGTTTCTTATCTGGAGTATCTCAGAAGGATGACATCAGCCTTAAAATTCTGAAAGTACCATCCCACAGTAGAGGAAAGAACATTTAGCTGCAAAACTGCATCCCCTTGAGTGGGAAGTCATCTGGGCTACTGAAAGAGAAGGTCAATGGGCCAGCAGTGGGGTCTTACCTGTTCCACTATCGGTTCAATAATTGCGTGCATGGACCTAACGTGCATGCACCTAACATGCACACAGCTTTCCCCACACCAGCTGAGGCCTGCAGCGCCAATCAGCTGAGAGGATAAAGAAGATAAAAATGCAGAGGTGGCTGGGAGGGCCGATCCTGCGCTTTTCTCTTCTTTCTCCTCTCAGCTGATCCTCGAGGATTTTTTTTCCTCCTCTCAGCTGATCATCAGAGGCTTTTTTACTACCAGTAGAATATCACCACTACAATGGGCCCAGATTCAGAAATAGCTGTAGAACGATAGAGGGGCAGAGTTAAACATGTCATCAGTTTAGAGTCATTACATTGCCACAAATTATCAAGTTGGTTGAATTCAGTTGACTCTCATCTGGTGCCAATTTAGTATTGAACTTAAATTGACTAGATTCTTGTGTATAGGCTTGAATAAATCTGGACTGCAACTTAACAAATGGACTTATTCCTTTGAATTGGATGCTAATGGAATTTAAGAAAGGTTGGACTTGGCTCATTTTTTGTGGCAACATAAAGACTCTAAGCTGATATCATGTTTAACTCCACCCCCCACCCCCCGCTGCTGACTGTTCTGCTCCCACAACAGCACTACTTATTCTCCTCCTCATAGCCTCTTCTCTCTTTCTTTTTCACAACAGTTAACTTGCAGAAGCCATTTGAGATTAGATCAGCGATTACATAAGATACGAGAGGCAGTTTTTGTTCAACCCTGGCCTACATTCTTGAATGTAGGAGTGAAATTATCCCATGAAAACAAACTATACAATACAAACTTTTGACAAACATCCAGCTCCTCTTATATAGAAAGATATAAGCGCAATGCATAGCCAGCTGTAAGATCAATCAGATGCATGGTTGATTTCCTTATAGTTTTTCAGGGGTGGGCTGCTGGGGGTTCCCAGGGCTTCGGGAGAGCCCCTAACTAAGATTCTGTGCAGTTTGGAGAATCCCCCAAATCCCACTCTTGGCTGGCCCCACCCACCCTGCCCCACCCCTCCCAGGAATCCCCACACAGCCTGTTTTAGATGCAGGTAAGTGCAGAGCACATGCAGAGGATCAGGGAAGGTGAAAAATGACCTCCCAGAAGTTCAGGAAGGCTGGAAATGGGCTCATTTTTGGCTTCCAGAGAGCCTCCAGAGTCCGGGGAGGCTGTTTTCACCCTCTCAGAGTCTCAAGGAAAGCCTCTGGAGCCCAGGCAGGGCAAAAACGCCCCCCCAGCATGGTGTAGGAAGCCAACTAGGCCATACCCACCATGGCCACGCCCACCCAGCAACCAGGCAGAGAACCCATTGTTAAAAATTTTGAAGCCTCCCCCCAGTAGCTTTTGCTTTTATTTTTTAAGTGGCGAATCAAAATGTATACGCTATGCTTAGTATATGCAATCAACTGTCCCATTTAGGAAAGTAGGATGGATGCCCATTTTTTCAGTAGTATTAATGTGGAGTTTTGTTTTGTTCATGAAATGTATTAATTTTCCTACTCTAATGCAACACGGAGGAATTGAATCTACAAAGAAATGTGTCTTAAAATATATCAAGGAAAGCATTACTACACCCCAGAACATCCTATATTATCTCTGCGATGTGATCGCCTTAGGGATATTATCTAGCTAATTCAATCTGGTTTGTTCAATTTTTGTTGGAGGTCTTAGTGTTTAGTCCTAGAGCTGAACTCCTTCTGGGCCTCCTCTTCTCTAATTAGACAACTCCTTATGACCTGTTCAGTTTGGAGTAATCATCTTTTTATTAAGTTGTAAAAGAGCTATCAGTCCTTGTATGGTTGAGTATGGAATTAAATAAAATGTTTCTGGGGAGGGGGGGGAAGAGAAAATCAGAGCAGATTAATTTTGTTTAATGTTTTGAAATAGAAGTGATTATTCCTACAGTCAGAACTGGTTGTCCCTTAATTTAGATAACTTTGCTAGATAAGTCCTCCATTGGATGGCTTCAATTATATAAATGAATGGAATGTAATTTGAAACCATCTAAATTAACAGAGTTCATCAGACTCCTGAAAATGAATTCAATGTGTTAATGGTACAAAGTGCCCCCTTTTCCCCCTACTGCTAAATGTCTTTCCAATCCACTCTTCCGAGAGAACTGCATTCTAATATTATTATTTTTCATATGTAATTCTCTACTTTATAATTTTATAAATGTCTATTTTTGTCCATCCTCCTTGTTTAAGAATTTAACCTCCTCGTTTAAGAATTCTATATTTTTGTGACCTTTCCTCAAATCCAAGGGGATAGTCCTCTGGTTATTGTATTCTGCTTTCCATCTCTACTATACCTACTGGAGATAATTGTAAATTTATACAAGGGAATGCAAAAGGAGATTTCCCGGACTGGTATCAGCACTAGCTGAGTTCATTAAGCAGGGTCAAGTCCAGGGATGAGATTCAATTGGTGTTACTACTAATTCAGTGACTACTGTTTTGCGCACGCCTGCATGTTTTGGGCGCCCATGCATGTAACAAACCTTAAGCTGTGCCACCCAGACAGCTGAAAAGCACTGCGCGCAGGTACGCAGCATTTGAAAATCCACTTTTTTCCTGCTTTTTCAACCTCAGCTGTGCCGTGCAAAGCAGCTGAGGTTAAAAAATCAGGAAATAAAGGACAGGTAAGAGCCCAGGGAGGCATGTTGGCCAAACAGCATCAAACACAGAACCGGTTCTATAGATCCGGGCAGAACTGGTAGCATCCCACTCCTGGTCAAGTCTTAATCCAAGCTCAGCATCTAGGCAGGCTTAATACTTATGTAGGATACTATCAGTAAATTCTAAGATTGTAGACTAGATTAAGATAATATCTAGCTCAGGGCTGTCAAACTTCTAGCTTGTGGGCCAGATGCATCACGCGCTGGCTACGTCCGTGATTGGTTTAGGAAGTGGAGAAAAAGTCCCAATACATTACGTGACATTGACATTATGATGTGAGTTTGAAACCCGTACCCTTGATGGAGGCAGAGGCACTTAGCAACAGAAATTTGCTCAATTGTGATTGTAAATCAAAGACTATCAGTATTATATTCTTCAGATTTCTTCTCTCAAGCTTAAAAATAACTAGTTTCCTCAAAGTCTCCTCCTAGGATTTAATTTCCAGCCTCTGATCATCTTCATTACCTAAGAGGTACAAATTCCCCAGCCTGCACACTTCAAATACCTACAAAACATGCACTTCCCTTTTAATATAGGTAATAAAGGAACAAAATAAATATGTAGAAATCAACAATCTTCATAAGAGGATTTTGTTTAATTCTTAGAATGCAATGGTTCAATTGAAAAACTTCAATCAATGAAGTTTAGCATTCTAAAAGGAACGTATCTGTCAGCCAATTTGCAGAGAAAATAGCTAAGATAGTAATTTTTAAAATATTTTTCAAACATTTGAATATGAATCCAGTTTTATACCATGAAAAATGAGTTCAGTTAGGATAGAACTAGTCAGTTTATCAGGAAAAAAAACTCTCTTCTAGCACAAAGTACATGAATAGCAGTAATAAAAATATATAAAACCATGGTATATATGTAATTTTGTAAGGCATGAGGAATTCCAGACTTTTTATATATAAGTAATTAGTTATATTTTTAAATACATTTGTTTATGAGAATGGAATAAGTCTTTTATATATTAATATCTAGGCAGGGATGTCAAACTTGTGGCCTGGACGCATCACACACTGGCCACACCCACGCCCAGTTTAGCAAAGGGGAAAAAAGTCATGTGACACCACCATGATGCCATGAGTGACAAACAACTGTGGTGGCGCAGTAGTTAGAATGCAGTACTGCAGGCTACTTCTGCTGACTTGCCAGCTGTCAGCAGTTTGGCAGATCACATTATCACCAGGCTCAAGGTTGACTCAGCCTTCCATCCTTCTGAGGTCTGTAAAATGAGGATCCAGATTGTTGGGGGCAATACATTTGCCCAATTAGGAACAGTATTAGGAAGGGACACGGTGGCTCAGTGTCTAAGATGCTGAACTTGTCGATCAGAAAGGTCGGCAGTTCAGCGGTTTGAATCCCTAGTACTGCGTAACGAAGTGAGCTCCTGTTACTTGTCCCAGCTTCTGTCAACCTAGCAATTCGAAAGCATGTAAAAATGCAAGTAGAAAAATAGGGACCACTTTGGTGGGAAGGGAACAGCGTTCCATGCACCTTCGGGTGTTTAGTCATGCCGGCCACATGACTATGGAGATATCTTTGGACAGCGCTGGCTCTTCAGCTTTGTAACGGAGATGAGCACCGCCCCCTAGAGCAAGAAACGACATATGTGCGAGGGGAACCTTTACCTTTACCTTTTATTGAGATTTGGAGAAAAATCTCCTTTTCCTCCTGCCGTATGACAAAAAAAAAAAAAAATCTGACTCCTTACTCCAACAGAGACAATTTGATTTCTTGAAAAAAAGGAAACAGTGGCACATATCAACATATCAGCAAGACAAATGACGAATCTCTTTGATGTTTCTCTCAGTTAGCATTTCTCTGCATATTCTACTCCGTACCATTTGCAAAACATTTGATCAAGTTTCTGCAGCCATTGACATAAAGACGCTCCCTTAAATTTGGCTCCATCGGTCTTTAAGTGGGTACCGCTGTTGCTGATTTGAAGTGATGCATTTGTTCATCCATAAAAAGGGGAATAGAAACAGCTAGCTAAATCCCCAGCAAACGCTTGCTTAAACAGAACTCCCAATGTAGACATGGGAGTAGGAAAGAGGAAATCTGGGGAGGTGATGAGCTTAAAATACATTTAGAACTAGACGATTATGCAAAAATATAAATATTTTTTGCTGAAACCATAAAATAATGCTAAGCCATGCGAAAAGAGGAACTTAGAAGGGCTATTCTGCTGGAGTAAATGCTGCACATTTTACATGCAAGCTAAGCAATAGTAATAAGCATTATTTAAGTCTCTGATGAAGACCTAAGAGGGGTTTGCTTAAGGTGGGAGTGTCTATAAAAATGTATTATTGAAGGAGTGTCTATGGAGATTCTCAGTCATCCAAGTCATGGTTGTTCCAAAGGTGCTGTTTTCAATAAGCAACTGGACTTTCTGTTTTTTCTTTGAAGATGTTTCACTTCTCAGATAAGATAACAGATAACAGATAATCAGAGATGGAAGGGACTTTATAGGTCATCTAGTCCAATCCCCCACCCAAGTGGGAGACCCTACACCATTTTTGACAAATGGCAATCCAATTTCTTCTTGAAAGCCCCCAGTGATGGCACTCCCACAACTTCTGAAGGCAACTTCTGTTCCATCAGTTGATTGTTCTCACTGTCAGAAAGTTTCTCCTTATTTCCAGGTTGAATCTCTCCTTGTTCAGTTTCCATCCATTATTCCTTGTCTGGCCTTTGGGTGCTTTAGAAAATAGCTTGACCCCTTCCTCCTCTCTGTGGCAGCCCCTCAAATATTGGACCACTGCTATCATGTCTCCCCTGGTCCTTCTCTTCCCTAGACTAGCCATGCCCATTTCCTGCAACCATTCTTCGTATGTTTTAGTCTCAATCCCTTAATCATCCTGGTTGCTCTTCTCTGCACTCTTTCTAGAGTCTCAACATCTTTTTTATAGTGTGGTGACCAAAACTGGATGCAGTACTGTAAGAGTGGTCTTACGAAGGCTTTATAAAGTGATATTAGTACCTCACTTGATCTCGTCCAAGAAGCTTCTTCATTTCTGACTGGAAGGGTTTATATTCCTTGCAAACAGCTGGACATTTGCATTCTTTTAGAGAGTCATTAAGGTCACCTGGAGATTTATCCATATCCTCAAGGTAACCTGAGTAGTGCAAATGGATGTGGATCCTTCATGGAACTGTTGAAAGGATTGTGTTGTAGACTGGAGATAGATGATGTCATATCACTCCCCAGAGGACTGTTCAATTTTGACTTAGATGGGCCTCTTTGACCCCTCTTTCAAACCAGCGGTCTTCTCTGTCCACCAGCCAGCCAGAGCTGAAGAAGCTTCTTGGATGAGAAGTGAAACATCTTCAAAGAAAAAAACAGAAAGCCCATTTGCCTCTTGAAAAAAGCATCTTTGGGACTATTGAAGAAGTAGCCTTTGCACTGGCCCAGTGAGCAAAATTAGAATTAGATTAGAATTCTTTTTTTTTTTAATTGGCCAAATATGATTGGACACACAAGAAATTTGTCTTGGTGCAAATGCTCTCTGTATACATAAAAGAAAAGATACATTCATTCATCAAGAATCATCAGGTGCAACACTTAATAATAGTCATAGGGTACAATAAGCAATCAAATAATACTAGGAAACAGTAAATCATAAGGATGCAAGCGACAAAGTTACAGTCATGCAGTCACAAGTGGGAGGGGATGGGCGATAAGGAGGGATGAGAAGGTTAATAGTAATATTAGTGCAGACTTTGTAAATAGTTGGACAGTGTTGAGGGAATTGTTTAGCAGAGGGATGGCTTTCGGGGGAAAAACTCTTCTTGTGTCTGGTTGTTCTGGTGTGCAGTGCTCTATAGCATCATTTTGAGGGAAGGAGTTGAAACAGTTTATGTCTAAGATGTGAGGGGTCTGTAAATATTTTCACAGAATAGGACAGGTCACCACAGACAACTCGCCACAGTCAAGTCACTGTGGCCAACTCGGCGTGGCCAATTCACCACAGGACAACTCGCTGCAGGACAATTCAACAATTCAATTGAACTATGTAAAATAATTTTAAAAATATTTTGATTTCTGTCACTCACATTTCTTTTTCTTTCTCCTATTGCATCCTTTTTTAAAATGATTCTATTGCGTTATTTTTTGGATATTAGTGCAACTCTTGTCTCGCAGTGAGTTGACCTCACTGAGTTGGCAGTGCCAAGTTGGCTGTGCCACGTTTTCCTAGACCATAGCAGGAATGATCCCCCTGTATCCTTTCTTCTGGGCAATATAAAGCTTTTGTAAATCTCTACCTCGGTGTGTGTGGAGTTCATTGGGCATTGCACACCAGTTTTCTGGGAAAACATTAATTTTCTTTAGCAATTAAACCATGATCATGTCGCAGAGTTTACCTTCTTCTGAATAAGGAGGCCGCATGCCAGCCTTGAAACAAATTTCTCAAAGCACCAGGGTTTTGCTTTTCAGTTTAGCTGTTTCAAGGTTGGGATGCTCGGGGGTCAAATTCCTAGTTAGGAATCCTCTGTGGTTCTCATTAGTTTCTCAAAATTATTGCACATCTCAAATATCTAAGGGCTAACTTTCTTCTTACATGGAGCTTTCCATAATTATTCTGAACAAAACAAAATTCAGGCTCTCTCTTCTATGGATTGAGGACAAGAATAATGCTTTTTGACTGAATGGAGATTTGCTATTTAATTGCCCAAAGATATAGCTAATGGAGTAAAAACAGGGAAAAGCATGTTTGGCTGCAAAACAAGCACTTTCTGAAAATAATCTTCTGATATTAAGGTCAGTTGGGAAGAGATTTTTCTGGGACTAATTGACTTCTACCTGCTCCATTACAGCAGTAAATGACAGAAGCAATGTTTTCTCTCCAAGTAATGTCATGCAATTTTTTTTAAAAAACCTTAAAAAAAAACTAGCTAAAGAGAGCCAGAAGCCTGAATTAAAATTGTCTGCCTTGTTAAAAAAGAATAGTAAATGAATAAGAATAATATGCACCTTGAGACGAGCAATAAATAATGATTTTTTTTTTAGCTTTTCAAATCAAAATTAAAGTTTCACCTAATGCCCTAATCATCTCTCCTCGAGAAAATGAAGGTTTTTTTTTTTAAAAAAAATCTGTTTTAGGGCATTCATTTACATTTTATAACATGGTGTCCTGGTTTAAATGAGGAGGCACTTTTGTATTTGAGCCAGCAGTTGTAAAGGGCATATTACTGAACACCCCAAGATTTGATCTTTCAGTTCTTAATCAGCCAGGATGTTCACTAAGGACCTTAAGCCATTCATTACAAAGAAACTTAAGCCTAACCAGCCAAGGTTGGGCTTCAAAAATTTCAGCAGTGGGTTCTCTGTCTGGTTGCTGGGTGAGTGTGGCCGTGAGGGGCGTGGCCTAGTCGGCCTTCTGCACCATGCCGGGGGGGGGGGGCATTTTTGCCTTCCCCAGGCTCCGGAGGCTTTCCTCGAACCTCTAGGAGGGCGAAAATGGCTTACCCAGGATTTGGAGGCCCTCTGAAGGCTGGAAACAGGCCCATTTCCAGCCTTCCTGAATCTTCAGGAGGCCCAGTTTCCCCCCCTCCCTGAGCCTCTGCATAGGCCCTGCATTTACCTCACACCCAAAATGGGCCACGTGGAGACTCCTGGAAGGGGAGGGGAGGGGTGGGAGGGGCCAGCCAGAGGTGGGATTTGGCAGTTCTCCAAACTGGCCATGACATTAGCTATGGGTTCTCCCGGGCAAACTGGTAGCAGCCCACCCCTGTAATTAGCATGAGGAGAAGGTGAAAAAGGAGGAGAGGAGGAGGAGGAGGAGGAAGAGAAGGAGAAGAGGAGGAGGAGAAGAAGAAGAAGAGGAGGAGGAGGAGGAATGATGATGATGATGATGATGATGATGATGATGATGATGATGATGATGATGGAAGAAAAATTCCTAACTCTGTTTTCTCTGTAGAATAGAAGAAACACTGAAGTTGAAGTCTGGTGTTCGAATATTTAATAATGCCCACGTTTGATCCTGGCACCTAAATGTCTTGCCAAGCTTATCTTCACAGAATAATTTTTGTGCCAGTAGAAAAAGTGAAACAATTACTCAAGTATTATCAAAATGTTGGACAGATTCAAACATTAACAAAATACTTTTTTACCATTGAAAGAGTCCAATTTTAAGCTCCCCCAGTGTGTTTTGCAAATATCAGTTGTATCCATGAAGAGCTGGACTCCTCTTTTTCTTATTAAGTATCACCATGACAGACACTTGATCAATGTTTCGTGGTCCCTGGGATCCTTCAACAGATCTTTTTTTTTTTTTTTTAAACTAAGAACACCAGCTTTTCCTTTTTTTGGCAAGGAAACATTCGCTCTCAATGAAGAACCAATATAATCTCAATGAGGCAATTAATCATTTTTATGCTGGTTGTGACATCGAAATAATTGTGGATCGGCATTTCTCCTATACCCCGAAGATGAACTAGGAGAAAAATCAAAGAAAATGTATCTTCCTGGAAACTGAGTTGGAAGTCAGCATACTGCTGAGAGACTCAGAGAGTTAGTAATCTTGATGGCACTTTTTTTATATATATATACAGCTAAGAGTTAATGGAATTCAAAAGGGGTTTGGGCTTAGACCACTTGTGAGAATCTAACAACTCCAGATTGATGCCATTCTTGTTATCTCCCTCTCCCAGGCTCTGCCTCTCCTTCTCCGACAGTGGGTTATAATAAATTAGTCTCCAATAGAATCATTGAAGGGGGCGGTCCAGTGGTGGGATTTATTTATTTTTTAACTACCAGTTCTGTGGGCATGGCTAGGTGGGTGTGGCTAGGTGGGCGTGGCTAAATAGGTGGGCGTGGCTAGGTGGGCATGGCTAGGTGGGTGTGGCCAGGTGGTCATGTGACCTGGTGGGTGTGCTATGTGGTTTTTTTTCCCTTTTGCAGCACTCCCCCCCGCGCCCCATTTTTTGCCTACTGGGCCTCAGGGAAGCCTTCCTGGTGAGGTAAGTACAACAGGAGGGAGGACGATCAGATGTGCCACGTAATTTAGATTAGCTCAAAAGCAAGAAATCTGATGGTTTCCAGTTTTCTAGCTAATCTAAATTGCCGCAGCACAGCTTATAGTTGGAAGTACCAGTTCAACTGAACCAGTAGCATTTTTTACTACCGGTTCATGTGAACCTGGCCGAATCGGTAGAATACCACTAGTGGTGCAGTCATATCAAATATTGAATATTCTATACAGTATATATTGCCAAGAACACCTGTATGATTATTTAGCCTTGGGCTGAAAGAGAATTCAAGCCTGGAGAATAGTACGACATGACTGTCTGGGTATGAGTCAGGACAGCCATACTATAACTGGGCTACAAAAAATATGGATACCCACAAAATGGCAGGATCTAGTGTTCTGCACTGTTTTACTTCCATTTACTGTTTGTGTAGCTTTCAGTCATTGTTGACCCCTGGGATTGCCTGAATTAGTTCTTTCTTTCAGTTTTTCTTGGCAAGGTTCTTCAGAAGTGGTTTGCCTTTGTCTCCTTCTTGGGTATGAGAATGTGTGACTGGCCCAAGATCACCCAGTTGGCTTTACTGCCTAAGGTGAGACCAGATCTTACAGTCACCCAGTTTCTACCCTGCACCAAATTCTCTCTGCAGCTAATAAAATCCATTTGAATTTCAGCCAAGGTACAATACTTTTCTTTTCTTTTAATTAGAGTAGAGTAGGATAGGGTAGGATAGGATAAGATAGAATAGAAAAGAAAAGAAAACAAAAGAAAAAAGAATAGCATAGCATAGCTATGAATAGAATAGAATAACAGAGTTCGAAAGGACCTTGGAGGTCTTCTTGTCCAACCCCCAGCCTAGGCAGGAAATCCTACACCACTTCAGACAAATGGTTATCCAACATTTTTTAAAAAACTTCCAGGGTTGGAGAATTCACAACTTCTGGAGGCAAGTTGTTCCACTGATTAATTGTTCTAACTGTCAGGAAATTTCTCCTTAGTTCTAGGTTGCTTCTCTCCTTGATGAGTTTCCACCCATTGCTTCTTGTCCTACCCTCAGGTGCTTTGGAGAATAGCTTGACTCCCTCTTCTTTGGGGCAGCCCCTGAGATATTGAAACACTGCTCCAAGTCACCCCTAGTCCTTCTTTTCATCAGTCTAGACATACCCAATTCCAGCAACCGTTCTTCATGTGTTTTAGCCTCCAGTTCCCTAATCATCTTTGTTGCTCTTCTCTGCACTCTTTCTAGAGTCTTTTTAAAAGGCAACATTGCTTCATTTTGCAAGTTCAAAGGCCTTCTCCAGCAGATACCAATTGCATTTATTTGTGCACTGGGGGGGCCTATAGATGGCATGTTTCCCAACCCACCACTGACAACATTATAAACAGAACAAGAAGAGTCAATGAATAATTGCCATATAGATTCAGAAACATCGTTTGCAGGCAGTTCTTCATAAATTGACATGGCATTGTCCCAAGCAGTTTAAGTTATCAATCTATGCACATTGTTCATTCAGGTTGGATTGATTCCTACATATACTCTATGATCAATAGCATTGTAGTGGAAACAAAAAAAAAAAAAGCCTGATTCTCTGGATAATACTAGGGCATGCATAGTCCATCAATTCTAACCTAGATCACCCAGCAACATTCTCACTCCAAATACTTCATCAAACTTTAAAAAATTATTGGGATATAGATTCAAAAAAGCTCTAGCCTCATGGTTAATTCTTTCTCCTACAACAGGGGCTGTCCAAATCTTAGCAACTTTAAGATTTGTGGATTTCAACTGGCATGGCTGGCTGGGGAATTCTGGAAGTTGAAGTTCACAGGTCTTAAAGTTGCCAAGGTTGGACACTGTCATGCCCCAGCATTTAACTTTTATACACTTTTGTTGCTCTCTAGCCCCATCTAGTGACCAGAGAAACAAATACCAAGTATATTGTTTGAAGCTGACCCCACCCCTCCCATCAGCCCGCACTCTCAAAACAAGTGCATGCTGGGAAGCCAGACTTCATTTCTTTTAGCATTTTGGAGAAGGCAGAAGCACAAAGAAGAATCTGTGGCACCTAGTCATCTAAAAACAAACCCACATCCTACACACAGAGCATCAGTGGTGAGATTTAAATTGCTTGTATTAGTTAATTGTTATGTTCAGCAGTAACGCAGTGCTGTCTATCTTGTATTTGGTTCTCATTGTATGTATCCCTATTTTCCCCAGTTTCACAATGTCCTGCTCTTTCAATAAAGCATTCAGATCTACACACACAGTCTGTTTTATTGGAGGATAGGTGGATTTAGTTGCATGTCGAGCTGTACACAGACTAATGTGTAGTAGGGACAGAACAGACACTTATGACCTAGGTTGACTCAGCCTTCCCTCCTTCCGAGATGGGTAAAATGAGGACCCAGATTGTTGGAGACAATATGCTGACTCCGTAAACCACTTAGAGAGGGCTGGAAAGCACTGTGAAGCGGTATATAAGTCTAAATGCTATTGCTACTTGACAAACATTCCAGAGAAGAAAAAGATTTTATTCCATGAAGACAAACTGCAAGGAGTGATTTAAACTTAATGAGTCAATTGGAATTAGGATGGATTTTCACCGGTTTGATATTTGTAATTGAAAGAAAGTTTTAATCTAAAGTTTGAAAATGTATTTTTTTCCTTTATATATATAATGCTTAAGTAATTCCTAAAGTTTGCAAGCTATTATTGAAGGTGTATTTGAAAATATCTATGTTAAGAGAAATTTAAAGAAAAAGATGTGTAAGTCTAAAGAAAAATCTAGACCTTTAAAAAGGATGTATACAAGAAGAACAAAAATTATTCTATGAGGGAAACTTGGAGAGAGTGATCTAAATTTAATCAGTTAATTGGAATTAATTGGAAATTTATTGGTCTAAAAGTGGATTTTAAAGTATGTATGCTAAGAGAAAGTTTTCAAAAAAATTATTTCGAATGTTGTAATTTTAGAAATGTTTTTGAAGAAAAGTTTAGTGTTTTAAAATGGATAAAAATATATTTTTCCCTTTAAGGTTAAAGAATCTGAAAGAATAAATGGTAATAGTTTATAAAGATTATTATGTGCAAATAGAAATACTTATTATTTCAACAGGAAGGAAGATAAAGCAATAATGATTAAATTGATTGTTCTATTCAAAGAAGAGAATATGTTTAAGCTTTTTATTTGGATATCACTTCTGAATTTTGTGCTTGTGATTGAAAAAAATGAAACTTTGGTTTTGCCGATTAGATAGATTTGTTGTTAATAGAAATGTTAGTTATATACTAATGTGTAAAAGTAAAATGTTGAGGTTGTTATATTTTTACCTTGTATTGTGCTAAAAAGAATCGTAAGTCAATATCTGTTTCTTTCTTCTCTTGTACCTCATATTTTCTGTTCCCCTTTCTTTTTCCTTTCCTTAATTTACTTATTTTTATTTGTATTTTATACTTTGATAAAACAATACAAGTCATAAACATGAAAAAAGGAGCTTGGCAACATTCCCAAACACTCAGGTTAAAAAAAAAGTTGGCAAGATTGTCATTCTCAGTTCCCTTGGCACAAACTGGCCTTGCAAAGGGCATCCATTTAGGAAAAGCTCAATCCAATGGTGGAATTCAATTTTTTTACTACCAGTTCTGTGGGCGTGGCTTGGTGGGTATGGTAGGGGAAGGATACTATAAAATCCCCATTTCATCCCCACCCCACTAACCTGCTTTCTAGTTCCATTCTCCTGTGCAGGGCAACAAAAGAAGATCCAGCCAATCAGCTGGGACTTGGGAGGCGGAGAATAGATGGGGCGGGGCCAGTCAGAGGCGGCATTTGCCAGTTCTTCGAACTACTCAAAATTTCCGCTGCCAGTTCTCCAGAACTTGTCAGAACCTGCTGAATACCACCTCTGGCTCAATCCCAGAATTATCCTAATGTGTGGAATAGAGGCGAGTGACAGTCCCGTTATTCTATAAGTGAGGCTGCTGCCAATTCTAGCCATCCATCATGGAGGAATTTATATCCACTTATAAATAAACACAATACAGTGTGGAAAAGAAATGGCCAGATGTGACAGAGCAAAGAGGAAACATGTTTCAGATATATATATCCCTGTACAAAAATAAATAAATACAGATGTATTGCAAAACTACATTCAAAGTTGGATTTACACTGGACGATTACAATTTCAAAGATTTCATCTCATAAATTTGACCACCAGAGCTCTCTGACCTTTTGCAGGAATATAAATATGTCGGATAATCCCTCAGAAAGAATTTAATGTATGACATTAAAAATAAAAATAAACTACCCCCACGCAATGTTCTTTTGAGTCTGTGCTGCAAGTCAGAGGAAGGCTCATTCGAAGATTAAATACTTGTCTTCTGTACCTTCCTGAAAACCAAAACAATATTAACGGACCTTTAGAAACAGGTAACACTGATTCTACCTCTATACTTTTTATTAATACTTCTCACATAAATTAATTCTTTCTGTTGGTATAATTAAATTTTGAAATTGCAAGAATCCATTAAGATTATTTCTAAATGTCTCCATAAATCCTCGATATTGTCTATGAATTGTCTGTTCTAAATAGCTTGACAACCAGCCCACGATAGACAAAGACATAGGATCATAGAGTTGGAAGGTACCTTGGAGGTTTTCTAGTCCAACCCCTTGCCCGAGATAAGAGACCTTATATCAGTCTGAAAACTCAGGAAAGCCTGCTTAGATGTTCAACAGGCATAAATCAATGAGATTAAGCCTTCACAGTGCATACAAATAAGCATTATCTCCTACTTATCTACGATGTGATACTTCTTTGGGTTTGAAGACATGATATTCTATAGTTTATCTATGGACACAGAGGTAACTCCCTCGAAGTATGGTGTTTAACAAAATGGGAGCTCTAGAAGCCCATTATTATGGTAATTTTGAGCATTATTCTGTATATTATGTATAGTGTAATGTGTGCACTGTGTAGTGTTTTGGATTTTGTATCGATTTATTTATTATTTTAATTCATATAGTTTTATTTTTTATTATTGTAAAGTACACAGAGTTACCTTGAGGTAAGATGGGCAGCCTGCAAATTCGATAAATAAATGATTCTACCAAAGTCATGAAATTTCACAAACTACAATTTCATTTCTCCAAGTAAATAATGATAAATGCAGCTATGTAAGCTGGAAAGCTCAGTGATGTAGACCTGATAATCTCTTGACTGAAAATTGTTGTGCCTTTTTTCCCTGTCCTTTCTGACTTTACTTTTCCTAGAATTTCAATTTCAGAAGTCCCCTAAATAATATGCAACTTATTTATCTTGCAAATTAATATTAACTAATCCAACTTCAACAAGACAGCTATAACAGTTCTCAACCTTAACCCAGTAGCATAGTTTAAACTGTTCTGAACCAGGTCATTGATGCAGCAATCAATAAAGTATTTAATTATACTCCTAAACCACAATAATTGGCATCTCCAGGAGTGTTGGTTAAAACTCCATTTTCTCCACAAAATGACCACCCACAGTCAATGGAATCCCGTCCCACCGGCTGGGTCCATCAGGCACCAAAAAGCCAAGTCCTCAAACAGGAAGAACGTCTACATCTACAAACTAGGTGCAAAGTTTGCAAAACCAGATCCAGAGTAAGAGTCCACAAGGCAAGGTGAGAAAATCCAAAGGCTGAAACACGACCTGAAGTCCACGAGTCAAACTTTCGGGGGAGAGTGTGCCAAGACAAACCATTGTTCCCAAGGAAGGCACTGCCCCAGAGCTCCAGTTAAATCACCCCAAGGTGATTTATGAGAAGGGAAAGGGGAGTACCTCCTCATGATCAGCCTCACAGATCTCCTCTGAGCTTCCTTCTGCTCTATTCTCAGTGTCCACGGATCGGTTGGGGGAGGCAGCTATTCCACATCAGAGGGGCTCTCTTATCTTTCCACCAGCACTACCTGTTTATGAAGGCCTTCTTTCATTCGTGAAGGCAGGAGGCTCCCTCTTGATTGACTACTTCCGCTGGTACTGGAGGGACCTGGGACTGCATAGTCCTCAGCCCTTGGAATCTTCAGACCTTCCACGAGAGACATCGGCTGGTCCCCATTCCACACCTCCTTCTCATTTGACAGGACCATGACATAAACTTTGAGACAGTTATCACTGGTAGACATAGCATTCATATAATATATATGCTATTCTGATTTAGGCTACCTCAACATCACGAAGCCAATTCCTCATCTCGATAAAACCCCTTTTATTTAGTTTACAGTGAATTCTTCTCCAGCCAAGTCCTGGCCAACAGTCTTTCAAGATATTTCACAATTACAGACCTTTATCAGGCTTGGAGATTGGCCAGGCCGATATCTTGAAATGCCACACTGTAGCAGACAATACTTGGCAAGAGGTCAGGAACAGATCTTCACTCTAATGAATCAAACTCATTGTCTCCTGCAAACACCACTCCCTTTTCGCTCCTCTTTATTCCCTATTGGAGGGGCCATTCACCATCCATCTGTGGCTTTACTCCCAAGTCGACCCTTGTTCCTTAACTGTTCCCTTCTTTTGGCAGCTCTGCACATGCACACACTGGGAACAGGCTCCAGCTGTTCTTCTGCCTCACTGATGTCTGACTCTGAAGGTAGCTGATAAATGTCAGATGGCTCTGGCCCCATCTCTGCCTCCGATGCAGGGCACTCATCAAAGCCTTCCTCAGCCTCCAGGACGGGCCCATATTCCTCCCCAACCTCCTCATTGTCCGACTCTGCTGCCAGCTCTGCTGGCCATTGTTGGGCCACAACTTATGCCGTCATAGTACCATACAGGTTGTCCTTATGACCACAATTGAGCCCAAAACGTATGTTGTTAAGCAAGGCATTTGTTAAGTGAGTTTTGCCCCATTTTACAACCTTTCTTGTCCCCATTGTGACTGCAGCTATTCAGTTAGTAACATGGTCATTAAGGGAATCCAGCTTCCCCGTTGACATCGTTTGCCAGAAGTTCGCAAAAAGAAAATCACATGATTCCAGGACACTGCAACCGTCGTAAATATGAGTCAGTTGCCAAGCGTCTGAATGTTGATCACCACAAGGATTGTAAGTGTGAAAAATGGTCATATATGACTTTTTTTTCAGTGCCATTGTAACTTGGAACGGATACTAAACGAACGGTTGTAATTCAAGGATTACCTGTATTCGTAGCAGCCAGTCTGGAGACTGGAAGAGGGTGAAGCTAGAGACAAAGTTGTTCAAAAACAAGAATGTAAAACATAAGCTGGTTCAAATCCCCAAAATTGTTGAATTCGTTCTTTTAAAATAATCCAACGGAATACCCACTCTGCAGAAGGCCAGCCCTTCGTGTCTTTTCACTGCCAACCCATTCTCCTATAATTTAATATCTCTTGGTCTGCCAGGATACATTGATAGGAAGCCAAGCCCAGATTCAAGAGCCTAATCAAATCCAAGGGTAGTTTTGAGAACCAAATGAATGGAATAAACTCAAGCAAATCACCCCGAGCTCTTTTGCAGAAATAGTAAAGATTTAAAAGAGAGGATATAGCATTGGTTGCCGAACATGCTTTTTTGTCCTGTAAAAAGTTAATAGAAACAAAAGTATGGCCCTTAAAATACCATTTGAACATCAAATCCCGCTTTAAAAGTGTTCTTTGAAGGATAAACATCAAGGAAATTCTGAAGTTCCCCTGTCTAACTGAATGCCTTTTCAATGAGATAACTTAGAGCCGGGGTATTCCTTACAGCCCCGCTGTGCTACTGATTCATTTATATTCTGCCAAGAGATATTTGACTTCTTCTGTTGCCAAAGTTTTGTCTCTAACACAGCTTTCTAAGACACCAGAGCTCTCTCATCTGCTGTTAGACCTGGTCAAAAGGATCACTGTGAACTGTTTCTGACCGAAGGGTTTTAATGCTTTTGATGCATTGTATTAACGCAGGAACTTAGCTTTGCTCTCTCTCTGGAACCTACCAGTTATAAAATTTCCCAATGGTACAAAATACATAGTGTGTGCTTGTGCTGGGACTTATTTAAAGGACACACCACTCTACCACTATAGAGACAAAGCCACAGAGAGACCAAATGGGCAATGTAAGTCCTAGACCAGGAGTGTCAAACTGGATTTCTTCAAGGGACAGATCAAGCATTGTAGTTCTCCTCCGTGAGGCAGCCACTCTTTTTCAGTGCCGTTGTAACTTGGAACGGTCACTAAATGAATTGTTGTAAGTTGAGGACTACCTGTACCCACATCTACAGATCTCTTATTTATCTGGATAAATTCTACAAATTTTGGGGGGATGAATTGGCCGTAAAGCAAAGACAGAACAAAACACTAAATAATAAGTAAAAAAATAAATAATAAATAGAATAAAATAACAGAGTTGGAAGGGACCCTGGAGGTCTTCTAGTCCAATCCCCTACTTAGGCAGGAAACCCTATACCATTTCAGAGGAATCATTGTCTAATCTCTTCTTAAAACCTTCCAGTGTTGGAGCATTCACAACTTCTGGAGGCAAGTTGTTCCACTGATTAATTGTTCTAACTGTCAAGAAATTCTTCCTCATTTCTAGGTTGCTTCTCTCCTTGATTAGTTTCCACCCTTTGCTTCTTGTCCTGCCCTCAGGGGCTTTGGAGAATAGCTTGACTCCCTCTTCTTTGGGGCAGCCCCTGAGATATTGAAACACAGCTACCAAGTCACCTCCAGTTCTTCTTTTCATTAGACTAGACATACTCAGTTCCTGCAACCGTTCCTTATATGTTTTAGCCTCCAGTCCCCTAATCATCTCCATTGCTCTTCTCTGCACTCTTTTTAGAGTCTCAACATCTTTTTTACATCTTGGTGACCAAAGCTGAATGTGTAGCCTTACCAAGGCACCTATACAAATAATAGGCACCTATACAAAGACCAGGACAAAATTGTAAACGTAGCGTAAACACACAGGTCATTATTTAGTGCCCACCTAAATACCCATGAAGTCCAACAAGCAGGATTTTAGGGTGATAAGGTATTCCCTTCTGAGAAAATTGTGTCCTGAGATAATTCATCCAGTTGTCATAACCAGTTCAATTTTCAATTACTGGCTTGGGATAATATCTATTTCAGGATTCCAAGTAATAGATCCATATTAAGCAAAACTCCAGGGCAGGTGGAGTTCTCAAAGAATAGCTTTATTGGATATATCCTATTGGCATAGACCAGGTGAAAACCGACTCTGAAGACTTCCCGCGGTTTTCACCTAATTAAAAGTAAAAGTTTGTCACTTTCTCAAAACAATCAGTCACATGGTCCAATCACGGCACAGTCTGCTTGCCGGGTGACATCACTCCTTCTTCTGACCAGGAGTGAGAATGTCCTTGGCTCCCAAGAGAAAGAGTTTTGTTTTGGCTACCAAACCCCAGCTATCTCTATTCCTCCTTCTCAATCCCTCAGCTCCAGCGTAGCAACACTGAAGCTGTCAAAAATGGCTTTGGTCAGGTCAGCTTCAAGGTTGACAATCTAAGGGCAAGCTAGAAAAAAATCACACAATGAATGTTATATATATATATATTTTTTTTTTCCAGAGGTTTTCGCGGGTATTTGTATGTGGATCTTTGGTTCTTCGGGTTTTCTCCCGCGTAAAATTGGAAATATCTAGGCGACGTTTCGATGAAGTCTCATTCATCATCTTCAGGCTTGTGTCTTCGGCCTTGTGCTTACTCTGAGAAGCCCAAGGCCGAAGACACAAGCCTGAAGATGATGAATGAGACTTCATCGAAACGTCGCCTAGATATTTCCAATTCTACATGGGAGAAAACCCGAAGAACCAAAGATCCACACACACACACACACACACACACATATATATATATATATATATATATATATATATATATATATATACCCTGTTTAAAGCTTCTCCATATTCTAAAAAAATATTTCTACCAAAAACTGAAGAATCATAGAGATGTTACTGTGCTTCCCTGAAAATAAGACCCTGTCTTATATTATTTTTGCCACCAAATAAAGGCACCAGGTCTTATTTTCAGGGGACGTCATCCACTGACTAACTTCACTTGTGCATGTCGCCTCCGGATACCTTTTCGCTGTCAGAGGCCTTCAGGAACTTCTTCTGCATCCGGCAAGTCTTTCCTAAAGGCTCTGCAGCTGATAACAGAGCTCCAGATGGATCTCTGGCTCTGTTATCAGCTATTGATGCCTTTAGGAAAGACTTGCTGGCTGCAGAAAAAATGGGCTGGCAAGGTAGGTGTCGGGGTGTGTGAGACCTGGCTACAACTGTCCAAAAGTAATAGTAGGGCAGCTCCATCCTCCCATCCCCATCCTAGCTTAATTTTTACCTGTGCACTCTGGAGTGGGCAGAATCTCAATTAGGGCTTATTTAGGGGTAGGGCTTATATTGGGCAAAATCAAGCTAGGACTTACTTTCAAGGTAGGTTGTATTTTCAAGGAAACAGAGTATATGGAAATAGAGAGATTGCATGTACTACGCGGGATACATGCAAAACATTTCAACTAAGTCTGTGGCAATACAACTTGTGCATGTGTCTCTTCTGCCAAATGGCAGGTAGGACAACATCATTACATTTGCTCAAGGGTTTGTCAACTTGGTTATATAATACATCAAGGAACCATCTTCTTCTTTGGTCCTTCTGGGACCCAAATAGTGTTGATGAGAGGAACTTTCCCCTTTGCTGTCATGTTCCTTTTTTTTCCTTTTCAGATAAAGAAGCATCATACCATGTGATCAAACAATCTTTCTCTCCAGTTTCCATTTTTTTTTCCCACTCAGCAATCCTCTTTCTGAATTGCTGTTAGGCTGAGCGCATAACCAGTGAATGTGCCCATCTCTGCAGGATAATGATGGACCATAAAATCAATAGACTTGTCATGCCAAATTTCTCTCTCTACACCAAGAAGAGCCAATTGCTCTTACAAAACAAAACAAAAACAAACAAAAATCTCACAAGGGATTAAATGGCTCCGTTAACGCCTTTCAAGTCCTTGGATGCATGTTAAAGCGGACTGAATGAGACACCCAATGTGCAAGCACAGATAGTGTCCTAGCTTGTTAGGATACAGGTAAAAAGAGATCTTAACCCCAAGCTAAAATCTGAAACTGTAGAGTCATAGAATGTCTAAACAAGCAAATGAAACTTTGGAGTACTGCAGCAGAAGTCCTGAGAAATCCTAAGTTGCATTAACAGAAGGATACAGTCAAGATCAAGTGAGGTACTAATATCACTCTATAAAGCCTTAATAAGACCAAACCTAGAGTACTGCATCCAGTTTTGGTCACCACATTATAAAAAAGATGTTGAGACTCTAAAAAGAGTGCAGAGAAGAGCAACCAAGAGGATGAGGGGACTGGAGGATAAAACATATGATGAACGGTTGCAGGAAGTGGGCATGGCTAGTATAATGAAGAGAGGAACCAGGGGAGACATGATAGTAATCTTCCAATATTTGAGGGGCTGCCATAGAGAGGAGGGGGTCAAGCTATTCTCCAAGGCACCCAAAGGCCAGACAAAGAATAATGGATGGAAATTGAACAAGGAGGGATAAATAAGCTACAACAGAAAATAGTCTAGCAAAGCTCTCCAACCAGATGTTAGGTTCAGATTTTTTTCTCAACCAAGGAACAAAATGAAGCATAGTCTTTAATTGCACTTTCATATTTGACACAGTCTGAAATAAACATTGGACATGTGCACATAAAAATACATAGGCACTGCATTACATATATCAATAAATCATAGTTTTATTACTTTCCTGACATGGCTGAAATTCTCCCACAGAACATCAGGATTCAGACAAAGCTGAGCATTTGCTAGAAATAGACTGCTAGAAATAGTCAAAGAACTATTTGTGCATTATGCTCTGTGATATAACATTACCAAAATTTCCTTAAGTTGTTCTGCTTAGGAGTCACTCCATTAGCTAGCATCTCAAAACTCTGAATATAAGCATAGTTCAATATCTTTCTTTAGGGGGAAAAAAGCAGCAAATTATGAATGTTAAAAAAATCACAAACTGTTTTGTTTATTGGAAGCTGAAATTAAGAGGCTACTTATAATTAATTTATACAAATGTAAACTTTATTAAAAATACTTTTTAAATTGTTGATTTGAATTAAAACTGTAACCACCCTAGATGACTCTGTCAAACACTAAGGAATACTTATCTCAAACGATCTAAGCCCCAGAGATCATTGTAACAGCATTGCCAAAAAGGCTTTAAGAGTTGTTAATCTTATTTTGCAAAGCTTCTTCTCCAGCAACATTGAATTGTTAACTAGGGCATACAAAACCTTTGCCAGACCAATTCTTGAATACAGCTCATCTGCCTGGAACCTGCACTATATATCGGACATTAATACAATTGAGCAGGTTCAGAGGTATTTCTTGAGAAAAGTACTCCACTCCTCCACTCACAATAAAATTCAGGCCAGAAATTTTAGGCCTGGACAATCTAGAATTGCACCTGCGGTCCAATCTAAGCATAGTTCAGAAAACTGTCTGCTACGATGTCTTGCCTATCAATGACTTTTTCAGCTTCGATCACAATAATACACGGGCAAACATCCGATTCAAACTCAAAATAAACTGCTCCGAACTCAATTGCAGAAAATATGACTTCAGCCACAGAGTGGTCAATGCCTGGAATGCCCAACCTGACTCCATTGTTACAGCCTCAACCCCCTCAAGCTTCAACCTCAAACTGTCTTCCGTGGACCTCACCCCATTCCTAAGAGGTCCTTAAAGGGGGTGTGCATAAGTGCACCAGCATGCCCTGTCTTCCAGTTCCCATTTATCTGTATTTACTTCCTTTGTTCTTGTTTATGTTCATACTTATTCTTGTTATCTTGTACATGTTTGACAAACAAATAAATAAAATAAAATAAATAAATAAAGTATCCGTTCCCAATGTGTAAGCTATATAGGTTAAGCTTGGATCTTCAGACTTCTACAGCTAACCTAATGAGATATGTGGATTACAAAATTCACAGATAAATGATTATCTGGAGAACGGAAGAATCCTATACTTGGCTCTTTCCAAGTAGTTTGGATGATGACTCAAAAAATTCCTTGAAATGAATCACATTATTTGCAGCTGTAGGTACTGAAGCTGTGACCAACTGGATAGACCTAGATAGCCTATTTAACAGGTACTGTTTGAGACATGAGCATTCAGCTGCAGACATGATAATTGCTGTGTTTCCAAAAAGCCACATTCTAAAAGAGCATAAAAGCCAAGTAAAAGAAAAAAAAGCTTACCTTTCCAGGGAAGGAAAATGGTGGAGGTGAAAAAGGAGAATGATGCTTTCTTTTGCAGCTGATCATCTAAAGCAGGCATTATTTATTTATTTATTTATTTTATTAAACTTTTATACCGCTCCCTCTCCCAAAAAGGGACTCGGGGCGGTGTACAGCCTACTAAAAACACATAATAAATACTCAATTTATTACTAGGGAGTAATTACTAATTACATTACTAGGGAGTAGGAACACATGGTAATGGTCTTTTACCTCTTTCCATGTGTATTCCCACCTGAAACATCAGCAAAGGAAATTAATTTGTACCAACAATTGGGCTGAGGGAATTAAAACCAAAAATCCAGCAAGATATCCCCATTAGATTTTATGTGTAAGTTTTTAGTTAATTGTTTGATTAATTGTTCTAACGATTCCAGCTGCAACTGGTAGAAAGCACTAATAAATGGCAATATCTGACGGCTCTTAATTGAGTTTGTAAGCTAAGCAGAATTAAACCTGGTTAATATTTATATGGGAGATGTTTAGCAGATCTCAGGATTGGGAAGCTGAAAAAAAAATATCCTGGAAAAATGACAAACCACTTTCATATTGTTGATGATAATTTTACAGGAACGTGTATTTGAAAACTCCAGGAACAAGCTTGACTGGAAGAAAATGTTTTCTTTTTTACTGCATTAAAAACAAGTGGGTCTTCCTGGTATTATATTGGTGTAACTTTGGAAAGGTAAATAATGTTTTGCACCTCATTGCATCAAAAGCCCTTCATAATTCAGTTAAGAGAGCACCTATGATTTCATCATGATAAAACACTTATCAGATTGATCAAATGTTCACATATTTTAGCTGGCAGTTTTAATCAGAAACCATTTGTCACATTCAGTGCCTGAAATTTTTTTTCCACCTAGCAAAAAATATATATCTGGAGCAATTCAATTTTTTTTACTACAGGTTCTGTGGGTGTGGCTTGGTGGGCATGGGTGTGGTTTAGTGGTGCAGTGTGACTTGGTGGGTGTGGCTTGGTGGGCATGGCAAGGGAAGGATACTGCAAAATCTCCATTCCCTCCCCACCCTACTAACCTGCTTTCCAGCTCCGTTCTTCTGTGCAGGGCAACAAAAGGAGACCCAGCCAATCAGCTGGGACTTGGGAGGCGGAGAATAGATGGGGCGGGGCCAGTCAGAGGTGGGATTTGGCGGTTCTCCAAACTATTCAAAATTTCTGCTACCAGATCTCCAGAACCTGTCAGAACTGGTTGAATACCACCTGTGATCTGGAGTCAATTGATTTGCTAATACTTTAAATCTAACAACTTGCTCCACACCCATTTGCATAAGTCTCCAAGTGGCTTCAACTACTCTGTAAAACACAGGTGTCAAACCTGTGGCGTCACGTTGCCGTCATATGATATTTCATGACATTTTTTACCTTTGTGGAACTCGGGTGGGCATGGCCCTTGTGTGATGCATCTGGCCCATGGGCCTCCAAGTTTGATACTACTACTGTGAAAGAATGCAAATGACCAGCTGTCTTCAAGGAGTATAGACCCGTCAGAGCTGAAAAATCTTCTTGGATGAGAAGTGAAACGTCTTCAAAGAACAACCAGAAAGTCCAGTTGCCTCTTGAAAAAAAGCACATTTGGGACACCTTTCCTACTTTATCCAATGCCAAGGCAACACAGCTCTTCAGGCACTAAATCCTCTGCCCAGTGATTTCATCAAACACTGTTTTTAGATCTGTCTCTAACTATGCTGCTGGCTTGCTGCAAGTAGTTTGACCCTGACAACTGGTCTAAATTTCCCTACTGTGGTTTTTAGAGCATAGTTTCATTGTCGGTATTCCAAATAACCAACTCCAAACCAATAAATTCTGAGACAATCAATTCCTCACTATTCAATTTTATTAGAGTTGTCATATTGGCATATCTGGGAAACCCCAAATTCGAGAGTTCCGGGTTTTCCCTTCCCAAAAGATCCACTCCCTGCACCTATCAGTCCATCACATGGCCCAATCAAATGTTGTCCCAACTGGAGATCTTCCTCCAGATACTCCTCTCCAAGTGCAGGGCAACATGTCCTTGACCCTCTGAGAAAGAATGTTGTTGTGTCTAGTCTTCTACCCCACTATGAAATCTCCCCTCCCCAATTCCCAGGAACTGAATGTGGCAGACTCGAAGCTTCCAAAACCAAAAAATGGCTTCCAAGGCTGATACTTATTTTGTCTTTTGAACCCATCCAGGGCTGGGCTGCTGGGGGTTCGCAGTGGTTCAGGCCAGCCCCTCGCTAAGATTCTGTGCAGTTCGGGGAATCCCCAAATCCCACTCCTGCCTGGGCCCGCCTGTCCCACCCCTCCCTTCTCAGGAGTCTCCACACAGCCCGTTTTGGATGCAGGTAAGTGCAGGGCGCACACGGAGACTCAGGGAGGGTGAAAAACAGGCCTTCCAGAAGTTCAGGAAGGTCAGAAAGGAGCCAATGTTAGGCTTCCAGAGAGCCTCTGGATCCTGGGGAGGCCATTTTCACCCTCCCAGAGGCTCAAGAAAAGCCTCCAGGGCCCTGCCATGGTGCAGGAGGCTGACTATGCTACGCCATGTCCACACCCACCCAGCAACTGGGCAAAGAACCCTTTGCTAAAATGGTTGAAGCCCACCCCTATCCCAATCTCAATCACCTTAAAGGAGCTGAAGAATCAACCAATCTCCTGCCTCAGGATTGCTTATCAAGGGCCATAGGATTGCAGCTTAATTGCTTCAGTTCTCCAAAATGATAAGAGTATCATTGCCTTTAGTTCAGGCACTCTTGGGATCGGAATTGTGCAGCTGTTTCATTCTGAGTATATTCTTTCCTTTGTTCGTTTTCTGCAAACAGCCTTTTCCATTTAAAACATTTTGCAGGTTATGAGGGTATCGTGCTGAGTGAGCCAGATGTGTGTGTGTGTGTGTGTGTGTGTGTGTGTTGGGAGGGAAGAAGCCAGAACAATCCATTTCTTTTTTTAAAAAAAATACCCCTCTCTGTTACTTTTATGTATCTTAAATAAATCGACCCCGTTTCTGTGTGTGGAAATACTAATCTGCATCCATTGTATAATGGAAAAGATGTAAAAAGAAAAAGACTAGGTAATAGACATTGCAAGAAAAGGAATTGGAAGAAAATAATGCATCCAATAAGAGTTATTATCAGCATATTACTCTCTCTCTGAAACACTTACTTTATCACAATTTTCATCAAAATACTTCAAATATGGAGCATGCTGCAGCCTTAAAGTTGAGTTTTAAGATTAAGAACCTGGAATTTTTCAAAATAATACTTTGGCCTAGAAAGCAGCATAGGAGCAAATGTAAGTTTTCCATTCCATTATCATGCTAAACTGGCTGGTTTTCTACAAACCATTGGTATTATCCCCAAAAACAAGTTTCGCCCTCAAATGCTAAATAAAGAGTACAAGCAGAGGTGGGTATTCAGCAGGTTCTGACCAGTTCTGGACAACCAGTAGTGGACATTTTGAGTAGTTCAGAGAACCAGCAAATTCTATCTCTGACTGGCCCCGCCCCCTTCTATTCTCCGCCTCCCGAGTCCCAGCTGATCAGCTGGGACTTCTTTGGTTGCCCTACACAGGAGAACAGAGCTGGAAAGCAGGTTAGTGGGGTGGGGAGGGAATAAGGATTTTGCGGTATCCTTCCCCTGGAGTGGGGTGGGAATGGAGATTTTACAGTATGCTTCCCCTGCCATGCCCACCAAGCCACGCCCACAAAGCCACGTCCACAGAACCAGTAGTAAAAAATTTTGAATCCCGCCACTGAGCACAAGCTATCTATCATACAGATTTCAACTTATGACCACAATTGACCCAGAGGTGGAATTCAGCAGGTTCTGACCAGTTCTGGAGAACCAGTAGCGGAAAATTCAGAGAACCGACAAATACCACCTCTGACTAGAGATTGTACAGTATCCTTCCCCTGCCACACCTACCAAGCCATGCCCACAGAACCAGTAGTAAAAAAATTTGAATCCCACCACTGAATTGACCCCAACATTTCTGTTGTTAAGGAAGACAGCTGTGAAGTGAGTTTCACCCCATTTGATGGTTTTTCTTGTTGTTAAGAAAATTGCTGCTCTTTTTAAGTTAGTAGCATGGTTTTTAAGTGAATCCAGCTTCCCCATTGACTGTGTTTATCAGAAGTTTGCAAAATGGGATCACATGACAATTATGTCCTAAATATGAGTCAGTTGCCAAGCGTCTGAATTTTGATCACGTGGCCATGGGGATGCTGCAGTGGTTGTATGTGTGTGAAGAACGGTCATGCATCACTTTTTTTCAGTGCTGTTGTAACTTTGAACGGTCACTGAACAAACTCTTGTAAGTTGAGGACTTTCTAATAAATTAAAAGAAGGCTGTGGGGAGACATGACAGCTAGAGGTGCTATTCAGCAGGTTCCGACCAGTTCTAGAGAACCAGTAGTGGAAATTTTGAGTAGTTTGGAGAACCAGCAAATCCCACTTCTGACTGGAGATTTTACAGTATCCTTCCCCTGCCACGCCCACCAAGCCACACCCACAGAACCGGTAGTAAAAAAAAATTGAATCCCCCTACTGATGACAGCAATACTGCAGATCCTGTTATGGGGAAGAGGTATGAACAAGCACTAGAGCAGGAGGGTCAAACTCAAGGACTGTGGGCTGAATCTGGCCTGTGGGGTAGTTAAATCCATGGGGACACCCTGGAAACAGCAAAGGACTGGCCAGCAATGCCGCTGCCAGCGAAAATGGAGCTCCATTTTTGCAGAAAATACGACTGCTCCAAACTCGATTGCATAAAATACGGCTTCAGCAACAGAGTGGTCAACACCTGGAATTCACTCCCTGATCCGTGGTTACATCCTCAAACCCCCAAAACTTTAACTTTAAACTGTCTACTGTGGACCTCATTCCCTTCCTAAGAGGTCTGTAAGGGGGCATGCATGAGTGCACTAGCGTGGCTACTGTCTCTGTCCTACTGCTCCCATTTATTCGTACTCATTTATTATGTATATACTTATACCTGTTTATATGATACTTGATATGTTTATATGTTCTGTTCATACTTATACTTGTTTTCTCGTACATGGTTGACAAATTAAATAAATAAATAAACAAAAAGTAAATAAACTTAAGAAAGTAAAAAAGCAGGGATCGTCGGAATATAAGGGCTCAAGTGTCAGGAACTGAATGCATGGGTGACACAGCTCCTAAAACCATTCTAAAAGCCAAATGGGAAGTAAAATAACAGAACAACTGAGCTAGAAGAAGTTCCTTACCCCAATCCCTCTCAAAAAGCTGTTTTTAAGGATGTGTGTTCTTCTGATTCCACTTCATCTTGTTCTATCCTTTAACAGATAACAGATAATCAGAGTTGGAAAGGACCTTGTAAGCCATCTAATCCAACATCCCACCCAAGCGAGAGACCCTATACCAGTGGTAGGGAACCTTGGCTCTTTTATCACTTATGGACTTCAACTCCCAAAGTTCCTGAATGAGCTATAAAAAGTTCCCCATCCCTGGCCTACTGGTTTTTCAGTTGTGAGGGAAATCAATTTTTGATTTGAATGGGATTGTTCAATATACAAATGTCCTAATTTTTGACTTGAATGATCAATATTCTTTATATGTCCTACATTTGTATATTAAACAGTCCCATTCAAGTCAAAAATTGATTTCCCTCACAACTGAAAAACCACTAGGCCAGGGATGGGGAAACTTTTATGGCTCACTCAGGAATTCTGGGAGTTGAAGTCCATCAGTGATAAAAGAGCCAAGGTTCCCTACCGCTGCCCTATACCATTTCTGACAGGTGGCAGTCCAAACTCTTCTTGAAAGTCTCCAGTGACGAAGCTTCCACAACTTTCGAGGGCAACTTCTGTTCCATCGATTGATGGTTCTCACTGACAGAAAGTTTCTCCTTATTTCCAAGTTAAATCTCTCCTTGTTCAGTTTCCATCCATTATTCCTTGTCTGGCCTACAGGCGCTTTTGAAATTAGCTTGACCCCTTCTTCTCTGTGGCAGCCTTTCCTGGTCAGGAACCCGTCTTCAAATGTGCTGAACAAAATCCAGCCTTAACAATCATTCATTGAAGACATGGAAACAGGGAGGCCCTTAGGTTTGGTTTGAGGACCGAGAAATTGGCCATCTCTTGGTAGCCTTGTGGCTTAATTCTAAATATGTTGTTGTTGTTAGCAACGAAGGAATGTTTTTCCTAGAGAAGTGTTGAGCAAGGTGGTGGTATACGGTAGGATGCAAATATTTCAGGAATTCAATAATGTACAATTTTAGTTTATATATGTTCTACCAGTTAGCATTATAAATTGTGCTGTCTAAACCAACAGTGCCATCTACAGTGCCTTGTACATGACGCTGCTGCTGAGAACGGAAATCCTTGGTGTTATTTTTTAATAAGCTTCCTTTTCAAAAGAAATTAGAGCAAGCCAATTGGTCTTTAAAGCTAGTTCAGATTCTTTCGCCTCTTCCACCAACCAAAGTGACATTCAAATCAGGCTTGTTTATTCTCTTTGTGTGATTAATTCTAGGTTTGCCATTCATGGGAAAGCAAACAACAACAACAACCCACAACCCCAGAATGGACAACAGCAGCATTACATAATCAGCAATGAAATATCATACTAAGATAAAGGTAAAGGTTCCCCTCGCACATACATGCTAGTCATTTCTGGCTCTAGGGGGCAGTGCTCATCTCCGTTACAAAGTTGAAGAGCCAGCGCTGTCCAAAGATGTCTCCATGGTCATGTGACCGGCATGACTAAACTCTAAAGGCGCATGGAATGCTGTTACCTTCCCACCAAAGTAGTCCCTATTTTTTTACTTGCATTTTTACATGCTTTCCAACTGCTAGGTTGGCAGAAGCTGAGCTCCATTATGCGACACTAGGGATTCAAACTGCCGTACTGCGACCTTTCTGATCGACAAGCTCAGCGTCTTAGCCACTGAGCCACCACATCCCTACAATGTCATACTACACAACCATAAAAGTAAAAGATTATCTGTGGCAGAGAAACAAGTTCTCCTTCAAGGATATCTGTAGGGCATGTTTCCGAGAAGATCAAGATGTCATCCACAATTGAAGATACATCCATTTCTTATGTGTGACACCTGATTGACACCCCACTTCTCTTTAGAGGTGACCTCATTCTCTCTTCTTTCTCTGCCAGGTTCTGAGCTTCTATGTTTCTGGAACAAATAGATTGATTTGCTGGTCTTCATCAATCGGAATGAGACAACTCACTATGACCAACTTGCCATGGCCAACTTGCTATTGGACAATTCACCATGGCCAATTTCCAGTGGCACAATTTAACAATTCAATTTAATTATTTAAAATAAATTAAAATTATTTTAATAATTATTTAAAATGAATTAAACATTGTTTTAATTTTTGTCATTCCCATTTCATTCTGTCTCTCCCTTTGCATCCTTTCTTTAATGATTCTATTCTGCCATTTTTTTTGATATTAGTGTAACTCTGGCCCCACAGCGAGTTGTCCCACAGTTGGCCATGGTAAGTTGTCCTTTGGCGAGTTGGCCACGGCAAGTTTTCAATGGCAGGTTTGTTGTGGCCGCTTAGCCACAGCAAGTTGGCTGTGGTGAATTGTCATAGACCCTAATAAATACCCACTACATTGGGAATTCATAGAAATAAGGGTTAAGCCTTTATACGATTTGGAAGAAGCTGTTTGCGGTTCACTTGAGGGTAAGCCTTTAGCACCTTTATCTTTTATTAAAGCAGCCCAACTTTTTTCAGTCCGCTATGAGCATCTGGAAGACAATGTGGCTGTTTTAAAGAGTCAATCAATTAAACTTAATGTCATTTCCAAAGCTTTCAGTATAAACCTGGAAAAAAAACTTGATAGTTAAATAGTAGGGAGCTGCTTAGCATTGCATGGGTCTGATAGAAGCTAAAAAGGAAATATGGGTTATGATTACCTTATACTGCATTTAGATTTTAAAATTCTCAGTGGTCTTTAATACTTTAAAGACTATGCTTTCTTCTAACAGCTCATATTCCAATTCAATATTCCTTAATAAATTTTGTTCCCTACTTTGCTGAATGCTAAACTACCTTGCTTGCCATAAAAATGTTTAAATGTGTGTGTGTGTATGTGTGTGTGTGTGTGTGTGTAGACATACACACACACACATTTATTGAAGATTTTAATTACAGTAATAAAGTCAGAGGAAGGGAAGGAGGGAGGGAAGGAAGGAAGGAAGGAAGGAAGGAAGGAAGGAAGGAAGGAAGGAAGGAAGGAAGGAAGGAAGGAAGAAAGGAAGGAAGGAAGGAACTATTCCCTACTTTTACTTCTAAAAACCATAATCATTAATTCATTCAAATATTGTTACAGAATTTGATTGCTCTTCAATTCTTTTTTTGTCTCATGACAAAGGCTTTTTCAAGGCATCTTTGTGGAGGTGTCTTTTTAACAAGAAGCTGTCTGGAGCATTTATGGGAAATCTGAAGTCCTCTGTTGATCCAGGAAGGTTTCAAAGTCCAGTTTGCTCATTTTTAGTTTCTGGAACAAAAATTGTTGGTCAATGGATATTTTTCCCCCTTTAGTCCTGGGATTTTCTATTCTATCTAAACCTAACTTTATTTAGCTTTTTTCAAGATCAGCCAAAATTTGGCAGGTTTACTTTCATGACTGTAATAATGATGTTACTAGTCTCAATTTAGTCGAGGAAGACTGCAGCTACAGATCTGTTAAATCATACTCAACTATGCCCAGAGCTAGAAAGAAGAAACAGTGCTAATTTTTACTTATTGCAGTTTTGAAAGATGACATAAATAGATGCAACTAGAAAAACTAATTTATTTGATGAGAATAAAAGAAAAATGAAAATGACTGCATAAATAGATCTAAAAGTAGAAACAAAACTAATTTGTACAACGGTGATTTTGAGTTTCAAGCCTGTAGAACAGTATATTCCTCAAGAACTATTGTGTTACGGCACAAACTGTCTCATCAAATTATGCATAATTATTTTTCATTTGCTACACTAATACATAAAGTTGGATGAAAACAAAAAGAGACAATTGAAACAACATCTTGAATGTTTGAGGAATATTAATGCCACATTCTTGGCACAGACATCTGTCGATCAGAAATCGAATGAAAGTGAACATGTATTATATTTCATTGTCCATGAAATCCCTGCATAAAGAAAGGTAGCTTGTCAGATTGAAGGTTTCCAGGTTAGCCTAGCATGGCCTTTAAAAAGCTAATATATGAAAAAATTCTGCATTGGCAGCACTACTAATTAGGGTGAAAGATTTCAATTTCACCATTCAGATTTCTTCCGTTTACTAAAATATGGCTGATGGATGCAAAAACTAAAGCTATAGCAGTTCAGAGGTATTTGCGCCGTCTATTTTATGTTTATTAATGCTACAATAAATATAACATTTGATCCTGCAGCAGCAGAGTATATGCTGAGCACTCAGCAAATTAATGAGGCCGCATGAGCTGCTGATATTTTTATTTTTTGCAATCTAATAGAACAGATAATTCTCCATTAGGCTTAACCTGCACGATACCTAAGAGTCTTTCCATTTAACAGTAAATAAATATATTTTAATTATTGATAGCAACGTGTAAAAAAAGGGCATGGCATGAAGCCAATAATAAAGAGAGTGCCATCCTGCTTGCCATCCAACACAACATGACTTTGAATTATTTTCAGCCTGCATTTCCCTTATTTTCAAAAATCTGAATGTATAGATTTGAACAGCAGCAGATATGCATATGAGCTAATTTAGTAAGAAACAAAAAAGCCAAGATTATGAAATGGCATAAATGTTATAGCCAGAGTCACTTAACTTGGGCAGTCATATGAATTTCTTTAAGAAATAAATACTCTGCAAATATTATATGAGGCAAAGAGTAAAAATGTATTTCTATCCAAATATTCCTGGTTTTCTATATGCATAGTAGTTGTATCTATGCCTTTAAAGTAGTTGATTCATAGCAATTGCCCCGACAAGTCTCTGCAGTTTTGTTGGCAACATTTTAAGATGTGGCTTGCCAATGCTTCCTTTCAAGGGTTGAGAGAAGAGGACTGACCCCGAGTCACCCAGTTAGGAGGTTCTTGGTGGTCTCTGAGTTGGTTGTTTTCTGGTGGGTGATTCAAATAAGAAGGAAGAAGTAAACAGTATCCCAATCAAAGGAACTGTCAAATAAGCTAACAGTGAACAGCCCAGGGATGCAGTGGCTCAGTGGCTAAGACACTGAGCTTGTCAATCAGAAAGGTCAGCAGTTTGGCAGTTCGAATCCTAGCCCACATAATGGAGTGAGTTTCCGCTACTTGTCCCAGCTTCTGCCAACCTAGTAGTTTGAAAGCACGTAAAAATGCAAATAGAAAAATAGGGACCCCTTTGGTGGGAAGGTAACAGCGTTCCGTGCACCTTCATCGTTTAGTCATGTCGGATACATAACCACGGAGATGTCTTCGGACAGCACTGGCTCTTTGTCTTTGTAATGGAGATGAGCACCGCCCTCTAGAGCCAGAAATGACTAGTACCTATGTGCAAGGGGAACCTTTACCTTTAAACCGTCCAACCAAAGAATCACCAAGACCACTCGCACCAATACTGACAGGCCAAGCCACCATATATAAACTGAGAGCAAACCCCATGCCTTACTAGCATTGATGATGTAACCTAGTTTGGATAATGAAATATCTGCAAGAATGCAATCAAGCTCAGAGAGCACCATTATTTCAATCTTGCACTACAAATATTTTCCTCTATCAGTATCGCACAGTTGGCTTTGTGCCTAAGTCAGGAAAGAATGCACAGTCTACTGGCTTCTATCCCAATGCCTTTAAACCACTACACCAAATCAGGCTCTCATTCCTGAACTATGCACACCACTATCCTTTGTGATTTTCCATTAAAGAGTTGGAGGTGTGGACATTAGTAGTTGCCCTTGGTGGGTACAGAGGGGGGAGGAAAGGGGAAGGGGGAAGGAGGGAAAAGAAGGGAAGGGGGAAGGGAAAAGGAAATGGAAAAAGGAAGGGGGAAAGGAAGGGGGACAGGAGAAGGGGGAAGGGGAAAGGAAGGAAGAAGGGGGAAGGGAAGGCAAAAGGGAAGGGAGAAGGCAAAAGGGAAGGGAAAGGGGAAAGGGAGAAGGAAAGGAAAAGAAAATAAGGAAAGGAAAATAAGGAAAGGAAAGGAAAGGAAAGGAAAGGAAAGGAAAGGAAAGGAAAGGAAAGGAAAGGAAAGGAAAGGAAAATAAGGAAAGGAAAGAGAAACGGAAAGGGAAAGGAAAGGATTCCCCTCTCAGGGCAAAATTCTCTTTGGAGTCTGGTTTATAAAATCCTGATTATAAAATCCTGCTATGACCATTTGTGTCAGCTGTCAATTCTGATTGCCTTCCCTGCATGGTAACATAAAGATGAGCTGCATCCTGTTGTGAAAATTCACATAAGTTGTAAGCATTCGCGAGACGTGACACAAACCCCACCTGAGAGTAGTAGGAGTGTTCATCAGAGTCAACTTCATGCAGGCCTTTCCCTCCAAAAGCAGCCCATGATGGAAAGGCTGAGGGGAAAGGTTACAGAGTTGGCAGAACGGAAAATGAGATCACCTCAGAGCGTCATGCTGGAGCTGGTTTATTATTGACAGAACTACCTCACTTTCCAACTGCCTGAAGCTGGGAAGTAGCAGCTGTAGTGGTATGTGGGAATGACTTTGGCAGACAGGAGGGAGAGCAACAGACTGGACAACCAGCATATTAAAAATGTCTCTGTACACAGAAAAAGAAGAGTGTGTGGGAAACATTAAAGAAAGACACTCCCTAGTTTACCGGACAATAAAAGGAAAGGAGAAGAGAAATACTTTCACCCTTGCAAGAAGTGATGGGATGCTGCCGGTTCGCACCGGTTCTTATGAACCGGTAGCACCAGTTGAGCAGTTGGCCCCGCCCACCCTCCCCCGCCCTTTCCTGTGCTTTATTTCCTTGTTTTTGAGCTCAGCTGATTTGCGTGGCACAGCCGCACCTCAGCTGTTTTACTCACCAATGCTGAATACAAGGTCAGTTTTGAACCTTAAAATCGGTGGTTTATTGACGTTGTGCACAGGCGCAAAGCATTCTGTCAGAGAACCGGTAGTAAAAAAAAGGGGTGAATCCCACTACTGTTTCTGCAAACATAACCTACAGAGCTAGTATTTAACAGAACAGAATAACAGAAATGAAAAGGACCTTGGAGGTCTTCTAGTCCAACCTCCAGTTCAGGCAGGAAAAGCTATTTCAGACAAGTGGCTGTCCAGTCTCTTCTTAAAAGCCTGCAGTGATGGCACACCCACAACTTCTGAAAGCAAGCTGTCCCACTGATTGTTCTCACTGTTAAAAAAATTTCTCCTTAGTTCTAGATTGCTTCTCTCCTTGATTAGTTTTCATACATTACTTCTTATCCTGTCTTCTGGTGTTTTGAAGAGTAGATTAACTCCCTCTTCTTTGTGGCAACCCCTCTAATATTGAAAGACTACTATCATGTCACTACTAGCCCTTCTTTTCATTTAATGAGACTTACCCATTTCCCGCAACTCTTCTTCATGTGTTTTAGCCTCCAGCTCCCCAATCAAGTTTGTGGTTCTTCTCTGCACTCTTTCCAGAGTTTCAACATCTTTGGGGCAACCAAAACTGGATGCAGTATTCCAAGTGTGAACTTAACAAGACATTATAAAGTGATATTAACACTTCACATGATCATGATTTTATACTTCTGTTAATACAACCTATGACTGCATTGGGGTTTTTTGGCAGTTGCAGCACACGGTTGGCTCATATTTAACATTATTTGACATAACTAGCATTAAAATAGTTTGCCTTTATCCCTCATTAGTCCACCTCCCAAAATGACAATCAGGGAAAATAATTCAGATTCTGATCTGTATCTGTCCTTGGATTAGAAATTATGCCTACATCAGAAGTGGAATTCTACTAGTTTGGCCCAATTCGGCCGAACCGGTAGTTCCGAGGATCATCTGTGAGTGAACTGGTTTTCTTTGACAATCAGCTGCTGGGCCCTCCTATCCAACCCAGCTCTATACTGAACTTTATTTGCTGATTTTGAAACTCAGCTGCTTCGCGCAGCACAGCGGATTGCCGGATGTCAGCTGTTGAAGACACAAGGAGAGTGTAGGATTGCAGGAGAAGGCTAGTATCAAACCCTCGGCACATACACAAAGCATGCCCACCAAGCCACACCCACAGAACTGGTGGTAAAAAAGGTTGAATCCCACCACTGTCCTACATATTACACTAATAACTAGAGCATACAAAATATTTGCTAGACCAATACTCAAATACAGCTCTTCAATCTGGAACCCACATTATGTATCTGATATTAGCACAGTTGAGAAAGTCCAGAAATATTTCACAAGAAGAGTTCTCCACTCCTCTACCCGTTGCAGAATACCTTATGCCACAGACTCGAACTTCTAGACCTAGAAAACCTAGAACTACGCCGCCTCTGGTCATCTAAATATAGTATATAAAATCATACATTGCACTGTCCTATCTGTCAATGAATACTTCAGCTTCAACCATAACAACACAAGAGCAAACAATAGATACAAACTCAAGGTTAATCACACCAAACTTGATTGCAGGAGATACGACTTCAGCAACAGAGTGGTCAATGTCTGGAATACTCTACCTGACTCTGTGGTTTCTTCCCCAAACCCCAAAAACTTTAACCTTAGACTGCCTACTATTGATGTCACCCCGTTCCTAAGAGGTCTGTAGGGGGCGTACATAAGCGCACCAATGCGCCTACCGTTCCTGTCCTAACGTTTCTTTTTATTTTTTCTTATTTTTCTTATATGTATCCATGTATTCATAACTATGTTTTTACTTATACCTATTATCTTGAAAGCAATTGACAAAAATAAATAAATAAAAATAAAAAAACATTTATCTCACTGTTTAAAAGCAAGTGTGTATCAAGCCCAAAACTGACATAAGTGTAGCCATTTTAGTTAGGCTTAGTATATATTCTTTTTCTTATCTTCTCATTGGCAGTTATGGGGGGAAGGGTTTTGGGCTTGCCACATTCCTAAAGGGGGAGGAGTGGAGATAGAGAGAGTTGTTTAGGCTAGGTGATTCTTTTTCCCGTGGGAAAATGAGCTGTCCGTGCTTAGGCCCCTTGAGGTGGAGATTTATGACATCAAGTAACCTTTAATTACTTCTATTGGAGAATGTGACTTTTGGGGGTTGTTTCTAACTTCTAATATTGTGGGGTAATTTTGGGTTGTGTCAGATCTGGAATTACCACGGACTTTGCCAATTTGATGTTTTCCTAAATAAAAGAATTGTTTTGGAAGATGGACTTTGTTTTGTTTTGTTTTTAATGGATTTCATCACTTGGAAACCTGACAGTGTGCATGCGCGCATGCTCGTGCGTGCGCGTGTGCGCGCGCGCGCACACACACACACACACACACACAGGTTCCTCTTCCTCTTTGAATTCTGACTTCCTAAATAAAATAAATCTGTCATGTTTCTTTTGGCAATCTCAAATCTACACTCTTGGCTGGCTACCAAAACAGACAACAAACATTTTGACCAATTATTGGGAGGAAAAGAAGAAGAAGAATGCATATATTATTGTCAGAACAGTGTAGATATATCATCTCTTCAATAATGCATGGGTTATGAATAAATAGCAAGTGACAATTTGGATCACTCCTTTTTGGCGGGGGGGGGAGGGTGTTATAAAGCATGACGTTTCTGTGCAAACAGTTCATGAATATAGAGAAGAAAAGATTTTAATGAAATGAACCAGGAGTCGGAAGGAAAAAGAAAGCAGGATGAATAAGGAGTTTGATTTTTAGCAGATTAGAAAACACAGAAGGCTGATCTTTATGCTAACCAGATCACACATGAAAGCATCTGCAGAAGTCTTATTGAAATCTCAGGGATGGTTCCAAATTATTTTATTATATTTGCTTTTAAGTTTAGTACAGTTGACATGCAAGATTCTTTCCAGAGCCATCCAAAAGATTTTTTTAAAAAAAGAAAAATATAGATTGATGCTGCATTGCATAAGGCCCAATGTTTACCTCCTTTCTTTTGAAAAGGTGGATAAAGGTACAAATTGTGAACTAATCCCACCAAAGGGATCAGGAACAATTACAGGCAATCCTTGACCTACAATGGTTGCTGAAAACCTAGCAAAGGGTTATCAAACTCATGTTGTCACGGCAACATCACATGACGTATCGGAACTTTTTCTCCCTTCGTTAAACCAGGTGTAGGCATAACCAGCCATGTGATGCATCCAGACTGTGGGCCTGAAGTTTGACAGCCCTGAACTAACAGTTTGAAAGCATGCAGATACGAATAGATAAATAGGTATCACTTTGGTAACAGCATTCCATGCCCCTCAGCCAGAGGTGGGCTGGGGGTTTGCAGGGGTTTCGGAGAGCCCCTACCTAAGATTCTGTGCAGTTCAGAGAACCCCCAAATCCCACTCCTGGCTGGCCCAGCCCAGCCCTCCCAGGAGTCACCACGCGGCCTGTTTTGGATGAAATAGAAGACAGCTGTTGGAGGTTACTCCAAAGAGATAAATATCCACCTCAGACCACCTGCATTCAGGCCATAATTTCCAGCAATGATAGCTCCTCTGTCTCTCTGTGTGTGTCTAGCCTGCATTAGAAACAGGGAGAAAAGCACCTAGGAGGCCTGTTCGAAATAACTTGTTTTGTGAAGGATTCAGACAAATGGGAATTTGGGAAAAGAAGCAGGGCTGGGCTGCTGGGGGTTCGCAGGGGTTCAGGAGAGCCCCTAGCTAAGATTCTGTATAGTTCAGAGAACTCCCACTCCTGTCTGGCCCCATCCACCCACCCCACCCTCCCATGAGTCCCCACGTGGCCCATTTTGGATGCAGGTAAGTGCAGGGCACACGCAGAGGCTCAGGGAGGGTGAAAAACAGGCCACACAGAAGTTTGGGAGGCCAGAAATGGGCCCATTTCTGGCTTCCAGAGAGGGTCTAGAACCTGGGGAGGCCATTTTCACTCTCCCGGAGGCTCAAGGAAAGCCTCTGGAGCCCAGAGAATTCAAAAACACCCTCCCCTCACTGTGGTGTAGGAGGCCAACTAGACCACGCCCATCATGGCCATGGCCATCCCACAACTGGGCAGAGAACCCATTCCTGAAATTTTTGAAACCTGACCTCAGCGAATAATCATGCTGGCCACATGACCATTTTTATTTATTTTTATTTTTTTTTAATTTATTTTATTTGGTTTGTCAATTGCTTACAAGATAATAGGTATAAGTAAAACATAATTATGAATACATGGATACATATAAGAAAAATAAAATATAAAAGAAATAATAGGACAGGGACGGTAGGCACGATTGGTGCGCTTATGCACGCCCCCTACAGACCTCTTAGGAAAGGGGTGAGCTCAACAGTAGACAGTCTAAGGTTAAAGTTTTTGGGGTTTGGGGAAGAATCCACAGAGTCAGGTAGAGTATTCCAGACATTGACCACTCTGTTGCTGAAGTTGTATTTCCTGCAATCAAGTTTGGTGCAATTAATTTTGATTTTGTATCTATTGTGTGCTCTTGTATTGTTATGGTTGAAGCTGAAGTATGGAACTGTCTTCAAATAATGCTGGCTCCCTCAGCTAGGAAATGGAGATGATCACTACCCCCTAGAATTGGAGATGGATGGGAAAAGGGAAATCTTTTCCTTTCATTCTTCTCTAGCGTCTTCTCACCTTTGGACAAGCGATAAGGAATCTAATGAAAAGGTCATGTTAATTCTATAGCCAACAAGCCTTATTTTGAACAGTAATACATTATCTGTGCTGCGTGCATGACTTTCAACAGAGTGGCCAGTGAGCGAAACAGGAAGATAAAGCTCTCTTGTATGTAACTGTTGTTTAGGGCAAATTTGTCCTCTGTATATCAGGTGAGGAACTTTTCAGTGAACTGAAGGAGGGGAAAGAGTCACACTGACAGCTGCAGGCAAATCAGTGACGATCACGTTGAAGTGAGCTGAGTTTCTTTTGAACGCACTGTAACTGACTTTGGAGTAAGTCTGCCTGCAAAGAACAGCCCTGGATAAATTTGACTTAGCGGTTAACACAACACGCCCTTGTAAGTCTTTTGCAAACAGTCTACATTTGAGAACGGAAGCCCCAAATTACATGGAATTTGTACAATTTTAATTCAGAAGTGGGCATCACCTTTACAAGCTTGATGATGAGCCTTAGTAAGACCACACCTAGAGTACTGCAACTAGTTTTGGTCACCACACTCTTAAAATGATATTGAGACTCTAGAACAGGAGTCTTCAAACTTGACAGCTTGAAGGCTTGTGGGCTTCAACTCCCAGAATTTCTCCTCCAGTCATGTTAGCTCAGGAATTCTGGGAGTTGAAGTCCCACAAGTCTTAAACTTGCCAAGTGTGAAGACCCTTACTCTCGAAAGAGTGCCGAGCAGAGCAACAATTAGGGGATTGGAGGCTAAAACATACAATGAATGGTTGCAGGAACTAGGCATGGCTAGTCTAGTGAAGAGAAGAGAAGGACCAGGGGAGATATGATAGCAGTCTTCCAATATTTGAGGGGCTGCCACAGAGAGGAGGGGATCAAGCTATTTTCCAAAGCACCCAAAGGCCACATAAGGAATAACGGATGGAAACTGATCCAGGAGAAATTCAACCTGGAAATAAGGATAAATTTTCTGACAGTGAGAATAATCAATTGATGGAACAGAAGTTGCCTTCAGAAGTCATGGGAGCTTCATCACTGGAAGCTTTCAAGAAGAGACTGGACTGCTATCTGTCAAAAATGGTGTAGGATTTACTTGGGCAGGGGGTTGGACTAGATGACCTACAAGGTCCCTTCCAACTCTGTTAATCTGTACATATAAGAAAAAATGAAGTGGTGCCAAGGCACAAGATGTAAATGGTTGCTCACCTAACCTTTCTTAGTTCTTGCAACCGTTTACATATCATTCAAAGTTAAGCAAAAAGACACACATGAATTGGACCTTAATTATGAATTGTGACATAATGTTCTCTGTAAGGCAAGCACGATAATGCTACTGGAGCTGCATGGCTCACAAAACATGGCATTAGAGCTCTCTCCTTCAGACCATCAACCGAGTTTGCAAATTGCATAACTCGCTTAATTCCTGTTTTGCAACAGTGTTCCTACTCACTGCATAAAGCTCATTGGTTTTTCAGAAACTGTCACAGATCGCTAACAATAGCTGTCATTGAGAAAATAATCCTAGGCAATTTTCTACTAGATAATTCAGCCTACCGTGTTATCTTCTCCAAAGGAGTGAAAGGGCATCACCACAGGAGGAAGAGATTATATGTCAGCCCCAGCACCGGTTTAAAGGTAAGGAGCCTATATCCCATCAACAGCAAAATAAGCCAGTAATGGTCAAGTTTAAACAGCCTTTCCGATTTTTATCCCATAGGAGAGGTGGATATTCAGCAGGTTCTGACCAGTTCTGGAGAACCGATAACGGAAATTTTGAGTAGTTCGGAGAATCAACAAATACCACCTCGGAATGGACACACCCCCATCTATTCTCTGCCTCCCGAGTCCCAGCTGATTGGCTGGGTCTTCTTTTGTTGCCCTGCACAGGAGAACGGAGCTGGAAAGCAGGTTAATGGGGTGGGGAGGGAAAGGAGATTTTACAGTAATCTTACCCCAGGAGTGGGGAGGGAATGGAGATTTTGCAGTATCCTTTCCCTGCCATCCCCACCAAGCCACGCCCACCAAGCCACGCCCACAGAACTGGTAGCAAAAAATTTTGAATCCCACCACTATCCCATAGGGTATATAAATCTTATCTAAAGCCATCGAAGTTGGTAAGCTTGGCTTCTTCTTAAAGTAACAACGAAGTTCTGGTTTCCTTTTATTTGGTGATCATAAAGATCTACTTATCTAGAGACCAACAGATTCTTTTCACCATTCATGAATGGGAAAATCATTAATTTCAGAGTTCCTCCAAACCTAAAAAGAAGGTCACCAAAATATTAACCGGAAGCAAGTTTTGGGGAGAAGACCCTGAGCCAAACATATCTCCTTAGGGAATTCATTCCACAGCCAAGGAATGACAGGCTGTTCCCTTATTCAGCATATCTTAAAGTGAATATCTAGCTTCAGTTGCATACCCTGTACATGCCCAGAAGAGCCCAGCCCACCAAACGTCCGAGAAGGATATGTTTATTTATTTATTTAGTTTGTCAAGCATGTATGAGAAAACAAGTATAAGTATGAACATAACATATAAACATATAAGTATAAACGGGTATATGTATATTCATAATAAATGAGTATGAATAAATGGGAACAGTAGGACAGGGACAGTAGCTACGCTGGTGCGCTTATGCACGACCCCTTACAGACCTCTTAGGAAAGGAGTGAGGTCCACAGTAGACAGTTTAAGATTAAAGTTTTGGGGGTTTGAGGATGTAACAACAAAATCAGGTAGTGAGTTCTAGGCATTAACCACTCTGTTGCTGAAATCGTATTTTCTGCAATCGAGTTTGGAGCGGTTTATCTTGAGTTTGTATCTATTGTTTGCCCGTGTGTTATTGTAGTTGAAGCTCAAGTAGTCATTGACAGGTAGGACGTTGTAGTAGACAATTTTGTGTACCAAACTTAGGTCAGACTGTAGGCAGCGTAGATAAGATATCCTGGTTAATGGTGTCTGAATGTCCTAGGGATCCAGAAGAACAGAGTTGCACTCCCTTCATTTAATTTCAGCACAGATTATTATTTACCAAGATGACCAAACCAACTTCAGAAGCATCTACCAGATGAAACCATGAATCCCATAAATGCAGGAAATAATTTTCATCCCATTAGTATGGAGCAATGAGGTCACTACTTTCTTAATCACATTACCCAAGAACAAAATTCGAAGGTAATTTACAATTTCTAAGTCAAGGGGGGTATTTCCCCCCCCCCAGTAACTGCCACTTATCAGCAAATGGATACAAGTTCCATGTTCAGAGATGGTACTGATCACCTCTCTTCATCATGGGGTAAATCTCAACTTAGTTCATTTAACCATCCAGGAAGAACAAGGGTCGAACCTGATCTACCCACATATCTTATCCACATCATAAAGCTGGAAAGAAACCATCAAAATTTGCAATCTCATCTCCATTATGATAAGCACTGGAGTTCAAACAGACTAATCAACACTGTTTGCAAAGAACAATGACCATTGTTCACACCAAGCCTCATTGGCACTGAAAACTGAAATTATACTCCAGCCCCAGATTATTTTCCAGATGTAAATATATAGTTTCCAAATTTCAGAAATCATGTTTTAGAGATCTGCAAAGCACTTGCTCTATCCATGAGCTGCCTTTCTATCTCATGGACAGAAAGCTCCCCCCCCCCTCAAAAAATAATAATAATAATGAGAGGCATTCACTTAGGAATGAATTTTTCTCCATAATTTGTTATCCAAGGAAAACTGAGACAGAAAAGACACCATTAACAATCCAAAGACTGATCCATGCAATCTTCTGTCTTCCTTGTTCAACCACGAGGATTCCTTGGTGGTCTCTGAGCTTGGGTGTTTTCTGGCAGACATTTCATCATCCAAATTAGGTAACTTCATCACCCTGGCTGATGATGTTAGCTAGCTGATATCATGAAACATCTGCAAGACAACAACCAAATTCAAAGACCCCCAAGGAACCCTCATTTCAATCCTGGACTTCAAATATTCTCCTTTATTGTTCAATTGTCTTAAGCACCAACGTCCTTCCCATCAAGATTTCCACTTTTTTTTGTATTACTTGTTTTTTCTTATTAAAAAAATATATCATTGAGAGGTGATATTCAGCAGGTTCTGATCAGTTCTGGAGAACCGGTAGTGGAAATTTTGAGTAGTTCGGAAAACCAGTGGTAACCTTCCCCCAGGAGTGGGGAGAAAATGGAGATTTTACAGTATCTTTCCCCTGACATGCCCACCAAATCATGCCCACAGAACTGGTAGTAAAAAAAAAAAATGAATCCCACCACTGATATCATTGTGTGAACAGCATAGTACCAGGGTACCTTACATTTTAAAACAAATATGACAATATTGTTCATATTCAATACAGTTGACAATCTGATAAATTTTCAGATTAATACACATATATTCTTTGATTACACACCATTTCAGTATTTTATTTTTATGTCAATCTCCATGTTCTAAATATCCCTCTTTTTCTATGGGTGGAATATTATTAATCATATTTGTAATGTTTAACAGATTTATATTATCCCAATAATAATTCACTAATTTATATTGAGTTATAATCTTCCATTATTTATCCCTTTTCTAATTTTTAATTTTGCCACTATTATGTTTAAAAAATATCCCCTTTCTAATCACATTTTACAACTTAATGACAGATAAAATAATTGTTATCATATTTACATTTGACAAGTTACATAATTCTAATAATAGTACAGTTGTCTCTATATTCTTCACATCACTCCTTTTACTATATTAATAGTCATATTTGCAGTGTTTGACAATTTATATAATTCTCATTACCATTCATAAATTCATATTGGTTTATATATGTGATGGCGAACCTATGGCACACAGATGGCACAAAGAGCCATTTGTGCGGGCGAGCGCCAGCCAAATTTATCTGCACTGTGCATGCGTGCACCTCCCAGCTGATTTTTGGTTCATTTGAGGCAGTTTTGGGCCTCTGCAGCCTTGGGAGGGCAAAAAATGGGCCTTCCAGAAATATCGGAAGTGCCTGTTTCCAACCTCCAGAGGGCCCCTGGAGCCTGGGGGAAAGACGTTTTCGGCCTCCCAGAGGTTCAAGGGAAGCCTCTACAGTCATTGAAGGCCGAAAAATGGGCCTGTTTTGGCACTTCTAGTATTTCAGCCTCCCGAGGCTGCAGAGGCTTCCCTGAAGCGTCTGGGAGGCCGAAAAAGGCCTCAAACGGACCAAAAATCAGCTGGGTGCAGATGGTGCAGGTGTGGTGCAGGTAAGGGGGTTGGGGGTGTTGTATGCACATGTGCAGGAGGGGGCGGGGTGCATTGCATTGCATTGTGGGTACCGGTGCATGCATGCTTTTGGCATATCACAACAAAAAGGTTCACCATCACTGGTTTATATTTTCCCATTATTTATTCCCTTTTTAATTTGCCACTATTATATTTCCACTTCTGAGAGATGAATTCAGCATCATACATGCAACAAGGTCTCATACATGCAATTCAAGTGAAAGGGGGTTAGAAGCACTTATTTCAACCCATCATTTCCAAGGCCCTTCTATACAACGGCTTGACTGCTTCCTGTGAGGAAGCCCTGCCTGGCACTTGAACTCAAAAGGCAGCCAGTGAATGTAAGAACTAAACTCCTGGTGTCTTTAGCGACGTCTTAATACCTGTTGGGAATAAGCAATGGCAGCAGCTACAGCTTTTCTCAGTGTTCCTTAATCTATTTGCCTTTGATGTTATAGAAAAACAAACATAGCGATGGACAGATATTTCCGCCACTGAAAAGCTGGCCACAGGGAACAGATGGTAGATTACTGGTGGGCACCAGATGAGTTGAGCCTCATATGTTTGAAATATTTGGTACCTGCATTTGAAGGATTTCTTTTTTTTTAACTTTCCACTCTAAGGACAGATAAATCTCACTGGACAATATGTTTGAGAAGTTTGCTTTACTGCCTGTTGGCAGATATATACAGGAATTAGGTACTTCAAATGTGTCATGAAAGCCACTTTATATAATAGAATGTAGAAAGTAAGGCTCAACATAAGGTCTGTTCTTTGGTGTAAATAAATTTAGCAACCAGTTGGAAAGGTGTATTCTCAAGAGCACTACTATTCTGTACATTCAGCAACCCATAAATCAGCCAGCTGTGCCTCGCTCCCTTTTTTTTTTTTTCGCTTTAGAGAGCAAATGAGTCACAATCAGACTTAAGAACTTTGCAAAGTAAATTTGAGAAACATAGGCCTATAAAATACGTTACCAACAAAGCCAAAACAAAAAAAGGATAACCTCCACCGGTAACTGACGAGAACTTACACACCGATGACTCTCTTGACAGTTTGATTCGTCTATCACACAACTTGATTGTGGCAGGTTTGAATTGTCAGGTGGGAATTCCAGGACTGACTTTGCGTAAGTTCAATTCGTTTATTTATCAGATCCATAAAACGGGGATTACTGGGAAAATTCAGATCCTTGGGAGTTGTTCCTCAAGACTCAGCTAGGGGTGGGATTCAAATTTTTTAACAACCGGTTCTGTGGGCGTGGCTAGGTGGGCGTGGCTAGGTGGGCGTGGCCATGTGACTGAGTGGGCATGGCTTCTTCTTATTTATTTTTTTTTTGCCTCCTGGGCCCCAGGGAAGCCTCCTGGGCAAAGCAGTAAGACAGCGAGGGGGATCCTGGCACAGCTGATCATCGGAACAGCTGATCGTTGGAATGGGGGAAAAGAAAGAAATACCTTAAAGAGTGACTGGATGGGGGAAAACATAGTCAGCGATGTCATGCATGCGCTATAAGGACTGACTGGGTGGGAAGAGAAGCGGAGGGGCGGGTGGAGAAGGGTGGGGCACGATTTGCCAGCTCTCCAAACTGCGCAGAATCATAACAACCAGTTCTATAAAACCTGTCCAAACCAGTAGAATTCCACCCTTGAGATTCAGTACTATCATTAACATTTGTTACTATCATTAACATTTGTTTGAAAATGTTGGGAATCTTCCAAATTCAGAGTCAAGGAACGGGGTGATGAGACCCAATCCTACTCTTGTTTCCCTTTGTTTTAAGCTACATTAATATCTAGATGCATAATTGAAGCTGCTAGTCAGAGTTTTTTCAGGTCCTTGAGAAGATGGATCGCCCTGTGGTTCAGGAGGTCAGAACATATGCTAAGCAAGGGCTACATACTTGAAACTCTTCTTTTTGTTAAGCAGAGTGTAAATATAGCCAGGAGAATCTTCATCTCTTTCACTCCATAAACAGACTTTATCCACTCTTGGACAGAGAAGTTCCTACTGATTTATACTTATAACCTGCAGGTTTACGGCAGCTATTGTAACTCACTCCACTTAGAGCTGACTTTGAATAAAACTTTGGCTAACTCAAAATACCACAGTGTGTCTTCACAGTATTCCAAAAATCATAGGCTCAGCTGCTGGCTCACTTTCAGATCTATTCAAAATGATGTGTTCCTTTGGCTCACACTGTTACAGCCATTATGCTCCTTAGATAAGTTGAATGAACACTAGTCACCCGCAAACCCAGCTTAATTTTTTTTTGCTCCTATTTGGATTGTGAGCAGTTGCAACCAAAGTCAAGGTCTTGCCTATGCTAGGTGTGCTGAGGTTGTACAATAGTGGACAAACAATCAAATAAAAGACAACAGTGTGTAGCAGCAGCCAAAATAACCAATACAATCCTAAATTGCATTAGCAATGGGATACAATCAAGTTCAGAAGAAGTACTAATACCACTCTGTAAAGCCTTAGTAAGACCACACCAAAATACTGCATCCAGTTTTGGTCACCACACTATGAAAAAGATGTTGAGACTCTAGAAAGAGTGCAGAAAAGTGCAACCAAGGTGATTAGGGGACTGGAGCAGAGGTGGTATTCCACAGGTTCTGACCAGTTGTGGAGAACTGGTAGCGGAAATTTTGAGTAGTTCAGAAAATCAGCAAATACCACCTCTGACTGGAGATTTTACAGTATCCTTCCCCTGCCACACCCACCAAGCCACGCCCACAGAACTGGTAGTAAAAAAAATTGAATTCCACCACTGGTCACTGGAGGCTAAAACATACAATGAACAATTTCAGGAACTGGGCCTGGCTAGTCTAATGAAGAGAAGGACCAGGGGAGACATGATAGCAGTCTTTGGATATTTGAGGGGCTGCCTCAGGCACCCAAAGGACAATAAATAATGAATGGAAACTGATCAAGCAGAGATTCATTCTAGAAACAAGGAGAAATTTTCTGACTGTGAGAGCAATCAACCCATGGAACAGAAGTTGCCTTCAGAAGTTCTGGGAGCTTCGTCACTGGAAGCTTTTAAGAAGAGACTGGACTGCCATCTGTCAAAAATGGTATAGAGTCTGCTTGGGCAGGGGGTTGGACTAGATGACCTACAAGCAGGGATGGGATTCAAATTTCTTAACAACTGGTTCTGTGGGTGTGGCCTAATTTGTGGGTGAGGCTTGGTGGTCATGTGACTGGGTAGGCATGGCTTGTATGCAAATATTATAAATATTTATGTAAATTTTGATTTTTTATTAAAAAAGAGGAACTTTTAAACCATGTTTGCAATGGCCGGGAATTTCAGGAAGCTGCATATTCATTTATTATAATATGTATGCCACTTATTCATTGGACAGGCAATTTCACTTCACTTTTTTCTTAATTACTGCAAACAACATATTCTAGGGCTCTTTATTTTGTAAAACCATGTAATGCAAACTTTATCTTTGTGTGTGCTTTCAAGTCAATCCTGACATCTTCCTGGAAACATCCCTGCAGTTTTCTTGGCAAGATTTCAGCAAGGATTTTCCACTGCCTTCTTCCTAGGGCTAGTGAAACAGTGAGTGGCCCAAAGGTCACCCAGCTGGCTTTGGGCCTAAGGTGGGACTGGGCACTAGGGTAAGGTGGGACTACAATTCAGCCTCCTTGTTTCAAGCCTGATGCCTTAACCACTACACCAAAATGGCTCCTAAGGAATGTATCTGGAGCCTAAACACACAGATAATCTCTTAATATGAAACAACTTGGGGCAGATGTTTCTAAAATCTACTTTACGTTGGATTCCACAATCTGAAAGCCTCTCAATAACCATGGCAATGGTGGTGGGGGAGAGGAAGGAAAAATAGAAAAAAAGAAACAAGATTTATATGACTCTCATATAGGTATAAGATTGCTTTAATGGTGAATAGAAATAGTTTGTAATTTCTCAATTTATAAAACAAAGTTTAATCCCAAATTCTACATTTCCGTGCCTGTCAGACAAGTCACACAGATGAACAGGTGTCTAAGCACCAGGTTATAACAAACATGACCAGACAATATAAGAGAGAGAGAAAGCATTAAAGAAATAACAAACCTTGGAATTCATGTATCAGGAGAACTCTTACATATGCTATCCTCTTTTATATCAATAATGCAGGATAGATGTTCTAAGAACAGACAATATAACTCAATTTTAAAAGAATATGAAATAAGAATAAAAAAAATAAAACTTCAACCTTGAGCAATATAACAAGCAAGCCATGCTACTGCTCCTAAGGTGAATATTCAACCTATATATTGTATATAATAACCATTAACGCCTTTCAGAAACAAAAGGGCATCGTCAGCACGCTAACCCCAATGATGCTGTTCACAATGTTCATGATCAGGCCCCAGTTGGAACCCAGAGGCGCCGAAGAAGCCATTGCCAGGGGGTGGGGGGAAGAAAAGATGTGAGGGAGAGCGGGCAGGTGAAACAGGGAAGGGAGCCTGGGAAAAGGGAGGGCAAGGACGGCAATCTACGCCCGCACGAAGCGCCAGATTGCGGTGGAGGAGAAGAGTCAGTGGGCCGCGTCGAGCACCAGCGTCCCACCAAAACAAGCTCTTCTTCTGCAAGCCGGCTCCAACCGCACATGTTCTCATTCCCCTGCTCTGTTGGCGCTTCTGGGATGCGACGCTCCATCTATGTGGAATTCTAAGCCTTCGCCTTGGTCTTCCCTGGTGACCCACTGGGAGCGATGATCAGGTTATTTTCCTGACCATTGCTAGCATCAGCAAAAAATATTGCTCTGAGTGGGTCGCCAGGGAAGACCAAGGTGAAGGCTAAGCATTCCACGTATAAAAGCACGCACGCACACACACCAGCCCTCCCAAAGCACCTCCGTGGGCAGCAGAAGCAGCAGACCTGGCTGCCTCCCGTTTGATGGCTGGGGCAGCGGGTGCTCCTGGCCCTGCTGCTTTAAGCACCTCCGCGTGGGCCATGAGCATACACACACACACGCACACACACACCACCTCAGCCCTCCCAAAGCACCTCCACTCCATGTTCAGCGGCAGCTGGGGCAGCGGGTGCTCCTGGCCCTGCTGCTTTAAGCACCTCCGCGTGGGCCATGAGCACACACACACACACACACACACACACCGCCCCAACCTTCCCACAGCACCTCCATTCCATGTGCAGCGACAGCTGCGGCAGCGGGTACTCCTGGCCCTGCTGCTTTAAGCACCTCCGCCTGTTTAAAGCAGGACCATGACTGCACACACACACACACACACACACACACACATACATACACACCGCCCCAATACTCCCAAAGCACCTCCACGGATGGCAGAGGTGGCCGATCTGGCCTCTTCCCGTTTGACGGCGCTGCTTATGGGCGGTGGCTGGGTCTACCGCCTGCCACGAGGTAAGGAGAATTGGGAGAGCACTGTGTGGTGGCTTAGCTGGACAGCTGAGCCCGGGGATGTTGGAGAGATCAACTAGGTAGGCTGGGCAAGGCCCAGGGAGTCCCGGGGACAGTGGGGGAAGGGCAGGCTTACCTGTGAGCAGGCAGATCGGCTCCGGGTTGCTTTTTTCAACTGCTCTTGCTGGGAGAGCCTCTGCCGGCAGAGCGAAAAGTTTACAAGGCCCCTCCCTTCGTGAAACGGCTCCTGGGCAGCAGAGAGAAATGGGATTCAACCGGGCTGCTTTTCTGCTGCCCAGGAGTGAAAGGCAGGCAGGAATGGCTGGCCTGGTGGGCAAAAGCAGGCTGCAGGCATGTTGCGCATGCACATGATGTTGCGCATGTGCAATAGGGACTGACTGGGCAGGAAGTGGAGAATTGAGCAGAGAGAGATGGGGCCAACCAGGGGGCCATTTTACCGGTTCTCCGAACTACCGGGAGCCCTAACTTCCGAATCTATAGAACCGGACAGAACCGGCAGAATCCCACCCCTGCCTACAAGGTCCCTTCTAATTCTGTTAATCTTTTAATTAAAAAACAAACTTAAGTATAGACTGTAAGGCATAAGGAGGTTGGCTTGTACTATTTTTTTTTCCCCTTTCTAGCTAAGTTCATCATTCGTCAACCAGTTCGCTGTTTTCAAATTCTGTATTTTCCTTCCTTCCTTGTATTCTACAGCTAGATTCCTTCCTTCCTTCCCTCTCTCCCTCTCCCCCCCCCCCCACTCTCTTTCTCTCTCTCTTTCCCAATTTAGCACCTGTTTTCCTGCTATGGGTGGAGAGAGAAAAGAAGCTGGGAACTCTGTCAGTTGGGAGTTATATTAATTATCATCTAGACAGAATGCATGACCATCTCTCTAGCTAAAATGGAGACCCTCAAATCTGGAAAGCAGATTTCTCAAACAGCTTCCTTTCAGGGACTGAAGTTTACAATGTGGAAAAATCCTACTGTGGAAATCTTCCAAAACAACAAGCCACTTCCTTCTCTCAATTCAGTGCAAATGCTTCTGAATTTTTAATGAAGGGCTCCTCTTATACTCCCTGGCCTCATTGTGAGTGTCTGTTGTCAGCAACACGTTTCATCTTGTAAATGCAGAATTCTGTCTTTGGTGCAACCAGAAATTGATGTCCGGTCTTAGGTCACAAAGTAGAAAGAGGAGATCCTATTTGTCACCAGATTCAGCCTACTCTCAAGATGGGGAGGAAAACCTAGCAATACACCCTGTTTAATTTCAATAAAGATTGAACTGCCATTTGTCAGAAATGGTATAGGGTCTCCTGCTTGTGTAGGGGGCTTGGACTAGATGACCTATATGGTCCCTTCCAACTCTGTTAATCTGTTATCTGTAATTTACAAAGAACAATAATTGCAAGGTTACAGATAAACAGAACTTAGTGGTGCTGCTACAAGATGTCTTAATAGTTATGGTGACTTTGGTTGGTTGATTATTTTAACAAGAGGTTCCAATAAAGGAGAATATTTGTAACTTAGGGTTGAAATGATGGGTCCTTCATGTTTGGTTGTTTTCTTGTAGACATTTCATTACTCAAACTAGATAACATCATCAGTGCTAGTAAGAAATGGGGTTTGCTCTCAATTGATATTCTAGCGGCTTACCCCATCTGTATTGGTGGAGATGGTCGGGCTGTTTACTATTAACTTGTTTGGCAGTCCCTTGATTGGGGCATTGTTAACCCCAATCAAGGAACATTATTAGAATATAATATATCATATATAATATTTATATATATATAATATTATATATATTAATTCTCTACTCCTGGAAGCCTGTCACTCTGACAAATCGGCCATCAACAGACACATAGACATAAACAACAACTACACTCTGTGCAAAAAAGACAATCAAAAAGTCAAAAAGGGCATATTTATAATTTTTTTGAATAATAATGTGTATTGGTGGTACATTGGACCTTTTCCAATATTGCACCAAAGAAATTTGTGTCACTGTTAGTAAATTTATGAATGCGCCGAAATGGAGAGGCTCATGCTCAAATTAAATGGGAAGGATGATTCAGAGTATTACCTGGTCTGGGATAAATGGTACAATTGAGTAGAACACAAGAAAAAGAACGTACAGAATAAATGAACCCAGGAAATATATTATATATAGGTTGTATATATTGAATGTATAAAATAATGGTTTCAATCTTCTCTCCTACTACATAAACACTATGAGGGATTTATTGATTAAATAATACAGTTATAATCCAATAATAATAGTAGAGTAATAGGTGTTATTTATTAATTAATATGTAATCTATAAGAGATAAGGAATACTTGCCAATTATTATTTATTATTGTTTACTATGAACTATCGAACCTAATATCAAATGTAATAGAAAGAAATATGTTTACTGATTTATTTGTATGTTTACTATTTTTTATTTCTGTATTTTTGTATCTTTTTAATCTTTTGCAAACAAAATTCATTTTAATAATTTTTTTAAAAAGCCAAAAAGGGAACAAAAAGACCAAAACACCTCCTCCACCAGCAATCAATATTCAGATGAGCATAGATGACCACCGAGATTAACATCAGACCAACAATCGAGAAGGAAACAATACCTCAATGAAGGAACTGCCAAACAAGCTAACAGCAAACAGCCCAACCAAAGAACCACCAAGACCACTCCCATCAGCACTGTCAGGATATGAAACAAGAATATAAATTGACAGCAAACTCCATTCCTTATCAGCATTGATGGTGTAACCTAGTTTGGATAGTAAAACATCTGAAAGAAAATAAATAAGCTCAGAGAGCACCAAGGGCTCCTTATAACAAGAGATTCCTTGCCAATTTGCTAGCGAATATCTGAAAAGAAGAAACATCTTCCTCACCCACCACAACTAAGGACAATGTGGTCCAAGCAGCTGGCCATAAAGAAAAGATTTCCAATTCTTACAAACCATGAGGAAAAAGTCTAACTCAACTGAATAAAGGCTTGGTATCTCTTTGTTTCCTGTGTGTTAATTTTGCTTTAAGATGTGGGCAGTCTCCCTTCAAAACCCAAGTTCTATACCTACTTGTGTCCAACATGTAAATAAAAATAGCAAATTGTGGTTTTGAGATAAATAAGTCAAAATATCAATACGTGACCTATGCTGTCTTTTTAAAGGAATCAGTCCTTGGGAAATGCTATTTCCCCCAACTTCTCCGTGCTGCGGTATATAAGGTTGACCTATCATCCAGCAGATGAGTGCTATTATTTATCCGGGAATTTTAATTCTAAAACAAACAGCAATATATTACATTCTTAATTTTAAGAATTCACAGAACAAAGTTCGGGTGTCTTTGGAGTGAACTTGTTTGACTAACCAAATTTGCAAGCTTACATGAATTGTAACCTCAAGTGGTTTTCACCGAAACACCGCAACTGGAAAATGTCATGGATGATAACGCAAAGACAGTTTGAAACTATGCCCTTTAGCATAGATAAATCCAGGTTACTTAAATGCTATTCAGAATATGCTGGGAGAGCTTTTCCTTGAGCTGCAGAGCAAAGCTTAATATAACTGCATTATTCCAGAAAACCAAGTAGCCCCTAGCTACCTCAAGAGATTGTAATCAAATTCAACCTTGCAATAGGCAGGAAGTACCACCCAACAACAACTAGGAATCCGGATGTTTAATAAACTCCGTTCTTAATCACAATAATTACTGAAGTGTCACAGGAGAGGAAGAACACAGGCCAATTATATTTTTAAAAGAAAAAGAAGTTGTCACAACTGTAAGACCTGAGTCCAACCCTCTATTTTAAACCCTGCAAGTCATTCTGAGAGTTTCCTGTCAGCAAATGACCTCTAGGACCTGCCCTGAATTAAGCTGCCCACTTTCTGTCTTTGCTGACACACATTGAAACTTTCTTTCCAACATCTTTCTTCCCAACATCCTCTGTTTCAGTCACACGTATTTGGCTAGTGGCTGTTCTATTAATACAAATATTTCACCTTAAGGCATCTGACTCATTGGGGACAATTATTTGCACTTTGCATCAGCCTCTGAGAGCTGCAGGCTGTTCATTATGCTGACTTTTATCTCTCTCCACCTTTTCCCAAATAGATAGATAGGCGCAACCAGGAAATCAACTTCACAGGAAGACTAGAATGACCTATATCAAGATTGGCTATAATAGCAGGACCTGTCTGATCATGTTGTACCTCCTCTCCTTCTTATACCCATGTGGGATGAGGGAGGCAACTATCTGAGCAGGTTCTGTGTAATATTTTGTTAAGGACTTTAAAAACATTTGAGTTCTTTTTTGTCTAGATAAGGGCTGTCTGTTTTGTATTTGAAATACTCACCTCCTATTGGTTACTGTTCCGGCGGGAGTTCAAGCCCCTGCCATTGGCTGGCGAGTCGCGGGCAGCCTTTAAAAGAAGGGCTGCCGTGGCTCCTTGGCATTCCGGACTCTGAAATAAAACAGAAAGAGCTGAATCACTTTTGTGTGTGCCTCATCTCTCCGCCGCCAAAACACTGGCGACGAAGGTGGGATCGAGACAGCACTAACTCGAGCGAGTGCATAGCGGCGGAGATCGAGCGGCAAAATGTCCGGGAACAATACACCACCCGAACAATTCAACCCTGCGAAAGAAGAATGGCAGTCTTATGTGGATCGTTTCCTCATGTTCCTGGAGAGCAGCGACCTGAACGGCATATCGGAACAAAGGAAGAGAGCGGTTTTTCTGACCCATTGCGGTCTGACCGTTTTCCGCATGGCGAAAGCGCTAGTGGCACCAACCGATGTTAAGACTTTAATCTGGCCCGAACTGGAAAAAATCCTGCGGACACACTACGCACTGACGGTCTCCTGTCTGATTAAGCGCCACGAATTCTATCTGAGGAACCAAAAAGAAGATGAAAGTATTGCCGATTTCGTGGCAGCCTTAAGGGACATCGGCGGTGAGTGCGAGTTCCTGAATTTCGACGAAGCCCTGAGGGACCGCATAGTTTTAGGGTTAAAAGATCCCATATTGCAGAGCCGCCTGTTAAACCGGCCCAAAATAACAGTGAAAGAAGCCATGGAAGAAGCCACAGCAGCCGAAGCTACCCAAAAATCGGCTGCAAAAATGAAGAAAATTAACAGGTCTGCGGGCTACAATACCAGAGAATCACCCAGACCAGAGGGGGAGAGAGAAAAGACTACCACACATCACGAAGACGTTGAAACAGAGACCGGTAGCGAAGAGGACGACGTGTGCCACCTGAAGGCAGGAAGGGACAAAAAAGAGCGGGCAAACAGAAGGTTCGAATTTGAATGCAACCGTTGCGGAGGAAACCACCCCCGGTCAGAATGCCGTTTTATTGACGCCATCTGCCGGAAATGTGAGAAGAAAGGGCATATCGCAAGAGTATGCAGATCCAGATCAAACTATAGCCCGAGACGGAAAGGAAGCCCACCTCCAAAGGAAAGAGAAAGAGAGAGAGAAAGAGAGAAAGACGAGCAGCCGTTGGAGCCTGGAAGGAAGGCAAAGGCGGAACAGAGAGTCAAATTATAGAAAGGAGGAAACACACCAAACGGTCATAATCGGCCACTCCAATACAAGAAATGTGAGGAAGGTCCACATTCAAGTAAGAATTGAGGAACAAGACTGTGTAATGGAGGTGGACTCGGGATCGTTCCTCTCTATGGTCCCATGGGCCACTATAAAAAAATTGATTCCAGATATTCAACGAAGCGAACTGGAAACTCAAAATTTAACACTCAAAGACTATCAAGGTAACAGAATACCTGTAGTCGGCGTCGGACACTTCCAAGTCACCTTCAAAAACCACACTGAAATTCTGCCACTGACCATAGTTGATCGGAACAGACCCAGCCTTCTGGGACTTGAATGGTTTGAGCCACTTGGAATCGGAATGACCGGCGTTAATCACATCTCAGACACAGACTGGGAGGCGGACCTCGTCAAGGAATTCCAGGATCTGTTCAGCGGCGGTTTAGGCATGTACCGGGGTAACCCTATTTCTTTTAACCTAGACCCTAAGGTGGCCCCAATTCGACTGAAAGCAAGGCGTGTGCCTTTCGCCTTAAAACCAAAGATTGATGAACAATTAGATAAATTAATTAAGCAAGGGGTTCTCGAGCCAATTGACCACGCCAAATGGGAGACCCCTATAGTCACCCCTATTAAAGCGGATGGGTCAATCCGTATCTGCGGGGACTACAAGGCGACCCTAAACCATGCGCTACAGCAAAGTGCATACCCCGTTCCGGTCGTTCAACATTTACTGCACTCCATAAAAGGCGGAAAAATCTTCGCTAAACTTGATTTGGCCCAGGCATACCAACAACTGCCAGTAGACTCGCAAACAGCTGAAGCCCAAACAATTGTCACGCACCGGGGAGCTTTTAAATGTAACCGGCTCCAATTTGGCGTTAGCATGGCACCAGGCATATTTCAATGCTTAATGGAACGTCTCCTCCACGGAATACTGGGAGTCATTCCATATTTTGATGATGTCCTGATCGTGGCTAAAAACAAGGTGCAATTGCGAGACCGCCTAAGACAAGTCCTCACCAAATTCACTGAAGCCGGCCTCAAAGTTAAAAGAGAGAAATGCACATTGATCACAGATAGAATCGAATTCCTGGGGTATCTAATTGATGGCGACGGCATTCACCCTACGGAAGGAAAAGTCAGCGCAATCAAAGACGCCCCCACCCCGACTAACAAGGGAGAACTGCAAGCCTTCTTAGGGTTAATAAACTTTTATCATGTTTTTCTACCGCAGAAAGCCACGGTTGCGGAACCTTTACATAGGCTCCTGGACAAAGACAATGCTTGGAAGTGGGGCAGTCAGGAAGAAACAGCTTTTAAAAAAATAAAGGACCTCATTACATCAACAAAGGTATTGATACAATATAATGAGACTTTACCATTAACATTGACTTACGATGCGTCACCTTTTGGGGTCGGAGCAGTTCTGAGCCATCTCCTACCAGATGGCAGGAAGGCTCCCATTGCCTTCTATTCTAAAACATTGTCCAAAAGCCAACGGAACTATAGTCAGCTGGACAAAGAGGCATTGGCTATCATATCCGGTATTAAACGTTTCCACGAGTACCTCTATGGTCGCCTATTCTCTGTTATAACTGACCATAAACCGCTATTAGGAATCCTAGCTGGGGACAAAGCCACCCCTTACATATTGTCACCCAGAATGACTAGATGGTCAGAATTTCTAGCTGCTTATACCTATAACTTATCTTACCGACCCGGCCAGTCTATCACGCACGCCGACGCCTTAAGACGTTGCCCGTTGCCGGACATTGACCCCGATCCGTGCCCCACCGTATCCACACTGCAAATCGAAGCTTTGCCAAACCTACCAATGACAGCGGCAGACATCACCCGCGAAACTTCCAAAGACCACCTACTGCACAGAGTGGCTTCCTGGATTTCAAAGGGGTGGCCGGACTCTGACTTACAAGACTTTTTGAAACCCTTTAAACAGAGACAAACGGAACTTTCCTTACTAAAGGGTTGCATACTTTGGGGGGACCGGGTGGTTATTCCACCAAGTCTGAGGGATCCGATTTTGGGATTACTGCATGAGGAACACCCCGGAGTGGTAAAAATGAAGAGTTTAGCCAGGAGTTATATCTGGTGGCCGGGACTAGACAGGGATATTGTAAATTGGGTTGCGGATTGCAAGCTGTGCCAAGAATCCCGACCCTCACCCCCGCATGTGCCAATCGCTGAATGGGAACTGCCCAGGGGCCCCTGGTCGAGAGTTCACATAGACTTCGCGGGTCCCATGAGGGGGTATATGTTCCTAATCCTGGTAGATGCTTACTCAAACTGGCTAGAGGTCAGTCTCATGCAGTCTACCTCTTCAGAAGCTGTCATTCGACAGCTCCGAAAATGGTTTGCCATGCACGGCCTACCAGATGTACTAGTCTCGGACAACGGCTCCCAGTTCACGGCCACAGCATTTGAGGGCTACTTAGCCAGCCTGGGCATACAGCACGTCCTAACCGCGCCGGCCCACCCGACAGTGAACGGACGAGCCGAATGCATGGTTCGGTTTACCAAAGAAACACTCAACAAGTTAGGCCAGGGCCCTATGCAAGAACGCATCGATAAACTATTATCGATACAGCATACCACACCCAGCACAACCACAAACAAAACTCCGGCCGAATTACTCATGGGGAGGAAACTACGCTCCCCTTTGGACCGGTTACACCCTACCTACTCCACCGACAAACCTCTAGATTCATCTAGCAGACTCCGCACTTTTAAAGTAGGAGACTTAGTCTACGCAAAAAACTTAGTGGGACACCCCTTATGGGTGCCAGCCACCATCACCCAACTCACAGGCCCACGGTCGTACCGCCTTACCACCTGTGACAACAGAGACTGGAAGCGGCACATTGACCAACTACGATCCCGCACCCTTACCAGGCCACACGAAAACCCTGGGGGGGAAGGGGATCAACCAAGCACCCAAGAAACAGCATACCCACAAACAAATAATGACAACCTGACCTTCTTACACACATCCTCAACGCTAGCTCCGGTCGAAGTTCGCAGCTACGCACCTGAGCCTGAGGAACTCCCCAACGACGAGACTCCAACCGAGGGCGATGACCATCCAATCCGGGAAGGGAGCGGCCTAGCCAGCTCTACTAATCGAGCTAAGCCCGTCAGGAGCAGCACGGCTGGCTCGACCTTCCAGAAGATTCCCCGGCCAGGGACGGAAGGACCCACAGGTCCGTCCGCACCGACCGACAGCGATGAAGTGAGTGAGTTGCGCAGGTCCAGTTGGACCCACAGGAGCCCCGCCTATCTACGTGACTACGTAACATAGGCGGAGCTCCTGATTGGTCGGACTGAACCAAGAGGGGAGGGGTGTTTTGTATTTGAAATACTCACCTCCTATTAGTTACTGTTCCGGCGGGAGTTCAAGCCCCTGCCATTGGCTGGCGAGTCGCGGGCAGCCTTTAAAAGAAGGGCTGCCGTGGCTCCTTGGCATTCCGGACTCTGAAATAAAACAGAAAGAGCTGAATCACTTTTGTGTGTGCCTCGTCTCTCCGCCGCCAAAACAATGTCAAACTCCTGGCCCACATGCTGGATGCAGAGGTGATATTCAGCAGGTTCTGACCAGTTCTGGAGAATCGGTAGTGGAAATTTTGATAGTTCAGAGAATAGACAAATGCCACCTTGGACTGGTCCTGCCCCCGTCTATTCCCCGCCACCCGAGTCCCAGCTGATTGGCTGGATCTTTTTTTGTTGCTGTACATAGGAGAATGGAGCTGGAAAGCAGGTTAGTGGGGTGGGGTGGGGAGGGAAGGAGATTAAGCAGTAACCTTCCCCCAGGAGTGGGGAGGGAATAGAGATTTTACAGTATCCTTCCCCTGCCACACCCACCAAGCCATGCCATGCCCACCAAGCTATGCCCCCAGAACCAGTAATAAAAAATGTTGAATCCCACCACTGACCAGATGCATCATGCACTGGCCATACCCATGCCCAGTTTAGCAAAGGGGGAGGAGTCCCAATACATCACGTGATTCTGCCATGACAACATGAGTGTGACACCCCTTTTTGTCTAGATAATGTTTCTTGCATATTTCTGTCAAGATTATCTTTCTGACTCCCATAATTGTCTACAGTTGTGTTTTTCAACCTGGACATCTTTAAGATGTATGGAAAATGGTTGCCTGGGAAATTCTGGAAGCTGGAAGTCCACACATCTTAAAGTCACCAAGGTTGAGAAACAGTGCTCTACAGCCTCAGGAAATGAGAATGTCTAATCTGACAAAGAGAAGGACTAGGAGTGACATGATAACAGTCTTCCAATATTTGAGGGGCAGCCACAAAGAAGAGGAGGTTAACCTATTTTCCGAAGCACCCAAAAGGCAAGACACGAAGGAATGGATGGAAGTTTAACAAAGAGAGATCCAACTTAGAATGAAGGAGAAATTTCCTGACAGTGAGTGCAAATAATTAGTGGAATGGCTTGCCTCTGAAAATTGTGGGTGCTCCATCACTGGAGGTCTTCAGGAAGAGATTGGACAGCCATTTATCCAGAATGGTTTAGGGTCTCCTGCCTGGGAACTAGGACAACTCACTGTGGCCAATTCGCTGCAGCCATCTTGCTGTGGACAACTCACCATGGCCATTTTGCCATGACCATTATTTCTTTGACATTATTTCCATTGACAAAAATGGAAATAATGTCAAAGAAATAATGGCAGATAACATTTATCGCTTTGAGTTATCCCATGTAGAATTGTCTGTGGCAAGTTGGCCATGGTGAGGTGGCCATGGTAGGTTGGCTGCCGTGAAATAGCCATGGTGAGCTGGCCATGGCAAGAAGACCAAGGTGAATTGTCTCAGTTCACCTGCCTTGGCAGAAGTTGGACTAGAAGACTCCAAATTTCCTTTTAATTGTTCTGTTCTGTTCCATTCGTTCTGTTCTACTCTGTTCTTCTATTCTGTTCTCTGTTCTCTGTTTTGTGCTATGCTATGCTATGCTATGCTATTCTACATATTCTCCCTCTTGGAATGTAATTTTGGAAATAAAGCTTATCCTGTTTGCATGTGTCCCACTTCCTTCCTCAGAATAGGAAGATCTTCATGCAGTTGCACTGGAGTTGAACATATTCTGCAAACCCCAGCTAGGGAGCAGAGTGAAATATTTCTGGAGTACATTTTAAGGAAACAATATGTACATTTTCACTTTTTTTACCTCAAGATGCAAACCAAATATTGCATCCTTTGGATTTCCCAGGTCTATAAATTTTTCAATATAGTATTTTCATTAAAAAGAGCATAATACAATGATTCAGTTGCAGGAAATTTGCAGAAAACTAAACATGTCTATATAAAGGAAGAACTGATGGTGGTGCACTGGTTAGAAAGCAGCATTGCAGGCTAATTCTGCTGACTGCCGACTGCCAGTAGTTCTGCAGATCAATCCTGACCGGCTCAAGGTTGACTTAGTCTTCCATCCTTTCAGGGTGGGTAAAATGAGGACCCAGATTGTTGTGGGCAATATGCTGACTCTATAAACCATTTAGAGAGGGCTGTAATTGTGAAGCAGTTTATAAGTCTAAGTGCTATCGTGATTGCTATAATGAATAAAAATAACAAACAAAAGTGTTTAATTTTAAAAAAATGCGTTAAATACATAGGTTTGGCAATGTTGCAGGTGAAAATATAATTAGGGGGAAAAAATAGCAATGTTCAAAGCCTTGCAATATCAAGTGCTAATTCCAAAGCCCAAACATTAGTCAATGGATCTTTATTTAATGGATGGAAAATGCAAGCTGTAGTTGCATATGTTTTCTAGGAATTCGCCTTTCCTTCGTGGCAGCCCCAGGGTTTGCTAGACTAGAGGAACAGCAGATAATGAAATGCCAAGTGCTAAATATATATTAATACGAAATCTCAACTCTTCAAAAGTTCTCAGATCCACTTTGCAAGATACCCACTTTAACAAAGTAGAAAACGAGAGATTGGGAACAGGAAATTGTCTTTACCGTTTTTGAAATCCAGCCTTTTAGTCACAATGGAGCAACACATTCATAGGGGAGATTAATATCACAAAGGCGATTTAAATGCTACATTAGAGCAATGCTTGGATTAGGGAAATGTATGTTTTTTGGTGTTGAAAGACACCAGAATCACGAGAAGTGAGGAGCCCATACAAGAAATTCTCAACTTATGACTGCTTACTTAGTGAACATGTGAAATTATTACCTACCTGAAAAAGGGGACTTACAACCTGGATTTGAAGTTCCAATGGTTGTCCTTCCTGCTCCTCCCAAGTCATGAAACCACACTTCAGGTTCTTGGCAACACTGTCATATTTATGGCCATTTGCAGTATCCCACAGTCATATGACTGTGGTTATGATGGATTTTCTCCAAAACCACCCAGCCACAGCAATGGGCTGCAGCTGCCAAAAAAGCCAAGACTCCTAGGCTGCATTAACAGAGGGATAGAATCAAGTTCACATGCAGTATTAGCACCACTTTATAATACCTTGGTAAGACCACACTTGGAATATTGCATTCAGTTTTGGTTGCCATGATGTCAAGACTCTGGAAAAAGTGCAGAGAAGAGCAACGAAGATGATTAGGGGTCTGGAAGCTAAAACACGAATAACAGTTACAAGAATTGGGTATGTCTAATCTAGTAAAGAGAAGGACTGGGGGGACATGATAGCAATGTTCCAATATTTGAGGGGCTGCTATGCAAAGAAGTGGGAGTTAACCTATTTTTCAAAATACAAGAAGGCAGGTCAAGAAGCAATGGATGGAAACTAATCCTGGAGAGAACCAACCTAGAAGTAAGGAGAATGTTCATAATAGAACAATTAACCAGTAGAATAGGTTGCCTTCAGAAGCTGTGAATGCTTCATCACTGGAGGCTTTTAAGAAGAGACTGGAGAGCCATTTGTCTGAAATAATATAGGGTCTTCTGTTTGAGGAGGGGGTTGGACTAAAAGGTTCCTTGGAGGCTTTCTAGTCCAGTGGTCGCCAATCGGTGGCTGTGGCCCATTGGTGGGCCATAAGAAAATTTTGGTAGGCCACAGAGAAATCTCACCCCCAGAGTACCTCCCCAAAGCAATTAATCCAGACTGTGCAGAAACACAAGGCTGCGCTGCCCACATGGTCCGCGGGAACCCTCCCCACCCACTCACTCCTTACCTGGCAAATTTGCCTGCTAAATTGCTATTTTTCCAACCATCAGCTGTTCTGCTGTGCCAGAAGATTTAGATTAGCTAGGAAGAAGGAAATGGTTGGATTTCTTGCTTTCTAGCTAGTCTTTAGATCTTTGGCTCTGCTTTTAAGCACAGCCGAACCTCCCTTAGGACTGAAGGTTCTATTATTCAGTGCAGACTCACGGCAAGCAAATTTGAGAGACTGAGCTAGCCGATGGCAAATAGATAGATCACTGAATGATTTTGTGAGCAACTCAATCTGCCTGCCTGCTTTGCCTGATTTTGAGTAAAAGTTGCTCTTTTTTTATAAAAAAATTCAATATATAAATATTTATAATATTTACATACAAGCCATGCCCAGTTGGTCACATGACCACCAAGCCACACCCACAAATTAGGCCATGCCCACAGAACTAGTTAGTGGTCCCTGGGATTTAAAATTATGAGTTTGGTGGTCCCTGAAGTCCAAAAGGTTGGCAACCCCTGTTCTAGTCTAACCTTTCCTGCTCAAGCAAGAAACCCTATACCAGGAGTGTCAAACTCACATTGTCAAGGTGGTGTTATGTGACGTATCATGTTTTTTTCCCCTTCGCTAAACTAGGCATGGATGTGGCCAGTGTGTGACGCATCTGGCCTGCAGGCCGGACGTTTTCAGCCCTGCCCTATACCATTCCAGTCAAATGGTTGTCCAAACTCTTCTTAAAACCTCCAATGATAGAGCAAGCTATTCCACTGATTAATTGTTCTCATTGTTTGGAAAGTTTTCCTTAGTTTTAGGTTGCTTCTGTCCTTGATCAGTTTCCATCCGTTGCTTCTTGACTTGCCTCCTGGTGTTTTGGAGAATAGGTTGACCCCCTCTTCTTTGTGGTAGCCCCTCAAATATTGGAACAATGCTATTATGTCACCCCTAGTCCTTCCTTTCATTAAATGAGAGATTAAATGGGACTGGGGTGCTTTAGCCTCCAGTGACCTAATCATCCTCTTGTCTCTTCTGCTTCCAGAGAAGACAGAGAAAACCCAAACCACTTTGTGTCCTCATTTTATCCTTGTAAACTGCCCAGAGTCACTGAGAGTGAATTGGGCAGCCATATACATTTTATTTAAAGACAAATAAATAAATACAGCCTCTTGGGAAAGGTTGCATTGGATAATTTGTGATATAACAGCCAAGTCTATGGTGGCTAAAAAAAAGCAAAAGCAAAATCAGAAGGAATTTGGTAGCTTTTCCTTTTTACCAATTTTATTAAAAAGGTTTCTTTTCGTTTTTGTGTGTGTGACTTGCAGCTCAGTTCATCAGATGCACATGGAAGCTGATGCCCTTTAAAAGTGGTGTTGAAAAATAGTCCTAGTCTCTTTCTGGCTGAGTGTGAGTGAATGAACCATCCTTTTCTCAATTCATTTGTTACGAGGAAACGATACAAAAAAAGACAGCTAAGATTTTCTGTGCTATTCTCTTGCATTTTTGGACAAACTGTTTGCTGGACAAATTATGTTTAGAAGGGATTCCCAGTCAGTAAGTACCAAACTTTCCTTCAGTGAAGAACTGTTGCACGGAATGTGAATGAATTAATTAAAAATTCCTACAATCTCAAACAGTGGTGGGATTCAAAAAAATTTACTACCGGTTATGTGGGCGTGGTTTGATGGGCTTGGCTTGGTGGGTCTGGCTTGGTGGGCATGGCAGGGGAAGGATACTGCAAAATCTCCATTCCCTCCCCACTCCAGGGAAGAAAACTAAAATCCCCATTCTTTCCTCTCCCTACTAACTTGCTTTCCACCTCCGTTCTCCTGTGCAGGACAACAAAAGAAGACCCAGCTGATCAGCTGGGACTCAGGAGGCAGAGAATAGATGGGGACGGGGCCAGTCAGAGGTGGTATTCCGAACTACTCAAAATTTCTGCTACCAATTCTTCAGAACTGGTCAGAACCTGCTGAATACCACCTCTGGTCTCCAAAAAAAACCCAAAATTTAACTATGATGGAGTTGTCTAATCTCTGAATGATCCCTTTCTCTGTTTGTTTTTCTTTCTTCTGTCCTTGTTGTACAATTTGTCTTTATCTCAGCATTTGGCACATCTGGACAATGTGCAAACCAATCTTCCAGTAGAATTTATCTGAATCTGAAAGCTTGGAGAATCCATAATGATGTCCAAATATCTTTACATGCTTCCTCTCACCACCACCCCAAATGTGAATTGCTTGCTTGCCTCATTTTGCATGAGGCAAGGAGACACAAGTGTACAATGCATGTCATTTTTGTTGACATCATGAGTCCTGTGAAGTCTCTTTTCATTTGGATGTCTTTGGATGAAATGGTATGTCCCAAAACATGAGACCTGCTCTAATATAGTCCCCCAAGGTGCTTTTTCAAGAGGCAGATGGACTTTGTCTTTTCCTTGAAGACTTCTCATCCAAGAAGCTTCTTCACTTCTGACTGAACGGAAGTCATAATACCATTCAGTCAGAACTGAAGAAGCTTCTTGGATAAGAAGTGAAATGTCTTCAAAAAAAAAAAAACAGAAAGCCCAGTTGCCTCTTGAAAAAGCACCTTTGGGACAACAAGGACATGGATGACTGAGAATCTCCAGAGAGGAGATTTTGCTCTCTTGCTTTTACTGCGATTGCCTAAAGTGAAACTTTGAGGTTGCATGAACTAACATATCAATTTTAATTCAGAACTTGAGACAAAGAACAGTGGCATCGTGTTTCTGAGCTCCCAAGCACAAACTGTTTCTCCAAACATAATGATTCCTAGATAAATTGTTTTAAATGTATTCAACCGAATCGCTAGCAGTTCCCGCTATCTTCTGTTATTAAACCATTCCCTCATCATTCTTTTGAAGAGATGCAGAGGGCTAAGGGAGCAATTCTTTCACTGTGCCCATTTATAGAGAGAGCTTTTTAATAATGCATTCTGCAGTGCCATCTAGGGGATTTTAAAAAATGAAGAGATCTATTCATTGGAGAGAAAGAGCAATAAATATGAAGCCAAATGAATTGGTTCTAAAGCATTCCTGCAGATTCTGGGGGTAATATCTGATTTTATGGTAGGGATGTTGGTGCATGTCCAGCCATTGTGGTTTTTAAAACAAGAAGGATGAGTTTTTTCAGGCTTCATAGGACAATGCCTTGCAAAAGTAACCTTGAAGAAGGAACAGTTTTTGCTTGCTTCCTTGTTTGTTTCCTCTGCAGAAACGTGATTGTACAAGAAAAGTTTTACTGAAGGCTTCTAATTCATACCATAAAATCGGTGTCCTGTTTAGAGGTTAACACAGCCTCCCAGGAACTAATTTTCGGCAACTAATTGTTCCAGCTTTCCATGTTGTTGTGGTTAAGTGAACACAACTAGCTTTGAAGGACACCCTGTTCTTAGGAAAGCTCTATCCAGTAAGGCAGGAATCTCAATGGAGCATGGTAATAAGTGGAACTTTGATCTCACCGTGTTGTTAAAACCCATTTGTGGATCTTGACAAGCTTTTTCTTTAAGGAGCCTCACTTTCATGAGTTCCTGAAATATCAAAGGGGAGCAGGATTCTTGAGTGATTTTAAGTGATGGGGTGGGCCTAAAAGGAATCTTGACAGCTAACATATCTCGTTCTCCAGCTTCATAGCTTCCCTGGGTGAAATTCAAGCATACAAAATAATTCTCACAGCCTTCGAAACAAACAAAGGGTTTTTGGTTTTGGAAAAAAAAAAAAGCTCTTTCAAATTTGGCCAATGGTTTGCAGAAATTTTAGTCAATTTCAGTTTTTAACTTTTTTAATTCATTACATTTAAATAAATCTAGGCATTCAGAACACTTCCAGGTCAAGGATGAGAAAGTGCAAATAATTTAGTAAAGAAAATTTGCCAGACACTACAGTGAAACTATTCCAGTGATGGGATTCAAATCTTTTTACTACTGGTTCTGTGGGTGTGGCTTGGTGGGCGTGGCAGGGGAAGGATACTGTAAAATCTCCAGTCAGAGGTGGTATTTGCCGGTTCTCCAAACTACTCAAAATTTCTGCTACCAGTTCTCCAGAACTGGTCAGAACCTAATGAATACCACCTCTGAACTATTCTGTTTGGAAGTACAGGTCTCTATTGCAAGCAACTCACAACTTGGTAACTTCAGGATGTGCAATAAGCTAAGAAAGAAACCTTAACACACAACGAGCCATCCAGAATGACTTTACATTATCTTTACTCTTACATGAACTCTATGGAATCAATTATATTTACTGTTTACGACTGTAGTCTTAAAAGAAGTTGTAATAACTTGCTTCTATTGGCAGTCTTTACCAATGAACCAATATGAATCTATCATGATGGATTGATTGCTTGTCATGAAACACCCACCCTGTGAAGCTATCAAGCATAGCTTGAAAACAAAGAAACTTTTCTGAATGTTCCCACAAAATCATGGCCATGAAGAATTCGCAAATTGAATTTCAGAACCGAATAGTTTTGACCAAGACAAATTTGTCTAAGTCCTAGTTCATAGATGTCCGATATTTTTCATGCCATTGCCAATTTTGCATAATAGGACCCAATGAGTGTCATGCTTTTTATAAACAAATAAATAAAATGCAGTTTATCAATTGCAGAATGTACTGACAACCCCAATGTTCTACTTTTCATTGCCTAGTTATCTCTACTTGCTCCAAACTCTCCTTTTAAACAGTTTTGTGCCAACTTTTCCAGCATAATTTATCATAGTATTCAAAACAGGAGGGCTTTTCCCCCCATATCTCAATCTTTGGGGCAGCTGCAGTACATTTACATAAGCAATCTGGCCTTCATAAAACATTGACTTTCAATAGAAGAACTGTGTCTTGAGAGAGGAGCAAGCAATAAATGTCACTAATTATTCATCAGAAGAAGAACATCTTCAAATAATCTACCCACTTCCAATTTATTCTGGTAGACGTGCCTCAATTCAATGATTATATCAAATTTTAGGTATCACAAACCAAAAAGGGTTTGGAGAACTTGGAATAGATTCAGGGGGCAAGAAACTAAAAATTGGGCTTCACAAACAAGAGAATTTGATCAACAATCCAGGGGGAAAATATATCACTTAGCAGGGACCATGTTTCCTATAGACATTGGAATAAGAATCCCAGAATTGAGATGATTAATTCTGCTAAGTTCAAAGATACATTCAGACAAGTTTGAAGGTAGATTTAAATCACTCAGCTCAGTGGTGGGATTCAATTTTATTTTACCACTGGTTCTGTGGATGTGGCTTGGTGGGCGTGGCAGGGGAAGGATACTGTAAAATCTCCAGTCAGAGGTAGTATTTGCTGGTTTATTTATTTAGTCAAACAATCATTGGATAACAGGTATAAGTATAAGCATGGTTATAAATATATGAAATGGATATGAATAAGAAAATAAGAAACAATAGGACAGGGACGGTAGGCACATTTTGGTGCGCTTATGCACGCACCCTACAGACCTCTTAGGAAAGGGGTGAGGTCAATAGTAGACAGTCTAATGTTGAAGATTTTGGGGTTTGGGGAAGAAACCACAGAGTCAGGTCGAGTATTCCAGACATTGACTACTCTGTTGCTGAAGTCATATTTCCTGCAATCAAGTTTGGTGCGGTTTATCTTTAGTTTGTATCTATTTTGTGCTCCTGTATTGTTTTGGTTGAAGCTGAAGTATTCATTGCTAGGTAGGACATTGCAATATATAATTTTATGTACTATACTTAGATTGAACCAAAGGCGGCGTAGTTCTAGGTTGTCTAGGTCTAAAATTTCAAGTCTGGTGGCATAGATATTCTGCTACGAGTAGAGGAGTGGAGGATTCTTCTTGTAAAATATTTCTGGACTTTCTCAATTGTATTAATATCAGATATGTAATGTGGGTTAATGTAATGGTTCTCTGAACTACTCAAAATTTCCGCTACTGGTTCTCCAGAACTGGTCAGAACCTGCTGAATGCCACCTCTGACCCTGCTGGCTAGAATTCTGGAAGTTGAAGTCCACACATCTTAAAGTTGCCATGTTGGAAAAAAACACTGATTTAAACGAACCTCGGTATGAGAGTACACAAATACACAAATATTAGCCTATTCTTCATGCAGCAGCATTACTCAAATAAATTAACTAAAATTTCCTAAATTGTCACTTATATACAATCTGCCAACCATCCACACAGTAAATCATCAAAACTGATGTATTTAATATGCCAGTGACAACTGGGATAATAAATAGTTGGAGAACTGGCATCCATGAGCTCTTAAAAGAAGTTAACACACATTATTATTACTTTACCCCAACACAGCAACAGAAATCTGCAAGCACACACACAGGCAAAAAGCTCCAACATTTTCTATGAATTCATCATAAATCATAAATACCAACAGGATATCTACAATTATGATTTATTTTTATATCCTTTTTTTGTTCTGGGAATAATCCAAAATCTGAATCGCTCCAATATTAGTCTAGCTCCTTCATTAGAATGGACTATTGGATAAAGCAACTATAATGATTAAAACAGTGCTCTACATCGATTTTTTGATATGGAAGCGCCATTTTCCTTTTTCAACTGTTTGGAAGCTGAAATCAGCACATTCTAATATCCTCTTTTATATTAGAGGGTGATTTCCAAGTCAATGGACTTTTGTCCAGCCTCCAACTTCTGGCTTTGAGAATCAGAGACTTCTTTTAGGTGTTCACATAACAGTTCTCTCTGACTGGCTATGGAGATTCTCAATCATCCAGGCCATGGTTTTCTCAGAGCTTCTTCAGCTCTGACTGGATGGTGGGGAATGGAAGGATTTATAATACTTATAGACAACTGGTCATTTGCTTTCTTTTAGAGAGCCATTGAGGCCACTTGGAGGTTTATCTGTGTACTCAGGGTCATCTGAGTGGTGCAAATGGGTGTGGACCCTTCTTGGAACTGCTGAAAGGACTGTGTTGTAGATTGGAGATAGATGATGCTATATTCCTCCCCTCTCTGTTGAGAAAGGGCTGTTCCAGAGGTGATATTCAGCAGGTTCTGACCAGTTCTGGAGAACCAGTAGTGGAAATTTTGAGTAATATCCTTCCCCTACCATGCCCACCAAGCCACACCCACAGAACCAGTAGTAAAAAAAAATTGAATCCCACTACTGCGCTGTTCAGTTTTGACATAGATGAAAGAGGGCTTCTTTGACCCCTCTTTCAAAACCAGAAATTCTCTCTGTCCAAAATGTGGATTTTGCTGTCTTCAAAAGATAAAGTCCTTGGGAAAAACAGCACTTTTGGGAGTTTTCTCTGACCTGAAAAATCTGGGTTTCCACCAGTTTCAGGCCTTACACTGCATCTATGTCCACTGTTTCAATCACTGAGATTGCCTGATTCCCTCATTCCCCGCCTCCTCCAAAAATGGCAAGACCTAACAGATCTTATACTTCACTGGTTGCCTTTGAAATGTTGCTTGAAGGTTTGATGTGGAAGAGGAAGTAATAAAAGGGTGTATGATAGCATGGGCAAAAAAATTTGGACACAACGTAGAGCTAGAAGACTGGGAAAAATTATAGAATAAGAATTATACATTAACAAGATCTGAAACTTACAAAGAGAATCTTTATAAGATGTTTTATCATTGGCATTTTGCACTGATGCGATTGGCAAATATGTATCCCAATATGAATCCAAGATGTTGGAAATGTAAACGGAGCCAGGGTACCTTCTTCCATATGTGGTGGCTATGCCCCGAAGCCCAAAAATACTGGGTCAAAATACAGAGTTGGTTGCAAGAAATAGTGAAATGTCAGATAGAGTTCAATCCTGAATTGTTCCTTTTAGGAATAATTAAGGGGAAATGTAGTAAAAAGACCAAATATATGATATTATACGTAATGACAGCGGTGAGGATTGCCTTCACACAATGTTGGAAGTGAGATAGTACGCCACCGGAGGAATTAATAATCCGAAAGACATTAGAATGTGCTGAAATAGACAAAACTCACTCTAGAGTAAATGGTAAAGAAGAGTCAGAGCACTATGCGAACTGGGACAATTGGTATGAATGGTTGAATAGTAGGAATAAGAATAAATAGAGATAAGAAAACTGTAGATAAATGTATATAAATGTATCTAAATGAATATAAACGTATGGAGATCTGTATATGTAACAATGATGTCACAGTGTTGTTAAAGATGAGAATGAGATACCTAAATGTGAAAAAGCATAATACAAATAAATAAATAAAAAGGAAATAGAAATGTTGCTTGAAGGAAGAAGAAAATATTACAGTAAAGACAACTTAAGATTGTGATCGCCTGTTGGTTGGGAATGAAAAAGAGACAACCTCCTGAGCTGATAGTCTGACTGTATCACAACAGAATAATAGAGTTGGAAGGGACTTTGAAGATCTTCTAGACAACCTACTGCTCAAGCAGGGAAATCCTATACCATTTCAGACAAATAGCTGTCCAATCTCCTCTTTAAAAAATCCCTGTCTTACTGTCCCCATTTATCTGTATTTACTTCCTTTGTTCTTGTTTATGTTCATACTTATACTTGTTGTCATGAACATGTTTGACAAATAAATAAAGTTATTGCACTAATTGTTCCAACCATGGTTAGATCATGGTTAGGTTCAAACAAAAAGTGGACTCATCCCTCTGCTTGAAAGTTTTGGATGTTGTATGGATCAGTATAGAACCAAAATGCTAACTAACTGTATTTATTTTTATTAAGTAGGCTAAAGGATTCTGATTTTTTTCCCTTCAAACTATCAGGTCAAAGGCCCAATTTCAGTCAAAAGTATAAAAATACATTTTGGCAACTTGTGTTCAGTGTTCTTTTACTAATATTCAACTTTCCCTTAATAGAGGCAATCTCCTCTCTTCATTGTTGCTATGACCTATCAAATTTCCTTTTAAATGTTGTACAATTATTTTCTTAATTAGGCTCATAATTAATTCCCCAGAAAAAGAAACACAGCTCACTGTTCTGTAATCCTCTTGATTGCATCTGACTTTTAAAACATTTGTCAGCTGTACATTTATACACAACGTTTGTTCAGTTTTGGGATTGTATTTGTTGTTTTCATAAATCCATATAATATATTGTTCAGGCTTTACTTAAGTTATCTGCTCCAGAGTGGACTCCTTAATCAGACCCACAAAAAGCAGCTGAAATGGATGGAAGAAGTGACAGATATAGAATGTGTCATTTTAAATTGTAAATAGAGAGAATTATTTCTAATGGTCCTGAATTTTATGCTATAAAATCACTGCAAATTGAACTGTTAAGAGTCTAGCCAGGATCTTTCACTGCTAGAGGGATAGTTTATGCCTGAATACAAGTTTGATATTACACATATGGTCTGAATATCACCTCCAGTCTGTTCTACTATTTTTTAAAAAAGATTGTCCATTTGGAATTGTTGGAAGAAATATCCATCTGGTTCAATTCCAAGCCAGGAAAAAAACACAGGAAACATGGAGGCTGATTTGAAAGATGGTTTAATGATGAAGCAGAACCACATGGGTTCTGGGCAGCTGAACACATGGAGTTGAGAGTGGGGTGGGGGCTTTATATCTTCTCTTGGGCTTTGCAGTTGAGCTTCCTGTTTCTGTGCAAGAACATGTATTCTATTGGCTGTTGTCAGATTCCTATGGGGTCATGTAGGTGTTATGTAGGGGTCATAACTGGCTCTATAGGCAAAAGAGAAAATGCAAATCCTAGGTATTTGTCTGAGCTAGGTTTGGTTGAAGTTTGGACTGCTCTGGGGGAGAGGGGATCATGCAATGTCTGAAATGCCCTTAGGAGATTATGCAATGTAGTGAGCTCTGTGTCTTCTGCCAAATGGTAGTGGGTTAATCCTATTATGTCCTGAAGGATCATGTCCTGTTCTTCTTAACCCCATTACCCTGGAGCTGAGGGTCATTTGTTTTGTAGATAGGCTGTCCCAGTCTTTCTTAATGGGCACAACATATCTGCTGGGGTGGGTGGTGGTGGGGCTATTAAGAGTGAGTCTGCTTTCTGCCTCTAAAAAAACATGTTTCTCCATTTCCCATTTAGGAAAATATAATATTCTGTCTTTTTAACATTCCTCAAAATATTTCATTCTTCTGGGGGAGGGTAGCTTGGCTTCCCACAGAATCCAAGATCCCTCTCATTTCACTTTGCTGCATACAGGGGTGCGATTCAACCAGTATAACAACCAGTTCGGTGAGCGTGCACACCGCATGTCAAAAAGGTCTAATACTTACCTTCTACAGCAGCCCCTGTGAAGAAAACAGCTGAGATGTGGCAAACCACTCTGCCGCACAAATCAACTGTGCTCTAAAACAACCAAGTAAAGCACAAAAAAGCAGGGGTGGGTGGGCGGGGCCAAATGCTCACTGGAACTACTGGTTCATGCAAACCAGTCCAAACCGGTAGAATCCCGCCCCTGGCTGCATAGCTCCTGAGAGGAAGATGTGGGAGGAGGATGATAAGACATGTTTTCTCTATTAAAGGGGTGTCAAACTCATGGCCCACAGGCCAGATGCGTCACACACTGGCCACGGCCACACCCAATTTAGCGAAGGGGGGGAAAGTCACAATACGTCACGTGATGATGCGAGTTTGACGCCCCTGCTCTATTGGAAAAATAGAGCTGCAGCATCTTCTTTTAAACAAACAAACCAACTAACCAAAACCCCCAAGTTGCTACACTTTTGGCTAGCTCATAGTTGAGATCTTCCAGCGATACTAAAGTCACATCCACAAAAAATGAAGCTGACATTTACAGAAGGCAGGAAGCCGACAAATAGATTGGCTTCTTCAATCCTCTATGGATCAAAATAGGATATGGGATCACCCAAACTCTGCTCCATACAATTGATTCTCATAAGGAGACTACAAAGCAGGGAGTATGGAAGGATCAAGAGATAAGCAAATTCACCATACTGGCTGCAGCCATAAACAGAGCCTTTGAATTCATGCTAAGAGCTACCCTGTAGTAGGATGGGCAGCCAATGAATTTGATAGATAGATAAATAAATAAATAAAATAAATAAGATCGCACTTCCCTTACTCACCATTCAGAAATTGCCTATTAAATGCTATAAAGAAGTTAAGAGATCTTCAAATGACAAGCCTGGAAAACACCAAGCAAGTGCCTTCAATCCTTACTATCAGAAATGATGATTGCATTTTTCTAAGTGTTACCAATTTAAAATCAACAGCAAAAAACAAGACAAGGTATCGGCTTCTGAAAGTTTTAAATGTATTAAGAGCTCGGTGGAATGTTGGAATGTTGGACTCTGGACCTTAAGTTTGTGAAATTAATTGTAAAAAAAAAGATGCATTGTTGTGGGAATGAAAAACTGCTTTTGATACTGGAGACATACCAAAGCAACGAAGTTATAATGGTTGTTCAGAGATACTTTTCAGGAACCGCATCGGGACTTTGAATCAATAATGCCAGTTATGTTGTGTCTTCCTGGGAACAGTGTGTTCCCAGAAGTAGTTAGAGAAAAAGATAGGCAATGGAGTGTATCTGAAGACAAAATAAACAAGAATTTGAGCAGGTGTTTGCCATTGTATATGTGTATATATTGTTGGAAGCAATGTCCATCTGGGTTCATTTCTAAGTGGGAAGAAAGACACTGGAAGGGGTGTTGGTCTTACCTGATACATTCCTTCTTGGGGTGTGGCGAGACAATCCAGGAATGGGTTAACTCTTGTCTCATTGCTTGGTAGACTAGTTTAAAGTCCTAAGGGGCTCGGTCCAATGTCCAGGACTGGATTTCTGAAGGCTATGCTGGTCAGCACCAGGGAGCCTGTTGTCATGCCCTGTCAGAGTCTGTTGTGGTTAGCTGACAACAGGTGCAGACGGCTGAGGAGAGCGAGGACTCAGATGAGGGGCCAGGACCATTAGGGAGTGGACTGCTGCCTTCAGAGATTGTGGGGGCTGGCAGCAAGGAGGAGGTTTCTGAGGAGCCTGTGCCAAGTGCGCATGCGCGCAGGATTGCTCACAGGAAAGAACAGCTACAACAGCAGGGGCAACTCGGGAGTAAGGCTGCAAGGTACTGGCTCCTCCTTCAAAAGATAAAAGCCAGTTGTGAAATGAACGTTCTTTGCAGAAGGCAAAAACATTTTGAAACTCCATCCTCATGGACATTCCAGTATCCTGAGTTTGTATTTGAAGATTCTTATATTGCAAATTATTTCTTGTCTGTTATCTTTTGGCAGTCTCACACAGTTTGGCAAGACTTGTGCTTATCACAGCTAATTATTTTGCAGAAGCATTAAAAGGTTTCTGTTCCCTTTGGATTGTGTTTAATTTGTTGGAAAAGGGCGTGGGTCAGAACAGAGTCTGAATCCAAGGATGAAGACAAACAGCTCGCAGGGAATGGGAATGTGGATCCCAACCATGTGAGTTTTGCTGTGCCTTCATGTCTGGAATTCTTGCTCCTGCCCTGCCAAACTAATTACCTCTGTTTGGTTTGATTGGACTTAAAAGTTACAGTTTGTGTTGACCATGTTTTGGACTTTGCAGTCAAAGGCTGTTCCTGGGAGAGTTTTTCTTCAGCCAGGAGGTAACCTGGATATTGGGGGCAAAGTTGGAGCTAATAAAGGGACTCCTATTGGTTATCTGACCGTGTTGCCTTTGTGCCACGCCCTGGGTCATCACCAGGGGTGGGATACGATAGGGTTAACTACCAGTTCGGGATTTACAAGGTTTGGTGATTTATGATGTGGTTTCCTGCATGTTGTGAGCGGTCGCCTGTAAATCGTCATCAGCATGCTGCTGCAGAGAAGCAGCCTTTGAAACAGCCCTCTTTTCCTGCTTTTTTAACTGCAGCTGTGCCTCGTTCAGCAGCTGAAGTTGAAAAATCAGAAAATAAAGGTCAGGTAAGAGCCCGGGTGGACAAAAACATCAGCAGACATAGAACCGGTTCTATGTCTGCTGCTCTTCAGAGCTACCGGTTCTACAGAGGTGGACAGAACCGGTAGAAACCCACCCCTGGTCATCACACCTATGAGCAGTTAACTCTGGTCTCAATCGGCTCAGAAAAGGCAGACCCATCCAGAGACACCACTGCCATGGCAATTCAAACGCCACCCAGAGTATGCTCCGATGAATCGGACAGGGACTCTAGCCCCCTTCGCAGCCACAGAATGGATCAGGGGGGCCTCAGCCACTCTCCAGGGCCAGATCAAAGACACTATGCCGGTTGGAGCCGGGGAGCCTGTCTGACAATTTGCAGCTGTCACTCATGAAGGAAGGTACAGCGCCGGTCGGAGCTGCCAAACTGCTTGCCAACTCCCTTGACGAAGAATCCAGGAATGATAAATTTGGCTCTCCAAATTCTGGGAGCTTATTAATCCACGTCTGGAGACCGTTGGCAAGGAGGTGTGTCCAGGGGTGGGATACGACAAGGTTAACTACTGGTTCAGGATTTACGAGCTTCCCTTCACGCTGCGAGCCGTGTGCCTGTAAATCGTCAGCAGCAGCTGCGTGCAAAGAAGCAGCCTTTGAAACAGCCCTCTTTTCCAGCTTTTTAAACTGGAATTGTGCCTCGTTCAGCAGCTGAAGTTGAAAAATCAGGAAATAAAGGTCAGGTAAGAGTCCGGGTGGGCAGGTGGGCAAAAACATCAGCAGACATAGAACCGGTTCTATGTCTGCTGCTCTTCAGAGCTACCGGTTCTACAGAGGTGGACAGAACCAGTAGAAACCCACTTCTGGGTGTGTCCTCAGAACTTTACCCAGTCTACTGAGCAATGAAACAAGAGTTAACCCATTCCTGGATTCTATCACTACCACCCTGAAGAAACATAGGGACTGCTTGGAAGGATGGTTTAGTGGTAAACAGGACCACATGGGTTTGAGGTCCTGGGCAAAATGGAGCACATAGGTGAGAGTTGGAGAGAGATTTATACCCTCTCTTGGGCTTTGATCTTGTTTCCTGTTTCTGTGGCAAGAACTGTATCCTAATTGGTTGTCAGACTCCCATGGGGCCATGCAAGGATAACTTTGTAGGTTGTCTTGAGTCCCAGGCTTGGTTGAATCTTGCTGGGTGATGTAATGAAGAGGCTTTGGCCAATTCCTTTTATGGCTTAATGGCTTTGTCCTGGTTTGGATTGTGAGGGCTAATCCCATCACCCTGGAGCTAAAGGTCTTTTGATATTCCATGATCGATTTCCTTCAAGATCAGATACAAGGAAATATTGGGTCGCTGTGGCAAAATGTATGACAATCTTGTTGCTATAGATTTTCTTTTTCCTTCTGATTTTTTGGCTCAAAAAGAACTTGAAACATATGGAAGTCTTCAGAGAATATTGTACTGCAGTTCTCAAAACAACAACATGAAGATGTGTTAGAGGAATATGAGAATAGATCACACAGTGCTTGAGTTTGCAGATATTACCAGTGGCGGGGTGCAACCTTTTCTACTACTGGTTCTATGAAAGCATGCTTTTCTCCTTGAAAAGGAGGCTTTTCAGGACGAATTATAGGCCCGTTTCATCACTTCCTGTAATATCGGAAGTGATGAAATGGGCCTATAATTCAGTCTGAAAAGGTTTTTTCCAAGCCGAAAAGTCTTGCAGAGGCTTTTTTCAAGCCGAAAAGTCTTGCAGAAACTTTTTCTGGGAGGCAAAAAAAGGTCTTAAATCAGCCAAAAAATCAGCTGTAAGGCGCAGTGCAGGTAAGAGGGTGGGGGGGGATTGCACATGCATGTGCAGGCATAGGGAGGTGGGGCACACATTGCATTCTGGGTGCTGGCACACAAGTGCTTGCATGCTGGCATGCATGCAATGTTTGGCACAGGAGCCCAAAAAGGTTAGCCACCACTGTCCTAGAGTGAAACACAGAGTGTACTTCATTATGGGGTGACATGTGATTGTCAAACATATTAATATTCTAGAAAAGTATTCATCACTTGAGTCCCTTAGAAAATTATTGCTTTCTGTAGTTTTTCCAAAGGGCAAAGTAATCATTGCTCTGTCCATCTTGATTTTGTGGCAAGATGTCATTCCAACTTGAAGAAAAATACGATGAATAAAATATTGGGATATGAATGCTAATGTCATTAATTTCAGAGACAACACAAAATGGACAGCCAGACTGGCAATGGGGAAAAAATGTCTATGCAACCAATCCTGTGGCTTGAGCAGCTGCAATGGACAGATTTAGCAATAGCACTTAGTTTTATATACCGCTTCAAAGTGCTTTCAGCCCTAAGTGGTTTACAGAGTCAGCATCTTGCCACCAACAATCTGGATCCTCGTTTTACTGACCTCGGAAGGATGGAAGGCCAAATCAACCTTGAGCTGGTCAGGATTGAACTTCTGGCATTAGGCAGAATTAGTCTGCAATACTGCATTCTAACCATGGGAAGGGGAGGGAGGGAAGGAGGGAGGGAGGGAGGGAGGAAGGAAGGAAGGAAGGAAGGAAGGAAGGAAGGAAGGAAGGAAGGAAGGAAGGAAGGAAGGAAGGAAGGAAGGAAGGAAGGAAGGAAGGAAGGGGAACAGCCATAACACTTAGACTTATATACCACTTCACGGTGCCTTACAGCCCTCTCTAAGCGGTTTATAGAGTCAGCCTCTGGCCCCCAACAATCTGGGTCCTCAGTTTACTGACCTTGGAAGGATGGAAGGCTGAGTCAACCATGAGCTGAACAGGCCCAAACTGCCAAACTGCTGGCAGTCAGCAGTCACCACAAGTAACCTGCAGTACTGCATTCTAACCACTGCGCCACCACAACTCTACATAATACAATTAATAAAGGAGAATATTTATAGCTCAGGGTTGAAAAGAGAGGTCCTTGGTGCTAGACACACTAGCACTGATGATGTTACCTAGTTTGGGTCATGAAATGGTTGGAAACTAACCAAAAAGAAGAAGCAATCTGCAATTAAGGAGAAACTTCCTAATAGGGAGGACAATTCACCAGTGGGCACTCCAACCCTGGAGGTTTTAAAGAAGAGACTAGACAGCCACTTATCTGAAATAGTATAGGTTCTCCTGCTTGAGCAGGGGGCTAGACTAGAAGACCTTCAAGGTCCCTTCCAGTTCGTTCTATTCTATTCTATTCTATTCTATTCTATTCTATTCTATTCTATTCTATTCTACTCTACTCTACTCTACTCTATTCTACTCTACTCTACTCTACTCTACTCTATTCTACTCTACTCTACTCTACTCCAGCTTTGCTGGCTGGAGAATTCTTGGAGTTGAAGTCCACAAGTCTTATAGTTGCCAAGTTTGGAGACCTCTGGTATAGGATCTCCTGATTGAGAGGGAGCTGGACTAGAAGATCTCCAAGGTGCCTTCCAGCTGTATTCTAATTCTGATTCTGTTTTGCTTCAATTATTGCACTGGGCTCCAAAGTATAAACAGAAACCCTGATAAAAAAAATCCCAATGTGATGGAAATAACAAGGTGCTTTAAGAAGTCAGCAAATTTTTTTTAAAAAAAAACCAACTCTCCTCCATTTATCTTTAGGTTAGTGGAAAAAACTATGTCAGCCTGTTAATCTTCTCCCATCCTCAATTGCTGATTCACTTCCTGCCTCTTTTAGCTCCGAGTCAGCCAGCTTCCTGCTAAATTAATGGGTGACAAAACCTCACCATTTGTTTCGCACCTTGATTGTGTCAGCATAGAGGGAGGGGGGAAAGGACTACCCTAATAATAGTTCAGATGAAGATGTCTTACATACCAGTTGCCTTGGGCTGTGGTTCACATCAAGGCAACACCATGGGAAGGATATTTCTACCACTCTTTAGGAAAATGAACGGTGGCATAGCCAATGAAAACTGCCCCACTCTTTCTGATAATTATTTTGATATGATTTGGAGAAGAAGAAGGAGGAGGAGGAGAAGGAGAAGGAGAAGGAGGAGGAGGAGAAGGAGGAGGAGGAGGAGGAGGAGGAGGAGGAGAAGAAGAAGAAGAAGAAGAAGAAGAAGAAGAAGAAGAAGAAGAAGAAGAAGAAGAAGAAGAAGAAGAAGAAGAAGAAGAAGAAGACGACACCATTGGCATTGACAAATTTGCCATCAGTCAATTGCAGAAGGCAGCGTTACTTGGAGCAGCTTCCATCCTGCAACAATATCTGTAATACCATCAAACATTCAGATCTGCCTATACCAGGTCCTTGTTATAGACTCGATAGGTAGACAAAAATGCCAATTATTATTAATATTAAGACATAAATATTACTATATAAATATTATTATTAATAATAATAATCTGGAGCACCACTTGAGTACCATCGGCATTAACAACATCCTTCTCAGTGAATTGCAAAAGGCAGCTTTACTTGAAATTAGCTTACATTTTGCAATAATATCTTTAATGACATCAAACAACATGTGGCCTATCCAAGGTCCTTAGGAAGGACTCAATAGGTGGATAAAAGTACCATATCCAACCCCAAACATCTGTCTGACTGTACAACCAAGTTTATTAATAAAAGCTATTATGGTACTGACAAGTTATTGAAGTCATTTGGGGAAAGAAATATAAATTCAAGTGACTTTTTTTTTTAATTAAGAAAGAACACTTTATTATACTTTTTCAAAAAATTCTTGCAAAAAACAACAACAAATGGTTACACTTTATTTAAATTATCAAGTGCAAAATAGAAGCACCCTATAAGGTTCCATCTAAAGTTCATGCAACTATTCTAGACCTGAAATAAGCAGTTGCAACTTTGCTTGGCCCAAAGAAATTATACTAACTTATACCAAGCTTAATCGCAAGGAACTAAATATAGACCTCCAAAAGATCAGAAATACACACACAAGGTGCAAAATCAGTCAAGATACAGAAATGTATCTACAGATATATATCTAGTCTTTACATTAAATAATTGCATTTAGAGGCTATCGTTTTCAAATACAACAAGATAATTCCAAGAGCTCTACTGTTTATCTTTCAACTGATTATAAATATGAATTGAAACAAAATTTGCTAGTTTTAAAAATTATTTCCCACTTACGTTTTTTGTTCTTTGCCTTTTGGAGAAAACATCCCATTATAAAGGCTGCTTTCTTTTGGGACGTGGACAGGAAGCAAACTCTTCTTTTATACAGCCTCTTTCAATACACATTTGTGTGGAAGGGAATCCAACTTCCCAGGGACTTGTTCTTTCATCAGACCTGAAGAAGTGTTTTAATAAATGTTTTAATAAAAGAAAGGGAAAAAAAAACCCAAAGAATTTCCACAGAGCTGAAGTCCAAACACGGTTTTCGTTTTGCTCAGCTACATTTGTCTGACAGCGTACATATCCTTTCACCAGCACTCAATCATTTGATATTCATGGTACCTGCATTCTTAGTAAACCAGTGTTGATTGTCCTGAAATTATTCTGCAGTGCAGATTTAGCTATGCAACTGAGGTCCATTCCCTGACCACAGCAGTAATAGGAGAGTATAGAACTGTGATGGTAGACCTATGGCACGCGTGCCAGAAATGACATGCAGAACCATCTCTCCGGGCATGCCACCTGTCACTTGTTGCCCTTCCGGATTCTAACACGCGCAGCTGGCCAGCTGGCCTTTGTGCACACATGCGCACCAGAAACTGCAAGACCAGGTGGCTGGCACGCATGTGCATGCCTTAACCAGAAGCTCAACTTCCCAGTGCGCGCATGTGTGCCAGTTAACTGCTCTTCCAGTTTCTGGTGCTCCCCCATGCGCGCGCATTCCCATTTCGGCATTCAGTGCCCAAAAGGTTCACCAACACTGGTTCACAGGGGTTCGGGAGAGCCCCTAGCTAAGATTCTGTGCAATTCAGAGAACCCCCAAATCCCACTCCTGGCTGGCCCTGCCCACTCCACCCAGCCCCTCACAGGAGTCCCCACACACCCCATTTTGGATGCCAGGTAAGTGCAAGACCCATGCGTGGGCTCAGGGAGGGTGTAAAACAGGTCTCCTGGAAGTTCAGGAAGGCCGGAAACAGGCCCATTTTCAGTTTATAGAGAGCCTCCGGAGCCTGGGGAGGCCATTTTCATTCTCCCGGAGGCTCAAGGAGGGCAAAAATGTCTCCCCTGCCATGGTGCAGAAGGCCAACTAGGCCACACCCACCATGGCCACGCCCACCCAGCAACCGGGCAGACAACCCATTGGTAAAATTTTTGAAGCCCACCCCTCTTGAGTTTGACGCCCCTGGCCTAGAGAATTGCTGGCAACTGGACATCCTAGGAAAAAAAAAATCAGTTTAATTCTCAAGCTTGTACGAAAGCTTTTTATGAAGACGGAAATCCCAATTACAGCCTGCCTTTTAAAAGATCTTAATTAGAAAACACTTTTTCTTGTTTCCTTATATGCCTGAGGAAACGATTATATATTATTTCCTCAACCATTATACAGATAGTCCTCGTCTGACCACAGTTGAGCCCCAAATTTCTGTGGTTAAGCGAGACACTCGTTGAGTGGGTTTTGTCCCATTTTACAACCTTTTAACCACAGTCATTAAGTGAATCACTGCAATTGATAAGTGAGTCCCCTGGTTGTTAAGTGAATCCGGCTTCCTCACTGAGTTTGCTTGCCAGAAGGTCACGAAAGGGGATCACGTGACCCCGGGACACTGCAAATGTCATAAGTATGAGTCTGTTGCTGAGCATCTGAATTTTGATCACATGACCATGGGGGATTTTGCAATGGTCATAAGTGTGAAAAACGGTCAAAGGTCACTTTTTTCAGAGCCATTGTAACTTTGAACGGTCACTAAATGAACTGCTGTAAGTTGATGACTACTTGGAGTAGTTGAGGAAATATTAAAAAAACCTCCTCCTATGTATTATTCTAAAGCCTAGTGGTCACCAACCGGTGGGCCGGGGACCACTTGTGCTCTGTGAGAAAATTTCAGTGGTCTGCAGAGAAATGTCCCCCCGCCCCAAAGCAATTAATCCAGGCTGTGCGGGAACACAAGGCTGTGCTGCCCACATGGCCCGTCCACCCACCCTTCGGCCGAGCGCAAACCTTACCTTGAGGAGAGTTACGCAAGCTGGAATTGGAAGGTAAGACCAATGTCGGCATCCTGGTCTGGATCTAAAAGTTCATAAAGTTCTGGTTCCCCAGGCTTCAGGGTGTCTGTACTCAACAAGAACTCAGGGCCTTTTAGCCAGGTCGATTCTGCTAACTGGGATGCAGGAATAGACCTCGTAGCATTGTCTGCTGGGTTCTGGTCTGTTGGTACATATCGCCACTGTTCGGGTTTAGAAGACCTTCTGATCTGCTCTACTCTGTTGCTCACGTAGCATCTGCTCTCCTTGTGGATGTAGCCCAGTACCACCTTGCTGTCTGTATAGAAAGTGGTGGGTTCTAACTCAAGATCTATCATCTTCGTTATCATACCCGCTAGTTAAAATAAAATAAAATAAAATAAAATAAAATAAAATAAAATAAAATAAAATAAAATAAAATAAAATAAAATAAAATAAAATAAAATAAAATAAAATAAAATAAAATAAAATAAAATAAAATAAAATAAAATAAAATAAAAGGTAAGACCAATGGTGGGGGAGGGAAATCCACCCCGGGGTTGCTTACTGACGTTGGTGGGAAAGTCGGTCCCATATTCCAGAGCCGCAGTACTCACAGGACTGGCCCTTTGGTCATCGTGGAGTAGCTCCTCCAGTCCATGGCAGGCCAGTGCACCCAGGTGGAGGAACAGCTGCTCCGGGATGACCAAAGGTCCAGTCCTGTGACTACTGCAGCTCCGGAATAAGGGAACGACTTTCCCACCATCAGCATTCCACCATCAGTCAAAATTCATATTAGTGGTCCGCGGGATTTAAAATTATGAGTTTGGTCCCTGAGGTCCAAAAGGTTGGCCACCCCTGCTATAGCCAATTCTTTGCTGAAACTGAAAAGCTAGGAGATTGATTTTTAGATTTGTCTAAAATAGCATTTCTCCCCATTTTATTTCCAAAAAGGGAAAGGGAGAGAAGAAATTAAAAATAGCAATAGTATATAAAAAAAAAAGTTAGAAGCAGACTCTTACTTTCTCAGAGAAGAACTTATGACATCTGCCTTGACTGGGATTTAGAGTTCAAAGATGTCTGTCTTGGTTTAATAACATCCACTTTATATGTCAATGAGCTGCAGGAGGTGTGGAAGGAAAACTCTTTAATTTGCTTTCTGAAAATTGCCAGGGTTGCTCTAGGTGCATATTAATTCTGCTGAAGAGTGTCAATGAAGTGATTATAAGCTCCTTAGATAAGTCATTTCAGATCAAGCCTTTAGGAATCTGAAGCAATTTCTTCCAAAGCATTCCAAATAGGGAACTAACCATCTGCAGGCACGCTGGACTATTATCAAGCCATGACAAAACGCACATTTCTCCATCTTCTCTTTAGGTGCCATTCAAAAAACCATTAAACATCAGCATGAAGGCTCTGCAGGCTGAGCGGTGAAATAGGGGGGTCTATGGTGAGGATATCTCTTCACCCCTGCTTCTCCACCCAGAAATATTGGCCCAGCTGCTTTCCTGGAGTTACAGAGGGAAGGAGGTCCAACGCAGCATCAGAACAAATTTTCTGGGAACTTTTATTTTGGTGAATCTGTGCTGTTCTGCTCACTCACACGCAATGATGGTTTAGCGGGTTTATTAATATTTCTCAGCTGTTCCCTTTACCAAAATGCCAGAACTGTCCCAATTAAATCCAGCCAAAAGCAGAAGATGCTACCTTGTTTTCCCAAAAGTAAGTCCTAGCCCTACTACCAAAATAAGCCCTAATTAAGATCCTGCCCACTCCAGAGTGCACGGGTAAAAATTAAGCTAGGGTGGGGATGGGGGTAGTAGAGCTGCCCTACTACTTATCTTCAGACAGTTGTAACCAGGTCTTGCACACCCCAACACCTGCCTTACCAGCCCATTTCTTTGCAGCCGGCAAGGCTGGCAAGCTTTCCTGAAGGCCTCTGTAGCTGTTAACAAAGTTCTAGATCGATCCGGAGCTCTGTTATCGGCTGAAGAGGCCTTCAGGAAAGCCTTGCCGGCCACAGAAGAAGAACTTCCTGAAGGCCTCTGACAGCGAAAAGGAGACCGGGGGGCAATGTGCGTAAGTGCAGTTAGTTAGGGGAGGACGTCCCCTAAAAATAAGACCTAGTGCCATTTTTGATGGCAAAAAAAATAAAAGAGATTTTTGGGGAAACATGGTAGTCCACAGAGCAATGGCCAATGAGTCTACAAGGCACTTGAAACTTTCCCAAATAAGACAAATCCACCAGGCAAAATTAAATCCACAATACAAGAAGATTCATGAGGCAAGAAAAGTTGAGAGTTCACAAGGCATGACGCAAAGCAAGGCAAGGATCACAACGACCAGGAAATACACAGCTAGGAAATGAACATGTTGTGTCCAGCATTGTGTCCATCTGTCTGCTGTGCTAAATAGCCAACATTTGGTGCACCCGTGAAGAGGGCCGAGACTGTTTCCTCACAAGTAATCTATCCTAAAATGGTGCACTTTATTCGCAAACTTTCAGCAACAATTCTCCCAACAAATGACTAATATTGCAAACCTATTTTTGACATCTGGTATTTTGAAAGCATTATTTGATATTAAATGGCATTTTTGGGTATTCGTACACAGCAGCATTTAACATTTGATGATGACTGATTTACATGCATTAGCATTTAGTTTGCAAATCTATCTTCATTTAGACAGGGAAAATGCCTTAACAAACAGTTTTCGGTGAGTGTGTAATTTGTGCACCCTGAAGGGACTTCCACTAAGCCATCAGGTTCATTCACACACAACCAAACTCTCAGAAGCATTTTTGTGACAGTCATGACTATGATTTTGTTGATCCTCTTGGTTACCACCATCTTAGAAATTTTCTTTGTCTTCTGGTCCTAGTAAGATTTTATCAAGGCTTATATCTATACCAAATTATGGATTGTGCGGAAATGAATAAGCTTATTATGGAGTTGCAAGAGAAGGAATAAAAAGAGAATTCTATATGGTCTGGGAGAATCTATATACTTGGATAGATAACAGGAATAATAGATAATATATAATATAAATTTGAATAATGTATGTATGTATATAGATAGGAATAATGGAAGATGGAAAAAACCACACAAATCTACAATATATTGCGAAAATTGTAAACATGATTTGTGTGGTTTTTTTTTAAACTGTAAAACTTTAATAAAATTTAAAAAGAAAAAAGAAATTCTCTTTGATTTCTCGTATGCTCTATGAAAGAAATCTGATTCTATATCTCATCTACAGTCTTCTTTCTTAAGAATTCAAGCTACAAGTAAAGACTGAGCTTTATTGCTAGCAGATGAATGGCCCATTAAGACAATTAAGAAGATGACCAGCTAATTAAGGCAACTGAATAGCCTTGATTGATAGAAAAGAACTCTTGATATATGAACAGATTCAGATTACTCTCCTGGTTTTCTGAATCATTCTCACCCCGGTTCAAATTTTACTCACATCACCACTGCCTTTGAGAGTCTATAAAATCTTTAACTTAGGTATTTGCTTTCCCCCCCCCCCAAAAAAAAAAAAATAATACTAGTGAAAAGTTATTAAACATAAGGGGGACTGCACTTAATTGATCAATATTAAATGTTTAAATGGGCCGATATTTTTCAATTTAGTTTAATGTACTCACTTTAATCAACTTACATTTTAGTACAATTATGCCTTTGTCCCACCCTTAACACTTCTGTGTTATTCAAAATCCAATCTATTTTGCCCCAAAAATGTTTGTATTTCCATTATAGATCAAGATTTATTATGATTAGGAAGAGCCATGGTGGCACCAGAGGTGGGTATTCAGCAGGTTCTGACCAGTTCTGGAGAACCGGTAGCGGAAATTTTGAGTAGTTCAGCGAACCAGAAAATACCATCTCTGACTAGAGATTTTACAGTATCCTTCCCCTGCCACGCCCACCAAGCCGTGCCCACAGAACTGGTAGTAAAAAAATTTGAATCCCACCACTGGGTGGCACAGTAGTTAGAATGCAGTATTGCAGACTGACTCTGCCAACTGCTAGTAGTTCAATTTTGACAGGCTCAAAGTTGACTCAGCCTTCCATCCTTCCGAGGTCAGTAAAATGAAGACCCAGATTATTGGGTGCAATAGGCTGACTCTAAAAAACTGTTTAGAGAGGGCTGTAAAATACTATGAAGTGGTATATAAGTAAGTGCTTCTGCTATCTCTTACTTGTACCTAGAATTCATGCAAATTTCTTGTCCGCAAGGAGGTGACTATTCCCCATTGTCAGCATTTTAAAATGTGGTATTCTATCTGGAAATAGTTTTATTCAGGGTGAAGAATAAAAGCAGTAACCTAGACTTGCATTTTTGAAATTTGCCAATTTTAAGATGCTTAAACTCCAGTTCTGGCTGGGGAATTATGGGAACTGAAGTCCACACATGTTAAAGTTGCCAGGTCTCAAAAACACTGACCTATAGTTTCCATCATTTAATTGCAGAAGACAGCTTTACTAGGAACAGCTTCCACCCTGTGGCAATATCTGTAACACCAGCAAGCATCCAGATCTGCTTGTGGGAAGAAATGCCCATCTGTTTCAGTTCCAAGCTGGGAGAAAGACACTGGAATCATGGAGGCTGATTGGAAGTTTAATGATGAAGCAGAACCACATGGGTTTGAAGTCCTGGAGAGCTGAACACATGGAGTTGAGCGTGTGTGTGTGTGTGGGGGGGGGGTATTTATACCTTATCTTGGGCTTTGAATTTAAACTTCCTGTTCCTGTGCAAAAAAGATGTATTCTATTGGCTATTGTCAGTCTCCTATGGGGTCATGTGGGGGTCATGTTTGTCTGGACTAAGGTTGGTTGAAGTTTGAGCTGATGCCATGAAAGGACTTGTTGTGCCATGTGATGAGCTCTGCTGCTAGATGGGTTAATCCTATTATGTCCTGGAGGGTCATGTCTTAATCCCATCACCCTAGAGCTGGAGGTCTTTTGTCTTGTAGATAGGCTGGCTCACTCTTTCTTAATGGCCACCAAATATCTGCTGGAGGAAAGAAGCTGCTCTCTGTCTTTAAAACATGTTTCTTCTTTTAACATCCAGGAAAATATAATATTCTACTTTTTAAATACTTCTCAAAATTATTGTGTAGGGGTTGTGCAGGTGTCATTGCTGGCTCTGCAGGCAAAGTACAAATCCTAGGTGTTTGTCTGAGCTAAATTTGGTTGAAGTTTGGACTGCTCTGAGATGATGCAGTTACTGAAATGCCCTGGGGAAATTGTGTAATGTAGTGAGCTCTGTGTCTTCTTCTAAATAGTAGTGGGTTAATTCTATTATGTCCTGAAGGATCATATCCTGTTCTTAATCCCATCACCCTGGAGCTAAAGGTCTTTTGTTTTGTAGATAGGCTGTCCCAGTCTTTCTCAATGGGCACAAAATATCTTCTGGGGGGGGGGGGGCTATTAAGAGTGAGTCTGCTTTCTGCCTCTAAAAAAAACATGTTTCTCCATTTCTCATTTAGGGAAATATAATATTCTGCCTTTTTAATATTCCACAAAATATTTCATTCTTCCCCCATGCCTATCCCAAGTCCTTGAAAAGACTCGATAGTAGACAAAAATGCCAAACCCAGTCTGAACATCTGGCTAATATGCAACGAACAATTGGATTATTATAGTAAACAATAAGCTACTTTCCACATTCTTGGGAACGTGAGATTGGGGTTTATCTACATATGCAAGCAATGCATCAATTTCTACTCTGTTCATGTTGGAGGCACCATTTAAAGTGCTTCTGGGTTGAAACGGTTAGCTAGTGACATCTTTGTTGCCCAGGAGACGCCTATTGGGACTCCTTTCGCGTCCTTGTCAAGGAGCTAAAGCAAATGACAGGAGATCACCCCACCTCGCAGCAGCACATGGCTCTCCAACGCAGGTTTGCTAAACTCCAACCAAGCATCCTAACCATGTGAGCCACCATGGTCATGTTTTAGGAAAAACAAGATTTAGTCAGAGATGAATGGATTTCTACACCCTCCTTTTTTTTCACATACTTCCAAGGGAAACAGTTATATGGACCTAGTTTTATTTATTTAAAACTCTTGAAACTGACAAGAACTCTGCCAGTTTCCTCTTCCAGCCCAAGTGAATGTTAGTAGAACTCTGCCACTTTGTTCCCAACTACCCTTTCCTAATCCATTGGTACACAAGGAGGAGTGAATAGAGGATGGCTCATGGAGGGGAAAAACCTGTCAATTAAGTCGTATGTTCTTCCAGACCCATCGAAAAGTAAGCAATTGTTCCTTCCTTTTCCAGCCTGAGGGAGAGAGATAAAAAGCAGGAGGCACCATGCATTGGAGTTCTTGGTAACTGAACAAAACATCTGGCCAGCATTGTTGCCAAAGAAGATTGAAATCAGGACAGCAATTTTTGTAAGCCAGTTTCATTCCCAGCCAATTTCAGCATGGGGGGGAAATAGAAGCTAAAAGCTACCATGCAGAAGAACCCTTGCTAATCCACGACAAGGCTGTCACAGCTTATGTCTTGTATAATTAACTGGAACTTCCTGATTTTCTAGGGGGGAGGAGGCACAGGAAGAGGAGGAGGAGGAAGTGGAGAAGAAAAAGAGGAGGAGGAGGAGGAGGAGAGGAAGAAGAGGAGGAGGGGGAGGGGAAGAAGAGGAGGAGGGGGAGGGGAGGGGGAGGAAGAGGAAGGAGGAGTAAAGAGAGAGAAAGAGTTTTATGAAGATATTATGGTATCTAAATAGAAGAGAATGCCGGGACTTTTCAAAAGAGTTGGCAGCTGTAGCATTCCTTAATTCCCAATTTACATCAGCAAAAAAAAAAGTACAAGGGTGAGAAATTGCTACAAGTTTGAAATCAGATTGTCACCTTCATGGGTGACAACCTGCCATTTCCAAATAAAACTCAGTGTGTGTTCCTTATCTACAAGAGTTCCATGCTGACAGAACAGGTGTCCATACATGTGTTCAAAACAAACCCTAATGGAAAGATGCAAGCAATGTCAAGAAATTTATAGTATGAACTGCAAAAAAAAGAAAGAAAGAAAGGAAGTAAGAAAAAAAGATCAGTTGGAGTTAGACATCATCATACAAGACGAGAGAAATGCCCTTCATTGAAAAGTTGGAAACCAGTCTTGTAAGAGAGCCAAATATTGACAATTATAGAGGTTCCCAATCTGTTCTATTCCTTTGTGTTCTGGATTAACCTCTTTTGAAAACCTGAACACTTGAGGTATTGCTCTGATATATGATCTTAATTAGTAAATAGAAAGGGATGACAACCAGTGATGGGATTCGGCCAGTTTGCAAGAACCAGTTGTTAACTTTCTGAGCAGTTTGGTGAACTGGTTGTTAGAAGAAATCATTAGGGCAGAAAACCGGTTGTTAAATTGTTTGAATCCCACCACTGATGACAACACCTTTTTTGTGACCAGGAAGAACTCAAAAAAGGAACAGGAATGCTGCTGATAAACCGGTTTATTTGTTGGGCCTGTTCAGCCCAGAGTTTCGGGCCATTTAGAAGGAACGAACTGGTAGGGTAGCTAAGGAAAAGCAACAGATGGAGTCACCGTGATTTAAAGAGCTTCCATTTTCTGTGATGAATCCCAGAGTTTGGACTCGGAGAATCCACTCTATGTTTATTTAAAGTTAATTTAATGTATAATTAGAAAGAGACTGTCTCCAAGAAAATTAAGGCCAGTATTTAGAAAATGGGTGGATTCTTTTTTCTGATACCATATTTTAAGACGACGTTATTATGACCTATTGATGTAGGGCAGAGGTCTCCAAACTTGGCAACTTTAAGACTGGTGGACTTCAACTCCCAGAATTCCTCAGTCAGCATAGCTTGAGCAAGTTTGAAGACCCCTGATGTAGGGGAAGGAAGGGAGAGGGAAATGGAGAAGGGGAGAGAGAGAGAAAGGAGGGAAGGAAAGGGAAGGAGAAGGAGAAAGAGGGTGAGGAAGGGAAAAGAAGGGATGGAGGCAATGAGGGAGAGAAAAATGGAGGAGAGAGAGGGAAATAGAGAAGGAGAGGGAGGGAGTGGGAGGATAGGAAGAGAAAGAGAGAGAGAGGAGGGAGAGAGAGAGAGAGAGATAGCTTGAAAATGCTACTGAACAGAACAGAGTTATAATTCATGACCTGCAAAGTCAAAGGGGAAGACAAAGAGCTGAATCTTTTCATAGCAGCAAGTTGCAACATGAAATATTTAGCCTATTCGTGAAAAATCTTCATACAGAGGGGATGTGATCGTTTTCCCAGGCTCACTAGCTGACTATGTACAAAATTGCTTTAGAGGGGTCCAACTTCAACACCAGGGGTGGGATTCAATTTCTTTAACAACTGGTTCTGTGGGCGTGGCTTAGTTGGTGGGTGTGGCCAACTCAATATCACTCACATCAAGACACGCATCTCCTCGCCTGACCTCTCATGACTGTGGGGATGTTGCAACAGTCATAAGTGTGAAAAAGGGTCATAAGTCACTTTTTTCAGTGCCATTGTAACTTTAAATGGTCACTCCACACAAGCAAAGTACCAGCAAAGGAGGGGAAAAAAACTCCAGAGACATTCCTGAGACATTCCTGCCAAGAATGTAATAAGGGTTAACGGAGAGGCAGTTTCTGTAAACAACACTAGAATGTTTCCTTCCTGCCTTCCTTACAGGATTAGGCCAGTAATTTCTTCTAACAACCAGCTCTCCAAACTGCTTAGAATGTTAACAACCGGTTCTAGAGAATAGGTGTGAACTGGTAGAATCCCATCCCTGTTCAACACCCTCCCTTTTGTCTTTGTCCATTCCCTAGTAGCTTTTTTTTTTTTGCCTTCATATTTCAGAATCGCAGCTGAGGAGAGGATTGTATCAGTCTGAAAGATATGGAATAGAAGACAACCGTTGGAGGTCACTCCAAAGAGATAAATATCACCTCAGACCACCCACATTCAGGCCATAATTTCCAGCAATGATAGCTTCCTCTCTCTCTAGCCTGCATTAGAAACAGGGAGATTTCATCAATGGGCTCTCTGCCCGGTTGCTGGGCGGGTGTGGCCATGGTAGGCATGGCCTAGTCAGCCTCCTGCACCACTGAGCCTCTGGGAGGGCAAAAACTGCCTCCCCCAGGCTCTGGAGGCCCTCCGGACTTCTGGGACTCCCGGGAGGCCTGTTTTTTCCCCTCCCCAAGCCTCCACGCGGGCCTTGCATTAACCTCACATCCAAAATGGGCTGAGAGACTCCTGGGAGGGGCGGGGTGGGGTGGGTGGGGCCAGCCTGGGATGAGATTTGGCAACCATAATGTTAGCAACAGGTCAGTCCAAACCTGGGCAAACCCGCAGTAGCCCACCACTGAAGAAGAGCACCTAGAAGTTCTGTTCAGATCAACTCACTTTGGGAAGGATTCCGATAAATGGGAATTTGTGCAAACAAGACCATCAAAAGGCTGATCTGTTAGCTAGGAAAATGGGTCTGTGAGAAGAGGTGGAAAAAACTAGGAGCCCTGAACGCTTCAGATGAGAAGACTTACAATGGGAATTGGGGACAGTAGGATTGTTCAGAATGTACAATGAATCTACAAGTGCGAGTAGTTCAGGACTGGACTATTTCAGAGGTGGGTATTAAGCAGGTTCTGAGCAGTTCTGGAGAACCAGTGGTGGAAATTTTGAGTAGTTCAGAGAACTGGCAAATAGCACCTCTGATTGGCCCTGCCCCCATCTATTCTCTGCCTCCCATTGAGCCCCAGCTGATCGGCTGGATCTTCTTTGGTTGCCCTGCACAGGAGAACAGAGCTGGAAAGCAGGTTAGTGGGGTGGGGAGGGAAGGAGGATTTTGCAGTATCCTTCCCCCTGGAGTGGGGAGGGAATGGAGAGTTTACAGTATCCTTCTCCTGCCATGCCCACCAAGCCATGCCCACAGAAACTGTAGTAAATATTTTTGAATCCCACTATTTCTCTCCCCAGACTCTGGATCGGACAAAACGACAGCAGCTTTTTGGGGGGTCAGAGGTCACATTGATGGTTTGATGTTGGTCCTATATCAGTGGGCCTCTGGTAAGTCCTTGACTTATGGCCACCATTGAGCACAGGATTTCTGTTGCCAAACGAAACGTTTGTTACTTGAGTTTTGGCCCATTTTACAACCTTTCCTGCCACCGTTGTTTACCGAATTACTGCAGTTGTTCAGTTAGCAACACTGTTGTTAAGTGAATCTGGCTTCCCCCACTGACTTCACTTGTCAGAATGTCTCAAAAGAGGACCGTATGTGACCCCCCCCAATAAAGGTGCATTGGTTGCTGAGGGGCTGAATTTTGATCACGTGACCATGGGGGCGTTGTAACTGTGACACATAAGTACATTGTAATAAAAGCCACTTTTTTTTCCAATGCCGTCGTAACTTTGAACAGTCACTAATGAGAGGTTGTAAGTCAAGGACTATCTTTATTCCTATTTTAACTCTGTTCTATAAACAATTTTCTTTCCCCAGATCAATGGAGGAGGCACATTTCTTTTAATCTGTGGTAAAATCACCAACTATCAGGGCTCTGGCATCCACCGTCATTCAAATCATGAGTCTTCAGCCGCATCTCTCAGAGTAAAAAAAAAAAAACAAGATTTATTAGGAGTGACCATGCCAGCATTACCTGGGTGAAGCTGACTCTGAGACACTTCATTCATTTCACCTTTGACACTGGTCTTCCCTCCACCCCTTCGATGTACCGTATATTCTCCAATGGGACACATCCATAGCCAAGAGTCTTCAATCATGCTCTCCAGTAATAATCTTGCATGCCAGAAGCTTCAGTTGCCTAGCCATTATCTGAAGCATTTAAGGAATGCACTACTTTCCCTTTCTGCTGGCAACTCTAAAAGACCAGAAAAAGATTTTTGAGTTGACATCAACATTACATTCTTATCACTCTTCCATGACCATGTTTTCTTCTTCGTAACAATCTCTAGGCCACATTTTCAAATTTACTGGTGGATGGCACTGGAAATCAAACAGTCGTTGGTCCTTAACACCAGATAAATTATCCAAGATGTATAAACTAGGCATGTCAAAGGAATGTTGGAAATGTAAAAATAAAGAAGAGACTTTTTATCATTTATATTGGACATGTGATAAAGCAAAAAAAAATTGGAGTATGATTCATATTTTAATACAGACAATTCTGAAAATGGAGATAAAAATGAAACCAGAACTTTTCCTTTTGGGTCTCATGGAAAAATGTGGAGCTTTGTTACTATATACATCCACAGCAACAAGACTATTGTATGCCCAAAAATGGAAGGACACTTCGATTTCTCCCATGGAAGAATGGTTGCAGAAGTTGATGGAAGTTGGTCAAAATGACAAAACCAACAACTTCGATTCAAGAAAAGAACATAAGAACTTTTGCTTCCACGTGGAAACTGCTTATGAACTTCATGCTTGATGTGGAAAAGAATGAAATTCTGACTTTGGGTTTTACAGATTAGATTGACAGATCTTTTATAGAAATGACTTGTTCATACTATTATGGAAAAGCAAAAAGCTGTGATTTGATGTTAATGTCTTATTTTACTGTAACAGCCAGGGTCAGAAGTCAATGCGTGCATAAGTGCACATGAGGGGCGTGCATAAGTGCACCATCGTGCCTACCGTCCCTGTCCTATTGTCCCCATTTATTTGTATCTACTTCCTGTATTCTTACTCTTGTTTACTCTTATACCTATTATCTTGTAAGCGATTGACAAATCAAATAAATAAATAAAATAAAATAAAAATGCTTCTTTTTCTTCTTCTTTCCTTATCTTTCCTCACTTCACTTTCTCCTTTCCTCTCCCCCTCCCAGTTCTTCGATTTACTTTTGTATTTTGTATTCTATAATACTTCTATAACTTAATTTTAAAAAATTTGAAAAAAGAAGAGGAAAAAGAAATCAAATAGTCATAGCCAGGAGCTGGCACCTCCCTGGGGGCACCCAATTTAATTAATTGAAGAGATGTATCTCTCCTTAACCTAATCAGTGGGAGAAGCACATAAAACTATAGTATTCTTAGCAGCATATGTTGTACTCTATTGCACCGATTAGGATATAATGGCTAACTTATAATGCTTCTTCCTAGCAGACCCTCAAGCCTCCTTTTAAATGCTTTTCTACAGCTATATGGAAGCTTGGAACAAAGTACTATCTTAACAAAGAAAAAAATATAGAAAGCAACTCTGTGTGAACAGAAAGCTCAGATTCTATTTACTGTAAAAGGTGGACTATATACTGCAGGGGTGGGATTCTACCAGTTCAGACCAGTTCTATAGAACCAGTTGTTACGATTCTGCACACTTCAGAATCAAATCAAATCAAATTTCAGGCAAATCGCACCACTGGCTGGCTCCTCCCCTCCCCCACCCCACCCCACCCCACCCAGGAGCCTTTCCTGAGGCTCAGTCAGGGGTGGTATTCAGGGGGTTGGGGGAGAGAGAAGTGGCCTGAGATCAGAGCTGAACCTTCCTTAGGACTGAAGCTTCTATTTTTCAGTGCAGACTCAGGCAGCAGTTTGCAGAAATGTAGATCTGGGAGTGAAGCTGTGATTCTGCAAGCAGCTCAATCTGCTTCGCCTGCTTTGCCTGATTTTGGGTAAAAGTTGCTCTTTTTTTAAAATAAAAAATTCAATCTTTATATATATATTTACAATATTTACATACAAGCCATGCCCAGCCAGTCACATGACCATCGAGCCAGACCCACAAATTAGGCCATGCCCACAGAACCGGTTGTTAAGAAATTTGAATCCCATTCCTGATATACTGTATATTGTATATATCGAAGTGGAATCTCATTTTACAGCTATGTTTAGTCTAGTTTAATGAAAAGAAGGACTAACGGGTGACATAATGGCAGTGTTTCAATATTTTGAGGGGCTGCCACAAAGAAGAGGGGGTCAATTTATTCTCCAAAGCACCCGAAGGCAGGACAAGAAGTAATAGATGGAAACTAATGAAGGAATTGACCTAGAATTAGGTCAATTTTTTTGTGCTGCAAATCCATTGGTGACATCCATGTTACTGTACATGTTCTGTTTTCGGTCTCCCTGGCACCCAGAAGCACTCTGCAGGCCAAAAATGAGTCCAGTTTTGGCCTCCAGAAGCCTTTAGAAAGTAAACCATTGTAACTGTTTAATATAATATGCCATTTCAATGTTTTTTTTAAAAAGGCTCATTCCTGGTTCATAATATTTCCACTATGAAGTATCTTAACTGATCTTTTGTTCTGCATAAAACAATCTGGAAGCTCACTGGCATTATTTCAATGCTTTTTGACAACTGCTTAATGATACAATTTCAACCCTAATTTGAGATTGCATCTTGAAAGCAAATTGATTAAGCTTTCATGATTGCCAGTTTCAAAACTAACAATTAACAGTGTTGGCCGACTGCACGCCCTAGTATTTTTTAGCTTCATCTACTGTTGCAATGTAAAGCTAGTGTTGGGATAGAAAAAAATGCAAAAATGTTGTAGGATTCTTGTCCCAAAGGTGCTTTTTCAGGGGGCCACTGGACTTTCTGGTTTTTCTTTGAAGACATTTCACTTCTCATCCAAGAAGTTTCTTCAACTCTGACTGGATGGTGGGGAATGGAAGGATTTATATTCCTTGCAGACAGCTGGTCATTTGCATCCTTTTAGAAAGCCATTGAGGCCACTTGGATGTTTATCTGTGCCCTCAGGGTTGTACAATTCTTGTTTCTCCATTTTCATGAATGAATCATTTAGGAAATGCATCTCAAAAAGCTTTGGGTGGGGTTGTTGTTGTTTTTTGTAAGAAGGGGATGTACTCTATCATAAATACATTGCTGTAAAAAACATTGTTTTTATGACATACATCTTACAGGAATAATTGACAAGAATATTAGTTTTGCATGATTACAATGAAAGGCTTGTCCAACTTCATTTCAAATTATGTTAGCAATTATACAATGTCTATCAGCTGAAATATGTGACAAAGGTGACATATTTCCTTATTCAAAACAGTCAAAACTAATGAACTCCCTGCATTTCCTGCTTATTTTTGATGGATGTTTTGTTTGCTCAGTGTCAATCTCTTCACCTTCCTTCCCCTTTTTAACAAGCTGGAAGTGTCTTCTTGGGCACATATGCAGCTTGAAGCTTCTATTAGTACATCTTCTAAGTCAGTAAATTCCCAGAGCATTGAGATTTTGGATGCTTCAGTATTTGTGGCTACTGCTAGACAGCTGCTGGTCTGCTGCTATGGTCACGCCATCTTCATTTTTAACACTCTGTGACAGTTTCCCAGTCACTCCCTTTGTCCCTTCCCCACCCAGCAGCAGCCACTTAAGGAAAGGAAGGGGAAGTGGAAGGGAAGGAAAAAGGATGTTCAGGGATGGGATTCAGCCGGTACAGACTGGTTCGGGTAAACTGGTAGTTCCGGCGATTAGTTGGCCCTGCCCACCCACCCCTGCCCTTGTCCGTCTATATTTCTATGTTTTTCAGCCCAGCTGGTCCATGTGGCACAGAGGATTGCCACATATCAGCTGTTTCATTCCCTAGGGCTGCAGCAGAAGGTAAGTTTTAGTGTAAATGGGTGGTTTTGAAATGCTACGCATGCATGCGAGGCACTGCACTCACCAAACCAGTTGTTACACTGGTTGAATCCACCACTGGGCACATTCCCTGTTAGATTCACACAAGTAAACTCAATGGGGAAACCATAAGGAAGTTGGAAGTCATTCCTCTTCCCTCTGCTTTTTTGCCCAGCCTTGGTCATTCTCTTTCTCTGTTTAGATAATGAAATATCTCTGAAAAGCTGGGTTAGTGTGTGTGTGTGTGTGTGTGTCTTTATTAGTATACATGGTGTGATGGGTGTATTAGAGCAGGAGTCGCCAATCTTTTGGACCTCAAACTCATAATTTTAAATCCAGTGGGCCAGAGACCCTGGGAAAATCCCAAAAAAAGTCTGCAGGAAAATCCAGTGGGCCAGGGTCTCTGGCCCATCCCGTTTTCCTACCAATGAATCATTCTTTATTTGAGATTTCAGGGTACCGTTTCCAGCTCTGTTCTCAGGGGGAGAGAGAGAGAGAGACTTTTGGCTTCATGCAAGGAAAGCAGCAGAAGCAGCAGAAGTCTTTCTTTCTCTCCCCCAAACTGCGCCAGAAATGAGTCTTTGTGAGACTTGTCGTGCCAGTGCAGCCTCTTGGAGCAGGAGGCCTTGCAGGGTCCCAAAGACTCATTTCTGGTGGAGTTTGGGGGAGAGAAAGAAAGACTTTTGCTGCTTTCCTTGCATGCAGTCAAAAGCAGAAGTAGAAAGAAGCAGAAAGAAGCAGCCTGGTGGCTAGGCCAGGCATGTGGGGTGAGTGGGGCAAATTCCCCCCCTCTGCTCTTTCCACCCTCCCTTCACTACCTCATATTGTTCACAATGCAAGTGACGCAAGCTTTGCTTTCCCATAAGTTATGTGGGCAGTGCAGCCTTGTGCTCCTGCGCAGCCTGGATTAATGGCTTTGGGGATGTTTGCTTTGGGGGTGACATTTCTCTGCGGACCACCAAAATTTTCTCGTGGGCCAGCAGTGGTCCTCAGCCCACTGGTTGGCGACCACTATATTAGACAACACTTTATATATGTCAATGGGAATAAATTAATTTTATAAATGGGTGAGTCTACTTTTGAGGCAATTAATTTAATTAGTAAATAAATAATAAAGTATGGATTAAATATGATATCATCATTAATTAATGGAGTTGTCACATCCCTTTTCTGGCTCTGTGGCTTCTGACAAGTGTGTAGGTGTACACACATGTAGTCACGTGTAACACATGCTCACATTTCTTAGGCATGGGAAATGTTTCATACTTGGATTCTACTGGAGTTAGTGTTAGAAGGAAACTAAACAAAGTATTTGCCCATATTTATAATTTAGAGAGCTTCAAGTCAGATTCCTTGTTGAATATTTTATTTATTTTCCAAGTTTTTTTTTTAACATAACCAACATAGCCACTATAAGAGTAAGAATATGAAATTTATCATTTAGCATCATATATTTTTCTTCCACGCAGGGGGTGTTGGTTGACACCATTTGTTATGATCCAGGGTACCTGGTTATAGAACTTTGAAATCCATATTGTATTTCCAGTATTTAGACAACATCTTTTCTTCCTATGGTAAAAACAAGAACCAACAGGGCAACTGAGTTTTAAACAAAGGAGATGATGATCTTTAAGAGGTGCATGTGTAAATCGAACAACAAATGCCTACTTCAGTTCTTTACAAATCAGTGAGCAATGAGGGTTAGATAAGTACGTGTCAAAGAAGGCAGGGCACCCTGTAGATTATTGACATGGGGAAAGGAAAGTCACAAAAATACATGAGACTTCTTGAACCAAAGCAGTTTCCAGCAATGTAAAATATCCTTGTCAACGTGACAAAAGCCACACAATCTCACAAGAAGAATTAAGGATCCAGTGTTCCCCTACATAGGACTCCGACTGATGAGCAATTGGGTACGATAAATCATCAATATTAATTTATTGTAGTAATATTTCAAAAGATGACAGTTACTATATCAAAGCTGAGGGGAAAGTTGTGCTATTTAATAGGGCTGTGCACAAGTATTTAAATGCGTGCTTTGCAATCCTGGTTGGGATAAGTCAATCAAAATATGCAAGCAATCACATCATTATCTGAAGGGATCAAGCCAGATGCTCTGAAGCATTTTCCAAGGGGGTGACAGCCTTATGTAAGAGGGGGGCACAATCACTTTGCTTTGCCAACATCTACAGTGGGAATGTTGTTTGTGTGTGATTTAAGGAGGCTTTGTAAAAAAAAAAAAGCATCTTGAGCCTCAAAGCTTGGTTTAGACCCGTCTGCTCCATGAAGTCTCCTTCAAATACTTTGCACACACTGTCTTGAATAACAGAGAAAAGACCTTGGACGTCTTCTAGTCCAGCGGTCGCCAACCAGAGAGCCTCAGCCCATTGGTGGGTCCTGAGAAAATTTTGGTGGTCCACAAAGAAATGTCTCCCCCAGAACACCTCCCAAAGCAATTAATCCAGGCTGTGCAGGAACACAAAGCTGCGCCACCCACATGGCCCACAGGAACCCTCCCTGCCCACTCACTCCTTACCTGGCAAACTTCTAAATTGCTATTTTTCCTTTTTTTTTCTGACCATCAGTTGATCTGCTCTGCCGGGAGATTTCAATTAGCTAGAAAGCAGGAAATCGTTGCATTTCTTGCTTTCTAGCTAGTCTTTAGATCTTCGACTCTGCTTTTAAGCAGAGCTGAACCTTCCTTAGGACTGAAAGTTCTATTTTTCAGTGCAGACTCACGGCAAGCAAATTTGATACGACAGACTGAGCTAGCCGATGGCAGATAGATCACTGAATGATTCTGTGAGCAACTCAATCTGTCTGCTTTGCCTGATTTTGGGTAAAAGTTTCTCTTTTTTATAAAAAGTTCAATATTTCAACATGGTGTATTGTAAGTTAATTTTATGAGTTTGCTTGCAAGGAAATTTTATGCGACAGATTCAGGTAGCCGATGGCAGAGAGATAGATCTCTGAATGATTCTGTGAGCAACTCAAACTGCCTGCCTGCTTTGCTTGATTTTGGATAAAAGTTGCTTTTTTAAAATAAAAAATTCAATATTTACATAAGTATTTATAATATTTACAAAGAAGTCATACCCAACCAGTCACGTGACTACTAAGCCACACCCACAAATTAGGCCACACCCACAGAACAGGTTGTTAAGATATTTACATCCCACCCCTGCCTCTGTTGTTTATCTGTGTGTGTGTGTCTGTGTGTGTGTGAAAGAGAGAGAGAGGGGGGGGAGAGAGAGAGGTTAGATCAGATCTCCCTCTCTCTCTCCCTCTCTCCCTCTCCCTCTCTCTCTCCCACCAAATGCAGCAAGTCACCATCAGTCAAAATGCATATTAGTGGTCTCCAGGATTTATGAGTTTGGTAGTCCTTGAGATCCAAAAGGTTGGCGACTCCTGTTCTAGTCCAACTCCCTGCTCAAATAGGATATACCATTTCAGTCAAATGGTTGTCCAATCTCTTCTTAATAATCTCCAGTGATGGCACATCCACAACTTCTGGAGGCTACCAACTTCCACTGGTTAATTGTTCTCATTGTCAAGATTTTCTTTGCTGAGTGCTAGGTTGGATTTCTCCTTGATTAATTCCTATCCATTGCTTTTTGTCCTGCCTTTGGGTGATTTGGAGCAGGGGTCGCCAACCTTTTAGACCTCAGGGACCACCAAATTCATAATTTTAGATCCCAGGGACCACTAACTGATTCTGTGGGGATGGACTAATTTGTGGGTGTGGCTTGGTGGTCATGTGACAGGCTGGGCATGGGTTGTATGTAAATATTGTAAATATTTATATAAATATTGAATTTTTTATAAAAAAGAGCAACTTTTAATCAAAATCAGACAAAGCAGGCAGCTAGATTGAGTTGCTCACAGAATCACAGATTCATTCAGAAATCTATCTATCTGCCATTGGCTAGCTCAGTCTGTCACATAAAATTTGCTTGTAAGCAAATTCATAAAATTTGCTAGCAAGCAAACTCACAAAATTAACTCACAACACACCGTGCATGTAAATATTGTTTTTTTTTTTATTTTAAAAAAAGAGCAACTTTTACCCAAAATCAGGCAAAGCAGGCAGGCAGATTGAGTTGCTCACAGAATCATAGATTCATTCAGAAATCTATCTGCCATTGGCTAGCTCAGTCTGTCACATAAAATTTGCTAGCAAGCAAACTCACAAAATTAACTCACACCATGCATGTAAATATTGAATTTTTTTATTAAAAAGGCAACTTTTATCCAAAATCAGGCAAAGCAGGCAGATTGAGTTGCTCACAGAATCATTCAGTGATCTATCTATCTGCCATCGGCTAGCTCAGTCTCTCAAATTTGCTTGCCGTGAGTCTGCACTGAATTTGCTAGCAAACAAACCTTCAGTCCTAAGGGAGGTTTGGCTGTGCTTAGCTAGAAAGCAAGAAATCCAACCATTTCCTGCTTCCTAGCTAATCTAAATCTCCCGGCACAGCAGAACAGATGATGGTCAGAAAAAGGAAAAATAGCAACTTAGCAGATAAGCTTGCCAGGTAAGGAGTGAGTGAGCAGCCTTGTGTTTTTGTGCAGCCTGGATTAATTGCTTTCAGGGGTGCTCTGGGGGAGGTGAGATTACTCTGCAGCCCACCAAAATTTTCTCACAGCCCACCCGTGGGCTGCGGCCCACTGGTTGGCAACCGCTGCTTTGGAGAATAGGTTGACCTCGTCTTTTCTGTAACAACCCTTCAAATATTGAAACACCACTATCGTGTCACCTTTAGTCCTCCTCTTTGTTAGACTTAGACATACCCAATTCTCACCACCGTTCTTCATATCTTTTAGCTTTCATCATATTTGTTGCTCTTCTCTGCACTCTTTCCAGAGCTTCAACATCTTTTTTATATTATGGTGATCAAAACTGGATGAAGTATTCCAAGTGTGGCCTTACCAAAGCATTATAAAGTGGTATTAATACTTCACGTAATCTTGATTCAATCCTTCTGTTAATGAAGCCTAGGACTGCATTGGCTTTTTCAATAGCTGCAGTGTATTTTAGCTCAGATTACAGATTAACAGAGTTGGAAGGGACCTTGTAGGTCATCCAGTCCAACCCACTGATCAAGCAGGAGACCCTACACCATTTCTGACAGATGGCAGTCCAATCTCTTCTTGAAAGTCTCAAGTGATGAAGCTGTCACAATTTCCGAAGGCAGCTTTTGTTCCATGGGTTGATTGTTCTCACTGTCAGAAAGTTTCTCCTTATTTCCCTGTTGAATCTCTTCTTGTTCAGTTTCCATCCATTATTCCTTGTCTGGCCTACAGGCGCTTTAGAAAATAGCTTGACCCCTTCCTCCTCTCTGTGGCAGCCCCTCAAATATTGGAAGACTGCTATCATGTCTCCCCTGGTCCTTCTCTTCACTAGCCTTGCCATGCCCAGTTCCTGCAACCGTTCTTCGTATATTTAGTCTTCAGTCCTCTAATCTTCCTCAGGTCCTTAAATTTAAAGTCTCTATCTTCATTAAATGACAGTTCCAGATCAGTCCTATAGACTCATATTTAAGTGGTTTTCTACTAGGACTCCTAGATCCCTCATGTAGTTACTACTATTATTTAAGTGTCCCAGTTGATGATAGCACTTAGTCAATCTTGGCTGATCTTGAACCACCAGGTAGTTCAGAACTGGCCAGGGAATCCAAAGTGGTTGCCATTTTAATGTGTGGCACACATACTGAAGGTGGCTTTGATTTCCCAACTGTGTCTATTATTTTGAAGGCGGTGATTAATTTTACAGACACTCCTGGTTAATATTTTGGTGGGAATCCACCAGAAACTTCCAGATATGAAGACTAGACTGGGAAGCCAATACCACAAACAGAAATAACTCAGTGGCAAGTCACTTCCGCATTGCTGTCAAGAAAATTATATGGCCATTTCCATGAAAGTATCAGGAATTGAGTGTGACAGAAATTGTATTATTTAAGCAATTGAGTAGGAAATCACTTAAAACTATGACAGCCCACTGAAAGACTATGTCATAAATAAATAGAAAGCAATCTGAAATAAGAATTGGGTAGAAACAGATGTTGAAGACTAGCTGGTGGAAGAAATTATTACGTTAAAGAAGAATTATAATTCTAGTTGCTAGTCATGTAACATTTGTCAAGATACATGTGCAAACAGACACCCATACCAGAATTCTTCTCCCATCTGCCAGCCATTTAAAGTTGTTTATTTCTCCTGCTGCGGCATAATTTTTATATTATTATTCTCAACAATCAGTTGCCAATTCATGAGCATAAATTGAAAAGTCAAAAGTACACTGAAGAGAAATAAATTAAATGATGTTTGCCCCTTATCAGCTGTAGGAATATTTTCTTTTGCTTTTATCTCACGTGAGAATAAATCTGTGCATTTTGGCTCAGTTAAGTTTCCCTTTTTTTTAATATCATATTTATTTCAGCCCATTTCCCCAACATATTTGTCAATAATTTCTAAAAACCAGCCTTAAAATTCATACTTACTTCTCCATGGGAGAGGGGGAATAACATAACAGCATATCTGTCCCTGGAAACTCATTGGACATCTTACAATTTTTTTCTTAGCTACATAAAAATGAATTAGAAGAGTCCACTGCAAATTATCCCAAAGATGTTTTTCCAAAGGCAACTGGCTTCTCTTGTTTTTTTTTTTCATTGAAAATGTTTTGCTTCTCGTCTAAGAAGCTTCTTCAGTTCTGACTGAATGGCGAGAATCAAGGAAAAAAAATAATTAAGAGAATTCAGTTGTCTTTTGAAAAGCACTGTTGGAGCAACCATGACCTGGATGATTGAGGGTCCCCACCAGAGGTGGTATTCAGCAGGTTCTGTGGGCGTGGCTTGGTGGGTGGGGCTTGGCAGGCATGGCATGGGAAGGATACTACAAAATTTCCATTTCCTCCCCACCCCACTAACCTGATTTCCAGTTCCATTCTCCTGTGCAGGGCAACCAAAGAAGACCCAGCCGATCAGCTGGGACTCAATGGGAGGCAGAGAAGAGATGGGGGCAGGGCCAGTCAAAGGTGGTATTTGCCAATTCTCTGAACTACTCAAAATTTCCACTATCGGTTCTCCACAACTGGTCAGAACCTGCTGAATACCACCTCTGGTTCTGTCCAGTTTTGGAGAACCGATAGCGGAAATTTTGAATAGATCAGAGAACCAGCAAATACCACCTCTGCCCCTATCTATTCTCCGTCTCCCATTGAGTCCCAGATGATCGGCTGGGTCTTCTTTGGTTGCCCTGCACAGGAGAAAGGAGCTGCAAAGCAGGTTAGTGGGAATGGGGATTTTGCAGTATCCTTCCCCTACCATGCCTACCAAACCATGTCCACTACATCATGATCACCAAGCCATGAGCACCAAGCCATGAGCATCAAGCCATGAGCACCAAGCCATGAGCATCAAGCCATGAGCACCAAGCCATGAGCATCAAACCATGAGCACCAAGCCATGAGCATCAAGCCATGAGCATCAAGCCATGCCCACAGAACTGGTAGTAAAAAATTGTGAATCCCACCACTGGTCTCCACAGATATTCAGTTCGCTGCAAACAACCTGGATAGATCACCAGTCAATCAGGCCAGTTTAAAAATATTGATAAGGAAAAGTTCTCTTCAAGACAAAGTCTGTTTCTGGTGGTTTTGTCTCTCCAGCTTCCTTGCCAGCACTACATAAAAAATCTAGCTGACATGTATGAATGGCTCCCATTCAGATTCCAGAACCATACAAGGTCAATTCAACATTGACACCCACTTGAGTCTGTAAATATAGAAAACTGAGGCGGGGGGGGGGGGAGCTGACATTGTGAATAGATTAAAAATGCTTTCCATCAGATGCTATTAAAATCAGAAAGGAAGAACCCACTTTTTGTGTAATTGGATCTTGAAAGCCTACAAAACTTATAACAATAGCACTTAGACTTATATACCGCGTCACAGTGCTTTCCAGCCCTCTCTAAGTGGTTTACAGAGTCAACCTATTGCCCCCAACAATTTGGATCCTCATTTGACCCACCTTGGAAGGATGGAAGGCTGAGTCAACCTTGAGCCTGGTGAGATTTGAACTGCCAAATTGCAGGCAGCCGATAGTCAGCAGAAGTAGCCTGCAATATTGCATTCTAATCACTGTGCCACAGAGGCTCCTACATATACCTAGTGTAATTAAGGCAGAGTTACTCTGGGTCTTCATCTCATGCTTCTTTCCTCTCTTTAACTCGATAATCTCTTTTTTTTTTGTAATGATCTTGAGTATATTCCACCCTGGGGCTCCTTCTTCTTCTTCTTCTTCTTCTTCTTCTTCTTCTTCTTCTTCTTCTTCTTCTTCTTCTTCTTCTTCTTCTTCTTCTTCTTCTTCTTCTTCTTCTTCTTCTTCTTCTTCTTCCTCCTCCTCTTCCTCTTCCTCCTCCTCCTCTTCCTCCTCCTCCTCTTCTTCTTCTTCCTCCTCCTCCTCCTCTTTTCCTTCTCTTCTTCCTCTTCCTCTTTTTCTCCTCCTCCTCCTCCTCTTTCTTTTTCTTCTTATCTAAAAATTATTTAATATTGGTAAACAGAACAAAAAGCCACCCATCAAAGACCGAATGGTAACCCACAGCTGATCTCATATAAAAGCCATGAAGAGCTACTTGTAATTGGAACAGGTTCATCAACAACTTCTGATTTGGAAAGTTGCTTATTTCGTTTTCCATTCCATCACTTCTCTGGGTGAAATGAAACAGGGAAAGAGAGAAAAGCTGCTCACTACAAAACCCGAAGCCCTTAATAATCTGCAAAGCATCTAGAACACAACTGCAGCAAAAGTTCAAACATCTGCTAAATGCCAACGCCAAACTGTGCAAGGGTTGGTATTTGCTATCTCTGTTTTAGAATAGATTTAGGCAGATTGATTTTCATGTGCCAATTAAACAAGTGCTTAGAAGCTTTATGCTCTGGGTTGAAAAGCATTTCCAATTAGAAAGCTCAAATCAATGAAGAAGTCAACCAACAGGGGTATGAATAGTCTAAGAAAGACAGAGCTATTCTGACTACAAGATTTGATCTCTTTATCATCAAAGATGGATCTTCCTGTAAGAATGGGTCAAAAAAATGGATGTGTGTTTTCAAGGAAGGAACAAAAACGAAAATATGGTGACTTTTACAGCCCTAACGACAATGTTGAAGAAATTGGCTTAGGAAAATCTCTTGTTTCCCATAAATATGGAACTTGTTACTGAATTCAGATGTCACAATAGCTGGTTTGGTTTTGGGCTCTCCTATATTGGGCAAACAATCCACCTGGTTAGTTTAGATCAGGGGTCTCCATACTTGGCAACTTTAAGATTTTTGTTCCAAAGATGGTTTTTTCAAGAGGCAACTGGACTTGATTGTTTTTCTTTGAAGATGCTTTGTTTCTCATCCAAGAAGCTTCTTCAGCTCTGACTGGATGGTGGGGAATGGAAAGATTTATATTCCTTGCAGACAGCTGGTCATTTGCATTCTTTCTGAGAGTCAGTGAGGCCACCTGGAGGTTTGTCTGTGTCTTCAGGATCATCTGAGTGATGCAAATGGGAGTGGAGCCTTTTTGGAACTGCTGAAAGGACTGTGCTGTAGACTGGAGATAGATGATGTTGTATCCCTCCCCCTCTGTTGAGAGAGGGCTGTGCAATTTTGACATAGATGGGCCTCTTTAACCCTTCTTTTAAACCAGTGGTCCTCTCTGTCGAAAATGTGGATTTTGTTGTCTTTAAAAGAGTGGCCTGTGTCTTTTAAATGCAGGTGGACTGCTGAATCTTGTCGAGATGTGTCTAGTCCTGATGTGCACTAGAAATAGGAGAACAAGTAACATAGAAGATCAAGACTAGATATTGGTTTGAAAGAAGACATCTATGTCAAAATTGAACAGCCCTCTCTCAACAGAGGGGAAAGAATAGAACATTATCTATCTCCAGACCACAACACAGTCCTCTCAGCAGTTCCAAGAAGGCTCCACACCCATTAAACCTCCAAGTGGCCTCAATGGCTCTCAGAAAGGATGCAAATGACCAACTGTCTGCAAGGAAATTAAATCTTTCCATTCCCCACCATCCAGTCAGAGCTGAAGAAGCTTTTTGGATGAGAAGTGAAGCATCTTCAAAGAAAAAAACAGAAAGTCCAGTTGGCTGTTGAAAAAAGCACCTTTGAGATCAAAATGCTATCTTTGTGTGTGTGCGTTTGTGTGCGTGCATGCGCATCCCACATCTTGATTTTTTTATCAGATCCTAAGGATACCCCAAGTTGATGGCAAAGTCTATTGTGAATAAGTTGGTAAGGCTTTGATTTCTACAGAAGAGGCAAAGGTAATTTGCAGTTTACTGGGTTTTTTTCCATAGAAACCATTCTCAGTCCATTTGTTTAGAAATGAATGGATCAAGAAGTAACATTTTTGAAAAGTTATTGACAAAATGATCGATTAGTGCAATTTCACCTTCAGCATTTCTTACTCTACCTGAAAATTGGTTTCCTTTTTCTCCCCAAACGCCTCCATCTCTTACCATCTAGTCTTCAAACACCACCCTAAGAAGCATTTATAAACATCACATTGAACTGGCCAAGCCGCTGAATCAAAGCTGCATCAAAGCGGCACTTAATAGACAATTTCCAAAGAAGGAACAGTGACAACGGCGCTAAAAGCAGTTATTATATGGGATTTATATTTTATATTGATCAGAGAAGATCTTTGCTCTTGACACTTTTCATATCGGTCAAATACCAAGTGCAGTAAACTCTTAACGGTGAAGTCACCAATGCACTTCTCATGGTCTTCCATTTGATATCTAGATCAAAAATAACTTTCATATTTCATTGCTAGCTACAAATTCCATCTGCTCCTTTGGGATCTTTAAGATGTGGCATATCTTCCTTAGGAAATTCTTATCATCTCACTATGACTTCAAGGAATAACATGAAGTTCGCAAAATGTCCAATCAGATCTCTACTGGATCATCTTTCATTGAGTGGTATCGTGTGCCAGTTTCAGATTTCTCTTCCTCCATTTTTGCTATGATCTTGGGCTAAATCTGAAAGAGTTGGCCCCAATCTCTAAATAATATTTTCTAAGAAGGATTTGCTCTGTTCGGTCATAGATGCCAAGGAATATCCGGTGCTTTCTTGTTTACTCACAGAGCAAAGACTTGCCTGGAGCAAATAAAAGAAAACTGACACCCAATTATTTGCATCAGGTCTTGCTAATCTAGAGACTTTCCAGTACCTGCCAGTCACTAAAACTAATTTTATATATGGTTTCTTCAGTGCCTGAAGAGGACTGGCAAGGACTTTCATTAAATTACAACCCTGTCTTAGATCCCCTTGAGATCCTTGTTTCAAACCCCTGACAATAGATTGCACTGTGCTCTCAACAGCTCCTCAACCTTTTTGCTTTCATTACCAAAAGTGCTTATTTACATTTGCATATAGCACATCCCCAGCACAAGGGAAGGTAAGTTGAAAATAAAAAATGTCACGACGTAATTAACTGAAAGGTCAGGTTTAATTACAGACTAGTTGTTGCAATTGAAACTCCCTAATTACCACGACTATGTCAAAGAAAGAAAGAAAATATCTCCACATGTTCTTGGAACTGTTTGAAGTATTGTCTTTGGCACCTTTACCTTTCAATATATTTGATATCTTTTGTTCAACGACAGTGTATATTTTGACAGGTGTTTTCTTACGGTACTAAAAAAAATAACAAAACAGGGAATTAATGAATACAGTATCACTCAGCGTAGCTTCAGAGATTCTGGGCCTGCTGGATTAATTGCTTTCACAGAATCAAAATTTAGCTAATTATATTTTGGTTTTATAAAGCATGCTATAATTTTGGTTGGGCGACCCAAGGAATCCTAAATTGAGGCTTGTGAATCCTGGGTCTATTTATTTGTTTGTTTGTTTGTATTTCAATTTGTAGGCTACCAAATTCAAAGACTCTAAGCAGAATACAGCACAGCACCAAGCTGGAAACTAGGAGTGCGTGAGTTCCAGTCCCACCTTGGACTGTATCTCAGCCCAACTCGCCTCACAAAGTTGTTGTTGTGGGGAAAATAGGAGGACAAAAGAGTATTAGCTATGTTAGTTAAGTTGAGCTATTTATCAAAGGAGGGAAGGAAGGAAGGAAGGAAGGAAGGAAGGAAGGAAGGAAGGAAGGAAGGAAGGAAGGAATACAGAGTTACAACAGCAAAAATTGCTCTGTGGAATCCAAATTTACTAGGCTATATCAAGCTCTTCTAACTGTTTTTCCAGATTCTATTCTTGGGGCCAGTAAGACGAAGCCAGTTATGCTCTATATGGGTAGTCCTCAACTTACAACAGTTCTTTTAGTGACCGTTCAAAGTTACAAAGGCTTTTTTTAAGTGACTTTGGACCGTTTTTCACACTTACAACCGTTGCAGTGTCCCTGAGGTCATGTGATCAAAATTCAGACAGTGGCAATTGGTTCATATTTATGACGGGATCCCCTTTTGAGACCTTCTGACAAGCCAATTCAATGGCGACGCCAGATTCATGTCACAGCGATGTCACTAACTTAACAACTTCAGTGATTCATTTAATCACTGGGACAAGAAAGGCCGTAAAATGGGGAAAGATTCACTTAACAAAACGCCTCACTTAATAACATAAATTTTGGGCTCAGTTGTGGTCCTAAGTCAAAAACTACCTGTACTATTGATCATTAGAAGGCAAAAATATTACCACTTTCATTCTTACGTAGTATTTCTTGGTGGTCAATATATATATATATAACTCCAATATAACTCTGGAACACTTCAAGCAATTTCAACCAAACTTACCCTCTGGAAACAAATACTGTGGGGGTAAGACACTCCTAACACCCCTTGGGAGGTGGCTGTGCCTTAAAATGGCTTCTACTGTACAGCACAGTGGACTTGCCATGGTAACAGCTTCCCAGTACTCCACAAGGGAACTCCTCTCAGCCCTCCAAGGAAATGTCAGGTGATTGGCCAAATGCAATCAAAAAAATGAAACACCAGCATAGACAAGAAACTCCCAAGGAGAGGAATGGAAGACTTGTGACACTGCGAGAGAGACAGTACAACAGTGTGAGCCCCGAGTACAGGATTTTCCTGCCTAATATAGGATTGGGATAAATAAATATCTGGGCAACGCCAGCTTATCGGCTAGTAATAAATATAAAAATAAGCTATTGAAATGCATTTCACGGGGAAATGTTAAGCCTGTCGCTAATGGAGTCATATTTGTTGTGGTGTCCTGGAGTCATGTGATCAGCTGTTGTGAGTCAATGGGGAAGGCAGATTCACTACACAACCTTGTTACTAGCTTAACAACTGCAGTGATTCACTTAACAACTGTGGCAAGAAAGGTCATAAAATGGGCAAAACTCAATGAACAACAGACTGATTTATCAATAGAAATTGTGCAGTCAATTGCAATTGTAAGCCAAGGAGTACTTGTGTTCCCACATGGTTTTATCTAACAGAGAATGGACCAGCCCAATAAAGTTCAACACATTGTTATTCTGTGTCTTTAAGCCCAGGATCTCTTTCAGATCCTGATTTAAACTAATCTAAGCAAGAAAATCATTTCTGAATGTACACAGACAAGCTAGGTCATTATGTTTTTAATTTGTCTCCATTTGTTCTGTAATTTTAAATTGGGGTTTTAAGGGTGTGGGGTGGGTTTTTCTTATTCGGCCAATATTTAATTTAATTCCTTTTAACTTTTGTATTACTGTTGGGGTCTAGATTGGCTGTACACCGCCCTGAGTCCCTAGGGAGAAGGGCGGTATAGAAATTTTACAAATAAATAAATAAATAATATATGTTCCTCTTCCATTGATCCAGGGCCTCACAAATGCTACCCATACCCATTTTGACAGAGGAATATCAGGCGTAATACAATAGTAATGGAGAAAGCAAATTTATGAAATTAAGAATTAATGGCCCAGACAAATCAATAAGAAGCGTGTGAATAAATAACTCTGAAGTAAAGGAAATTTGCATTCTATTAGGCATGTGCAACTACCAAGGCTGTCATTGGCAATACTTGTCAATGGTTAATCATTCCACATCCCTCTTCTTGCGCACTTGCAGAATTATGGAATACGGAACAACAGAGTTGGAAGGGACCTTGGAGGTCTTCTAGTCCAATCCCCAGCTCAAACAGGAGACCCTATAAAATGGCTGTCCAATTTCTTTTTGAAAACCTCCAGTGTTGAAGCTCCCACAAGTTCTGAAGGCAAGTTCTTCCCCTAATTAATTGCTCTCACTGTCAGGAAATTTCTCCTTAGTATTAGGTTGGTTCTTTCCTTCATAGTTCAGAGTGCAGAGAAGAGCAACGAAGATGATTAGGGGATTAAAACATATATAGAATGGTTGCAGGAATTGAGTAGGTCTAGTTTAATGGAAAGGAATAGGGGTGACATGACAGGAATCTTCCAACATTTGAGGGACTGCCACAAAGCAGAGGGCTCAATCTATTATCCAAAGCAGGGGTTGCCAACCTTTTGGACCACAGGGACCACCAAACTCATAATTTTAAACCCCGCGGGCCAGAGAACCCGGGAAAATCACCAAAAAAGTCTGCAGGAAAATTCCCCACCCCGTATTCCTACTGATTGATCATTCTTTATTTGGGATTGCAGGATACCATCTCTAGCTCCGTTCTCGGGGGGGTGGGGGGAGAGAGACTTTTGGCTTCATGCAAGGAAAGCAGCAGAAGCAACAGAAGTCTTTCTCTCCCCCAAACTTCGCCAGAAATGAGTCTTTGTGAGACTTGTTGCACCAGTGCAGCCTCTTGGAGCAGGAGGCCTTGCAGGGTCTCAAAGACTCATTTCTGGGAGTTTGGGGGAGAGAAAGAAAGACTTCTGCTGCTTTTCTAGTGTGCAGCCAAAAGCAGAAGAAGAAAGAAGCGGAAAGAAGCAGCCCAGTGGTCAGGTAAGGTTTGTGAGGCAAGTGGGGCAAGTTCCTTCCCCTCCTCCCTTTCCCCCCTCCCCTCTCTATCTCATGTTGTTCGCAATGCAAGTCACGCAAGCCTTGTGTTCCCACGAGCCATGTGGGTGGCACAGCCTTGTGTTTCTGCACAGCCTGGATTAATTGCTTTGGGGAGGGTGCTTTGGGGGTGACATTCTCTCTGGACCACCAAAATTTTCTCGTGAACCACCAGTGGTCCCCAGCCCACTGGTTGGCAACCACTGATCCAAAGCACCAGAAGGCAACACAAGAAGCAATTGATGGAAACCAATCAAGTGGAGAAGCAACCTAGAACTAAGAAAAAAAATTCTGACAGTTAGAACAATTCACCAGCAGAATGATTTGCTTCCAGAACTTGTAGATGTTCCATCATTGGAGGCTTTTAAGAAGAGATTGGACAACTATTTGTCTGAAATGGAATAGGGTTTCCTTCTTGAACAGGAGACTGGACTAGAAGACCTCCAAGGTCCCTTCCCACTCTGTTATTCTGTTATTCGTAAGTTTCCATCCATTGCTTTTCAAACATTGGAAGACTGCTATCATTTGTATCTCACCTAATTCCACTACAGAAAGTTTTGCAACGCATTACTCCCTTTCTTGCCAATTTGTCAGGATAAAATGGGGAGGGTGATTAAGAAAATAATGGAATGTGCAGAAATGAGTAAATTGACATTAGCAATTAGAGAGCAAGAAGATAAAGAATATTATAAAATTTGGGATTTATTTTACCAATGGATAGATAACAAAATAGGTAAATATAATATAAATATAATATAATAATAAAGATAAGACAATGTAATGATAATGTTACAACTGATTATAATCAGGGGTGGGTTTCTACCGGTTCTCTTCCACCTCTGTAGAACTGGTAGCTCTGAAGAGCAGCAGACATAGAACTGGTTCTATGTCTGCTGATGTTTTTGCCCACCTGCCCACCCGGGCTCTTACCTGACCTTTATTTCCTGATTTTTTCAACTTCAGCTGCCGAACGAGGCACAACTGCAGTTAAAAAAGCAGGAAAAAAGTCCTTTTTCAAAGGCTGCTTCTCTACACGCAGCATGCTGATGATGATTTACAGGCACTCACGCGCAGCGTGCAGGGAAGCACATCGTAAATCACCGAACCTCATAAATCACCAAACCCATAGTTAACCCTGTCGGATCCCATCCCTGATTATAATGAAATAAATGATATTATGTACTAGGTTATGTAAAAGTTGAGATTTGCTCGAAAAGGATGATGTGAATTTATAATTAAAGTCTAATAAGGAGTTAACAATAATATAATATAATATAATATGTATAGTTGATATATATATAATATGAATTGTAATTTAAATGTAGAAGGGAAAGCCTGTTGATATTGTGCACAAAAGATATGTACCAACCGACATACTGTACAATGGAAAGATGGTTTTAGTTGATGTTTCATGTTTGTATTTGTCAATGTTTGTTATTCAAATAAAATAAAAACTTTTTTTTTAAAAAAAGGATAAAAGTGGGAAGGATCCATTTGTCTAGATTAAAAATCCACGCGAATAAAACTCATTTTGAACTGATATTATAATCAGTCCCATGAATTTGGTTCCTGGGGATGGGCCCGAATTTATATGAATATGTAGAAACCATAAGCTGATTAAAAAAAATATCCACCCATAAACCAATCTTTTTTCTTTTTTTACTTCTAATTTGAGGAATGATTCTTTTATAATTGGAAGCTCACTAATAACCCTGCATGGACCCAATAAACTCAATTGCTGGTAAAAAGGAAAAGTGCAGGGCTAAAATTAATAGAAAGAAAGAACAAAGGTTATTTTATCAGCTGTCCAAGCAAAGAAAAACTTGGCGAATATTTCATTTCCAAGTTGTTCGTAGAGAAGAATTAAAAGTGATGTTCTATGTAAGGTCTACCCTTTGGCTTTTTTGTTTTAAATTAAAATTAAAATTGCCTCAAAGCCTTTGTTTGCCTACTATATAATATTGTTTGGAATGGCTCTAAGTGACAGTTCCTGGTGGCAGTGATTAATGCCAGAAGACTAAACAGATGCCTCCAAGAATTAATCATCCAGTGTCATAGCTGAAGAGTTCTATTAAACTCCAAAATGGAGGTTTGCTCAAATATAATGGCCTCACAATCTGATGAACAGGCTTTGGGATCAATTGTTCTGATGATCAAGCAAGTAACTCAGTAAAAAAAAAAAAAAAGAACCTACTACTTAAAACTGCAGGTAAATTAGGAATGTGCTTGAGATACATTCTTAAGATACTTGAGATATTATACAGAAGAATTCCAAAGTTCTCCAGAAGGATTGCTAAATCAGGTCACCATATCTGGGCTGCTAAATTTACAGTTTCTAGTTTTCCAAACAATCAATACATTTGTTGTGGTAATGGTTTATTTTTAATGGATTTTTTTTCCCCTTAAACTGATTAGAAAGGCAGCAAAGGGTTAAGAAAATAAGTGAAGAGAGGTAATCCTGCAAATGACTAGGAATAGGTGTTCCATAAAGATAGTGTTCCATAAAACCAATCAATAATCAATAAGGTGAATAGTCCATCTGGACTTTAATGGAAAAAGACTTAGAAAAAAAATATTGAAACCTTGATCTTACACTGTATATGTTGATGGCAACGAGACTACTGTATGCACAAAAATAGAAGGACCTTTCAATTCCCACCATGGACGAATGGCTACAGAAATTGGTGGAGTTGGCAGAGATGGTTAAATGAACTCTTTTGATTCAAGAAAAGAATATAAGTACTTTTGTGGCTACGTGGAGAACATTTCTAGACTTCGTGCTCAAGGTGGGGAGAAAATGAAACTTTGATTTTGGGTTTTACTGATTAGATTGATTTGTTGTAGCAGAACTGGCTCGTTTATATTATTTTGGAAAAGTAAAAAGTTGAGGTTCGATGCTAATGCTTTATTTTACTGCAACAGAGAAAATCGGAAGTCAACAGCTTTATTTTTTTGCTTCCCTTCCTCACTCATCATTTTTCCTCCCTACTGTGTCCTATTATTTGCTTTCATATTTTTGTATTTTATTTATTTATTATTTATTTATTTATTTATTTATTTTATTTTATTTATTTATTTATTCCATTTATATACCGCCCTTCTCCCGAGGGACTCAGGGCGGTGAACAGCTCATCTAAAAACCCCACAAAGAATACAAAAGTTAAAAAATATTAAATTTCAATCGGCTGCTTGATAAAACTAACAAACCCCCCCCCTTAAAACCCAATTTAGAATTAAATATGGAGACCAAATTAAAACCATTTTCTCAGCCCAGGCCGGCCTGCTCAAAGAGCCAGGTCTTCAACGCGCGCCTGAAGGCCCTCAGGTCCGTGCCGGTACGGAGCTCCGGTGGCAGAATATTCCAGAGGGCGGGGGCACCCACAGAGAAGGCCCTACTCCTTGGCGCCGCCAGACGACACATAGCGGCCGACGGCACCCGGAGCAGACCCTCTCTGTGGGAATGCACCGGCCTGTTGGAGAACGAATGGAATAAATAAATAAATTATTCTATAATCTAATAAAAAATGTTTTTTTTAAATAAGGTGAACAATCCAAAACCTTTGGAGGGAAGGGGTCTGGCAAACTCTTTCAGATGTTGAGACTATAAATGAAAGAACTTTTGCAAAATTTAAACCATGCAAAAGAGTAATGAGTTCCTACATGTTTCCATCATGCCTGACTCAACAATAACTTCAGGGCAACCAGTTGTCTTGACAACAACAGTGGACGTGTTTGCCATTGCCTCTTTCTGAAATGCATCTTCTTCTTCCGGGTTCAGCTTATAACCTGGCATTCGCTGGAGGTATTTCACCCAAAGATGGAGTAGGTGAAGTTGACTAGCTGTTTTAAGTTTGCCAAGATGTTTCATAAGTGACAATCACCAATTTACCAATGCCTTTTGTAGAACCATAGCAGGAGTGGGGTTGTTTTAACCCAAACCTTGTTTCAAGTAAACAAACACCAGAGATAAAAGCAAAACCTTTTAATGCTTCTCTGCAGATTCCGTTAATTCATGGTTAAAAGGCTATTAAAATTATTTGTTTCGGATAAGAATGAGCCTTGCCAAGATTGTGCAAGGCTGCCAAAAGCACTAGATTAAGTTGCCAAGAAATATTCCAAACAAAAAGTCTTCAAACCCAAACCAAGATAGTCCGAACTTCCACAAGGCTTGAAATGCAAGAACTTCTTTGCTTCCTGCAAAGAATCCCGGTCTCTCAGGCTGGCTTTTATCTCAGCCTTACTCCTGAGTCGCCCATGCTGCTGCAGCTACTCTTTTCTATGAGCAGCCCTGCATGCACGCACACTGGGCACAGGCTTCTCGGGGACCTCTTCATCACTGCTGCCAGCCTCCACAATCTCCGAAGGCAGCACTCCACTCCCTGATGGTTCTGGCCCTATCCCTGCATCACACACAGGCCCCTCATCTGAGTCCTCATCCTCCGAGACCTCAGCCATCCACACCTGCGGCCGGCAAACCACACCAGGGCTTCAAAAATTTTAGCAACCAGTTCTCTGTTCGGTTGCTGGGTGGGCGTGGCCATGGTGGATGTGGCCTAGTCACCTCATGCATCATGGTGAGGATGGATGTTTTCACCCACCCCAGACTCCTGGAGGCTTTCCTCAAGCCTCCAGGAGAGCGAAAACGGTCTTCCTGGGCTCCGGAGGCCCTCTGGAGGCCAGAAACAGGCCCATTTTCGGCCTTCTGGAGCCTCTGGGAGGCCCATTTTTCACCTTCCCTGAGCCTCCATGCAGGCCTTGTACTTACCTGGGATCAAAAATGGGCCACATGGGGACTCCTCGGAAGGGAGGGGTGGGTGGGTCCAGCCAGGGGTAGGGTTTGCCGGTTCGCTGAACCGGCCATAAAACAGTCACAAAATTAGATACCAGTTCGCCTGAACCAGTAGCAATGCACCCCTGAATCATAGGGTTGGAAGGGACTTTGGAAGTCTTCTAATCCAATACTCTACCCAAGGCAAGAGAACGTATCCCATTTTAGACAAATGGTTGTGCAATCCTTTCTTGAAAACCTCCAGTGGCAGAGCATATAACAACAACAAACAACTTTTACCTCTCCCCACTCTCAAGATGCTGTCTTCTGTCCCCTTTTGTCTTTGTAAAGTCAGTCATATGTTTGAGTAACATCAATGAAGATAATAGATTGCTTATTGATCCCAGATCTACTGAAAAAGACACCCAAAACCCACAGTTTTCATAGATAAACTATTCCACTGTCGTATTTATCTTACCAGCACAGTTCACGCCACCACAAACTGAAACCATTGTTTAGTTGTAATAGTTTCCCATGCACAAAGACCCCAGGAATTATTGCATTTATTTCAAGTGCTAAACATCCATTCTTAAAACTGACTATTTTGATAGAATAAGCCAAACAAAAAGTTCAGGCAAGTAAGTTGAGAATATCGGTGAAATGATTTCACACTAATGCATGTGAGACAGTGAAACAAGCATAGTTTGTGTAAGATGTCAGCCCACAGGCCATTACAGTAGATCATCAGTACAGGAAACAAGCTGCTATTTAGTTGTGAACTTCTTACTTCTGAACTGCTGGTGTTATTGGAATCTATAAAAACTGAAAAGCATTTAATCAACAACATTCATGTGGTTAGTTGCTTAATTAAATTCCTCACCTAGCCAAGGGAAAGGAAATGTTTGATAATAGATCGGGCAACTTTTATCACTGGCATTCAAGAAGACAGCTAAGATTTCGAATTTAATAACCTCCATGAGAATGTTCATCACACCTTCTTCTCAAATCTGACTAATAGGCACAATTGATTTCTCTATTATGACCTTCCCATAAAAGTCATATCTATGTGCAGGACGCATAAAATAGTAACGGTATATTTGGCTAGGTTGGATTTTGCAAGGGACCGTGCAATTCTGAGCCGCATGAACATTTTAACAAGGTGAAAGATTAAAACTTGAAGAGATGCCAGTCAACATTTTAAATTCCATGATTATACATTAAATATCCAGGTATTCCTTTTAGAATTGTTTCTAAGATAGCTTATCAGCTGAAGAGCGCACTCTGAGAAATATTCCTTTCCAATAACCAGGGAGAATCGAATGACTGAAGTGCTACCCTTCTGGGAAGTCCTTTGGTCCCACACACGCAGCATCTTCTCAATCAAGATCTGCTCCTAAATTCTTTCTGCCAGTATCTGGAGACAGCTGCTAAATTTGGCTTATAAAAACACGGTAAAGCAGGGTTCGTCTCAGCATATGCTTTTTACAGGAAGTGTCTATTCCTAGAGGATACTGAGTAATATTGATAAATAGATATGAGGAGATGTCAAAACTCCCAAACACTGCGTATTCACACAAGATACTTCTTCCAACAAGCAAGGAAGGTTTGCAATCATCTGAATGAATGACACCTCCACTGCATGGAGCTTTAAAAATATATAAGTGGTAATTCTCAGGAAAAAAAATCTATTTAGGTTTGCCCAACCAATAGTGGCAATGTATGGCTATGGTTTTCCCAGTTGCAATATATGGCTGTGAAAGTTGGACCATAAGTAAGGCTGAGCGCCAAAAGAATGGAAGCCTTTGAACTTTGCTGGAGAAGACTCCTGTGAGTCCCTTGGACTGCAAGGCGATCAAACCAGTCAGTCCTAGAGGAGATCAACCCTGACTGCTCTTTAGAAGGCCAGATCCTGAAGATGAAACTCAAAGACTTTGGCCACCTCATGAGAAGGAAGAACTCACTGGAGAAGAGCCTCATGATGGGAAAGATTGAGGGCAAAAGAAGAAAAAGGGGACAGCAGAGAATGAGGTGGCTGGATGGAGTCACTGAAGCAGTCGGTGTGAGCTTAAATGGACTCCAGAAGATGGTAGAGGACAGGAAGGCCTGGAGGAACATTGTCCATGGGGACGCGATGGGTTGGACACAACTTTGCAATTAACAACAGACATGAGATGTAGAGAACTTTTTTTTTCTTTAGTCATAGCCTCCACAATTTAACTCCAGTAGATGACCCAAAGTTTTAAAGAAAGAGGAGGGAAAAGAAATTTTCTCTTAATTTTTTCCTCCCACTAATGGTGTGTTCCCAGCGTAATATTTTTTTTTTTAAATAGCTGTTACATTGGTCACTTTCCAGTCTTCTTCTGCAGAGGCCAATCTTTGAGACACATAACATATTTTTCTTGGAACTCAGAAATTTCACATTTGAGTTCCTCAAGAATCCTCAGTTGGATACCATCTGGACTCAGTGATTTGCTTGTTTTCAATTTGTCAGTAAATTGACCTTGAACAACTACTTGCAGAAAGGCAGGATATAAATAGAATAAGTAATAAAAATTTATTATAGGATGCTGCTAGGTACCGAAGGAGCAAAATACATAGCCTCTGCTCAACTTACCAGAAGAAAAAACTTTTGTTCAAAACATCCAGGATTTGAGATTTTATTCAGCAATTGAAAGATTTTTTTAAAAAATAATCCAAAACTTTAGGGCTAATTTTTACTGACTGTAATGTTTACAGGCTACTTTAAAAAATCATGTGATGAAAAATAAAGTCTCTTTTGATTCCTCTGGACAAAGAATCTCATCCCTTCTACAGAAACAATCTGTTACAGCCTTATTTCAGAATATGTTTGGCTAATATTCTCAATTCCTAATGCTCTCCACCCATGTACCAACCAAGCACTATCTTGTTTAGTTTCTATAACCATGGATGGGTAGAGAAATGAATAAACAGATGCAAATTGGAAAGGAACAAGAAAACAGAGTGAAATTTGCTAAGACATAATACAGAGGATTCAGGATGTATAGTTTAACAAGGAGGAAGTCAAATAAGGAGAAAATAAGACCCTCTTAATGGGTGCAAGGAAATCTGCAAGGACCTACAAGGGAATCTGATATGAGAGATTCCTTCCAATGAGAAGTCAAAGAAAAACAAAACTAAATTTAGTTTGAGGGGTGGGGGAAGTTGTAGAAAGTGTGAAGGCAAAAACATGCTGACTCCTGGGCAGAAGAGATAGATCTAGAATCCTGATTGATGGAATTCAATTTAACTGAGAGAATGGCTAGGAAAAAGAAAAGGAAGCTATCGGTTTAGAAGTAGACTTCTCTTCAGGGTATCGGTAAAGGGAGAACAGACAATATTTTCTGCCTTCTTGTCAGGCCTGCCTGACACTCAAGTTTAAAAGAGGTCCATTATGGGTATCCTCAACACAGGAAGGGACTGGATTTAATGGGTCAGCTGGGGAGTAGACATGGTCAAGCAAGTGAAGAGTCTTCATGATAGGACTTCTAGATCATGGCTAGAGGAACGAAGGAGGAGCTCAACCTAGATTGCCAACACAGCCCACAAGGATGAGATGCAAGAACAGACGCAAAAGGAAAAAAATGGAAGTTTCTCCTACATAACATTCCTACATCACAACTAAGGCTGCTCACCTGCCTTTTAGAGAGAATGAAGAGATAGACAGAGACCATTCTCCAACCGAGCATCTTGGGATGAGGAAAGGAATGTCGCTTCTGAGTTCAATAACTACAGCCCTGTAAAGTTATTCACACGTTTTTGTAACTGGGTAAAGCTATTCTCATAGGGATGCTGTGCCTCAGTGGCTAAGATGCTGAGTTTGTTGATTAGAAAGGTTGGCAGTTCGAATCCCTAGTGCCACATAACAGAGTGAGCTCCCGTTACTTGTCCCAGCTTCTGCCAACCTAGCAGTTCGAAAGCACGTAAAAATGCAAGTAGAAAAATAGGGACCACTTTGGTGAGAAGGTAGCAGCGTTCTGAACACCTTCATCATTTAGTCATCCAGCCACATGACCATGGAGACATCTTCGGACAGCACTAGCTCTTCAGCTTTGTAACGGAGATCAGCACCGCCCCCTAGAGCCAGAAACGACTAGCACGTATGTGCGAAGTGAACCTTTAAAACTTTACCTTTAAAGCTATTCTCACCTTCAGTTCTGAAAGAGAAGAAATTTTGCATAGAAAATTGGGAAGAGACTTTCAGCTCTCAAACCAAGCACTGCTTCTAAGTTGCAGCAGAAGTAACCAAGCCACAATAATACTATTATTATTCTTACACACAACAAGGTGAAATCACAGATGCTAGTTCTTCAGTTGGTGTTGGCCCTTTGTAATTGACAGATGGAAGTTCTGTCAATGCGCAAATTTTCTATGTGCCGTCCAAAACTGCTATTATTATTATGTATGGGTAAACTATAGTTAGATTCACAGTCTAGGACTGGTGGAATTTTCACAATTCAAGTCCTAACCAAGGACCTAAGAATTAGTAAGGTAGCATCTAAGAATACAGGCAGTTCCAAGCAGGATCGGTTTGTGTAAAATTAGGGTGTTCAGGTCTGATAAATTCCATATTTCCAAATATTGAGAAAATCCTTTAGATACAGGTAGTCTTTGAATTATAACAGTTCATTTAGTGGACATTCAAAATTACAATGGCACTGAAAAAAATGATTTACGACATTTTTCACACTTACAACTGTTGCCGCCTCCCCATGATCATGTGATCAAAATTTGGCTGCTTGACAATTAGCATGTATTTATTTATTGATGGTTACAGTGTCCCAGGGTTATGCAATCATCTTTTGAGACTTTCTGACAAGCAAAATCAATAGGGACACCAGATTCACTTAACATACAAGGTATTTAACGATTGCAGTAATTCACTTAACAATTGTGGTAAGCAAGGTTATCTATCATCTAACTATCTTACCTAACTAACTAACTAACTATCCTGTTTCCCCAAAAATACAACCTACCCTGAAAGTAAGTCCTAGCTTGATTTTTACATGTGTGCCCAATATAAGCCCTACCCCCAAAATAAGCCCTAATTAAGATCCCACCCACTCCAGAGTGCACGAGTAAAACTTAAGTTAGGGTGGGGATGGGGGGATGGAACTGCCCTACTACTTACCTGTGGACAGTTGTAGCCAGGCCTTGCACACCCCGACATCTGCCTTGCCAGCCCATTTCTTCTGCAGCTGGCAAGGCTGGCAAGGCTTTCCTGAAGGCCTCTGTAGCTGATTACAAAGCTCCAGTTCGATCCTGAGCTCTCTTATTGGCTGCAGAGGCCTTCAGGAAAGCCTTGCCGGCCGCAGAAGAAGTTCCTGAAGGCCTCTGACAATGAAAAGGGTGCTGAGGGCGACACGCGCAAGTGAGGTTAGTCAGTGGATGACATCCCCTGAAAATAAGACCTAGTGCCTTTTTTGGTGGCAAAAAAAATATAAGACAGGATCTTATTTTCAGGGAAATGGGGTAAGTATCTATGTATTTAGGAAATTTACCAGGCCACCTACTTGCTCACAGTGACTCTAGGCAGCTTACAAGCAATAAAAACTCAATACAGAAAATAAAATGAAAAAATGAAAAACAATATACCACCACCACCCTCAGGTGATCACTTCAGTCAAATGAGCCATTTGATGGGCTTCATCCCATCCTGGGTTTCCCAGGCCCGCTGGCAAAATCAAGTCTACAGGGCCTTACAAAAGAGTGTTGAAGTGGAGACCACTCTAATTTCTGAAGAGATGCTGTTCCAGAGGAAAGGAGCCATCATGGAGAAGGCCCTTCTTCTGGGCCCCATCAGATGTACCTCCTTAGGGGATGGGATATGCAACATTCCTCATTGCTCTAGTGGGTCAGGTGGATGTGACTGGCAAGAGAGGGTCCCTGAAATAATCTGGTCTGAAGCCATGAAGGACTTTAAAGGTGACAACCAACACCTAATTAGTCACTTCTGTGATCCCAGCAGTTGATTTCTTTCCTCTGAAAGTTCAAGATGATGTACATAGGGATCTCTCCTAATTTAGTCCCATCTCAATGGCCTTCCAACATGGCTTGGCCTGTGATGCCTGCAATGCAGCTGTCATTCATTGATACGCCATTTCCCTTAATGGACAGCAAAGTAGCAATCCTCAATATTATAAAAAGCTAATTTACCTCTTCTCTTTCTCATTGCACAATGCCAAGAAGACACTTGAAGCTAAAAAAAACCCCAGTGCCTTTTAAAATGAATAAAGGGCTTTTCTAGTAGCATGCAATTACCTTAACTGTAGCTCACCTTTGTAAAAGACATATATGTGTTAAGTAAAATTAGATTGGTAAGATGAAATAAGCAAACCTCAAACGTGATCAGTTAGTGAAGTGAGAACAAAAACCTCAGTGTCAATTGCCCAGAATATTCTAATGGAAGGAAATACAATGGGGCCATGTAGTCCTTTTTAAAGCAGAGAATGAATAGCATCTAGCATCTAATTACATGAATCTCACACCATTATTTCTGCTATAGACTGAATCAGACTTTGATCAGCTGTTGAGATATCTTTACCTGTAATACAACCCTGAATTTAAGACAATTCTCAAATGGAGGAAGATCAAATGACGGTGGATAAGGATTGGTATGTCGTCTCCCTTCCTCTCCCTTCTCAAATTAAGTGTCAAATTAACCACCTCCCTCCCAAAAAAATTCAAATAGTTATCACTTTATTTATTTAACAATGTTTGTAGACTACACTCCTCTTGATGGATACCAGGCAATGAACAACAAAGCAAAATAAAAACCAAGTACATAACAGCATTCAAAAAAATCTATGCAAATCATGAGAATTTTTCTGATGGATGCTTATAGTCATTTAAGGCCAAAGGAACATTCAAATTTGGGTGTATTTACCGGTATCTGCTGTCTTGCACAATGAATGAAGCTAAAGGTTGCCCAGTTATTAATCGTGAAATAGCAATTCTGTCTTGGTGGGATTACACCCACATTCATAAATTCAACTCAAGGATGTAAATAACTACAGTTATTGACAGATTAATGAGATCAATATGGTCTGGAATGATCTGTCCCAGAGATTTCATGAAGGTGTTATAGAGTGGGGGTGTCAAACTCGTAGCCCACGGACCAGATGCGTCATAGGCTGGCCCTGCCCCCTCCTAGGGGAAAATGTCCCAATACGTCACGTGACATTGCCATGACGATGCGAATTTGACACCCCTGTTATGGAGGAAAGTGTAGGACTTCATACTGCCATACTATTGACTCAAGCATTTCATCCCGTAATTGGAACAGTCCACTTGGGTCAAATTTGAATCACTGTTCTATAAAGTCTTGAGTCCCGACTCTTGCACAGAATCCAGAAGGATTCCATAAAATAATACTTGGTGGTATAAAATGCCACCAAGTGATCTAATAGAGTCCCTTTCCTCCATAAGAAAACCACTGATGGCCATCTAGCAAAGAGTCCAATTCTGTTTTTGAATCATGACTGACCTAAATCCTGACTGGAAAAGATCTTGGTAAATCCATTTCCTCTAGGATCATCGGTAACTGATTCCCTATCACTTTCCTGACAAAATTCCTTCAGAAGAAGGCTGGAGACTGCACAATTCACAAAAAAATGGCAAGATTCAGAAAATGCATTTTCAAGAGAGCACGTAGTACTGCTTCCTTTATTATGTGCTTCCTCAAAGAGCGATAAAAATCTCACTCATGCACAGAGGACAAGAATGGGGTAGGTTTGTCTTCTCCTTCTGTTCTGTCAGCCACTTGCTTTTAATTGCACCTCCTGTTCCTGAGTTCACTTTCAAAAGGTAATGATCTGGGAGTAAAATATCACATGTGATGTCTATTATTACTCATGCCTATGTATGTATAAGAATCTACTCGACTAATGGTTAGCACTATTTTGGAGCTAGAAAAGGTTCAACAAAATTCAAAGGAGTTGGACATAGTCCATTTGTGATCATGTAAGCTCATTCCTTTTTTGACTCTGCCGCTGGAGTCTACCACTCCTTCTCCTACAATATAATACATTATGGGACAAATAATCTCAGATAACATGTGGAAAGGATGCTTAAAACATAGAATAAAAGAGTTGAAAGGGATCTTGGAGATCTTCTAGTCCAACCCCCTGCTCATGCTTATAATATTTCAGACAAATGATTGTCCAGTCTCTTTTTGAAAGCCTTCAATGATGGAGCACCCACAACTGAAGGCAAGCTATTCCATTGTTGATTGCTCTCACCGTTAAGAAATTTCTCCTTAGTTCACAGTTGCTTGTCTCCTTGGTTGGTTTCTAACCATTGTTTCTTGTCTTATCTTTTGGTCCTTTGGAAAATAGTTTGATGCCCTCATTTTCGTAGGAGCTCCTCAAATATTGGAACACTGCTATCATGTCTCCCCTAGTCTTTTTTTTTTTTCTTCATTAAACTAGACATACCCAATTCCTGAAACCATGCTTCGTATCTTTCAGCTGCAAGCCTGTTAATCATTATTGTTGCTCTTCTCTGCACTCTTTCCAGAGTCTCAACATATGCAACAGACTTGACATTTCTGATCCTTACCACTTGCATGAATAGTAGTTACACAATCATGGTAAGCAATATTCAATTATTGGGAGGGAGATCCATAATTCAGAATGTCCTTGAGGTTTTTGTTAACTGAAAAGCTGAACTCAGAAATGTATATCTACCGTTCAGCTACCTGGGACTGATTCTAAAAAAAATGTACTTCATCTATTTAAAAAAAAAATAGTACTGAAAGAAGTGGAAACAATACCCATGAGACTCGTGGCAGCTTTGAAAGAAATCCTATATGTTTTAACAACTCCCAAGTCTCTTCAGGTGAACATCAATCAAAAATATGATAATGGCTATGAAATGTACTGGTACGAATGTAGGTTCATTAGCCGAAGTATTGTTTTCAAGTTAGGAGAAAGTTTTATTTTGTTCTAAGTTAGTCATCATCTGCAAGAATTCTGGAGTCTGTGCTTTAGCAAAACAAATCAGAGTTAAAGCAAGTAACGCCTTTAAGTTGAGCTTAAACCTTACAGGATTTTTGGTAGCAAAAAAACCAAGTAGTGATTTGATGTGGATCTTCTTTCAGGATGTTTCCAGTCTACCCTACAGCTGTTTTTTTTTTTTTCCAGTCCAAGTTCTTATCAGGCCTGAACCATGCCAGACTTAGCATGTTTCCTTCTGCTAAAAGATAAACTGAAATAGATTCTGAAAAAGATGCGTGTATTTTGCATTAGACCAGAGGTCTCTAAACTTGGCAATTTTAAGACTTGCGGAGTTCAACTCCCACAATTCCTCAGCCAATCATGTTGTTATTGTTGTTGTTGTTGTTGTACATCTGCTGCTATTTTGAAAAACCACAAATAGCACTGCAAAAATTTATGCAACTATCTACCTCCTGTGTTCACTCATTTTTTGTAGCAAAGGTCATAGAAGAGAATGAAAATGCACAACATTAATCTAATTTAACAATGAACAAGCAGAATAAGAAAGAAAGAGAAAGGCACTTGGTCCATGTATTTTACTCTAAAGACTTCAACAGCTGTATAGCCTCTGTTTTTTGTTTTGTTTTTCATATTCAGCTAGTTGCCCATATAACAAATAAATGAGACGGTATTCTCTCCTGATGAAAACAAATTTAGAAGGCTTTATTTTGAAACTGCTGTTCATCACCTTTTAGTGACCCCATAATCCCTTGAGGGGTGGAGTCTGAGCAACTGAATGGAGTTAGCCATGTTTAAGGCCCGGATGCCCTTCCTGTCACCATTGAGGAGTTTTGTTCAGCAGATATATTCTCATTGTGCCCAGAGAGAGAAATATCTGCCTCTATCTAGGATCGAACTCACAGCCAGGGGTGAGATTCAAAATTTTTAACAACCGGTTCTGTGGCTTAGGTGGTGGGTGTGGCTTGATGGTCATGTGACTGGGTGGACATGGCTTGGTGGTCATGTTATTGGCTGGGCGTGGCCAACTCAGTATCGCTCACATCGAGGAACGCATCTTCTCGCCTGGCCTCTCATGACTGTGGGGATGCTGCAACAGTCGTAAGTGTGAAAAATGGTCATAAGTCACTTTTTTCAGTTGCATTGTAACTTTGAATGGTCACTCCACATAAGCAAAGTACCAGCAAAGGAAGGGAAAAAAACTCCAGAGAAGTTCCAGAGACAGAAAGTCTAGTCCTGTCAAGAATGTAATAAGGGTCAATGGAGAGGCAGTTTCTGTAAGCAACACCAGAATGTTTCCTTCCTGCCTTCCTTACAGGATTAGGCCAGTAATTTCTTCTAACAATCAGTTCTCCGAACTGCTTAGAATGTTAACAACTGGTTCTAGCGAATAGGTGTGAACTGGTAGAATCCCACCCCTACTCACAGCCTCCTGATTGTGAGGCGAAGGCTTCACATCTAGGCCACCACACCACTCCATTTTAGAACTGCAGTTCTGCTTAGTAAAATAGACCAAACTCAGTTTAAATTTTCAATGGTTAATGCCACACTCGTTCCTTGTTGTCAGAATCAAAGGTAATGCCATCATGAAGGGAACAGAGAGTTGTGATACAGATTATTTTTCATTCCCTGACCACATCTGGTTACTCCAAGGAAAGTATTCAGAATCAGAGCACATTAAATTACTGCTTGTTAAATTACTGCTTGTTTACTATAGGGGGGTATTATACTGGAGGTGGTTGATTAATTAAAAGCAAATCCCACATACCACTGCCCTCCATCCAGCTCTCCTTCCCCATCTTGTAACTATGAGTTTACTTGGATGATACCATCATTTTATGGGTAAATTTTAGGAAAATTTATCTCTGGCTATTTTAATGTTTTTATGCTCTAGGCCAGGGGTCGTCAACCTTTTGGACCTCAGGGACCACCAAACTCATAATTTTAAATCCCAGGGACTACTAACTGGTTCTGTGGGCATGATCTAATTTGTGGGTGTGGCTTAGTGGTCATGTGACTGGCTGGGCATGACTTGTATGTAAATATTATAAATATTTATATAAATATTGAATTTTTTATTTAAAAAAGAGCAACTTTTACTCAAAATCAGGCAAAGCAGGCAAGCAGATTGAGTTCCTCACAGAATCATTCAGTGATCTATCTATCTGCCATCGGCTAGCTCAGTCTGTCACATAAAATTTGCTTGCCGTGAGTCTGCACTGAATAATAGACCCTTCAGTCCTAAAGGAGATTTGATTGTGCTTAAAAGCAGAGCCGAAGATCTAAAGACTAGTTAAAAAGCAAGAAATCTAACCATTCCCTGCTTCCTAGCTAATCTAAATCTCCTGGCACAGCAGAACAGCTGATGGTTGGAAAAAGGAAAAATAGCAATTTAGCAGGGAAGTTTGCTGGGTAAGGAGTGAGTGGGAGGGAGGGTTCCCGCAGGCCATGTGGGCTGCATAGCCTTGTATTTCTGCACAGCCTGGATTAATTGTTTTCAGAGGGTGCTCTGGGGGGTTAGATTTCTCTGCAGCCCACCAAAATTTTCTCACGGCCCACCAGTTGGCGACCACTGCTCTAGGCTGCCCAGTCTGTTTGAAATGAGATGGGTGGCAAATAAATTTAATTAATAAATAATAAACATAAGTCACAAGAATGTTGGTGACATGATTAATGTCTCATTTTAACAGTACCCATAAATTCATTCATAGAGAGTGCAGTGCCTGTGGAATTACTGGCCTGGTTTTAACCATTCCTGAATATTCTATACTGTGTACAGATATTAGATTAGAATTCTTGTGAGGGATTTACCAATTTCTTAGCAAGTGAAAATTATGCTTCCATGGGGATCTTTTTTTATATAACAGATTATTATTAAAGTAAAACCAAGCCAATTCTGTTGGTTGCTGGTTTTTGCAATCATTATCAAGATTTATAAAGGACTCCCAATTGGATAGACCAATGCTACTTAAATCCTGGATGAATCTTGCTATGATATTCATATCTTTCTAAAATAGGAAATATTTTTATGTTTATTGAATTCTTTTAGACCACCTCAGTCTCAGTACTCTCAGAGATTTACAAGACTTAAAACATCCACAATATTATACAATAAGACATATAAAGAGCAATGGAATATGTTTATCACAGGCTTAACATTTGGGCCATATGACAGTTCCTATAGCACTAGATTAACTACTTAAAACAGCCTCCAAGATAAATATTTTAAAAAAATAATTTCCATGTACTGAAAATTGAGATGTCAAGTGAAAATTAAACCATACCTACAATGATCAAAATGTCAACATAAGAGCCAGCAGCAGTAGCAGTAGCAACTTCTACCAATAAAAAGTCCTCCAGAAAGAGTTTCATCTTGATTTTCCTCTAGAAAACGATCAACAGAATCAATCAGATTTTAGTGCAAGATCAATCTATCACATCTGAGTCATAACAAAGAAACAATACCTCTCAAACTTGGCACTTCTGACTTCATAAAAATAGAACAATGATCATGGGATGAACATGTTAGATGGGTCAAATCAGAGCTGGTATTCAGCAGGTTCTGACAAGTTCCGTAGAACCGGTAGCAGAAATTTTGAGTAGTTCGGAGAACCAGCAAATCCCACCTCTGACTGGTCCCACCCCCATCTATTCTCTGCCTCCCGAGTCCCAGCTGATTGGCTGGGTCTTCTTTGGTTGCCCTGCACAGGAGAATGGAGCTGGAAAGCAGGTTAGTGGGGTGGGGAGGAAATGGGATTGTGCAGTAACTGCCCTCCAGGAGTGGGGTGGGAATGGAGATTTTGCAGTAACCTTCCCCTGCCATGCCACCAAGCCACATCCACCAAGCCATGTCCACAGAACCGGTAGTAAAAAAAAGTTGAATCCCACCACTGGTTCAAATCCAGCCCAAAAGGTAAAGATGAAGCCATCTACCACTTTACAGGTTAAAAAAAGCTCTTTGAATTATACCTGAAGAAGATTGCAATTAATGCTGAGCTTGCAAGATAACATTCCCTTCCAGAGGTGGTATTCAGCCAGTTCGGACCAGCTCTGGCATACCGCTAGCGGAAATTTTGAGTAGTTCAGAGAATCGGCCAATACCACCTCTGGCTAGCCCCACCCACCAGCCCCCCCCCTTTCCTGCCCTATATTCCCTTGTTTTTTAGCTCAGCTGATTCATACGGCAAAGCAGAGACAACAGAGCTAAACAACAGCTCACCTCACTAGTGCTGACACACGTTCTCATAGAACTGGTAGGAAAAAATGTGGAACCCCACCACTGTTCCCTTCCCAACTAGAGTTGACTGTACCAATTGCAATTGATACATGGTCCTCAAAGGCAACCCTATGTAAATGTGTTACAGTAGTCCTACCAAGAACAAGGTAAGAACATCAATTTGTGTGCTAGGCAATACCATTTCAGGGAAAACTGCAATTGGTCCACCAGCTAAAGCTAGGCAGACACCTTCCTGTCCATGGTCTTTATCTGCCCATCCATCAGTAGTCCAAGAGAAAATGTTGATTTATGGATCAACCCTCTCAAAGGTAGTGTTTCAAAATCATTCTTCTCGATTGTCCTACATCTTGAACCAACTGCTCGGTGGCAGATAGACACGTTGTCTCCCTTCTCTGACCTCTCCTCCCATCATTTTTCATTCCATTTAATTGCATTAGCAATAACGTTTAGACTTATATATCACAGTGCTTTACTGCCCTCTCGAAGAAATTTATAGAGTCAACCTATTGCCCCCAACAATCTGGGACCTCATTTTAGCCACCTTGGAAAAATGGAAGGCTGTCCATCTTGAGCAAATGAGGATCGAACTCCTGAAGTGAGAAGTGAGTTAGTGAGTTAGCCTGCAGTATATTATTCTAACCACTGTGCCACCATGGCTAATAGTTTGACCTGTAAAAGTTTTCCCAAATCTAGTGTTCTCCAAATACATAGTATCCAGAAGTCCCACCACATTAGCTGAAGTTCTAGAAATCATAGTCCCAGCAATGGGAAGAAGACTCCATTGGAAAAGGCAGCCTTACGTTCTTTCTCCCAACTGAATGAATTAATATGATTTCTATCTCACCATGGAAATCTATCTCCGCCATGAAATTTAGGACAACATCCAAAGGTGTGGTGCTGTTGTTTTTTTGTTAGTTATTTCATACATTAATCTGGTCCATATCTGTTGCTGTTTTCGGTGCATTCAGACCAGTGGTGGGATTCAAATAATTTAACAGCTGGTTCTCTGGCCTAATGATTTCTTCCAACAACCAGTTCACCAAACTGCTCAGAAAGTCAACAACCAGTTCTCCCAAACTGGTGCAAACTGGCTGAATCCCACCACTGATTCAGACCCTGAAAACATCTCTTCATATTTATTCATTTGTTCTGCTCTTCATTCATTTGTCACATCCTCTACCAAAGAGTCCAGAATCATAAGACAGAGGAGTCCTGTTTGCTTGCTTGCTTGCTTGAACTTCTCTTTAAAACACTGCCAATCACATCGTTGATTAACTCTGTTGGTGGAGCTTCAAATCAAATACAATCTAAGGTAACATTATATTTTTTCCTCCCTTGCAAAGAAACTTCCTTCAGGCAGGCTAACTTGTTTATACCGTGAGAAGCTACCTGTCCAAGAATCAGTAATCACCTCCTTTCTTCAGGGACTTCCTATTTCCTGTTCTTATTGCATTAGATCTTCCAGCAATAGTTGACATCAGTTGACACTGTCATCCTGGGACTTTGTAGGCAGCATCTGGAATTCAATGTTCGTCTAAGCACAACTGTTCTCCTCTGGGCTGTGAGAAGCTTTTTTAATCCTTTAATTTGTGTGGCACAGCTACCGTTAAAGGCCATTAAATTCCCTCTCCCCCCACTTTTCATCATCCCAGTCTTGATGTCTACATATTGCTCTTAGCTACAGTAATTAGGTAATTTAAGAAATCACCGTTAAAGGGTTTTTTTGGACAATGAGAACGACGGTGCCCTTTCCGCTTTGCCTAATTTCAGTGCTGACATCAGTTCCTATTAAAAGTGTAGTTGAACGCCATTAGTTCTTATGTAGATAACCCTTTTAATTGTTTTTAAATGGGTCGCACCAATTTTGGCACCTTCTGGTGATGCAAGGGTGGTAAACCTTTTGAATGTACTTTTAATGATGCACCTTAGTCTTCAAAGATATCCAAGCAATTATTAAAAGGTGGATCAGCTCCTAAAATAAATTAAAGGAGCAGATGGGGGAGAAATGTGTTTTCTGCAGAGTTCCCTCAAGAAGCCTTTTCAGAGATCCAAAAAGTAAGGGGTTGAGGATTGAGTGACATGCTCAAGATTTGCAGCAACTTATTTTAAGTATAAAATATAAGATTTTTTTTCTTTCTTTTCCCCCTCATTCTTAGATTGTATTTCTAATTTATTTGGGGTTGTCTTTTTTCTAATTTTTTAAAAATGGATTTTTTAAAAGATGGATTTGTTATTTGTGTATGCATATAATGAGTATATTTTTAAAAACCATAGTATCCAGAGTGGCGTTGCTGGCAGGAGGTAGCATCTATCAAATTGGAGGAAAAGCATGTGAAGGCACCTCTAATTTTGTGTTGTGCTTATTGGGGCCTGTGACATTTCTGTTGCGGTAAATACGAGAACAAAGTAAACAAATCCGGGTTTGTTGCCGAGTCTAGACACTCAAATTGCCTTCATGCTCAAACTACATTTAAGAATGACAATTTGATTGCTCTCATCTTCCAGTGAAACTGAAAAGAATTCCTGTTAACTGGACAATACAATTCAATTTTAGAAGAAATGACTCCATCTTGAACTGCTTTCATCTCATAACAAATCAAGAGATTTCAAACATCCAATGTTCCTGGAGCCAGACAGTACATGTCAAATTGCAATTTCATGGCAATTAATGGCTAGCCACCAGTTTAATAAGTCATGAACATGCGCTAGCTGACCTCAAACAGTGGGCCATTGGTTTAAAGCTAAACGTTCTACCCAAAAACGCCTTCTGGAGTCCTTCTGCACAAATTCTCCAACCTAGTTAGATATCTCAGCACATAACAATCCCAAAATTTGGAAGGGCCTTATCCTTAGCCAGGATAACACCCTCCCAACAGGTGTTATGGAAGGAAGATACCCAAAAACATCTCCTTTGAACAGAGACTGCATCCATGCAGTGAAGGAATAATTGAATCAATGGAACATGTTATTCTCTATCACCTTCTCTACGCAGCCGCTCAGCAGGAATTATTATTTCCATTCTCTGCTAAATGTCCCAGTCATTTTGATTTGTTTTATTTCAAAGTGTTATTGTCAGATCCATTTGATTTTATTTCCTTAACCACAGCCCAATATTGTTCTACACTCTGTACGGTATACAATAGTATAGGCAGTCCTCTGTCATGCCCCCATCGGATTCCGAATCTGAGGGGGAAAATGGACAGCTGACAGAGAGCAGGAGAGTGGAGAGTGCAATGTCAGGGTGGGCAGAGCAGGGGAGAGGTAGAACAGGGGAGAGGGGGTTCAGATGAAGACCAAGGCCCACCCCTCCTCATCCTAGGGCACACAGGGAGGAACGGAGAAGAGAGCAACATGGATTGCATGGCTTATGAGGAAGGAAAGGGCCCTGATTCCCTTCACAAGGCATGGAGGATGGAGTTTAAAGGAGAGGCAGTTGGGAGGGGCATTTGTCAGGAAAAAACGCTGAATTCATCCAGTGTTGAGAGTTGTGGCCTGCATTCCTGGCGTTCCCCCTGACTGTTTGAATTATTGCCATGCTTCTGCATGCGTATCTTGCCTTGCTAGAATCATTGCCCGTGATTCTTCTTGGACTAATTATCTTGCCCTGCTGAAGTGATTGTTTGCAGTTGCTCTGCTCACAGCGTTTGGACTGGAGTCTCTGCAGTCAGAGGCTGTTGCAGGTTCATGGGAGAGCTTCTCTCCAGGCCGGAGAATAAACGGAATGTTGGGGGCAAGTTGAAGCAAATATAGGAACTCATACCTGTTCTTTGGTTGGGTTGCCTTCATGCCACGTCCCAGGTCATCACATCCTCAATTTACGGAACGCTGTTCCCTTCCCATCAAAGCGGTCCCTATTTTTCTACTTGCATTTTTTACGTGCTTTCGAACTGCTAGGTTGGCAGAAGCTGGGACAAGGAACGGGAGCTCACTCCATTATGCGGCACTAGGATTCGAACCACCGAACTGCTGACCTTTCTGATCGACAAGCTCAGCGTCTTAGCCACTGAGCCACCGCATCCCCTTACCAGACTGTACACCATCCTTATTTACAACACCAGGCTAGAGAGCAGGAGACTGTGATTTCAAGTCCTGCCTTAGCCATCAAAGTCAGTGGGTGACTTTAGGCCAGTCCTTCTCTCTCTCTCTCTCTCTCTCAGCCCAAACTACCTCACAGGGTTGTTGTTGAGGGGAAAATAGGAGAGGAAAGATATATCGGATAGGTTTGCAGCCTTGCGTTATTTGTCAGAATAATAAAGGTAACGAAAATAAATAAATAAACAAACAGATAAATAAATAAATAAGATAATCGGTAAGAATAGATGGTTTATTATTTTCTGCTAACCACTCCAGTCAGCAATTGCAGGCTTGTCTTGTTCTAACAGTCATTTTTATGACTTAATTTCCATTCGCAATGAAGAAGATAAATGAAGTCTGGATTCCTAATGTATTTTGCCTGAAACTATTTTTCATTAGATGTCATTTGAGAATCTCTTTTTAAACACTGCTTACAGCTCGGTGGCTAAACTCCACAGTGTCCTTGTATGCTAATCACTTATAAAGAGAAAATGCAAAAAAATGATTTAAAGCACCTGATTTTTTTTCCCCAAGATTCCTCTTATCACACAGGATCTGCTTTTTTCATCATTTAAACAACACAGACATTATTACGCAGGGCGTAAAAAATAGCAAGAAGGAGGGTAACCTCAATGTAAACGTCCTTTGTTCTGTTTCCAAACACCGAGAGAACAGATATTTCACTTCTGTGAGTCATTTCTTCGAACCGTCAGCTGAAGAGCCTTCTGGAAGTTTCTAGAGTCGCATAATGTCTGAAGGCAGAGTGAGCCTCGTATGGCATTGTACAAATTAAAAGTGTATCTTAAAAATTCACTCGTCCCTTTACCTATTGGATAAAGCTAATAAAAGTGAAATCCAATATATTTTAAAGGAGCCCGTTAGGCAGGAGTTACCCTGTGGGGAAGGATCAACAGTGGTTGAATTCTCCTTCTAGGAAGTTCTTCTATGATTACAAATGATGAAGTTAGATCTCATTTGAGCCCAACATTTCTGTTGCTGAGCAAGACAGCTGTGAAGTGAGTCTTGCCCCATTTTATGACCTTTCTCACCACCGAGATCTTACAGATAATCTTCTTGGAAGGAACAATGTAGGTCATGTAGTCCAACCCCCCGCCCAAGTGGGAGACCCTATACCAGGGGTGGGATTCTACCAGTTTGCACCTATTTGCTAGAACTGGTTGTTAACATTCTAAGCAGTTTAGAGAACCGGTTGTTAGAAGAAATTACTGGCCTAATCCTGTAAGGAAGGCAGGAAGGAAACATTCTGGTGTTGCTTACAGAAACTGCCTCTCTGTTAACCCTCATTACATTCTTGGCAGGACTAGACTTCCTGTCTCAGGAACATCTCTGGAGTTTTTTTCTCCTCCTTTGCTGGTATTTTGCTTGTGTGGAGTGACCATTTAACATTACAATGGCACTGAAAAAAGTGACTTATGACCATTTTTCACACTTATGACTGTTGCAGCATCCCCACAGTCATGAGAGGCCAGGCGAGGAGACGCATGCCTCGATGTGAGTGATATTGAGTTGGCCACGCCCAGCCAAAAATATGACCACCAAACCACGCCCACCAACTTAGCCATGCCCACAGAACCAGTTGTTAAAAAATTTAAATCCCATCCCTGCCCTACACCATTTCTGACAAATGGCAGTCCAATCTCTTCTTGAAAGTCTCAAGTGATGGCATTCCCACAACTTCCAAGGGCAACTTCTGTTCCATTCCACTGCAGAAAAAACAATTACTACCAACCTCCCTTCGATCGAAGACTTGTATACTGCACAAGTCAAAAAGAGGGCTGTGAAAATATTTACAGACCCCTCACATCCCAGACATAAACTGTTTCAACTCCTACCCTCAAAACGACACTATAGAGCACTGCACACCAGAACAACTAGACACAAGGGCAGTTTTTCCCCGAAAGCCATCACTCTGCTAAACAAATAATTCCCTCAATACTGTCAAACTATTTACAAAGTCTGCACTACTATTACTGTTAATCTTCTCATCACTCCTTATCACCCCTCCCCTCCCACTTGTGACTATATGACTGTAACTTGGTTGCTTGTGTTCTTATGATTTATATTTACTGTTTCCTAGTAGGGTTTGATTGCTTCTTGTACCCTATGACTATCATTAACTGTTATACCTTATGATTCCTGACTCTTGATGAATGTATCTTTTCTTTTATGTATACTGAGAGCATTTGCACCCAGACAGATTCCTTGTGTGTCCAATCACACTTGGCCAATAAAGAATTCTATTCTATTCTATTGGTTGATTGTTCTCACTGTCAGAAAGTTTCTCCTTATTCCCAGGTTGAATCTCTCCTTGATCAGTTTCCATCCTTTATTCCTTGTCTGGCCTACAGGCGCTTTAGAAAATAGCTTGACCCCTTCCTCCTCTCTGTGGCGGCCCCTCAAATATTGGAAGACCGCTATCATGTCTCCCCTGGTCCTTCTCTTCACTAGACTAGCCAAGCCCAGTTCCTGTAACCGTTCTTCATATGTTTTAGTCTCTACTCTCCTAATCATCCTGGTTGCTCTTCTCTGTACTCTTTCTAAAGTCTCAACATCTTTTTTATAGTGTGGCAACCAAAACTGGATGCTGTACTCTAGGTGTGGTCGTACTAAGGCTTTATAGAGTGGTATTAGTACCTCAAGTGATCTTGATTGTGAACTGAATCTGCCTTCCCCATTGACTTTGTTTGTCATACATTCCCAGTTGCCAAGTGTCCCAAGTTTGATCACATGACCATGGGGATGCGGCCATGGCTGTAAGTGTGAAAAATGATCATAAGTCTTTTTTTTTTCAGTTCACCATGGTAACGTCAAATGCTCACTAAACAAAAGGATGTGAAGTTCACACATTTTTGCAGTGTTTCGGGATCTAGCTTGTGTGGGATGCCTCAAAACTCAGCAGTTTCCCTTCTCCTATTTAACATTATTTATCAAGAAATCAAGAAAGAGACGTGATGGCGTAGTGGTTAGAATGCAATACTGCAGGCTACTTCTAATGACTGCCAGCTATCATACCCCCATCGGAGCCTGAATCTCTGGGGGAAGATGAGCTGGAACTGGAGCCAACAGAGATTGAGGAGGTGGCTTCGTTGGCTTTGGAGGAGAATGGGAAGGAGCAGGCCCATTCAGGCCAGGGCCTTTCAAGATTAGGGTGGCTTGTAGACCGGGAGGAAGGGAAGCAGGATGACCAAGAGAGGTGAAGCAGTGAACATGAGAGAAAGAGCTCAGGCGATGAGCAAGGACCACCCCCTCCTGATCCGAGAGCACAGAGAGTGGAGGGAAGGCGAGAACAGCTAACCCATCTACTCAGGAGGAGAGCACCCTGCCCCTCTCACAAGGCACACTTGGGGACTGAGACATAAGGAGATGCTGTGGGGAGAGGCATTTGTTGGGAACAAATGCTGAATTCCTCAAGTGTTGAGTGTTGACATTTGAACTTTGTATTTTTTCTGGATTTCTGGATACTTGCCTTGCTCCTTTGATTCCTGGACTCCTAGACTTGCCCTGCTGGATTTCTTGCTTTGCAGCTGTGGTAGTCACAGCATTGGGCTGGACTATTTGCAGCCAGAGGCTGCTTGAGATGTGGGTGTGGCTGTTTGTCATCACTTTGCTCTGGGACTTGCCAGAAACGTGGGGGCATTGGGGGACATTTGGAGCAACAAAGGGGTGGTTTAAACTGCCAGCTACCTGTGCTGCCTCTGTGCCATGCCCCGGGTCATCACACCGGCTGCCAGAGATTCGGCAGTTTGAATCTCACCAGGCTCAAGATTGACTCAGCCTTGCATCCTTCTGAGGTCAGTAAAATGAGGACCAAAATTGTTGGGGGCAATATGCTGACCCTGTAAATCGCTTAGAGAAGGCTGTAAAGGCACTGTGAAGCAGTATATAAGTCTAAGTGCTATTGCTATTCCTTCCTTCCTTCCTTCCTTCCTTCCTTCCTTCCTTCCTTCCTTCCTTCCTTCCTTCCTTCCTTCCTTCCTTCCTTCCTTCCTTCCTTCCTTCCTTCCTGCCTGTCAAAGCGAAAAAAAATCAGCTTTATAAATTAGAGGAAATGAATCATGTTTTTCTGTTGCCAGCATACTTTATTTACAAAAAACTAGGAGAACACAAAGAAAAGCAGTACATCTAAGAAGCAAGCAAATGAAAAGAAAGTTGAAGTATAATGAAAGTGAAGTAAAAGTAAAAAAAAAAACCTCCTCCCTGCACACATGCGCAGTAAACCAAACATCACAAGACACTCATATCTTGTTACGAAGGAAACGTGATAACCAGTCTGGCTTATTCTGGAAACTTCTGTGGAAGCTCACCAGACAAATTCAAAATAAACGCAGTGACCCTTCCTTCCTTCCTTCCTATTTTTGGAAAAATTCCATCTTGTGTCCTCCTCACAATCATTCCCACCTGAATTACCTCCCATGCTAGGACTAAGGTGGGTTTCCACCCTCTTGACCTTCCTCCCTCCCTCCCTCCCTCCCTCCCTCAGTGGTTAGAATGCAGTATTGTAGGCTAACTCTGCCCACAGCCAGCAGTTCGATTCTGACCGGCTCAAGGTTGACTCACTCTTGCATCCTTCCAAGGTCAGTAAAATGAGGACCCAGAGTGTTTGGGGCAGTAAGCTGACTCTGTAAACCGCTTAGAGAGGGCTGTAAAGGCACTATGAAGAGGTATATAAGCCTAAGTGCTACTGCTGTTGCCATTTGGAGGTGCTGAATGATGTCAATAGCAGCCAATTTGGTAGCATCCATATGTTGGCAACATCCAGGGGTGGGCTTCAAAAATTTCAGCAATGAGTTCTCTGTCTGGTTGCTAGGGTGCATGGCCATGGTGGGCGTGGCCTAGTCAGCTTCCTGCACCACGGTGGTGGTGGGGGCACATTTTTGCCTTCACCACGCTCCGGAGGTTTTCTTTGAGCCTCCAGGAGGGTGAAAACAGCCTCCCCGGGCTCTGGAGGCTCTCTAGAAGCCTGATATGGGCCCATTTCTGGCCTTCCCAAACTTCCGGGAGGCCCATTTTTCACCCTCCCTGAGTCTCCACACACGCCCTGCACTTTCCTGCATCCAAAATGAGGTGTGTGGGGACTCCTGGGAGGGAAGGGGCAGGGTGGCCGGGCCAACCAGGAGTGGGAATGGGGGGTTCTCCGAATTGTGCAGAATCTTAGCTAGGGGCTCTTCCGAACCCCTGCGAACCCCCAGCAGCCCAGCCCTGGCAACATCCTGTTATATATCCCAATCTCTATTAAAGTTCTGACTCAGTATCTAAAGGTTGCGGTAATCTAAATGGAGACCAGGAGCTTAGACACAGACTTTAGCCAAGTTGAACAGTAGTGGATTGGGGAACACTTAAGTCTAAGGATCTTTCATGGTTAGGTCTGAAAGGGATTCCTCTACCCAGATGGAATTAGTCACAAATTGGTGGCCCTCCTATAATCCCTGTCTCCTGCTGGGAGAGGAATTTTTTTTGCAAAAATTCCATCTCGTGTCCTCCTCACAATCATTCCCACCTGAATTACCTCCCATGCTAGGACTAAGGTGGGCTTCCACCCTCTTGACTTTCTGCAAAAGCTTGAAGATCTGGGCTCTGCCAGTTGGCCTGGATCTCCAATGGGTGAAGTAGTCCACTGGAGGTGGTTGATAGATTAAGAACAGATCCTACCTCCTCCTTGCTCATCCTACTCTCTCCCTCCTTGTCTTCCAGCTTTATTTATAGTTGTACTTTTTGTACTTTCGTAGTGTTTTGCTCTTATGGCATTTTAAAATTCTTTTTTAACATTGTAAGCTGCCCTGAGTCACCTTGTGGTTGAGATAGGTGCAAATAAATCAGAATGAAATGAAAAGAAATGGAAGGGAAGGAGAAAGGGAAGGGAAGGGAAAGGGAAGGAAGGTAATGGATGAAGAGAAGGGAAGGGAAGGGAAAGGAAAGGAAAGGAAAGGAAAGGAAAGGAAAGGAAAGGAAAGGAAAGGAAAGGAAAGGAAAGGAAAGGAAAGGAAAGGAAGGAAAGGAAAGGAAAGGAAAGGAAGTTAATGGATGAAGAAGGAAAGGAAAGGAAAGGAAGTTAATGGATGAAGAAGGAAAGGAAAGGAAAGGAAAGGAAAGGAAAGGAAAGGAAAGGAAAGGAAAGGAAAGGAAGTTAATGGATGAAGAAGGAAAGGAAAGGAAAGGAAAGGAAAGGAAAGGAAAGGAAAGGAAAGGAAAGGAAAGGAAAGGAAAGGAAGTTAATGGATGAAGAAGGAAAGGAAAGGAAAGGAAAGGAAAGGAAAGGAAAGGAGGTTAATGGATAAAGAAGGGAAAGGAAGCAGAAAAGAAAAGAAAAGAAAAGAAAAGAAAAGAAAAGAAAATCTACTTAATCCAGATCCACTTAAGCAACCATGTTACTAACTTAACATATACAATGAATCACTTATCAACTAGGGCAAGAAGGGCCATGAAATGGGGCAAAATTTACTTAGCAACTATCTTAGCGACAGAAATTTTGGGCTCAATCATGGTGGTACGTCGAAGACTACCAGTAATCACTATTCTTTCTCTGTCCAGATATTGCAATTTGCTGATAGGCTATCTAACTTCTTCTTTCAAGTCACTTCAAGGAACAATTACTTTAGTCACACAGCAAGGCTAACACTCAATGGGGAAGGGGAAAAAAACTCAGGTGCAAGCAGAAAGGAAGAATCTCATCTTGATTAAACAATGCCCTCTAAGCTCAATTATTATTAGTGGATAGCAATAATAAGCAAAAAAATAAGGACGACCGTAAGGAAACGCAAAACCTTCTCTTCTCCTAAGATTTCCCTCTTTATTATCCAATGTCCTAGAATTCTTGCAAAGTGGTTTCCGGATTAAAGCTGTGCTTTGGCTTCTTGCAACTCATTTTCGCTCTATAGTGAAACATTACAGGAAAGGTATGGGAGATTTAAAATTAGATACGTGCGATTTAGATCGGGTCTCGAAAACAAATTAATCCTTTTTACTGCTTTTTTTTCTTCCCCGCCACCTTTTCTTGCCCTTCCTCTCTTGAAGTTGAAGGAGGGCATTTATCTTAGCAGTTCTTAACCATTTTCATCAGCCGGGAGCCGTTCTGGTGATAAGGTTAGAAAAATTTAAAAGAAAGCCAAGTTTTCTGCAGCAATTACAAGAGAGTCAGGCTAATAATATATATTTTGCAAATGTTGGAAAAAAAAATATGTGCGAAAGCAAGATTTCCACGATGGGGAAAACGAAGAGTTTCGCCCAGTGATTCATAATTCAGTGCAGGAAATTGCATCACCCTGAACCGACCTGTGATATTATATCCACATTTAAGACGGAGAAACTCAATGTCAGCTCAGCAGGAAGAACAAGGTAGAAGAGAGGGATTTTAATGGGATTTCGAATTCAAATGTGCTGAGCAAAACTGTTTAACAACTGCATTTGAATAACATCATCAATGGAAGAAGGAAAAAAAAAAGAATAAATAAGCTCAGCTCCCAGGTTCGATTGCCAGCTAGCAAAACAGAAGGCAGGAGGAGAGAGAAAATACATCCCCAGAAATAGAAAATAAAATGAGAAAAACAAATGTGGGACACGATATAGAATTGGAATATTGGGGAAAAAATGTGGGGGAAGAAGGATACATTAACGTTATCTACAGCATATAAAAAAAATTTCAACCATAACAACACAAGAACAAACAATAGATTCAAACTCAAGGTTAACCGCAACAAACTTGATTGCAGGAAATACGACTTCAGCAACAGAGTGGTCAATGTCTGGAATATTCTACCTGACTCTGTGGTTTTTTTCCCCAAACCCCAAAAACTTTAACCTTAGACTGTCTACTATTGACCTCACCCCTTTCCTAAGAGGTCTGTAGGGGGCGTGTATAAGTGCACCAACGTGCCTACTGTCCCTGTCCTATTGTTTCTTTTATTTTTTTATTTTTCTTATATGTATCCATGTATTCATAACTATGTTTTTACTTATACCTATTATCTTGTAAGCAATTGACTAAATACATAAATAAATAAATAAATAAATAAATAAATAAATAAATAAATAAATAAATAAATAAATAAATAAATAAATAAATATAAAATGTTTTATAGGTGGCATTTACTCCCCTGCCAGATTGGCAAAGATTGCAACCCAAAACCCAGAATGTTGGAAATGTAAGAGCAAGCAGGGTACATACTTTCATATATGGTGGAGCTGCTCGGAAGCAAAAAAGTACTGGAGTAAGATCTGAAAATGGTTAGAGAAAATAACATAACAAAAAATTGAATTTCAACCAGAACTGTTCCTATTAGATATAATTAAGGGAAAATATAGCAAGACAGACAGGTATATTATTTTACATATAACAACTGCTGCTAGGATTATATACGCACAGCATTGGAAGCAGGGAGACATACCACAAGAGGGAGCAGTGATAAGGAAAATTTTGGATTGCGCAGAAATGGACAGGCTGACTCTAGAATTAAAAGATAGAGAGGAATCAATTCAGTCTCGGATGCCTGGTATAAATGGTTTGATAATAGAAAGAAAAGTAATACTGTAACTAATTAAAGAATATGAAGCTATATGTACTGAATGCAGAATTAACAGAAAATATATTATCTAACAAGTGTCATAAGTAAGAAATAAAGAATTAATAAGAAAATTAATATGTAATAACCATAATGTAATAGAAATTAAGTATAGGAATATGGTTATGAAATGTTAATGATGTCTTCAACATTGTTGTAATTGTTTTTTATATGGTTTTAAACTTTTGGAAAAACTGAATAAAGTTTATTTTTTTAAAAAAATGTGAGAAACAAGGAGCTGGTTCGAACGTCACAATAAACCATTGTTTAATTTGACAGGCAGAAGCTGCATTGAGTTTCAACTCAAGACCTCGTCTAAGTGCATAAATCAAAGTTGTCCAGCTGCAAAAGGCTGGAGAACACAAACAAGGTCCCCATCATGAATACATGCCAAACTGGGCAATGGCGGGGTCATAGTTTAAGTCTTGAGAAGTTGCAACAAACTGAAGCTCTGTGAGATATATGGAGATGCCTTTACTCTTTTATATGTTCTACGCCAGGGGTGTCAAACTTGATTTCTTTAAGGACTGCATCAAGGTTGTGTTTGACCCGAGGGTGTGTGGCTGGGGTAGGAATGGCTGGAGTGGGAATGGCTAACTCAATGTCACTCATGGGGGGGAGCACCTGTAGTGCTAGGGCAGGACTTCCCTCAGACCCTCCCTCACTCTCATTATAATCTTCCTTCCTTTTCTTTTTCCTTCCCTCTTCCTTCTCCTTTCTTCTTCCTTCCCCTCTTTCCTTATCTTTCCTTCCTTGCTCTCTTCCCATCTTCCCTTCTTTTTTCCTTTGTCTTTCCTCTTTCCCTTTCTCCTTCCCTGTCCCTTCTTGCTTGCTCAAATGCCAAAGGGGAAACATTTCTCCTTTTTTTGTTTTGTTTTTAACTTCGTTTTGCTAGCCCTCTGCCAGTGAAAAAAGAGCCCAGGGGGCCAGTGGTGCGTTTCAAAAACAAATTACCACCGGTTGGGGCTTGGTGAGCATGCTTTGCACGCGCACACACAGGCACAGAGGCATTTTGACTCACCTCCTGCAATCCTGCAATCTCCCTATCGCTTCAACAGCTGCCATGCTGTGAATCGGCTGTGCTGCGCAAAGCAGCTGCGCTTCAAAAGCAGGGAATAAAGGTCAGTATGGGTGCCCGAGGGGGCAGGTGGGCCCAACAGCAGAGCGTCAGAGAGAACTAGTTTGGTCTCCGCTGCTCATCGGCGCTACCGGCTTGGCAGAACGAGGCAGAAGCAGTAGAATACCATCACTGCAAGGGCGGGGGGGGGGCGAGGTCCGTTTTCACTGGCAAAGGGCCGCAGGAGGCCATCATGGCTGAAAACAGGGCCCAGGGGTGGCATGCGGCCTTCCTGAGCTCCATTTTCATGGGCCAGTCCTTTGCTGTTTCCAGGGTGTCCCCGCAGGCCAGATCTAAGCACCCAGGCCTCTATCCAGCCTTGAGTTTGACACCCCTGTTCTACGCTATCTCCAGTTGCATACCATTCTCCCAGGGGATTGGGGGATTGTGGGACAATTTACTGGAGACCTACTCCTAATGGAAGATAACTCCAATTCAAAAGGAGAGTTTGCAGATGAGCCTGGCCAAATTTTCTATCCTACAAATTGGGTGGATCGTCACCAACCCGACTTGTGAGAGTAGTAGGCAGGCTTCATGATGGTTGTAAGTCAAAGGCTATCATACTTGCATTGGGATGAGTTTAATAACAGACTGACACCACCTACAAGACAACACCATTTTATTGATGCAAGATATAAAGGAAGTGGTTTAATATGGAAGATTACTTAACATAAAGGCAAACTGATGCTCCCTACTTAGACACTGTTGTCAGATTGGCAGACAATTTAAGAACATTGATGTAGTTGAGTTGTCTTGAGGACATGTTTTCCTGCCGCCCTTCACCTCTCATGTCCACCTCCTTTATCTTTCATTTTATGTAATTTCACACTTGGAAATAAATTATATTCTGTCCTTATTGGTTAGGCCTCTGTAAAGATGGAAATGCCATCCTTATTCATTCAGACTGTTATAATTTTGGTAATAAGTAGCAGCGTTATTTTTCACCATGTGTTTTCCTATTGCCTTTTTCCACAAGACTCCAAGAGGGTTCTTTGTTTATGTTTCCTTGTCCACTTGTGTGATATTTTATCCATTTCATAGTCTACTAACAGCCACAAAGGGAACATGCTGTGTCTATACCAAATTATCTTTCTTCTGATTGATTCCCTTTGGTCATCCATGAACTGATGGATGTTGCTCTCAGTAGGTTTTACATGGTTGTTGATATGCCAGTCCATTATCTTCTCATTTCTCTCCATTCTGGTCCACAGTCCTTGTCCTTCTACATTTGCAGCCTGAGGCTAGTCTCACACTCACCTTATATCAATCTACTTGCAATATTTTCCTCGTTCTTCCATTTCGACAGTAAAATACTTCCTTAGAGTAATGACACAGATTGGCATGATATAAAAACAATTCCCCTTAAACTGTCTAAATTCACAACTTCACTGTTCTGACCCAACTCCCCAAATACAACAAACCCTCTGACATGAACTCAAAAGATTCCTTTATTAGGAATGCTGGCGGCCCTGGCAAAATGTTTCTCTCACAGGCTAACAAGTCCATCTGGTCAGAAGATGAAGACTTGTCTGCCACATCTATTCATCTCCATTCCCTGCCTTTTATCCCCAGAGCTAGAGTGGGGCTTTGCTATCAGCGGCAACTCTTCCATCCCAAAGACTGGCTCATAGATTTCCTCTGCTCTCCTCTCCTCTGCCTTCTGTGCATCCACTTATCAGGCACTGGACCCAGCTGTTCTTCCTCTTCCTCGTCAGCCACCTCCAGACCTGGGGGTTGTTGACTCTCCATCTGAGGGATGATGGATGGCTCTGTCTCTGTCTCTCTCTCTGCCAGCTCCATTCCCTCTTCCCACTTGGAGCTCCTAGGTTGCCCTGATGCTGACCCTGACTCCAATGCCATCGCCTCCTCCTCTTCTGATTCGGCTGCTGGAAGGGCTGGTGGCCAATAGGCCACAACCATCACATCGCTTCATGGAACTAGGGTAATGTGTTAAATAACCAAGGTAATCCGTTCCTGTGCAACCACATAATCAATCTGCTGGAATGAGGCTGACTTGGATCAGGAAAAGAAAACTAGGTAGTCCAAACCAGCAAGAAACCAACATCATCACCCAGCCATCCGTTCAGGAAAATGGAACAGTCAGGGAAAAGTAGTGAAAAGGAGGCTTTGAGAAGAACCTGTGACAGCTAATCTCATCCTCCAGGTAAGTCCAGTTTCCCACCATTCTAAGAAACATAATGTGCCATTGTGTGGAATTCAAATTTTATAAGCAAACTTCTTTTTTCTTTATGTCAATCCTAGCTGGATATCCATGCTTCACAATGAAACTTTGGGATCAGGCTATGCAAGAGAAATTTGGTTCACAATCCGTTGGCTCAGTGGTGGTTGGTGATTGAAACACATAAGGGAATATAGCTCCCACCACCTTGAGTCCAGAAGCAGTTCCATAGGTGGAAGGTGTAGACATTTTGATGAGGTACTGATGTTTAGTACTGTAAGGAACCCCAGGCTGCTCTTAGTGAGGGAGTGGAACGTCTGCCAGTTTGAACTGAGGTAATGGAATGTGAGGCAACTGGCAGTTGGAACAGAGTTCTTTTCAGGTGGGGAAGGGGACTAGAACTCCTTAGCATCAGAGCGTGTTAATTGCTGTATTAAGAAATAGTAATGCTCTGATGGTCATTTCAAAAAATCCTTTCTTAGCGAGCACCTAGAAGCCAAAAGGAATATACGTGCCAAATTTCAAGTTTGTAGGCTTTACGATTCTGGTGATTTCATGATGAGTGAGTGGTATCTGGCTTAGATAGATAGATAGATGATAGATAGATAGATAGATAGATTATCCGGCTCTCAGGGAATCCAAGCTAGGAATAGTTCTGAACAGCTGTACAATTGCCACATTAAGTGCTAGAAGGTCTGGTTCCAGTTCTTAAGTCAAGGACAACCTGTCTATCTGGAGTAGCATTTAATTCTATCCTAAAACAAAAAACCCATTGATTATCAGCTGAAATTTTATTCTTGTTTCCTTTTAATTTCATTGATGGGCTCTTACAACATCCCCACAATTTATTTCCTCATCTGTTTCTGTTATGTTTATCTACGAAGCATGTTGCAAATGGGGAAATAGCATGGAAGCCATCTGAGATCAACACTGCAATTTGTTTTGCAAGCAATCACCCCATGCCTATAATTGTGTGACATTTCTGATACACGAGGGCAAGTGTGACCCATGGCATCGTTGCCTGGGCTCTGAAATATTTGAAATGAGGCCATTTTGTAGGAGAAACCCAGTTAATGTTTTGGTGGTTAAAATATTCAGATGAGCTCACTGGCTTTTCAGCCCCTAGGGTTAAGATGGAACTGATCAGAAACATGCACCTGAGGTGCTTTTTAACTCAAAGAATGGAAAGATAATGGTGCCCAGTTGGAAATGCCGCCCAGGGACAACCTCTTTATCAACATCCTACCACAACACTTGTTAGCATAAATAATACACCGAGTTGTGATTAAACATTAAAATTGCTTAGTCTCCTCACTTTCTAAAGGGTTACAGGAGACAATCTGGTTAAGATGCAAAATTACTGGAAGGAACGTAGCTGGGTTATGGGATCATATTTTGGCTATGAGTGGATAATAACAGAAGATCTTGGGCAGCAAACTATTCCCTTTTTTTTCCAAACCACCTGAAAACGAAGCTAAATTTACATACCTCAAATCTGGTCATGGTGTTACTTAAATGGAGCCTTTCCAGGGATGGGCTGCTGTGGGTTTGCAGGGGTGCGGGGGAGCCCCTAGATAAGATTCTGCACAGTTTAGAGAACCCCCAAATCCCACTCCTGGCTGGCCCCACCCACCCTTCCCAGGAGTCCCCATGCTGCCCATTTTGGATGTAGGTAAGTGCAGGACGCATGTGAAGGCTCAGGGAGGGGGAAAAACAGGCCTCCCGGAAGTTCCAGAAGGCCAGAAATGGCCCCGTTTCCAGCTTCCAGAGAGCCTCCGGAGCCCAGGGAGGTCATTGCTCCCTTCTAGGAGGCTCAAGGAAAGCCTCCGGAGCCCGGGAAGAGCAAAAATGACCCCCCCACTATAGTGCAGGAGGCTAACTAGGCCACGCCCATCATGGCCACGCCCATCATGGCCAAGCCCACCCCTGGGCCTTTCGATGGGATCAATTACTTCCTGAGACACAAACTCACAGAGATGTTCTTTAAAGCTAATTTATATGGAAGGCCTCAAAATATTACTTTAGAGCAGTGGCCTCCCAACCTTTGGGCCATCAGGGACCAGTTCCATGGAGAAATGTTTTTCCACAGACTGGAGGGAGTGTGGTTTCACATGCTGCCTGCATCCCACGGATGGGGCTTTGCTTGTTTGTGCACCACGGTTCCTGGTATGCCGTGGCTTGGTGCTGATCCATGAAGCGAGGGTTGGAGGCCCCTGCTTTAGAAGACTGGCTGTATTCTCTACAATATGACAGTTAATTCTCCGTATGGAGAAATCAAGAAACTCTAGAAAAAAGAAACTCTAGGAGAAAAAAAATCCCATTTCTCCCCATGCGATAAGGTCCCCAATAAGGTCCTATATGTATTCTATGCTGGAGATAAATACTGAGGGAGGGGGGAGGGAGAGAGAGAAAGAGAGAGGGAGAGGGAGAGAGGGGGAGAGAAGAAGAGAGAGGGAAAGAGAGGGGGAGAGAAAGAGAGAGGGGAAGAGAGGAGGAGAGAAAGAGAGAGGGGAAGAGAGAGGGATAGAGAAAGAGGGGGAGAGAGAGAGAGGGAAAGGGGGAGGGGGAGAGGGGAAGAGAGGGGGAGAGAAAGAGGGGGAAGAGAAAGAGAGAGGGAGAAGGTGAGAGGGGGAGAGAAGAAGAGAGAGGGAAAGAGAGGGGAAGAGAAAGAGAGAGGGGAAGAGAGGAGGAGAGAAAGAGAGAGGGGAAGAGAGGAGGAGAGAAAGAGAGAGGGGAAGAGAGAGGGAGAGAGAAAGAGGGGGAGAGAGAAAGAGAGAGGAAGAGGGTGAGAGGGAGATGGAAAGAGAGGGAAAGACGAAAGACAGAAAGAGAGGGGGAGAGAAAGAGGGGGAAGAGAAAGAGAGAGGGAGAGGGTGAGAGGGAGATGGAAAGAGGGAAAGATCCCTGTCATAAGTTGAAATCTGTATGATAGATAGCTTATGCTCAGTGGTGGGATTCAAATTTTTTTACTACCGGTTCTGTGGACGTGGCTTGGTGGGCTTGGCTTGGTGGGCATGGCAGCGGAAACATACTGTAAAATCTCCATTCCCTCCTCACTCCCAGGGAAGGTTACTGCAAAATGCCATTCCCTACCCACCCCACTAACCTGCTTTCCAGCTCCATTCTCCTGTGCAGGGCAACCAAAGGAGACCCAGCCAATCAGCTGGGACTCGGGAGGTGGAGAAGAGATGGGGGCGGGGCCAGTCAGAGGTGGTATTTGCCGGTTCTCCAAACTACTCAAAATTTCCGCTACCGGTTCTCCAGAACTGGTCAGAACTGGCTGAATAACCACCTCTGGTTTACATGATACCCCTCAGCTGGCCCAGAGTTTTGAGGTCTCATTCCCATCTTCCTTGATGAATGCACCTATTTTGAAGAACTAACCAGTCTGAGATGGCCTTTGCACACTGCTCCTTGTGCTTGTCACAATGACATTATTTACATAATAACATAGCCTCACAATTTGAACATTTATTTATTTAGCGTTGGGCAAATACATGGACTTATGGTGGTTCAAATGTTAACCCTAATGTATTCTTTCAGTCTCCAACAATGCACTCATTGTCACTATAAAGGTACCCATCCATCTTGCTTTTAGTCATTTTCTTTTTCTCTTTCCTTCCACCTTTCCTAGCATTAGAGTCTATGCTGCCCTGCTCACGTGCATGCATACATATGGTGGTTTAGTAGATTTATTAATACTCCCCAGAAGTTCCCTTCATCAAAAACCCAGAACTGTCCCAATTAAGTCCAGCCAGAAGGGGCCCATTGCTAGTCCACAGAGCAATGGCCAATGAGTCTACAAGGCACTTGAAAGTTTTCCAAACAAGACCAGGCAAAATTAAATCCACAACACAAGATGATTCATGAGGCAAGAAAAGTTCAGAGTTCAAAAGGTACAATCCAAAGTCAAGGCATGGTGTCAAATCCAAAGCAAGGCAGGGATCACAACGACCAGGAAACACAGCTAGGAAATGAACACGTTGTTCCTGGCATCGTATCTATCTCTCTGCTGTGCTAAATAGACAACTTCTGGTGCCGATCCAGAGGGAAAAGGCTGCCTCCTCACAAGTAATCTGACTAAACTTCACTGCTCCTGCCTTTTCTCTGCCTTACATGTTCTTGGATCAGGGGCAGAAGGCAGTTCATCCTCCTCCTCACTGACTGGCTGCAGCTGCCTGCTTTTTCCACCCGAAGCCTCAGGGCTGTCTTGCTGCAGCTGTGCTTCAGCCCAAATCACTTTCAGATGGCTGCTCAGAGCCATTGACCAACTTCGCTTCAGATGTGCCTGGGATTAGTTCATCTTCCTCTGAATTGATATCTGGAGAGGTATCTGAGCATGCAACTGGGGGAGTCATCCCAGAGCCCTCTCCAGAGATCTACCTCTTCTCATAATATGTCTGAAGTAGGAAGATTCAAGGCTGATAATTTTTGCTTCAAGTGAGACTCTGGGTTGATTTGTTTGATCATCCATTGGTTTGTTTTCTTGGCTATCCAGCAAGACAGCCAAAAATTTGATCTGATCTGAACTGATTTGATCTAATCTAATCTAATCTAATCTCTGGATTTTAGCAATAATCTAATGGAACTAAATAAAAGTTCCACATGCTAATTAATAAATACATGTACACATTTAGAAATAAGTCTGTCAAGGAAACCTGATACAATCTTCCAAACGTTGATGGACAATTCCATGCTCATTTGTCTTTCCCCTGAAGGTTTCTTAACTTTAAGATGGGATTTAATTGGATACAGGATTCTTTTAAATAAATGATCAATGTCTATAGAATAGACTTTCTCACAAGTCTTCCTTGAAGTATATGCAAGGATTTCTCTGTTAAAAAGTGTTATATATCTTTTATTCCAATATGCACAGCCTGATAAGTGCTTACTGAACTTGGAAACAGTAAAATTAATGTTCTATCAATAATGATCGCTAATTGATAAACATGTTTTTAGGCTGAGTGAGTTGAATTCCCACCCCCAAATTTTCTGAAAGACATGTGGAAGACAAATAACAGCAACAATCCAATTTTTAGCACAATTTGAAATAGGAAACTTTGTTTTCTGATTTAGTTTTTGAACTGGAAGGTCTCAAAACGAATTTGTGTAGGAAGAAGCGATTTGTATTTGTTCAATTGTGCAGGGCACCCAGAAACTGGGCTCCACTGAGACATGAAGTTCTTGTTGTGCTGATTTAGACATCATAAAACGTGTTTAAGTTCTGCAAAATGTTATTTTGTTCCTTCCGAATCCGACTGAAACCGTTAAAGCTCCTAACAAAGGATCATGCTGTTCATGTTGCTCTACTTTTATGTTGCTATTTTGGTTTCCTTTTCTCAAGATACTTTTTCATGTCACCAGTAATAAATGGGACCTGTCCTCCCCTTCTCAAGGGGATGTGAATTTTATGTACTTGGTCTGACTCTGAAAATTTTGATAGAGGCGAATGGGGAAGGAGGTCTCGCACTGGGAGATGCTCATTGGTAGCTTCACCACTATGCCTGCTAGAAGAAAACCGGATAGCAATTATTTGTGTACCTTAAAGCCCTTCTTCTGTTTTATTTTTTGACAGGTCCTCTGGGAAATTTTCTCACTGTTTTGTTTGCATAGCTTCTAAAGCCATGGTAGCCAAAGTTTATCAGACTTGGCAAAACTTCAAAGTGAAGTCTTTCCTTTTTGTTATTCTGCATCTTATTTGAAGATGACAAAGAGGCCTCTCTGGCCACAATTCTTAGCTTGCCCTTATATCATCCAAAGGAGCTCCCCCTTCTCCTAATACACAGTATCAACAATAATACACAGTATCAACAGTAGAGACCTTTACATTTCTAGGTTCTACTACATCACATGACCTAAAATGGACACCTAACATCAAAAACATCATCAAAAAAGCCCAGCAAAGAATGTTCTTTCTGCGCCAATTCAGAAAGCTCAAACTGCCCAAGGACCTGCTGATACATTTCTACAGAGGAATAATTGAGTCTATCATCTGCACCTCTATAACTGTCTGGTTTGGTTCTGCAACCCAACAGGACAGACACAGACTTCAGAGGATAATTAGGACTGCAGAAAAAACAATTACTACCCACCTGCCTTCAATTGAGGACCTATATACTGCACGAGTCAAAAAGAGGGCTGTGAAAATATTTACAGACCCCTCACATCCCAGACACAAACTGTTTCAAGTCCTTCCCTATAGAGCACTGCACACCAGAACAACTAGACACAAGAACATTTTTTCCCGAACGCCATCACTCTGCTAAACAAATAATTCCCTCAACACTGTTCAACTATTTACAAAGTGTACACTATTATTACTGTTAATCTTCTCATCACTCCTTATCACCCATCCCCTCCCACTTGTGATTGTAGGACTGTAACTTTGTTGCTTGTATCCTTACGATTTATATTGACTGTTTCCTTACGGGTGTATATTGACTGTTTCCTAGTATGATTTGATTGTTGATTGTACCCTATAACTATCATTATGATTCTTGATTCTTAACAAATGTACCTTTGCTTTATGTATATTGAGAGTATTTACACCAAGATAAATTCCTTGTGTGTCCAATCACACGGCCTATTCTATTCTATTCTATTCTATTCTATTCTATTCTATTCTATTCTATTCTACTCTATTCTATTCTATTCTGGAAGCAAAACATAAATGTTGAAGACATACTTCCTCTTTGCCAGATGGTAAGGCTAGATCCAGTGGTATGATTCAACCAGTGTAGCAACTGGTTTGATGAACGCTCGCTTCGCCTGAACCAGTCTGAACAGGTCTGAACCGGTAGAATCTCACTCCTGGCTGGATCTACAAAACTCTCAGAAAAAGCTGCCCATGGTGAGATAGGAGCAAATACATTTAATAATAGCAATAATAATGTTGAGAAATACTTAAGAGGAACTTCAGCAGGAGAAGAAACAATGGATGGAAACTAATCAAGGAGAGAAGCAACCTAGAACTTAGCAGAAATTTCCTGACAGAACAATTAGTCCGTGCAATGGCTTGCCTTCAGAATTGTGGGTGCTCCATCACTGGAGGTTTTTAAGAAGAAATGACATATGGTGTCTGCAATGACATATGATATCCTGCTTTAGCTGAGGGTTAGACTAGAAGATCTCCAACTTTCCTTTCAACTCTGTTATTCTATGACTAGAATAACTACTACTGACTAGAGGAGAAGACAACAAGGCAACTGGGAGAAGGAATTGAGAATAAGCGAGTTGGTTTTGAATCTTCTTCTTGTGCCATATCTGTCATTGGACATTGGTGATCATGCTAGCGATCCTATTTTTATCAACAGCTGCATGAAAAATCAGTGAAAATTCGAAGATGCTAACTCTTCAATACCTCATGACTCCCTAACCACAAGTGAGTATGAGGTTATACAGAGAGTTAAAAATCTATTATGCCCCACCCTTTATCTGTCTTTCTGCCCATTCTTTCTCTAAGAGATCGTGAATCTGAGGTCATTTCCTACTGCTTTTCCTCTCAGGAGATACACAGGGCGCATGTTCTTTGATTCTCCTCATAGCAAGGTGTAGTAGGAAGGCTTTGCCCATCCTTACAATGGGTTTCTGTTAAATAATATATTTCCTTTCTGTTATAGTTATAAAATCTACTTCCTTGCTCAAGTTAGAATCTCACCGTCAGGACGCCCAGAAGGTCAGCAAATGCTTCAACCTCTGACCAATCAGACCAATAAATAACAGCTTTGTGGATCAGGTCAATAAAAAGAATAAGAGTTTCTAAAAGTATTGTTGGAATGGAGCAATAGAGAAGGGCATTCACTGAAAGGGGAAAGATATTATTCTTCCACCTCTCAGAAGCATTCCCTGACCCTTTGTTTTGAATCTCTCAGAATGTTTCCAAGGAAGGCTGTGCTGCATTTTTCATTAGTTGCTTCTGTATTTCAACCAACTCTAAATTCACTTGGTGGTATTAATAATGTATATCTGGAGCCAAAGATGGCATGATGCTAAAGCGTACAAAGTTAATATGATGAATAAATGTCTATAAATGTAATGAGCCTGTACAATATGGTTGTTGTGACCTGCTGGCGGCTAGTGGAGCTCGTAGCAGAGTTGGACAGTGAGGAGGTTGGGGAGGAACATGGGCCAGTTTTGGAGGCTGAGGAAGGCTCAGACAAGGGCTCTGCATCAGAGGCAGAGATGGGGCCAGGGTAGACTGGCAGTTATCAGTTGCCTTCGGAGTTGGACAGCAGTGAGGCAGGGGAGTAGCTGGAGCAGGTTCCCTGCCTGCGCATGCACAGAGCTGCCAAAAGAAAGGAACAATTACGAACTAAGGGCCAACGTGGGAGTAAGGCCACAGGTGAATGGTGTTAAGTATTTAGCAGAGTATCCTTGGTGTCAAGGATTAATACAGCAGATGGAAGTAGTGTTCAGATTGTAACAGTGAGTATAGAACCACACAAGCACAGCAGTTGAAGTGCAAAGTCTTTATATACAGTGATTATAACACAGTCCAAGTTCCATTCCAATATCATACACAGTTCATCCATCAGTAGATTAGATTACTAACCATTCTTGTTCAATAGATATAACAGCAATACATCATCTTCAATACATCCATGCATCAATGGAGAAATATAGTTACAGTGTTGCAGATACTTGCCAAATAGCAGAGTAGCATAGTAGAAACGTAGCAAACCAGTAGCAGCATTCCAACAGACAAACAGCACTCTGACAGACACAGTAGCCATGTGCTCTCTGGCTTCTTACTATATAGCACTCCTGCTTCCAGTAGCCAATCAGCATCGTGGCTACAAGATAGTGCTGAGTCATTTCTGACTTGCAGCCATATATGGTAAACCAATACAGTTAAGTTTCTTAAAGAAACCTAACAAATCATATAGGGATTAAAAGAGGTGCAAAAGGAGAGGGGGCTTTTGCAACGGTGTGAAGATCTGTCTGTGCATCTCAGAGACTCTTTGCTGAGTCCTTCCTTGTCAGCACTGTGTTTGGAAATATTTACATGGCAGCTCTCCAAGCTAGATAAGGTCTGTGCTCCTAATGACACCCTGGAAAGACTGTTTGCCAGGCCTTTGGCTGAAGGTCAATGCAAGAAATTTGCCTTCATTTAATAAAAGGGGTTTTGCCAGGACAGAAAGTCTGCTTAGTGCTTTTTGGGGGAAGCCTAGGTCAGAACAATGGTTGCTGTTAAGACAACTTTGTCATGTTCTTGTCCAATCTCCCCAGATAATGTACTATGATACTTCTGAATTAGCCTACTGTACATCAAAATATTTTACCTGGTGGCATTCCCCCCCCCCCATTTAATTTTGCCCTTTTTGCACTGGTAAATTTGAAAAGACAGCCTCTGATCTCTCTCCTTTTAGCTGTGTTTCTCAGTCAATTTGCATCTAGCTGTATTTTGGGGTTGCTGCAAACAGTAATTCCATTGTTTACCTTTCTATTTCTGTTCATTTCACTTGCTTAGTTTTTAAGAAGGATATCATTTCTTAGGGTTAATATCTTAAAATGAGCCCTGAAAAAAAAACAACTTGGCTGAAGGCAGCATTAGCACTACTTTCAGATAGGGTCCTTGGTGCTGTTTGAGCTTGGTGGTTTTCTTGCAGATGTTTCATTACCCAAACTAGGTAACATTGCCAGAGTAATGCAGCACATCTGACCAGCACACAAATAATTCTGCAGGATTCATCCACATAAGAAAAACTTCTTTATATACAATACAATACAGCAGAAGTCAGCATACAAAATCAGGAACACAGAAGCAATATTCAGTGAAGCACGTCATTACAGAGTAGAGAGATACAGAGGCCTAGATTTACAGAGGCCAAAACAACTCTTATATACAATTCAGCAAGTCAAAGCCACATCCAGACTCCAAATGGTGTCTTATGGCCCCATACAATCAAATACTATGTTTCAGTTTCCAAACAGTCCCCATTGGCTGACCTGTTACCCTGTCTATTCCAATTTATGAAATATATAGACAAACATCCATGGAGTACTGATGGGTAACCTAGTTAAGTAATGAAATGTCTGCAAGAAAACCAAGCTCAGAGAGCCCCACATTCCCCCGTCCTCCTCCTCCTCCTCTCCATAAACCCCACTCCCTCCTGGCACTGATGATGTTACCCAATTGGGTAATGAAACATCTTCAAGACAACCCGCAAACTCAGAGAGTACCAAGGACCCCACAGTTCAACCCTGAACTACAAAAATTCGCTTCTGTTGCTACTCTCAGATGGATCTGACAATTCCATTGTGGGAGTTTGGGATAGTTGAAAAATGATAACCATCAGTGCAATGGATATTATCAGGGAGATATGGAATAAGCACTGGTAGGATTCAAATTGTTTTCCTGCTGGTTCTGTGGGCGTGGCTTGGTGGGTGTGGCAGGGGAAGGATACTGTACAATCTCCAGTCAGAGGTGATATTTGCCGGTTCTCTGAACTCCTCAAAATTTCCGCTACCAGTTCTCCAGAACTGGTCAGAACCTGCTGAATACCACCTCTGGAATAAACAGTAATCATTTGTGATCAGTTGTCCAATCAGGTGCCACAAAAATTGAAATTACTCTAGAAAGATGCTTTCTAAAAACAGAAGTCCCATTCATAACAATCTGGAAACTGTTGTCAAAAGGAGAAATGAAATGGAATTATTTGGAGACCAAACTTACAAAAGTGCTGAAGCAAGAAATGAGAAATGGTCAAACGTCTATGCTTCAGAAGATAATTCATTCTCATCTCAATACCAAGTGACCCCCCCAAATTAAAATGAGTAACCAGGAATGATAGGCTATTGATGCTTCCATTTACTCTTTTGTGCATTGCCAATTATGCAAAATCAATAAGCAAAGAGAGCGTGGGAGAGAAAGAAGAGCTGATTGCTTTTCTAATACCTGGCTTGGTATTAGAATCGGCGATAAACAGGTAAGGTTAAAATCGGATGCATTGTTCAAATGACAGCAGGATGCCAATTTAAAGTAAGCAAATACTTCATATTGGCAGCCTGCTGTGTATTAACAATGCATCCTTTTTTTTTTTTGTATCCTAGCTGCATGCAACTGAGTTTTGTAGCTGGAACTGCCCTTGGATGTGCAACTGACTGAAACTAGACCCAGGAATGCCTTTTCAGCACAACTGTAATTAAGATGGTACCTCAGGCTGTGCTCAATTAGTTTCCTGGTCTGCTTATTGCAGGTGCCTAACTCTCACAAACAATTGGCACAGGAGAGCCATTCGGTGTGGTTGATCAAGTGAGACAGAATCCTTGCTTTATGGATTCTTTTGTTAGATCAGCACGCAAGCTCCCCTGGGATATGGATGTGTTCCTGTCTACTTTCTATCTTGCGTTTGACAGATAGATGATCTGTACTGGAGTCAATTTGCAGGAACACAACCGTGGGTGGGATTCTACCAGTTTCCCTACCGGTTCAGTGATCACGCACTTCGCGCATGCGCGCAGCTTTGCAAACACCAACTGAGACTCTGCCGTGCCCATCCGCTGAGAGGATAAGGGAGAGCCGATCCTGCACTTTTCTCTCCTTTCTCCTCTCAGCTGATCGCCGGAACTTTTCTTTTACTATACCGCAAATGCTTTGTAGGACCTAAGCAAATTTCCCACATGTTTTTCATAGTCATCCGCCATGCTGTTCTCAAAGGGAAGATAAATGTATACACTTCCATGTGGTATCCTTTTCATTATTCTACTGTACTTTGTTGAGAAGTTACAAGGCATCATGACCATTAGATACCTCCCTCCCTTGTAGGCAAATATACTCACCTGTGTATAAATCTTTATTGGAAAATATGATGACCCAGGCACAGCAAGAGATAACAGAGGCAGCTGGCAGTTCAAACCACCTCTTTATTGCTGCGAATCTCCCCAAATGCTCCCATGTTTCTGGCAAGTCCCAGTGCAAAGTGATGACAAACACACACACACACACACACATTTCAAGCAGACTCTGGCTGCAAATAGTCTGGCCCAGCACTGTGTACACCATGGATGCACAGCAATAAATCCAGCAGGGCAAATCAAGGAGTTCAGAAAGCAAAGGACCCAGATAATTAGTCCAAAAAGCCAGAAAGAATGCAAAGAATCCAGGGAAGTTCAAACATCGGCACTCAACACTTCAGGAATTCAGTGTTTGTTTCATACAAATACCCCTCCCCACAGCGTCTCCTAAAGTCTCATTCCTCAGGTGTGCCTTGTGAAGAGGGGCGGGGTGCTCTCCTCCTGAGTAGATGGCTTAGTCTGTGCTGTTCTTGCCTTCTCTCCACTCTCCGTGCTCTCAGATCAGGAGGGGGTGGTCTTTGCTCATCGCCTGAGCTCTTTCTCTCATGTTTACTGCTTAGCCTCTCTTGGACATCCTGCCCCTGTTCCTCCCTGCCTACAAGCTTTCCTAATCCTGAAAGACCCTGGCCTGACTGGCCCTGCCCTTCCCCATTTTCCTCCTAAACCAACAAAGCCACCCCCTCAATCTCTGTCGGCTCCAGTTTCAGCCCATCTTCCCCCATAGATTCAGACTCCGACGCAGGCACAACAGGAAATATCTTGAAAACTTTAGCTAACCAGCACCTTTGTCACCTGTTTCCTAATTCATCTGACTAAAATGTATAAAATTAAACATATTTTATCTCAGAGGTTACTAATTTCCCAAAATTTGTAGACCAGAGCTCTTGGCGATTCTATAGGCCAGATCTCTCGACATCTTCCAATTTTACGCTATTTCTTTGAGTTGTTCTATGCTCTGGCTGGTGTCAGCTTTGATGGTGTCCAGCCACTGTGTTCTTTGATGGCCTGGTTTCCCTTATAGCGCTAACTCTTCTCACCATAATTGCTCTCTCCAGTGAATTCCCCTGCATGCCAAAATAAACAAGACACAATTTTGTGATTTTGCCTTAGGTAGAGTGCCTTATCACGACATTACCTGACTGACAGGACATCAAGTCCATTCCTGAATCGATCTGCACCCCTGGATGGAAACGATCTTGGTTTTTTCATAATTGAGAGCTCTTGTTGGCGTTGCCATTTCCTTGCATCTGTCGCCTTTCTAAAGATACTCTCTGTCATAACATTTGCCACTCTCCTTTAAGGAAGCCAATATTGCTGTTAGACAACACAGAAATGTCATTAGGCTACAGCAGGGGCAAGAATGTCATTGGAACAGAGGAGAAAGGATCGATGTTTCCTGCTTGGAAAATAAACATTGTGATTTTGATTGGGTGCTTATTTAGCAGCAGGGATATCATTATCCTCTGATCTTGTAGGATATTGACATGGGCTGTTAACTAAGGACCCAGATAGTACAATTTCATCTTTGTTTGGAACTGTTTAAAGAAACCTACCCTCCACTTTTGACAACTGTAAATAAAATTTGTAATAAAATACAAGCAGGAGACTTTAATATTGGGTATAAACTGCAACCACACTCTCCTCAGCTGTAAAATGGTGCTTAGGTTTGGATGTTTATCACTAAATTTGGAGTGGGATGCCTGTGTGAACAATTTCTGGAGAATTAACAAGCATTTTAGAAATGAATTATTATTATTTTGCTCAGAATCAAGCCTATGTATTCTGCTTACTTGGGTGCAAAAACAGGATGTACGCCAGAGGTGGTATTCATCCAGTTCTGACAGATTCTGGAGAACTGGTAGCAGAAATTTTGAGAACCGGCAAATCCCACCTCTGACTGGCCCCGCCTCCATCTATTCTCTGCCTCCCATTGAGTCCCAGCTGATTGGCTGGGTCTCCTTTTGTTGCCCTGCACAGAAGAACAGAGCTGGAAAGCAGGTTAGTGGGGTGGGATGGAAATGGGGATTTTACAGTATCCTTCCCCTGCCACACCCATCAAGCCACACCACACCCACCAAGACTATGTCCACAGAAGCTGGTAGTAAAAAAAATTGAATACCACCACCAATATACACACATATGTTATAATATTTGAGCCACAAGGTCATAACCATCAATGGAGGTGAAATTCCTGCATCCATGTTCTAATGCTTTTGAACACCAAATGAGCAAGTCCAATTCTTCAAATTATCTTTGGATAATTCAAATCTTTTGGTGGAACCACTTCATATCTGATGGTAGTTGGATTTCAGGGTTGGAACCCATCAGGACTTGTGGGTCAACAACCCATACTTCTTTTTTAAACAGAATACAAACCCATTTATAAGTAGTGGACCTCTATTTATTTCTCTCCTTCACCTATTTAGAATGATAGAACCATGGGATTGTAAGGGATTGTAGAGATCCAAGACAGTGTCCTCATATCATTCTGATCAAATGATTGTCCAATCTTCTCTTGAAAACCTCCAGCGATGCTAGGAGGCTGTTGCATGGATTAATAGTTTTGACTGTCAGGAAATTCCTCCTTCTTTCCAAATTGGATCTCCCTTTGACAAGCTTCCATCCATTGGTTCTTGTCCTGCCTTCAGGTCAGTGGTGGGATTCAAAATGTTTCACTACTAGTTTTATGGGTGTGGCGTGGCTTGGTTGACATGGCTTGATGGGTATGGCAGGGAAAGGATACTGTAAAATCTCCATTCCCTCCTCACTCCCAGGGAAAGTTATTACCAAATCCCATTCCCTCCCCACCCTTCTAACCTGCTTTTCAGCTCCGTTCTCCTGTGAAGGGCAACAAAGGAAGACCCAGCCGATCATCTGGGACTTGGGAGGCAGAGAATACCCGTCCTCCAGAACTGGTCAGAATCTGATGAATGCCACCTCTACTTCAGGTGTTTTAGAGAATAAACCCACCCCATCTTCTTTGTGCCAGCCCTTCAACTATTGGAAGATTGCTAATAGGTATCCCCTAAGTCTTCTCTTCATTAGGCTAAATGTATGTAGTTCCCTTAGAATGTCCATTGTTACGTTTAGCCTCCAAATCTTTGCTGTTCTTCTCTGCACACTTTTTAGGATCTCAGCATAATTGTAATGAACAGACCATCAGCTATTTCTCTTGTCTGTTTGACTTGCATCTTTTGGGCCTTAAGGCTGAATTACCATTGTCAATCAGACTTTGTCAATCAAACAAAATTAACTATTAATAGTCAGCAATTTCTCTGGAGGGGCAATTGTATTTAAACTCAGATGTTCTATCATAGACAGGAAGCTCAGGCAACTATAATAATATGGTATTAAGAGTGTAACTGAATGTGGAAAAACTTTGGAAAGCTCTTGTAGATTGGGGAAGTTTTTTTTTCCTCTTAGCATTCCAAATATTTTGGAAAGCTTATGTAGCTTGTAAAAATGTAGTCATAACTTCTCTTTCCATCGAACCATTTCTGTCATGTCCCCGTTTTAGTCTGACTCTGAGGAGGAAGGCAAACATCTGACAGGGTGTGGGAGAGTGGCTCCTTTGGAGGAAACTGGGGAAGGGCAAAGTCAGGCTGGGAGGAGCAAGGAAGAGGTAGAACAAGGGAGAGGGAGTTCAGAGGAAGACCAGGGCCCACCCCCTCTTCATCCTAGGGCACACAGGGAAGAATGCAGAAGAGAACAATGTGGGTTGCATGGCTTATGAGGGAGGAGAAGGCCCTGATACCCTTCACAAGGCACACCTGGGGAAGGAGTTTAAAGGAGAGGCAGTTGCTGAATTTTCTGGGAACAAATGTTGAGTTTATCTAAATGTTGGCTGCTGTTATCTGCGTTCCTGGAATCATCCCAACTGGTTTGATTTACTGCCATGTTACTTCACTTCTGGAACTCCTCATTGTGCCCTGCCTTATCTATCCTTATCTAGATAAGGATTTATTGCCTTATCTTGCTTTTTTTGATTTATAGTTTAAAGTTTTCTGTTTACAAAATTTTGGTCCAGAATATCTGCAGCGAAAGGTTGTTGCAGGTTCCTGGGAGAGTTTTTCTCCCAAACTGGAAGGTAACTGGGACATTGGGGGCAAAGTTGGAACTCATAAAGGGACCCCTACTTATTATCTGGCTGGGTTATCTTTGTGCCATGCCCTGGGTCATCATACTTTTCATTTGTTTGTACTTGAAAACGGAGTATGTGTGGCAAGTGGGGTCTTAATGCAAACAAGTGGCCACCTGTAATGGAATGACCTTGGGGAAAGAGGGGAAGATATATTACCTAGGAAACAGAGAAGACAGGCAGAAGCCCCCAGAGGTGCAGGCTGTTAAAAGGGGCAGCTGGAAGTTTGTACTTTTGGACTTTTAAGATGGTTAGCCCTCCATGTAAACCAGGTGGGAAACATGACTCAAAGAACTAATTCTATTTTATTGTAGGGCAATGTTAACAGAACCTTGCAAGCCTGGATAGAATCTTGCAACTCTTTTGTGAATCTTTGTGGACTTTTTTGTTTTTTTCTTTTTTTTTCTTTTATGTAATCAAGGTTTTTTGATATCCCTTTGTTAGTTAAATGGGTGCTAAAGTGAGGTGTGATGGTTCAGCAGTTAAAGACACTGTAAGCTTGTTAGCTGGAAAGCTGAAAGCCTGGGTTGAAGACCCAAGTACTGCACAATGGGGTGAGTTCCCTTCCCTTGCCTCAGCTCCTGCCCACCTAGCAGTTCAAAAAAAGCATGCAAATGCAACTAGATAAATAGATACCACTTCAATGGGAAGGTAGCAGAGTCCCATGCGCCTTTGTGTATAGCCGTGCTGGCCATATGACCACAGAAAATATTGAGTAGTTCGGAGAACTGGCAAACACCATCTCTGACTGGCCCCGCCCCCATCTATTCTCTGCCTCCCAAGTCCCAGCTGATTGGTTGGGTCTTCTTTGGTTGCCCTGCACAGGCGAATGGAGCTGGAAAGCAGGTTAGTGGGGTGGGGAGGGAATGGAGATTTTGAAGTACCCTCCCCATGTCATGCCCACCAAGCCACACCCACCAAGCCATGCCCACAGAACCAATAGTAAAAAAATTTGAATCCCACCACTGTTCTCAACTAAGTGTTAGCACCTACTTGGAGTTATATAAAGGTTAATGGAAATGTGGACTTAGTCGTCTTGTGACTATGTAGAGATTTTAGGTTGATCCCTCTTTTAACTCTACCCGCAGTTTTGCCATTCCTTTTCCCACAATGCCCCCTCCTTAATAAATGCTTTTATTCTTTGCCTGAAGTAATTGAAATTTACATGGGAAAGGAGAGGGTGTGGTTAAGAAGCTACTTTTGGAAGGGATTGAATGTTTTTCTCTTTCAAATATAGGGACTACCCGTTTTATGTCACGCTCTAATGGCACTTCCAATCTTGGTCTTCCTCCATTATCTTTTTGGTTGAACAAATGCCAAAAATGCTTTCTGTCAGTTAAATTATCATTCAGCTCTTCTGGAAAAAGGAATAGAAAGCAAAAAGGAAATTGATTCCCAAGAGAAAAAAAAGAAAATCTTTTACCGCTAAGAATTCTACCTCTTCTCTGTTATAGAATAAAACTTTAAGTGCCTATTCTGCTGGGTTTCTCTATTTCCCACTCGTCTCCTGCTTTTAAGGTACTGAATATTTTAGAATCTGCCTAGTGTGGGCTGGCTTTTTAAAAATTCAATTTTCAAACATTTCCCTACCTTGTTATAGCAGAAAGTTGGCAGCTTATATTTCCCTCTTTGGCCTCTGCAAACATAAGTTTGGGTTTGCTATTGCCAAGTAGTTTTGCAAACTCCTGGTGGGAAAAGAATCAATATAGAGAGGGATGGCCTGTATTTTTAACCTCAAAAAACAGACCTTGCAAACATCATGTTTTTTAATACAAACATGCAAATGTTTCCAAAACAGGGTTTCCTTGCTGTGTTGGAAACCATGAATGTAGTTTGTATATAAACAGACACAGTTATTTATTCATTCATTATTTTAGTTCTTTCTCCCATGGTTGTGATGTTTATAATAGAAGTAACATGAAGAACAATGTAGTTATGGCATAAATGATAATAAAAACAGCACTATATAAAATTACAGGCAGGGCCTTGGTGACAAATTAGAATAAAAAAAGCCCACTGAAAAAACTGCAAAGATCCTTCTATGCAGTGGTGGGATTCAAATAATTTAACAACTGGTTCTCCACCTTAATGATATCTTCCAACAACCAATTCGCCAAACTGCTCAGAAAGTTAACAACTGGTTTTCCCGAAGTGGTGTGAACTGGGTGAATCCCATCACTGCTTCTATAAGTATTGGGTCAACACTGACAAAGACTTGCTGAGTTTAATGAGATTATTGATGATCCCAATGGGTATCACTCTTCAGTCCTTAAGAACTTTGGAACAGACTTGGCAGTGACATTCAATAGACTGATACCATGAAGAATTCTGAAGAGTGATACCCATTGGGACACCTAGTTAGGTGACAAAACCTAACTAACTGTGGCTGAAGAACGTTAGTAGGATGGGCTGGTCAACTTCAGTGGGAAACCATCCAGCAATTCCATAGATGAAGGTTACAGTGGGAAGCTGAAAAAGGAAATGCTTGAAGAGGTAGCATCATTATAAGACCCCAGTAAGACTACACCTGGACTATGTTAGAATATGCAGCATAAATTTATGTATGTATGTATTTATTTATTTCAAATTTTATATACCGCTCCCATCTCCCAATGGGACTCGGGGCGGTTTACAGCCAAATAAAATACAATCCAATACAATATTTAAAATACAATTAAAAAGATAAAATGAGTGGCTGAGGATAAAACAAACTGTGAAGTTAAAAAGTTAAAACCAATTAAAAACCCTACCAATAACTCTACTTTAGAAAATAATTCAAGTGTAGAAAACACACAGATGACTGATTCAGCAGGATCGTTAACTTCTTTATAAACATAATAATATGAGTAAAGTTTACAATACCATTTGTAGTTTCTTTCAAGGTAATATAAGCAGAAACACAAGCAGCAGGAACTCAGAGCAGATATCAGAGTCAGCAAGGAAACAAGACTAGTTTCAGTTTCAATTCTCAGCAAAGCACACAGAGCCAAACCACACCCAGGTTGTCAGCTCCCATTGGCTGGTCTGTTGCCATGCTTACTCACTTGCTGACGTTGTTAACCATGTCTCTGCCAGTTAATGAATATACTCTGACAGACTACTGCAACCAATTTTGGTCACCTTACTACAAAAAAGATGTTTAAACTTTGGAAAAAGTTCAGAGAAGAGCAACTAAGATGATCAAAGGCCTGGAGAGTAAAACATATGAAGAACAGCTGCAGGATTTGAGGCTAATCTAAAAGAAGAAGAATTGGGGGTAGCATGATAGCAGTACTCTAGTGTTTGAGAGACTGCCACAACGAAGACGGGGTCAAATTATTCTCCAAAACACTGGAGGGCAGGGTAACAAACAATGGTTGGAAACTAATCAAGGAGAGAAGCAACCTGGAATTAAGGAGAAACTTCCTAACAGTGAGGACAATTATCTAGTGGAACAACTTGCCTCCAGAAATTGTGGGTATACTCCATCACTGGAGGTTTTTAAGAAGAGTCTAGACAGTCACTTATCTGAAATAGTATAGGTTCTCCTGCTTGAACAGGGGGCTAGACTAGAAGACCTCCAAGGTCCCTTCCAGCTCGTTCTATTCTATTCATTCTATCAGATGTTGCACATAGATGTTGGTCACACGATTCATTCTTTATTGTTGCCAAGAAGTCTGCATGGATGTACTCCTAAATTGATCCAGGCTGAGCATTATCCAAAGAAACTTTGACATTATTGGAATACAAATGAGTATTTTTTTAAAAAAACAAACTTTATCGATTATACAGCTAAAATGACAAACAAACACATACACAACATAGAAAAAAGAAAAAGAAGACGAATAAAAACAAACAATTCCATTATCAGCGGTCTGTGGTTCCTTATTTGTTATCATTATTGGTGTCATATTTACAAATAAATCTTGGTGCAAATATGTAATTACTACCTCTCTTACATTTTAAGAATATTTACTAATATATTTTCTATTTTTGTTCTATCCAGTCATATCAACATTCCCAGCTTTTATAATGTTCTGATGATTCTTTATCCTTAAGTGCTTGGGTTAATTTATCCATCTCTGCACAGGCTGCTATTTTCTGAATAATCATTTCCTCTGTTGGAATATCAGCTTGTTTCCAACATTGTGCAAAGGTTAATCTAGATGCAGTAAGAATGTGCAATATTATACAATATTATACATTTGGCTTTTTTAGAAAATTGTCTATTAAATATCCCTAATAGGAAGAATTCTGGTTTTAATTCAATTTGTTCCGTCATTATTTCCTCTAACCATTTTTTAATTCTACGCCAGTATCTTTGGGCTTCAATGCAGGGCCACCACATATGAAAGAATGTTCCGTGTTTCTTTTTACATTTCCAACAATTCGGATTCATGTTAGGAGACATCTTCGCTATTCTCGAAGGGGAGAAATGCTATCTATAAAACATTTTATAGGCATTTTCTTTATATGTTGCTGATTTTGTGATTTTATTATTCCTGATCCAGACCTTTTCCCATTTTAATAATGTAATGCTACGTCCTACATTTCTACTCCAAGCTATCATGCCTTTGACTACTTCCTCTTCTAATTCTATTACTAATAGATAATTATAAAATTTGGTTATATTTTTTTTATCTGGACCTAATAAGATTTTATCTAATTGTTGTAGCTTACCATAAATCTGAAATTTTTCTTATCCTGTCTGTATCTATTTTGAATTAATACAAATGAGTATCTAATGGAAGCAACCCAACTCTAGCGGCTCAACTGTGACAAAAAAGGTCATAATATTGGTCGAAACTCACTTAACAACTGCCTTGCTTAGCAATAGAAATTCTGCTCCCACTGTGTTGTAAATTGAGGACTGCCTGTAGTTGAGTTTCTTCACTTTTTTGAATTTGAATAAGAAGTCATCGTTTTCTTGGCTCATATAACCATAAAATTATGAGCTATAATTGCTGGGTAACAAATTTATGTTGACTAATAACAAAATGGAGATCAAATGAAGAAAAATGAAGAAAAAGAAAGATCGTTATTAATCTTTATTCCCCGTAGTCGTTCTTGGTTAACCTACTTCTTGTAAATAGAGTGTGCTTAAAAGAAGAAGAAGTAAATTATTTAAAAGCTGGGATCTTCAACCTGCCTCACGATGTTTAAGATAGGAATTTGTTCCTGTAAGCTAAGTTCCGGGTGAATTTTACTTCATAGAATCGGTGAAGTGGAAAAAAAATGGGTAAAATAATAAATCCTGATGCAGTTAAGCAAGGTTCTTGCTGTAGGAAGCCAGGGAAGAGAGGTGAATTTGAAAAACTCAGGTCAATTTTTAAGTTATTTACTGTTGATTTGGTTTATTTCCTTTGGGGAAAGCTAATACACAGGGACCCTTTTTTTCTCTAGAAGCAGCAATACACAAACGGATCAGTCTTCTCTCTGCAGATTCAGCATCTTAGTTTGACAGTTTGTTGGATGCGAGAATGCTGACTTGAACTAAAATCTCCACGAGTCGGTCTATTTGAGGTACACAGAGGGATCATTTGGCTTAGTCTAGGATCTTGATTCAGAGGTGCCAAGTGGCTTAATGTGATTTGGATCACTTTGTAGATAATCCAGTTTGACTTTATTCCCCGGAGGCAGAATTCTATTTTTCCATAAAACTGGCATGGAATAGAAGCGATAAGACCTTTTCGTTCTTTAACAGACCGGAACGAGTTTTCAGAAAAGCTACCATTTTATGAAGGGAAGAGAAGGGCGAACTGCCAAATTTCAAAGAAATCGGTGAAATGGTTTATGAGAACTACTCTTGATTTTTTTTTAAAAAAAAAAAGATTCCCATAATATTGTTAGGTTGGAATGAAACAGAGAGCTAGAGAAGATGTTTATGGAAGTGGTTTCATAAGGAATAGTAATGCCCTTTTCTGAATGCAATAAAACTGCAGATTGAATCAGAAATTCAAGAAGTAGTTCACTATCTTTTCTGTAAAATAAATCATTTAGGAGTCAGGTCAAGTACCCTGTTTGCCCAAAAATATAACCTACCCTGAAAATAAGTCTTAGCTTGATTTTTACATGTGAGCCCAATATAAGCCCTACCCCCAAAATAAGTCCAAATTAAGATTCTGCCCACTCCAGACTGCATGGGTAAAAATTAAGCTGGGGTAGGGATGAGGGAGTGTGGAGCTGCCCTATTACTTACCTTTGAGGGTGGCCCATTTCTTCTGCAGCCAGCAAGGCTGGCAAGGCTTTCCTGAAGGCCTCTGTAGCTGATAACAAAGCTCCGGATCGATCCAGAGCTGTGTTATTAGCTGCAGAGGCATTGTGGTTAGCTGGCAGCAGGTGCGGACGGCTGAGGACAGCAAGGACTCAGGTGAGGGGCCAGGGCCATTAGAGAGTGGACTGCTCCTTCAGAGATTGTGGGGGTTGGCAGCAGCGATGAGAAGGTTCCCGAGGAGCCTGTGCCAAGTGCGCGTGCATGCAGGGCTGCTCACAGGAAAGAGCAGTTACAACAGCAAGGGTGACTCGGGAGCAAAGCTGCAAGGTAATGGCCCCTCCTTCAAGAAGATAAAAGCCAGCTGTGAAGTGGACGTTCTTTGCAGGAAGCAAAGACTTTTTGAAACTCGAGCCTTGTGGACATTGCAGTATCTTAAGTTGGTATTTGAAGACTCTTGTGTTGTAAAATATTTCTTATCTGTAATTCTTGGCAGCCTCACACAGTTTTGGTGAGGTTTGTGCTTATCAAAGTTAATTAGTTTGCATCAGCCTTTTAACCAGGGATTCGTAAGACTCATTAAAAGGTTTCTGTTCCCTTTGGTTATTGTTTGTTTTATTAGAAAAGGGTTTGGGTCAGAACAAGCCTTGCCAGCCACAAAAGAAGTTCCTGAAGGCCTCTGACAGTGAAAAAGAGGCCGGGAGTGACGTGTGCAAGTGAGGTTAGTCAGTGGATGAAATACCCCTAAAATAAGACCTGGTGCCTTTTTGATGGCAAAAAACTAAATAAAATAAGACAGGTTCTTATTTTCAGGGAAACATGGTAGGTACAGCAACTGAAAAAAACACTTTTATATTATTGCCTAGGATGAGAGGCATGGATGATGAAAATAAAAATTCCTCTCATCTTTCCTAGATCATGGTGACTCATAGCAATCTTATTATAAGGACTTTCTGATCTGAGGATAGATCTATCCATCTCTGATTTAAATACTCCACTTTCTCTCCTCCTAAACATTTTATATGAAAGTTCTGAACATTTGCACCAGCTATTTAGGAGTCTTTGCAACACACTGGAAAAGGTGATGAGAATTGGGGCGAAGTGGGGACCCAGAGTCAGAAAAGAGCTCTTCAGATAAGATAAATGATGTCTATAATCCATCTTCTGATCTGGGCTTTAGTCAAATCTGATGCATCTTCTTACTACCTACCCGACCTTGAAATTATGAAACTAACATATAACCTCTAGCATGATGCTATGAAACCTCATTGAATCTTCTAGAGAAGATTTACATAGGAATTGCCATCTAAGTAAAGCTATGTGGAAGAAAGTCTTGGTGAATTAAGCTAGTTAACCCCTGACTCCTCCAATTGGTTGCAGTTATTTTCTGCCGGAGATGTCAAGGTGTTAACTGCGGCCAGCTTTTCTCAACTGAAATTTGATGGAAACCAAGATTGTGATTGGGGGGAAATTAATTTTTGTGCACGTCACAATATTAGTACTTGCAATGGTGAGAATTTGTATGTGCTGTTGCAGCAGCTTTGCTGCATTGTGTAGGTTAGAAGTGAATTGTAGAAAAAAACCAGGACTTTCTCTACAGGGACAACTCCATCCATCTCTCTCCCCCACTCCCTCCCTCTTTCTCTCCCCCCTCTCTTTTTCTCTCCCTCTCTTTCCTCTCTCTTTCTCCCTCCCCCTTCTCTTTCTCTTTTCCGCTCTCCCACTCCCCTCCCTCTCCTCCCTCTCCTCCCTCCTTCCTCTCCTCTTTCTTTCCCCCTCTCTTTCCGTCTTTCCCTCTCCCTCTCACCCTCTCCCTCTCTCTTTCTCTCCCCCTCTCTTTCCGTCTTTCCCTCTTCCTCTCCCTCTCACCCTCTCCACCTCTCTTTCTCTTCCCCTCTCTTTCTCTCTCCCTCTCTCTTTCTCTCCACCTCTTGCACTCTCCCTCTTTCCCTCTCTCTTTCTCTCTCCCTCTCTTTCTCTCCCTCCCTCTCTCCCTCCCCCTCTTTCTCTCCTGCTCTTTTTCCCTCTCTCCTTCCCCATTTCTCTCTCTTTTTCTCTCTCCCCCTCTTTCTCTCTCCCTCTCTCTTCCCCTCTCTCTTCCCCTCCCTCCCTCTTTCCCCTCCCCCTCTTTCTCTCCCCCTCTCTTTCCCTCTCTCTTCTTCTCTCCCCCCTCTCCCTCTCTCTTTCTCTTTCCCCCTCTCTCACTCCCCTCCCTCTCCTCCCTCCTTCCTCCCCCTCTTTCTCTCCCCCTCTTTCCCACAATTGACCCAGAGGTGGTCTTCAGCAGGTTCTGACCAGTTCTGGAGAACCGGTAGCGGAAATTTTGAGTAGTTCACAGAACCGGCAAATACTGCCTCTGACTGGCCCCGCCCCCATCTATTCTCCGCCTCCCGAGTCCCAGCTGATTGGCTGGGTCTTCTTTGGTTGCCTGCACAAGAGAATGGAGCTGGAAAGCAGGTTAGTGGAGTGGGGAGAGGATGGAGATTTTATAGTATCGTTCCCCTGCCACACTCATCAAGCCATGCCCACAGAACCGGTAGTACAAAAGTTTGAATCCCATCCCTGGTGTAAACCATACTATTCCAAATCTTTTAAATTAATTAGAGTTAATTAATTATAGAATTAATTAATTACAGAATAACAGAGTTGGAAGGAACCCTGGAAGTCTTTTAATCCTTCCTCAGGCAGGAGATCTTATACCATCCTGGACAATTGGCTGTCCAATCTCTTCTTGAAAAACTCCAGTGACTTCTGGAGGCAAGCCACTCCTCTGACTGTTCTCACTGGTAGGAAATCTCTCCATAATTCTAGGTTGGTTCCGTTATTCTTAGTCCTTTCAAAAACAAAGATCCACAGATGCACTCATCTTTGAATCTTAATGCAGAAAAACAGGAATATAAACGATTACTAATAAAACTTGAAACAACTCACAAAGGTTATCTCCTTCCCCTCTACTTTAATAGGTATTGCAACCTTAGCAGTGCTTAAAACAGAACAATTTGGCATCCACTTTCCTGTCAAAGTGGCCTTCCATTCTTTCTATTCTTCTTCCAGCAAATTTGGAGAAGTTGCTTCAGTGGAACACACTCTCAATCTCTGTCAAGGTTATTCTCAGTGACACAAAATTTACCAAGTTTTATGGCCTGCAATATTTCAGGCCTTTAGCTTAGAGTTTGAGCTTGCATTAAAAGGCACACACAAAACACATACTGGGCAAATAAACATACTCAAAATGTTTACAAGCTGTGCTTCATCCAAGGAGCCAATAAGGAGTTTTGATAAATGTCATATTTCATGATATTAAGGTTTGGTCCAGCAATAATTTAGCACAGCTATATTTTAAAAAGAGATGAAATGTTTTCAAATATTGTTTTCTTTGCAAAGTTTTTATTGCCATTCTGGCAGTTCCATAACCCTTAGAAGGTCTTTATTATCCAAGAGTTGGGACCTATAAAAATGCTACTAGCAATCACCACTGTGCTTGTTCTTACAGTGCAGTGTTTTCTATATAAGATGTGACAGAATGCACCTCTCTCTCTCTCTCTCTCTCTCTCTCTCTCTCTTTCTCTCTCTCTTTGCGTGTGTATGTTATGAAACAGAGAAGACAACAGTTTGAAGAACCATGAATGATTATTGGAAGTGTATTTTTATTATTCATGATTGGTGGCCTATAAGATTAGCATTGCAAATTTCATATCAAGGCCCATCTTAGTCCAACATTTTGCTTCTCATGCTGATCAAGCAGACGTCTTTGGAGCATTTCTATATGAGAGATGCAGGCAGCCTTTCTCCAACTGTTGTTCTCCTGGTATTTGGAATTATTTTGTTCCCATCCTCAAGGTATCATGGATTTGTTGGAAGAAATATCCTTCTGGGTTCAGTTCCAAATGGGGAAGAAAGACACTGGTAACATGGTGACTGCTTGGAAAGATGTTTTAATGGTGGACAGGACCACGTAGCTTGGAGATCCTGAGCAAAAAGGGAAGAGATGCTGAGAGTGCCTGGGTTTTATACCCTCTCTGGGCTTTTGAATTTGAGCTAGTATTCTGATTGGTTGTCAGAATTCCATGGGACCATGCAGGGGTAATTTTGTAGGTTGTTTTTTTTGAGTCCCAAGCTTGGCTGAGCCTTGCTGGGTGATGTAATCTTCCCAGCTGCCATGTAGTTATGTTATGTTATGTTATGTTATGTTATGTTATGTTATGTTATGTTATGTTATGTTATGTTATGTTATGTTATGTTATGTTATGTTATGTTATGTTATGTTATGTTATGTTATGTTATGTTATGTTATGTTACTAGATGGGTAGAGGGCTAATCCTGCCTTTGTTGCTATGAATAGACCTAGCTTTATCTCTTAAGTGCTGACATCTGCTGTGGGCTATTGAGGAGGGTGGAGGGTATTAAGAGTGAATCTGCTTCCTGCCTTAAAAAAACATTTCTCATCCAGGGAAATATAATATTCTGCCTTTTTAATATTCCCTAGAATATTCTTCTAGGAGAGGGGTGGGTGCTAACTTCCTACAGATTCTTCCACACCAGTAGTCTTCAGAAATGTCCTTTTTAAATGTATCCAATCCTCTTTTAAAGCCATCCAAATTATGGGGTACCACCACATCTTTCATGAGTTAGTTATGCGTTGTGTTGATTTCATATTTATTTATTTTTTGGTTCCACAACTTTTACTAATCCCTTTTTTAAGACAACTTTTGGTCCTACTTTTTGAGAGGACGACTGTTCAATCATAAGTTTAATCCATCAATCACATCTCTCTTCAATTCCTTCTTTTCTAAGCTAAACATCCAAAACATTAAACTCTTTCTTTTTTTTCATAAGAAGGAGGGTTGAGGGAATGAAATTGTTGTAAGACCCCAGAGTGTAGTTGCGAGAAAAATTCATGAAGGGATGGCACAAGGACACACATCTAGAGAGCTCCAGAAGGATTTTGACTTCCGACTAGAAGGAGAGAAAAATTGAGCCCCCCCAAAACAGACCTTATTAATTGAAACAGACCTGCCTGATTGATTAATAATGTACTTTTTGCAGTAAACAATGGGAAAGCAAGGATTTTCTCCTTATCCCCGCAGGGCAAATAAACAAGAAAGGATGGTTGCAACAGCTGTCTGTTTTTATTCAGAGCCTGCAGGATGAAAAGAGACCTATAGCGGTAATTTCTTAATGCTGCAGCCTGCTTTCACTAAATAGTTGGTCAAAAAAAAAAAAACCTGGGAAATTTCTTTCTATGTTAGGTAAACGAGAGAAAAATATATCTTATTTTGGAAGGGGAGTTCAAACCAGAGGTCGTATTTAGCATGTTCTGATGAGTTCTGGAGAACCGGTAGTAGCAATTTTGAGTAGTTTGGAGAACCGGCAAATGCCACCTCTAACTGGCCCCACCTCCATCTATTCTCCACCTCCCAAGTCCCAGCTGAGTGGCTGGGTCTTTTATGGTTGCCCTGCACAGGAGAACGGAGCTGGAAAGCAGGTTAGTGGGGTGGGGAGGAAATGGGATTTCGCAATAACCTTCCCCCAGGAGTGGGAAGGGAATGGAGATTTTACAATATCCTTACAGTTTCCCCTGCCATTCCCAACAAGCCATGCCCAACAAGCTATGCCATTCCCAACAAGCCACGCCCACAGAACCGATAGTAAAAAAATATGAATCCCACCACTGGTCCAAACTGAGAACCTTTAAATGCTAACAGAAGAATGCTATGCAGTCTTTATTCTCTTTTTAATGGTAAAGAGGAAGTGGGGAACTAATGATGAGAAAGAACATAAGAAAGAAGGAATGACGCTGGGACAGCCTTCGTAGAATTCCAGGTGCTGCATAGCACACCAGCATGATAAATTTCTCTCCAGAATGATACCAACTTGCTTATCATGATTATTTGAGGTTCACTCAGAAAGGAACAACTCACTGCTTTTTGAGATGCAGTTTTGCTCTCCTGTGTGGAAAGCAGGACCTGGGGTATTTCTCTTGCAAGAGATCCTCAGCAAGGATGTCAAACCAGCTTGGCCTGAAATTTGCTTGGAGCAACATAATATCTGCAGAATGATATTCTGTTGGGACAGAAAGAGGAGGTTTCCTGTGGAATGGGACTTGAGTACCTCTAAAAGGATACAGAAGTGAGCTTGGTAGTTTAGATAGAGAGGTTCAGATCTGGTTCAGAGTCCCAAAGGTGCTTTTTCCAAGAGGCAACTGGACTTTCTGGTTTTACTTTGAAGACATTTCACTTCTCATCCAAGAAGCTTCTTCAGCTCTGGTTGGGAAAGCACCTTGGGACAACCGTGGATGACTGAGAATCTCCGTAGACATCTGGTTTAGAGGAACTTCAACTTCCTCCTCTACTGTCGATTGACATTTTATTTGGAAAACAACCATAGGATAGGGAAAGGGAGAGGGAGAAGGAGAGGGGTAGAGTAGAGTAGAATAGCGTAGCGTAGCGTAGCATAGAATATGTATTGATATTGATATATATTCAAAAATAAACTTTACAAAAAATGCAAATAAATATAAGAAAAATAGATAGATGATAGATAGATAGATAGATAGATAGATAGATAGATAGATAGATAGATAGATAGATAGAAAGACAGAACAGAACAGAACAGAACAGAACAGAACAGAATAGAATATACCCAGATGCCTCACTGTTCATGTATTTATATTGATGTATATTCAAAAATAAACTTTACAAAAAAATGCAAATAGATGTAAGGAAGATAGAGAGAGAGAGAGAGAAAGAGATCTGATGAAATAAAAATAGAATAGAACAGAACAGAACAAAATAGAATATACCCAGATGCCTCGCTGTTCATGTATTTATATTGATGTATATTCAAAAACAAACTTTACAAAAAAAAGGCTGAGTTGTTGTTGTTTTTGCAATTGTATATGTCCAGGAATTGATCATTTGCTTGTTTGTTTTAGAACAAGTGATTATTTTATGATGGAAAGGTAGCATTTCATTAATCTGCCGCGCAGGGGATACTAACCAATGGGGGTTAGTATCTATAAGGAAGACAGACAAACAGACAGATAGATCTGATGAAATAAAAATAGGATAGAATAGAATAGAATAGAAGAGAAGAGAAGAGAAGAGAAGAGAAGAGAAGAGAAGAGAAGAGAAGAGAAGAGAAGAGAAGAGAAGAGAAGAGAAGAGAAGAGAAGAGAAGAGGATTCGGATGCTTCAGACAGACAAAATAAAATAGAATAACAGAGTTGGAAGGGACTTTGGAGGTCTTCTAGTCCAACCCCCATCCAGGCACTTTTTCCATAGGTCAAATCCTCTAATTCCTTTTCTACAGCTATATAGTAAAATAGAAATAAGCATAAATAATAAAGCCCACAGAAATCCATCTTAGCCTTATACTGCTGATCTGGTGAGTATCGGCTAAGATTTTCTTAAGGGAGGGTCTTGTATTTATCTCCTTGGCCAATATCTGCCAAAGAAGGAGTCACTTGGTTGAGTTGACCAGTTATGGAAGTCAAATAAATGTCTATCGATCAATCGATCGATCAAGGCTTTGTAAAGCAGTACTAACACTTCACATGATCTTGATTCTATCCCTCTGTTAATGCAGCCTAGGATTTCAAATGATTGTATGGCCCCTATATTTTCTTTTCTATTCATCTTGCTCTGCTTTAAATATTTTAGTTCAGAAATGCCAGCAGCCATCTACTAAACCGGGAAGCAACGTTGATAGGAAACCCCCATTGGTTAGTATCCCCTGTGCGGCAGATTAATGAAATGCTACCTTTCCATCATAAAATAATCACTTGTTCTAAAACAAACAAACAAACGATCAATTCCTGGACATATACAATTGCAAAAACAACAACAACTCAGCAACTCAAACAAAAAAAAAGGCCACTAGTCATATATCAGCTTACTAGAGATCAATAATCTCTCTGTTTTTATTACCAGCCTGAATCTGAACAATCCTGCTCTAGGCCAGATTTGCACACAGAAGGTTGCCTTGTTTTATGGCTGTAATTGCTAGAAATTGCTCTTAAGTAATTGGCATAGTTGGTTTAATGCAGAGAAAAAGCCCAGAGAAACTTTTCGGAATGCTTGAGATTACCAGCTCTTACAGATAGCATAACATTTGTAGCAAGGTTATTTTGGTGGAAAAGATCATAGATCCACAAAGATTGCCAGTGTCATGCCCCAGCATGTAACTTTTATATACTGTTATTGCTCTCTGGCCCCATCTAGTAGTCAGAGGGACAAATATGCCCCACTAAATGATCTTTATATACTGTTGTTGTTCTCTAGACCCATCTAGTGGCTGGAGAAACAAATACCATTGTTTGAAGCTGACCCCATTCCTTTACCCATCAGTCCGCACTCTCAAAACAAATGCATGCTGGGAAGCCGGACTTTTATTTCCTTTAGCATTTTGGAGAAGGCAGAAGCACAAAGAAGAATCCATCTTAATCGGTGGCACCTAATCATCCAAGGACAAACCCACATCCCACGCACAGAACATCACTGGTGATATTTAAATTGCTTGTATTAATTAATTGTTATGTTCAGCAGTAACACAGTGCTGTCTATCTTGTATTTGGTTCTCATTGTATGTATCCCTATTTTCCCCAGTTCCACCATATCCTGTTCTTTCAATAAAGCATCCAGATCTATGCACACAATCTGTTTTATTGGAAGATAGGTGGGTTTAGCTGCACTTCGAGCTGCACATAGACTAACATGTAGTGAGGACAAAACAGCCAGAGTCTCAAAAAAGATCAGTGTGGTTTTTAACCAAACTCATTGCCTTTTTTAAAAATATAGCCTGCTTTAATTTAATCACACTGAACATATGTACTGTGAGTGAGCAGCGTGGTGACCTAGAGGTGAAGCTGTCACTTTACAATCAGGAGGCTGGGAACTCGATCCTAACTAACGGCAGATATTTCTCTCTCTGGATGCAAAAAGGAAATATCTGCTCTGCAAGCTCCATTTATGCATCAGGAAGGGAATCCAGCCAGTAAATGCTCAGCTCCAATCTCCCTGACTCTACTCCAATGAAAGAGATTACAGGGTTGTTAAAAGAAAAAGAAAATGGACTATGAATATGGGTATAAGTTTACTTCTTGGATAAGCAACTTTGCCATATCAGTTGATTGTTACAAACATTATATTTTCCTTAGCCATCGATGACTGAGGCCTTACACCAAGGGTGTCAAACTCAAGGCCCGCTGGCCGGATTTTGCCCCTGGAGTGCTTAGATCTGGCCTGTGGGGCCATCCTGGAAACAGTGAAGGACCAGCCCAGGGTGCTAGCGAAAACTGAGCTTGGGAGGGTATTGCAGCCAAAAATGGAGCTCAGGAACCCGTTTTCATTAGTAGAGTGCTCAGGCCACCACAGGCGCCCCTGACATAAGTGACATCAACCTGGCCAAGTCCACCTTGGCCATGCCCACTCCAGCCCCCCCCCCCCCCAGGTCAAACACAACCCTGATGTAGCCCTCAATTAAATCAAGTTTGACACCCCTGCCTTACATCCTCCTTAGCGAAGTTTAAACCAGCAATCCTGTCACCCTAGTCTCATTTCCCGCTTATATGTGATAAGATAGAAAACTGCTTGAAAGGAAACACAAAAGCCAAGTAAACTCAGTACGATACTGCTGCAAAAAATAAATAAATTTAGATTTATTTTATTTACTTATTTATAGAATTTCTTGGCCCTCCATCTTGCCATTAGGTAACTCTGGTTGGCTTACAGTCATAAAAAATATATCTGAATTTAAAAGATAAATAAAAGATTAAAATCTAAAGACATGGGGAGGGAGGGAGCAGAATGGGAGGAGGGGTTATTATTCGATCAAGTATCTCCACTATGTTGTTCCTCCATGGGGCCCCCCGGCCAACAGGCAGAGCCTGGTCTTTGGGCCCTTATGAAAGGAAAGGAGGATTGGGGCCAACATCTGTCTTTCTTGCAAAAAAATGTAAAAGTAGGTGTGCACCTAAAGGAGTAAATAAATCTTTTGGATGACCCAATCTTCTCATTCAAAGCCTACTTTATTTGCCCTAAATGGTGTTAATAACAGAGTTGGAAGGGACCTTGGAGGTCTTCTAGTCCAACTCCCTGCCTAGGCAAGATACCCTACACCACTTCAGACAAATGGTTATCCAACATTTTTTTAAAAAAACCTCCAGTGTTGGAATATTCACAACTTCTGGAGGCAAGTTTGGCCGAAGCAGCCCATGCATTTCTGGAGAAGAATAGATACTTGAGTGTCTAGTCTCCATACTTTAAAACCAGCACATTCTCTTCAACCTCAATTGTAAGAAGGGTAGTAAGAAACTCTTCCACAAGCGTCTAGTTGGAAGATCCAGACGGTGAAAAAAAAAATTCGAGCAATGAGCGCTTTCCTATTTTTCGTTTGTGGCCACTTGAGAAGTTTCTCCCACTGATGGCTATTTCTATCTGTGCTCAAACTAGAGCAGAGTTTTTAATGCTCTGACGACAGGGTGCTGTTTCTGCTTGTGAGTTTTTAAGCCATGTACCTCTCACAACTCTTTCCGTGTGATGACCCAGAGCGTGGCACAAAGGCAACCGTCAGATAATATTGATTTATTATCTCCAACTTTGCCCCCAGTATCCAGGTTACCTTCTGGCTGGAGAAAAACTCTCCTAGGAACAGCCTTTAACTATAGAAAATTTAGTCCAAAACATGGTCAACACAAACTGTAAATTAAAGTCCAAACAAGCCAAACTGAAGTAATTAGTTTGACAGGGCAGGAGCAAGAATTTCAGACTTGAAGGCAGGGGAAAACTCACACGGTTGGGTAGACGCCAGGAACACAGAGAAGCCACGACAACATAGGATAAAGTCACGTTTGCTCACAGCAGCCTGCTGCACACAGCCTGCCTTTCTTGTCAACAGAGGGAGTCAAGCTATTCTCCAAGCACCTGAGGGCAGGACAAGAAGCAATGGATGGAAATTCATCAAGGAGAGAAGCAACTTAGAACTAAGGAGAAATTTCCTGATAGTTAGAACAATTAATCAATGGAACAACTTACCTCCAGAAGTTGTGAATGCTCCAACACTGGAAGTTTTTAAAAAGATGTTGGATAACCATTTGTCTGAAGTGGTGTAGGATTTCCTGCCTAGGCTGGGGGTTGGACTAGAAGACCTACAAGGCCCCCCATCTCCTAAAAAATATATATATTATACTATACAGAATAGAATAGCCCAATCAAGAAACTACCAACAAGACTCCCTTCTGGCAATGCTAATATTACCTAGTTGGGCAATGAAATATCTACAAGCAAACAACCAAGCTCAGAGAGCACCAAGGACCCAGCAGTTCTGCCCTAAGCTACAAATATTCTTTTTTATTGGTACTAAAGGGAATAATCAGAAATTTAGAAAATATAATCTAATTACAAACTACAGAAAAAAGACCCTCAGTTTTCTTGAACAAGGGCTAAAACGTTGACCCTGACAAGGCCAATTTTGTACGCAATTATGTATTTGAGTCTCCAGTTTTAGAAGATTACCAAATGAAAGCACAGCAGTACAATGCACAACTATGACAACAATTACGCTAACCCATCGAAGAAGAATAAAAAAATTAAATTAAAATAAGGAAAATAAAGGGAGACTGCTCCACCCCCAACCTAACAATCTTTAAAAATTGAACATATTACAGTACTAAAGGGTTAGGGTTTGTGCTGAAAGTAACCATGTATTAAATCAGGGGTCCCCAAAGTTGGCAACTTTAAAACTTGTGGACTTCAACTCCCAGGATTATCCAGCCAGGTGCTGGCTGGATAATTCTGGGAGTTGAAATCCACAAGTCTTTAAGTTGCCAAGTTTGGAGACCTCTCTATTAAATAGTCACTGGTTTAAAAAAAACCATACAATACTATATTGCAATCAGATGAAAAAGAAGAGAATGATAGCATTTTCTCTGTTCATCTTAACAAATGAGGCGATGCTAGCCACCATACTTTCTTCTTTCAAAGATTTATTTTTCATTCTTTATCATTTGCTTCTCAGTTATTTAAAATAAACCAATCATTCAGATTCAAAGTACTCCCTTGTTCTTTGAACACCAAGAAAGGCAAAGAGTAACCAAAGTTTCTTTCATCATGGCAAATTGTTTTATTCTAGATTCTTCTCATAAAAAAAACCCCAAACCACCCTATTTTCAAAATGCAAGAAAAGTTGTCAGATGCTCGACAATAGTCACTTTCCTTCTAATAATATTGTCATAAAATTAATTAACTCAAATGTCATTCTCTTGTCGAAGTAGGTACTCTACACAAGAGCCCTCAGGTGTTGCTGTGTGTGTTTGATTTTTTTTTTTTTAAAAAGGGCTCAATAAAGAAGCAATCCTATTTTCCCCCAGAAATTCACTTTTTGCAGTAGAACAGAATGAAAGGAGGGTTCTCAAAGCACAGCGATGACCTTGACAAATAAAAAAAAAATTATCTTTTTGTTTTTCAGACTCTATTTTACCCTGTTCATTTTTGCACGTTCTCTACTTCTCTTCATGTAGGGTAGCTCTTACCACGCTCATAAAGACTGGAAACAGATGCTGGGGGGCGTCTGCTTGCAATTTCTACAATATGTTCAGAATCTGCAGTTGCGGGTGGTAGGAATGCCCAAACAGTTTCACTTGTCTTCTTGCAACCTTGCCAAGCACTTCACCAAAGTTACCCCTCTGAAAACCACATACGGCTTAGAAAAGAAGGTATCCTTTTCCAAAGATCAGAGACTGAGCTGCTGGTCTCACTCACAGTGTTACTCTACTCCGAGGATCTTCAAACTTGGCAAGTTTGAGACTTGTGGACTTCAACTCCCAGAATTCCTGACTGGAGGAGGAATTTTGGGAGTTGAAGTCCACAAGTCTTAAAGCTGTCAACTTTTACCCAAAATCAGGCAAAGCAGGCAGGCAGATTGAGTTGCTCACAGAATCATTCAGTGATCTATTTATCTGCCATCGGCTAGCTCAGTCTGTGAGTCTGCACTGAATAATAGAACCGTCAGTCCTAAGGGAGGTTCAGCTGTACTTAAAAGCAGAGCCGAAGATCTAAAGACTAGCTAGAAAGCAAGAAATCCAACCATTTCCTGCTTCCTAGCTAATCTAAATCTCCTGGCACAGCAGAACAGATGATGGTCGGGAAAAGGAAAAATAGCAGGCAAGTTTGTCAGGTAAGGAGTGAGTGGGCAGGAAGGGTTCCCACAGGCCATGTGGGCTGAGCAGCCTTGTGTTTCTGCGCAGCCTGGATTAATTGCTTTGGGGGGGTGCTCTGGGGGTGAGATTTCTCTGCGGCCCACCAAAATTTTCTCACGGCCCACCAGTGGGCTGCTCTGGCCTAGGCCAGCCTATTTTACATAACAAAGATCTCCAGATAGAGTTATAGTAATTGCCCAGAGCCCTTTCATTACATCATCATCCAGCAAGGCTCAAGCAAACCTGGGACTCAGGACAGCCTACAGAGTTGCCCCTGCATGGCCCCGTGGGAGTCTGACAACCAATCAGAATACAAGCTCAAATTCAAATCCCAATAGAGGGTATAAAACCCAGGCACTTTCAGCATCTCAGCCCTTCCTTCTTTGGAGCTCCAAGCCATGTGATCCTGTCCACCATGAAATCATCTTTCCAAACAGCCTCCTTGTTTCCAGTGTCTTTTTCCCCACTTGGAAATGTGGGGAATGATAGATAGGAAAACAATGGTCAGCCTAAATTAATGCATTTTCAAAGTTTGTTCTATCAGCCTCCTACCCTTAAATCCTTTCCTAGGATAGTGTTACAATAGTGTTACCAGAGGTTTAGCCACAGCTGCCCTAACCCTCACAAAGATAAATGGAAAGCTAAAATAAATGTATCCAGTTGCTAAGAATCCTGCAGCCTAACTCCCTTCTTCCTCTTCAATAAATCTGTTTAATAAGATGCTGAAGAATGTAGCTTTCTTGTCAATGAAGTAGGAGTTTGACTGAATGTACTGAAATTGTTGGCAGGTGTAACAAGGATAACATTCAGCAAAGTGGGAGCTGACTCCCCAGAAATTATCTCCTTCAAGGTATATGGAAACACACTGTTGTCTTACCTGCCATTGCTTGATTGATATCAAAGGTGACCCATGCTGCATTAGACCATTTCATGAGTGATATTATGCAAATAAAAGATGGCTGATTCTGAAACTTTTTATAGCAATAGCACTTAGATTTATATACCGCTTCACAGTGCTTTACAGCCCTCTCTAAGCGGTTTACAGAGTGTTGTGGTTAGCTGGCAGCAGGTATGGATGGCTGAGGAGAGCGAGGACTCAGATGAGGGGCCAGGACCATTAGGGAGTGGACTGCTGCCTTCAGGGATTGTGGAGGTTGGCAGCAGTGACGAGGAGGTTCCTGAGGAGCCTGTGCCAAGTGTGTGTGCGTGCAGGGCTGCTCACAGGAAAGAGCAGTTACAACAGTATGGGCGACTCAGGATTAAGACTGCAAGGTAATGGCCCCTCCTTCAAGAAGGTAAAAGCCAGCTATGAAGCGGACGTTCTTTGCAGGAAGCAAAGATATTTTGAAACCCAGCCTTGTGGACATTACAGTATCTTAGGTTGGTATTTGAAGACTCTTGTGTTGTGAAATATTTCTTATATGTTATTCTTGGCAGCCTTGCAGAGTTTTGGCAAGGTTTGTGCTCATCAAAGTTAATTAGTTTGCATCAGCCTTTTAACCAGGGATTCGTAAGACTCGTTAAAAGGTTTCTACTCCCTTTGGTTATTGTTAGTTTTATTAGAAAAGGGTTTGGGTCAGAACACAGAGTTAGCCTATTGCCCCCTTCCCCAATAATCTGGGTCCTCATTTTACCGACCTCAGAAGGATGGAAGACTGAGTCAACTTGGAGCCAGTCTAATACTCTGAATATTCAAAAAAAAATTATTCCTCCCCCTATCCTTGTTAAGGAGTTAACTATTAATCCCATACCAAATGAAAAGAAAGACTAGGGATGACACGATAGAAGTGTTCCAGTATTTGAGGGGCTGCCACAAAGAAGAGGGGGGGTCAACTTATTCCCCAAAGCACCTGCAGGCAGGTCAAGAAGCAACAGATGGAAACTCATCAAGGAGAGAAGCAACCTAGAACTACGGAGAAATTTCCCGACAGTGAGAACAATCAATCGGTGGAACGGTTCACCTCCAGAAGTTGTGGAGGCTCCAACCTTGGAGTTTTTAAAGAAGAGATTGGAAAGACATTTGTCTGGAATTATACAGGGTCTCTTGCTTGAGCTGGGGGTCCCTTTCAACTCTGTTATCTATCCAATGCCTCTGTTTCTGAACAATAATTCCTACCCCATCAATATTTATTTTCTTAAAAGTCAAGCGGCAACAAACACCGCATAGCTCTCTGCATAATCAAATGAGTGACAATTCCACAATCAACCAGCCGTAATTCTTAAACCCCAGTTAGTAAACATTTTATCTTAGCCAGATTTTTTTCCAGTCCAGCTCTTCTATTCCTTGGGGCATGGTTTATGCTCACCTGCTCTGTTTGCTCCAAATTTTATTATTCTTTCCCTGTCGAGTAGGCCACTCCTGCAAATCCGAAATCCCTTGTAAATGCTGTTGATTTCGATGGGATGGGCATGGTCACAAGTCATTTGAGCATTGCAGCTTTAATTTCCACCAAGGGGCTCAGATTTATGAGAGGGAAGGGGTTTTCCTTCTCATGAATTAGGCAGCCACAGAAAAGTAAAAGTCGTAAAAAGATGAAGTTATGGAAAGAGAACGGTAAGCTCTCAATAAAATATATGCGGGAAAATAGTTGATAAATAACAGCTGAATGCAAGGAGAGTCAAGAGAGGCAGTTATAGAAGATATTCAAAAACTAGGAATGTAAAGCCTACAAACTTGAAAATTGGCACGTATGCTCCTCTTGGCTTCTAGGTGCTCACTAAGAAAGGATTTTTCAAAATGATCATCAGAGCATTATTTCCTATATTATTATTAACATGCTCTGATGCTAAGGAGTTCTACTCCCCTTCCCCACCTGAAAAGAAATCTGTTCCAAATGCAAAACACAAGCAGAGGATATAAGTTTCAGTTTTAGTTTCACAGCAGCAGCTAGCTTTAGTACAGAACAGTTGAGCTAAGCCACGCCCAGGCTCCTTGTTGTCTCTTTCTTGCTCACACAGCAAATACTGCTTCAGTTTCCAAACAGCCCTCAACTCTCTCACACACTGACAGGATGCTAGTCAGATGAATAGCGATGGATGCTGGTAGGCAGAGGCAGATTTCCGCCCCCCCTTATTTTCCCTCCCAAAAACTAAGCCCGACGACATAGTTTCGTAGCGAAGCATGGGTATCGAGCTAGTGAGGTGACAAGCTTCAGTGTCCCACTGCATCCAGTGTTGCTACAGGAGTGAACAATCAGCCCACATCCAGAATGTGAGGAGATTCAAATTTAATGCCACTTTTAGAAAAATCAACATGGATGGGTGTCAAAAAGAGCATGTGTCCATGTGGAGCAAGGCAAAAAGTATCTTATGTAAAATATACTCAAACCTGATAATGTTGTGTCCACTCGGAAGAGGAAGGTTAAGCTTCTAAGAGGACAGATTTCAGATTTATCTAGAAAGAGTGGCAGCATCTGGGGGAAGGAGTCAAAAGAGGAATTAGCCTAGAGCAGAGGTGTCAAACTCAATTTCATTGACGGGCACATCAGGGCTGAGGTTGACCTTGGGAGGCCAAGCAGGCGTGGCCAACTGGGTAAGTGTGAGCAGCTTGACACCACTCACTGGGTATGTCCAACTGGATGGGGGGTCCAACTGGGTGGGCATGGCCAGCTTAATGCCACTCCCCAAACTACTGGCATATTTCCTCTTTGCATTGGATAGACCGAGCCAAAATGACACAGGCCGACCCCTTACATTTTCCAGGATGGCCCTGCAGGCCGGATCCAAGCACATCACTGGCCGGAACTGGCCCATGGGCCTGTGTTTGACACCCCTGGCCTAGAGTCTACCTAGCCACAAACAGATTTAAGTCCAACCTCTCTTGAATTCCATTCACGCTTATCTTAGATCAGGATAATGTTGTTAGTTGAGTAGATTCTTATGCTTAGGTATGATTAGTAATAAATCAGTTTAACTGGAACATCACGTGTGGTCCTAATATTTTGTGCCTGACATTTTTGTCTTCTTTTCCTCCCTTCCTATGGAACTATTGTGATCCACAAAAAAATCCAACTTGGCTAAGATCTGCATTATCTGAGGGAAAATTGAGTCGGTCATCTGCACCTCTAGAACTGTCTGGTTTGGTTCTGCAACCCAACAAGACAGACACAGACTTCAGAGAGTAATTAGGACTGTAGAAAAAACAATTACTACCAACCTGCCTTCAATCCAGGAACTGTATACTGCACATGTCAAAAAGAGGGCTGTGAAAATATCTACAGACCCATTCACATCCCGGACATAAATTGTTTCAACTCCTACCCTCAAAATGACGCTATAGAGCACTGCACATCGGAACAACTAGACACAAGGACAGTTTTTTCCCAAACGCCATCACTCTGCTAAACAAATAATTCCCTCAACACTGTCCAACTATTTACAAAGTCTGCACTACTATTACTATTAATCTTCTCATCCCTCCTTATTGCCCATCCCCTCCCACTTGTGATTGTATGACTGTAACTTTGTCACTTGTATCCTTACGATTTATATTGACTGTTTCCTAGTATGATTTGATGGCTTATTGTACACTATGACTATCATTAGGTGTTGTACCTTATGATTCTTGACGAATGTATCTTTTCTTTTATGTACACTGAAAGCATTTGCACCAAGACAAATTCCTTAGATGTCCAGGCACACTTGGCCAATAAAGAATTCTATTCTATTCTAAAAGAAGAGAGTGAGGTATAGGTGTTTTCTGAAGTCATGATGGAGATAAGACCTTTTCATTATGGAGTATCCTCACGGAGGAGGTCCAAATACAGAGAAACCTAAGTTCCTAAACATGCAGTCGTCACAGAATGTCTAAGAGATGTCAGATGGCAGTATAGGATCTCAATCTACGAGCACCTTAATAGGTCTGCCTCCTGGCAACTACCTAGCCTGTCAAACCTGTGATGGAAAATGGAAGAGAAACTGTGGAAGATGCCAGATTAAGGATATCTGAATGACAGAAGACTATGCAGAACTGCCGTTTCCTCCTTCAATGACATTAATCAGCACCGCTACCAAGCAGAGAAAGGAAATTAGGGCAGACAGAGCTCATTTACTTGCAGTGTTTTTTTTTTAAAAAATGCTTAAAATAAACATAGTTATTAATTGTGGAGCTCAAGCAGAAAGGAAAAGAAATGCCCAGCAGTCTAGGGCATTTGGATTAGATGGCTGGACTGCTAGGAAGTCCTAAATAAATAGTACCTTCCTTCCAGCTTGTTACCACAACGGTGTACAATTACATTTATTGCTGTATGCAAAACAAGGGATTTAATTTATTATCTCAGCAGTGCCAATATTAAATAAACCTCCAGAACAGAATAGGGAAATAGCCATTGAGAGCAATCCGAAACAGAAAAGAGAATGTTTGCTTTATCGCCATGAAGACCTGCATACAAAAACAGAGATGAAAGCAAGGACAGTCCTCCACATAATCCTAGTATGATGCCGAAGCTAATAAGACAACTTCCAGGTTGCTTATCCTTTGATGCAGTAGATTAAACTTCAACCTGTCACTTCAAACGCAAGCTAGATGATCCTTAATTCAGAGTGTATTTTTGAGAGAGCTACAGAGAAGGATCTCATGGAGAGAAGGATCCACAAGGTCCTTCCACTCCTTCTATTTGCCCACCATGTGATCCTTCTACTCATTCCACTCACCATCCACAATTCCATTTCACTGTAAGCTTTTCAAGAGCTTTCTTTGAATCTGTGATGACTCGGGGTGTGGCAGAAAGGCCACACATCCAGAGAATGAGTCCCTTTATTAGCTCCAACTTTGCCCCCAATGTTTCGGTTACTCTCCAGTCTGGAGAAAAACTCTTCCAGGAACCTGCAACAGCCTTTAGCTGCAGATATTCCATTCCAAACATTGAAAACAGAAAACTTTAAACCATAAATCTAACAAGGCAAGATAAGGTAATAAACCCAGCAGGGCAAGATAAGGAGTTCCAGAAGTGAAGTAGCACAGCAGTAAATCAAACCAGTTGAGAAGACGCTCGGAATTCCGATAACAGCGGCCAACACTAGATAAACGCAATGTTTGTTTCTGACAATCGGCCCTCCCATCTGCCTCTCCTTTAAACTCCCTCCCCAAGTATGCCTTGTGAAGGGAATCAGGGCTTTTCCTCCCCCATAAGCCACGCAACATATGTTGCTCTCTTCTCCATTCATCCCTGTGTGCCCTAGAATAAAGAGGGTCTTGTTCTTCATCTCCCTTGTTCTACCTCTTCCCTGCTCTGCCCAGCCTGACTTTGTCCTTCCCCAGTTTCCTCCATAGCCAATGGAGCCACTCCCCCACTCCCTGTCAGCTGTTCATCTTCCTCCTTGGAGTCAGATTCTGACGAGAGCAAAACAGAATCTCATTTCCAATGAGATAAGTTTAATGGTACAATGGACCCAACACTCATAGAATTTACTGTAGTTGCCATGGCACACCTTTAAGATCAAATAAAGAGCTGCACCAAGCAGGAAGTTCTTTCCTGCCATCAAAGAGGATGAGCCAAAGAATGAAAATGAGATTTCTGCCAAGGAAGTTACAGCGGAGTGATTCCCTGTGGATTAATGTTTCCTGCCTTTGCTCTTCCCACAAAGGTTAGACCTATTTATGTTGTCAGCAGGCCCTGCATAATAATTAAAAGCAGGCCGTATAGTCTAAATCATGCTACTTGCTAGCCTTTCAGTGCAGACACCCTTATTAATAATCCGTGCATTCTTAATGTCACCAATAGCTACTTGAGATTGTTGTTGAAACATTGAGTTTTCTACTGTCCCACCAAAAGTACTGAACAGATATATTCATAATCTGTTCATTGATTGCCATTGTAGTTTAGACACACCACCCCAGCTATCATTTTTTATTTGTTAGTGCATGCGGTGGTACCTTGGTATTCAACTGCTTTGAAACTCCTTGTTTATTTGATACGCAAGGCACAAGTTAGAAATAGTTGGCCTCAGCTGCCCTGGGACTCACTACATTATTCCTTATGTGAAAGTTTTATTGGTTCTCATGGTTTTAGGTACTTATTACACCTCCCAGAACCAATTAACATGGTGGCTCAGTAGCTGAGACACTGAGCTTGTCGATTAGAAAGGTGAGCAGTTTGGAAGTTTGAATCCCTCCCGCCGCAAAATGGAGTGAGCTCCCGTTACTTTGTCTCAGCTTCTGCATGTAAAAATGCAAGTAGAAAAATAGGGACCACTTTGGTGGGAAGGGAACAGCATTCTTTATGCCTTCGGCATTTAATCATGCCGGTCACATGACCGTGAAGACATTGTCAAACAGCGCTGGCTCTTCAGCTTTGTAACAGAGATGAGCAGCGCCCCCTAGAGCCCGAAAGGAGTAGCACCTATATGCGAGGGGAACCTTTACCTTTATTGAGTACTACTGTACTTGTATATTCACACCCAGTTCAAACCAACCTTGTAGCCTTGTAATTTTAAAGAGTAGCCTTGCTTTCTCCAACACAAATAATCAAATGTGCCTGCAATCCGACAATGTTCACAATCTCAGCGGAGTTCTGTTGGGAAAATATCATCCATATTTGGTAGATAAAAGAGTTTTTGTGAATAGTATATGAAGAATTATATTTAACGAGCACTAAGAGGCCAAGCAGGCACAGGATGCAGCTCGCTAAGGGCACAGAAGGATAAACCTTTCTAGGTTGGAACTAAAATTAGGCATTCATTTAATTTTGATTGGTTCGAAAGACCTTAAATGGGAAGGCAGGTAGATTTAGCCGAGTGCAAACCTGGTCAACTATAACATTCAAAGACTATTCGGATTACAGAAGGTTTTAAGCGTCAACTTCATGATGCTTTTAGGGCATGGTCTGTGTTTAGTAGCGGCAATGAAGAAGCACACACGGATAGTGATTCAGTCTTTTTGTTTATTTACAGGAACACCGACTGACTCGGCGGCGCGGCAGCCCTTCTTTTAAAGGGCTCCCGCGCCTAAGTCAGCCAATGACGGGGCGAGGATCTCCCGCCGGAATGTAGACCAATGAACAGTAAGTATTTCAAATATAACCAATCCAGAACACCCCTCCCTCCTTGGTCCAGTCTGACCAATCAGGAGCCGCGCCTATGTTACGTAATCACGTAGATAGGCGGGGCTCCTGTGGGTCCGACTGGACCTGCGCGGCTCAGTTGCGTCGTTGCTATTGGCTGGTGCGGAAGGACCTGTTGCTCCTCTCGCCTCCGGCCCTGGAAACTTCGAGCAGGTCGAGCCGGCTGCGTCACTACCAACGGGCCTAGCTGGGCTAGTTGATGTGGCCATGCCGCTCCCTGCCCGGCCTGGATTATCGTCGGCCCTGTCAGATGTTTCAGCGGGACGTTCTCCAGGATCAGGTGCGTAGCAGCGCGACCCGACCGGAGCTAGAGTTGAGGGTGTGTGTGTGTGAGTTAGGGCGTCATTGTTTGTTAGTGGGCTTTCCTTATCCTGACTGCTTGGTGGTTGCTCCCCTTCCCCCCCAGGAGAATCGCCAGGTCTGGGAAGGGTGCGAGTTCGAAGTTGGTCTATGTGTCGCTTCCAGCTTTTGCCATCCGCGGTGGTAAGCCGGTAAGAACGGGGTCCGGTTAGATGTGTGATGGTGGCTGGCACCCATAAGGGGTGCCCTACCAGGTTTTTAGCGTAAACTAAATCCCCAATTCGGAATGTTCGGACTTTGGTTGAAGAATCTAGGGGCTTGTCTGTAGAGTATGTAGGGTGTAGTCTATCGAGAGGGGAACGTAGTTTTCTCCCCATAAGTAATTCAGCAGGAGTTTTGTTAGTAGTGCTACTAGGTGTGGTGTGTTGGAGAAATAATAATTTGTCGATGCGTGCTTGTATAGGGCCCTGGTCTAACTTAAGAAGGGTCTCCTTGGTAAACCGGACCATGCGTTCGGCCCGTCCATTTGCTGCCGGATGTGCCGGCGCGGTTAGGGCATGGCGTATGCCCAAACTTGCTAAATAACCCTCAAATTCTGTAGCCGTGAATTGAGGGCCGTTGTCAGATACCAGGACATCTGGTAATCCGTGGGTGGCAAACCAGTGACTGAGCTGTCGTATGACAGCCTCGCAAGAGGTTGATTTCATTAGGCTCACTTCTAACCAGTTGGAATAAGCGTCTACCAGAATCAAGAAGGTATGCCCCTTAGTCGGACCCGCAAAATCGATGTGGATTCTAGACCAAGGGCCCCTAGGTAGATCCCACTCAGTGGCTGGCGCCTTTGGGGGTGAAGGCCGGGATGTCTGGCAGGGCTGGCAACCCGCGACCCAGTCGGTAACATCCTTGTCTAACCCAGGCCACCATACATAACTCCTGGCTAAACTTTTCATTTTTACCACCCCGGGGTGTCCCTCATGCAATAGTTTCAATATGGGATTTCGAAGTTTTAGTGGAATGACCACTCGATCCCCCCATAGTACACAACCTTTTAGTACGGAAAGTTCCATTTGTCTCTGCTTAAATGGTCTGTACTGTTCTTGTAAATCAGAGTCTGGCCATCCCTTTATGATCCACCTACTCACGGTATGCAGTAGGTGGTCGTTAGAGGTTTCGTGTGCGATGTCTGCTGCTGTCATCGGGAGGTCGGGCAGGGTTTCAATCAAAAAGGTTGAGGTGCTGGGGTTTGGTTCAGGATCAGAGTCTGGTAACGGGCAACGACTTAAAGCATCGGCGTGCGTGATGGACGGACCCGGACGGTAAGACAAGGTGTAATTGTAAGCGGCAAGGAATTCTGACCATCTTGTCATTCTGGGTGATAAAATATGAGGAGTTGGTTTGTCTCCCGCCAGAATACCTAGTAGGGGTTTGTGGTCGGTGATGATAGAAAATGATCGGCCATACAGGTATTCATGGAAACGTTTAATACCAGAAATTATGGCTAGTGCCTCCTTGTCCAATTGACTGTAATTTCTTTGGCTTTTGGACAAGGTTTTTGAATAGAAGGCAATCGGAGCCTCTCTGCCGTTAGGTAGAAGGTGGCTCAGAACAGCTCCGATCCCAAAAAGCGAGGCATCACAAGTTAGTAACAATGGCAAAGTCTCGTTATATTGTATTAGTACTTTTGCTGAAATGATCATGTCTTTAATTTTGTTAAATGCTGTTTCTTCCCGATGTCCCCACTTCCACAACGTGTCTTTGTTCAAAAGTCTATGCAAGGGTTCCGCCACCATGGCTTTCTGGGGCAAAAAGACATGATAAAAGTTTATTAACCCTAGGAAAGCTTGTAGATCAGCCTTGTTAGTTGGGGTGGGGGCATTTTTGATAGCACGGGTTTTTCCTGCTGTTGGGTGGATGCCATTGCCATCGATTTGGTATCCCAAGAACTCTATTTTGTCCGTGATAAGGGTGCATTTGTCTTTTTTGACTTTTAACCCAGCCTCAGTAAATTTGGTAAGCACTTTTCTTAGGCGGTCTCGCAGTTGCAATTTGTGTTTAGCTGCAATCAGGACGTCATCGAAATACGGGATGACCCCTGGGATTCCTTGAAGGAGGCGTTCCATAAGAGATTGAAAAATGCCAGGTGCCACGCTAACGCCAAATTGGAGGCGATTACACTTAAAGGCACCCCGGTGTGTTACAATAGTTTGGGCTTCAGCTGTTTTTTCGTCAACGGGCAGTTGCTGGTAAGCCTGAGCCAAATCGAGTTTAGCGAAAATTTTTCCGCCTTTGATAGAATGTAACAAGTGTTGTACGACAGGCACGGGGTATGCGCTCTGTTGTAGTGCATGGTTGAGGGTCGCCTTATAGTCCCCACAAATACGAACCGACCCGTCTGCTTTTATAGGGGTCACTATAGGGGTCTCCCATTTAGCGTGGTCAACTGGTTCGAGGATCCCTTGCTTGACTAGTTTATCCAGTTGTTCTTCTATTTTTGGCTTTAAAGCAAAAGGTACCCGTCTTGCCTTTAGTCTAATTGGAGCTACCTTAGGGTCTATATTAAAAGAAATCGGGTTACCCCGGTACTTGCCTAATTCTTCGCTGAACAGGTCCTGGAATTCTTCAATGAGATCTGCCTCCCAGTCAGCGTCTGTAATATGGTTGATACCGGTCATCCCTATTCCAAGCGGTTCGAACCATTCCAGTCCTAAAAGGCTTGGTCTGTTCCGGTCCACAATTGTTAGGGGAAGAATCTCAGTGTGGTTGTTGAAGGTTACCTGGAAATGTCCAATCCCTACTACCGGAATTTTGTTTCCCTGGTAGTCTTTAAGCGTTAAGTTCTGTTTGTCTAGTTCGCTTCGCCGTATGTCTGGGATCAAGTTTTTAATAGTGTCCCACGAGACCATGGAAAGGAATGATCCCGAATCCACTTCCATTTCACAATTTTTTCCTTCAATTCTTACTTGCACGTGGACTTTTTTAACGTTTTTTGTATTAGAGTGACCAATTATTACTGTTTGGTGCGTTTCTTCTTTCTTGTAAGATGACTCTTTAAACTTTCTATTCCTTCCTTCCTGGCTCCAACGGTTGTTTGTTTTCTTTTCTCTCTCTCTTGGAGAAGGACTTTCTCTCCGCCTGGGGCTGTAGCTTGATCTGGCTCTGCATACCCTTGCGATGTGCCCTTTCTTTTCACACTTTCGGCATATTGCGTCTATGAAACGGCACTCTGATCTGGGGTGGTTTCCGCCACAACGGTTGCATTCAAAATCAAACCGCCTGATTGCCCGCTCTTTTTTCCCTCTCGTGGCTTTTAGGTGGCAAACCTCGTCTTCTTCACTACTGGCTTCAGTTTCAAGATCCTCGTAGTGTGTTGAGGTTTTTCCTCGTTCGTCTTCAGTTTTGGTGGCTTCTTTGGGATTGTGATGTGCAGCTTGATTAATCTGTTTCATTCTTGCCGCCGATTTGTGAGCAGCTTCAGCTGCTGTGGCTTCTTCGATGGCCTCTGTGGCTGTTATCTTGGGTCGGTTTAGTAACTTACTCTGCAATATTGGATCTTTTAAGCCTAATACGATCCGGTCTCTCAGAGCCTCGTTGAAATCCGAGAATTCGCACTCCCCTCCTATTTCTCTTAAATCTGCTACGAAATCAGCGATAGGTTCACCTTCTTTTTGATTCCGGAGGTAAAACTCATGGCGCTTGATTAGGCAGGAAACTGTGGGAGCGTAGTGTTTTCTCAGGATCTTTTCTAGCTCGGGCCAAGTTAGCGTTTTGACATCGATTGGAGACGCTAGCGCTTTTGCCATCCGAAAAACGGCTTGGCCGCAGTGGGTCAAGAACACCGCTCTCTTCCGATGATCCGACACTCCGCTCAGATCGCTACTCTCCAAAAACATGAGGAATCGGTCCACATACGTCTGCCATTCCTCCTTAGCCGGATTGAATTTCTCTGGCGGGGCGTTGCTTCCGGACATGATGCCGCTCGCTCTCCGCCGCTATTCACTCTCTAAACGTGTTGCCTCGATCCCACCTTCGTCGCCAGTGTTTAGTAGCGGCAATGAAGAGGCACACACGGATAGTGATTCAGTCTTTTTGTTTATTTACAGGAACACCGACTGACTCGGCGGCGCGGCAGCCCTTCTTTTAAAGGGCTCCCGCGCCTAAGTCAGCCAATGACGGGGCGAGGATCTCCCGCCGGAATGTAGACCAATGAACAGTAAGTATTTCAAATATAACCAATCCAGAACAGTCTGTAATTAGGCTAACCCCAATCTTCCACACCGCTCGGCCTTCTCAGCCCCACAGAGAGATGAGAAACAACTCAGGAGAATGCATCCTTCCGCCTTAGCAAAATAGGAGGCATCAGGATATACCTCAAAGTCTCTGGTGCATTTTCTAGAAAACTCGCCCAATAATCAATCTGGTACATTTCCTTGGATCTCTTGCTGTGTTTGAGAAGATGTGTAGCTTTTAAAAACAGCATGAATTGGGAACACAGGGAACGAATTATTTTCTCTATCAATTATTCATGTGTTTTTGCAACAAGGTTAATTCAGTGATTCTATCCTTCCTTTCTATCCTTCCTTCCTTCCTTCTTGCCTGCCTTCCCCTCCTCCCCTCTCCTTCCTTCTTTTCCTCCCTCCCTCCCTCTTTCCTTCCTTCTTTCCCTCCCTCCCTTCTTCTCTCCTCTTCCTTCCTTTCATTCCTTCTTTCCCTCCTTCCCTCTCCTTCTTTCTTTCTCTCCTTCCCTCATTCCTTCCTTCTTTCCCTCCTTCTCTTTCTTCCTTTCCTTCCCTCCTTCCCTCTCCTTCCTTCTTTCCCTCCTTCCCTCTCCTTCTTTCTTTCCCTCTTTCCCTCATTCTTCCCTTCTTTCCCTCCTTCTCTCTTTCTTCCTTTCCTTCCCTCCTTCCCTCTCCTTCCTTCTTTCCCTCCCTCCTGCCCTTGTTCCTTTCTTCTTTCCCTCCTTCCCTCTCCTTCCTTCTTTCCCTCCCTCCTTCCTTCATTCCTTCCTTCTTTCCCTCCTTCCCTCCTTCTCTTTTCCTTCCTTTCCCTCCTTCCCTCTCCTTCCTTTCCTTCCTTCCTTCTCCTTCTTTCCTTCCACATACACATTTGACCCAAAACAAAGCTTAAATGTCTTTAAACATGCTGAATTTTGCTCTCCAAGATTCATGGTTTCAAGGGATCCTGTTAAATATAAATGAGGGAAAAAAAGCAACCCAATGAAAGGATGTCCATACAGTATGGGCCTTCCAGAAGAAGATCTAAGGGCAGCCCATTAACTTTCTTCTCCAGGGCTCCATCTCATGTGAACCACCAACTGGTAATTAAAGGGGCATATATTGGTGGTATCCATTGTAAAAGAGCTCAAATGCTGTATTAGCCTAATTTGGCTCCTGTTGTCTCACACCTGCAGCATCTATTTATTGTCTATAGTCCTCTGACCCAATTGGTGCCTTCAAGTCCTTCCTTGTCCAGGGAAGAGGACATCAAGCAAAAAGATAGAATAGAATAGAATAGAATAGAATAGAATAGAATAGAATAGAATAGAATAGAATAGAATAGAATAGAATAGAATAGAATAGAATAGAATAGAATAGAATAGAATAGAATTCTTCATTGGCCAAGTGTGATTGGACACAAAAGTAATTTGTCTTGGTGCAAATGCTCTCAGTGTACATAAAAGAAAAGAGACATTCATCAAGAATCATAAGGTACAACATGTAATGATAGTCATAGGGTGCAATAAACAATCAAATCATACTAGGAAACAGTCAATTAAAAATCGTAAGGATACAAGCAACAAAGTTACAGTCATACAGTGATAAATGGGAGGAGATGGGTGAAAGGAAGGATAGGAAGATTAATAGTAATAGTAATGCAGACTTAGTAAATATCTTCCCCACCTCCAAAAAAAGTTAAAAAAAAGAATAGTGGAACAGTGGACTTGTTTGCTACAACAAGCACATGACTTTAGCCAAATCTGAAATATACTTAATCATTAAACGCAGAGAAAGTATAAGCATTTATTGTCAATGCAGATGGCTAGTAAGGAAATAGACCACATTATTACATCCCCATCCTGGATTCAAACACTCGAAGAAGTGGGAAACTAACAAGGTTTCTAATGGTGATAGTTAATCTGGAGTTCATAATATGGATTATAGGGCAAGAGTAGGACAGAAACAAAAGATACCATGATCCTGACATTATTGTATGCTCAAGCCAATAAATTACCTTTACGGTCATTCTGTGTGTTCAGAAACCTTTGACCAAATGCCTTAAGGAAGAACATTTTCTACCAGAAATTTTGTCAAGTGCCAGGAGATTGAAATCCAAAGCAAGCAAATATTTAATTCACACCGTGGAAGTTTTATTCCCTCTTGTCACCATGCCCTCCCACTGACTGTTTTCCATTCTTGACCAACATTCATAACCCTTCTCCTCTTTATCTGCCGTGGATTCAAAGTTACGCAGCCGAATGTACAGGTCAATCCTCAATTTACAACCACAATTGTGCTCAACACTTCTGCGGCTAAAGTGAGACATTTGCTAAGTGAGTTTTGCCCCATTTGAAGACCTTTCTTGCCACCGCTGTTAAGTGAATCACTGCAGATGTTAAGTGAGCAACACAGTTGTTAAATGGAATCTGGATTCCTCGTGTCAGAAGGTCGCAAAAAGGGGATTCTGGAATAATGTGAGGTTTCCAAGTGATGAAATCCATTTAAAAAGAAAAGAATAAAGTCCATCTTCCAAAACTATTTTTTTTTATTTAGGAAAGCATCAAATTGGCAAAGTCTATTGTAATTCCGGATCTGACACAACCCAGAATTACACCACATAATATTGGAAATTAGAAACAGCCCCCAAAAGTCACATTCCCCAACAGAAGTAAATCAACATTGATCGTCAATCTCTACCTCCAGGACTCAGCAGGGTCAGCTTTTGTTCCCACAGGAAAGAAAAACCACCTAGCCTAATATGTCTTACATATTGGCAAAAAAAATCAGAAAATAAAATACAAGCTGAATAGTCAAGACCTTGTTGATGATCCAAGCTCTGTCAAGGACTTTGGAGTACTCATCTCTAATGATCTAAGTGCTAGAGCCCACTGTAACTACATAGCCAAAAAGGCATTAAGAGTTGTTAACCTAGTCCTATGTAGCTTTTTCTCTGGTAATATCACACTACTAATTAGAGCATACAAAACATTTGCTAGACCAATACTCAAACACAGCTCATCAATCTGGAACCCACATTACGTATCTGATATTAGCACAGTTGAGAAAGTCCAGAAATATTTAACAAGAAGAGTTCTCCATTCCTCTACTCGTTGTAGAATACCTTATGCTACCAGACTTGAAATTCTAGACCTAGAAAACCTTGAATTACGCCGTCTTTGGTCTGATCTAAGTATGGTATATAAAATCATACATTGCCATGACTTACCTGTCAATGAATACTTCAGCTTCAACCATAACAACACAAGAGCACACAATGAATACAAACTCAAGGTTAACCGCACCAAACTTGATTGCAGGAAATACGACTTCAGCAACAGAATGGTCATTGTCTGGAATACTCTACCTGACTCTATGGTTTCTTCCCCAAACCCCAAAAACTTTAACCTTAGACTGTCTACTATTGACCTCAACTTTTCCTAAGAGGTCTGTAGGGAGCGCATAAGCGCACCAATCGTGCCTGTCAAAGCGAAAACATTCAGCTTTATAAATTAGAGGAAATGAATTGTGTTTTTCTGTTGCCAGCATACTTTATTTACAAAATAACTAAGAAACAAAAGAAACAGCAGTACCATTCTAAGAAGCAAGCGAAAGAGAAGCTATAATAAAAGATGAAGTAGAAGTAAACTCCTCCCCTGCACACATACGCAGTACATCAAACATCACAAGACACTCATATCTTGTTACTATGGAAACTTTGATAACTAGTCCAGCTTATTCTGTAAACTTTTATGGAAGCTCATCAGACAAACCAAAACAAATGCAGTCAACAGTGCCTACCGTCCCTGTCCTATTGTTTCTTTTATTTTTCTTATATGTATCCATTTCATATATTCATAACTATGTATATACTTATACCTATTATCTTGTAAGCGATTGACAAATCAAATAAATAAATAAAAATAAATAAATAAAATAAACAATTCTCTCTATCTCCATTCCTCCCACCTTAGGAATGTGGCAAGCCCGAAACCTTTCCCCCCATAACCAGCAAAGAGAAAGAAAGAAAAGGAATATATAATAAGGCTAAATAAAATGGTTACGCAAATGTCAATTTTGGGCTTTGACAGCTGCAACCATCATAAATATGAGTCCATTGCCAAGCACCTGAATTTTGATCATGTAACCATGGGGATGCTGCAACGATCGTAAGTCATTTTTTTCAGTGCTTTTGTAACTTCAAACGGTCACTATGTCATTCTCCTGTTGGAATCTGATTCCAAGGGGGAGGCCAAGCAGCTGACAGGGAGTGGGAGTGTGACTCTGTTGACTGTATAAGAAACTGGGGAAGGGCAAAGTCTGGCTGGGCAGAGCAGTGAAGAGGTAAAGCAAGGGAGAGGAATTGGAGGAAGACCCAGGCCTGCCCCTTCTTCATCCTAGGGCAGGCAGAGAGGAACGGAGAAGGGAGCAAGTAGAGTTGGATGGTTTACAGGGGAAGAAAGGGCCCTGATTCCCTTCATTAACTGCAGCTGGGAACACAGTGTTTAAAAAGGGAGTTTGTGCACCACAACTTATTGGAAGCAAATTGTGCGTTATCTTTTATTGTCAAGGCTTATCTGGGTTCCTGACATCTTCCCAACTGTGTGTGTTTTGTTGGCCTCTGAAATCAGCAATTCCTTATCCTGCCCTGTTCAGTTAATTGCTGCAGTGTGGTTTGTGTTGATTTTTATTTACAATTTATATGTACTTTGTTTTTGGACTGAATTTCCTTCATTTAAAGACTTCTTGGGAGAGTTTTTTCTCCAGCTGAAGGTAACTGGACATTGGGGGCAAAGTTGGAGGTATTAAAGGGACTTTTCTTACTTATGTGACTATGTTGCCTTTGTGCCATGCTCCAGGTCATCACACACTAAATGAACTGTTCTAAGTTGAGGACTACCTATATATGTACTGATCTAGATCTGTGGTTGATACCCTCAAGCCCAGAAAAATCTCCCCCTCTTCGTCAAGCAAAAATGACACCTTTACCTTAGATTTTATCCTTCCCAACTTCTCTCCTCATAAATGTAACTAGTAACACTTGCGTCCCAGATCATCATAAAACTAGTTTCAAGAAACATCAAATTTATTGAGTTGAGGAAAACTCAAAGACACCCTCAGACTCAGCAGAAGAATGCCTTTTCAAAGTCTGCAAACTTCTCTAGGAGAGATTAGAATGAAAGTTGTTGCGGAAGCAAATTAAACAGATCTCTCAAAACACAGTTGTAATAAAAGAGTCTGATGGGAGGTGGAAAAAAAAGAACATAATGCCAAGAAAGCTTTTTTCTGATCACTTTACATGCTGAAGGATTATAACGAGAATGATAAACAGTACAAAATGTACTCTCTACGAAACCTTTTTGCTGCTGCTGTTGTTGTTTAGTTCTTTAAAGCAGCATCCAGTTTTTTTCCTCATGCTTAGATTTTCTTCTGCGGTAAAGAAGGGATGTTTGATGTGTTTTAAACCTTTCCTACCACCAAGCATTAATTATTCTAATTTTTTTTTTCATATATAGCTGTTCCTAGTTTTAACAGATCCTCTGTGAAATACTTTAAAGTATTCTATGTAAAGCGTTAGTCCTACAGATTTTGGTGGGAGTTCCACTTCTTCGAATCAAAAACAGTTGTTGGAGAACCTTCTCCCAATTAGAATGCTTTCATAATTTCATTTATTCAGATGACTCAGAAGATGATTGCGATAACTGCTAAAACCAGAGCAGCATATTTAACAAGTGAATTGTTAAATGGATGGCTTGGTCATTGTATGCCAAGGACAGTAGTTTGTCCACAAAAGTAGATTTCCCTTCTCTTTGTAGGCAAATAAGTATTCCCTATAAAATAAAGATGGAGATTGAATTAAGAACAGAATGGTACAGAAGTTGGAAGGAAGCTGAACAACTTGCCTGCAGAGGTTGTGAATGCTCCAACACTGGAAGCTTTTAAGAAGAGATTGGATAACTATTTCTCTGAAGTGATGTAGGGTTTCCTACCTAAGCAGGGGGTTGGACTAGAAGACCTCCAAGATCCCTTCCAACTCTGTTATTCTATTCTAATCTCCTGCACAAGCAGGAAAACCTATACCAAACAAATGACTGTCCAATCTCTTCTTAAAAACCTCCAGTGATGGATCACCCATAACTTCTGAAGGCAACCTATCCCACTGGTTCATTGTTCCAATTGTTTTAGGTTGGTTTTTTCCTTGATTACTTCTTGTCCTGCCTTCTGGTGCTTTGGTGAATAGTTTGATTCCCTCTTCTTTGTGGTAGCCCCACAAATATTGGAACACTGCTATCATGTCACTCCTAGTCCTTCTTTTCACTAAACCAGATACAGTACACGCAATTCCTAGTCTAGTGAAAAGTAGGACTAGTGGTGACATGATAACATGATAGCTATAATTAGTTATAGTTAATTGCCCATTCATAGTTAATAAACCCAATGTCAGAAGTAAAACATTCTCCTCCCTGGTGTCCCAGATTAATCTCCTAGAGTTTTGTTCCAATTACTAGGTTTTTCCTGGAGAAATCTAAAATTCTATCATGCACTGAACTTACAGGCCAAAAACATACAGACTTTTTTTTTAAGAAAGCAAAGCAAACTTAATTAACTCGGTTGAACCTTTCCTGGAGCAAAGGCCCCTTTTCCCTTTAACTCACAAGAAAACTTTGTTATGATTAATAGCTCCATACAGAGGTAATGGCTTACATTGCTTATAATAAGAAACTATATACTGGAGTTAGCACAGGTATCTTGACATCTTGTTTTTTGCCTTTTCTATCAGTTCAGAATTTGACCTAAGCTAAGGAAAGGCGTTTCCCTATTTTGCTAAAGAAGAACAGCAGCAGTTTGCTAGCAAGGTTGAAAAATCTGTTTACCCACCTTGCTAAAGTGAGCCAGGAATTAAGAGTTTGCTCCCTCCAATTGTAAATATATGTTGAGGCTCAGAATGGGTATGTCCAGCTCGTTAATTTCTGTCTATTAACTCTCTCTTGTAATGTAAAATAGCTCCCCTTGAGTGTTAAATGGCCCGGCATCTGAAGTCAAAATGAACAGATGTGTAGATAAGAGCTTGCCTAACAATGATGCTCTCTCTCGCTCTCTTTGTGCTTTACCATGGGGAAAAAATTGCATGCTTACACATCCAGTGTCACCAGACCCACTAAGGATATTGTCTAAATAATAGGGTGGGATTTTGGAAATTTCCCCAGATTCCAGAGGCTGCATAGTTTATTGTTCTCTCACTGCTTAAATGGGCAGTTGACTAAAGTGTAGTTATTATCTATTATACAATATGCAAAAGATTGGTGCGTTTGAAGTTGAATATCAACAATTGGGAGGCATCATTAAATACAAACACTAGAACCTCCTGGCTCAGATAATTATTTGATGCAAAAGAAAAAAAAAACAGTTGGCACTAATAAGCAAAGAATATAAAGAACCATGCAACCCAGGCCACACTAAATCTGGCTATCAGGAATATATAATATACAGTATCTACCCTTTGTTAAGACAGTCTCCCCCTCTGAAAGAGTAAATAAGAAAAGGCTACCTAAACACTCATTTTAAATATCCTGAGTATCTGGACCCAGTTTTAAATACTGTCATAGTGTGGGCCTGTGTGATGTGCACCTGGAGAAGCAGCAGGGAGTGTTTGTAAGAGAAGAAGGGCCTGGTTCTGGGGATGGAGTCAAAAGAGGAATCTGTCTAGAGCTGTTATATTGTCACAAGTGTTTTAAATACATCTCCCCCCTCCCCCTTGAATTCTATTAGTGCCAAATTATTGCTGTCATTTGACTAGATTCTTCCATATAAACAGGAGAAATGAATCGTCTTAATTGGACTGGAACATGTGGTTCTGATTCTTCATGCCTGCCATTGTTTTGGCAACCCAGAGCTGAGAGAAAGAGGGAGGGAGGGAGAGAGGGAGGGAGAGGGGGAAGAGAGGGAGGGAGGGAGAGAGGGACTGTACAGCTGGATGGGGAGAAGGGAAGAAGTTCAGGGTAGCCACAGCCTAGAAACTTTCAGGTTAGACGTTTACAGCTTTAATCTGGTGATGTGATAGCTATATTTGAGGGGTTACCACAAAGAAGAAAGGGTCAGCCAGAAGGCAAAACAAGAAGAAATGAATGGAAATTGAACAAAGAAAGAAGCAACCTAGACCTAAGGAGAAGTTTCCTGACAGTGAGAAGAATTAATCAGAATTGCCTTCAGAAATTATGGTTGCTCCATCACTGGAGGTTTTTAAGAAGAGACTGGAAAGCCATCTGTCTAAAATGGTACAGGGTCTCTAAGAAGACCTCCAAGGTCCCTTCCAACTCTGATATTCTATCATTCAATCAGTATTTGTTTATCAAAGCTTAATTAACAGTGCTGTTAATTAAAATAAAATAATGCCCTAATATTTACCTCATCTATTTTGTTTATCATATTGATTATAAACACACATCTACGTAATATTCCTCAGAAGTAAGCTTCATGAAGTTTGTTGAGAAATATTTCCAAATAAATGTGCATCCAATTGCAACCTAAAGGTCATAAACCTCATCATTTCATCCCTGATGAAGCACCGGGGAAATCAGAAGATCCAGAGAGTTCAAATGAGTATGAAGATTTATTGCAAGCTTAAGCCCTCTACAAGAATCTGAACTAGTAACAGTCAAAGCACACTGGCGGTATATAAGAGTCCAAGGAATTCAAAGTGGGCTGAACTTAGATCTCTGGTGAGCATGAAGAGACTCAAGATTGATGACACATTTGACCCCTCCCTTGGGCTCAGCCTGACCATCTCTTAGAGTAGAGTAGAGTAGAGTAGAGTAGAGTAGAGTAGAGTAGAGTAGAGTAGAGTAGAGTAGAGTAGAGTAGAGTAGAGTAGAGTAGAATAGAGTAGAGTAGAGTAAGAAGAACAGAATAGAATAATGGAATGAAGAATAGAATAGAATAGAATAGAATAGAATAGAATAGAATAGAATAGAATAGAATAGAATAGAATAGAATAGAATAGAATAGAATAGAATTCTTTATTGGCCAAGTGTGATTGGACACACAAGGAATTTGTCTTGGTGCAAATGCTCTCAGTGTACATAAAAGAAAAGATACATTCGTCAAGAATCATAAGATACATCACTTAATAATAGTCATAGGGTACAATAACCAATCAAATCATACTAGGAAACAGTCAATAAAAATAGTTAGGATACAAGCGACAAGGTTACAGTCATACAGTCATAAGTGGGAAGAGATGGGTGAAAGGAAGGATGAGAGGATTAATAGTAATAGTAATGCAGACTTAGTAAATAGTTTGATAGTGTTGAGGGAATTACTGTATTTGTTTAGCAGAGTGATGATGTTCAGGGAAAAACTGTCCTTGTGTCTAGTTCTGGTATGCAGTGCTAGCGTTGTTTTGAGGATAGGAGTTGAAACAGTTTATGACTCGTGCAGTATACAAGTCCTCGATGGAAGGCAGGTTGGTAGCAATTGTTTTTTCTGTGGTCCTAATTACTCTCTGAAGTCTGTGTCTGTCTTGTTGGGTTGCAGAACCAAACCAGACAGTTATAGAGGTGCAGATGACAGACTCAATCATTCCTCTGTAGAACTGGATCAGCAGCTCCTTGGGCAGTTTGAGCTTTCTGAGTGGGCGCAGAAAGAACATTCTTTGTTGTGCTTTTTTGATGACGTTTTTGATGTTGTGTGTCCATTTTAAGTCTTGTGATATGATAGAACCTAGAAATTTGAAGGTCTCCACTGTTGATACTGTGTTGTCTAGTATTGTAAAAGGTGGTAGTATGGGAGGGTTTCTCCTAACGTTTCCCACCATTTCTGCATTTTTGAGTGTGTTCAGTTCCAGATTGTCCCAGTCACACCACAAGGCAAGTTGTACAACCTCCCATCTGTATGTGGATTCGTCATCTCAAATGAGACCAATCACTGTTGTATCATCTGCAAACTTCAATATTTTTAACAGATGGATCGTTTGAGATTACAAATCTCCTACAGCAGGTTTACATAATGTCTAACAATAGAATCTTCCCAAATTTATCTTACAATAGAAACTCCATGTTTATGCCGGAGTTGATTTAATGTTTTTTCGTTTTTATTCATTTCAGTTTCTAAATGGCTTTGTTTTGTCTTTAAAGCGAAAAAGTTCAAGTTCCCTTAATGAAACGGAATGTGCAGTATTAAAACTATATGGATTTGCAGTTGGAAATCAAGTGACTTCAATATAGCCATTCAGCTGGGTGCTAAAATCCCATTTACTTAGAGAGACATCGCTGTTCAATGCTGTAGTGAATTTAGCATAAGAATGTAATTTTCCGTTGTCTGTCCAGTTTCAGGCTGCAATTCCTGAACAGAAAGAAACCAAAAATTGAGTCCGAGTTCCTGCCAAATACATCTTTAATTGCCTTATGTATATTTTAGTTTAGTTTAGTTTTGTACAAGGCTGTTTATCTATTTGGTAAAGCTGTGCTAGTGGTAAAATATCCTTAAAATGGTCTTGAAGCTCCCCCAACTGGCTTAAAGAAAAAATTCTGGTACTGAATAATCATAAACTGTAACTTAGTATATAATGCAAGAAACATAATAATTGAAATAAAATACAGCAAAAAAGACTGAAATGCCATGTTTGCTATAAAAGCCTCGGTGCTACAAATACATTTTGGACAACAACACCCATTTATAGAATATCTCACAACAAATTAGAGGTAAAACTGACACTGGATTGGGTCTTTTTAAACAGTCTCTGCAGAGATGAGATGCTGATATGTCCTACATACAACGAGACATATTAGTTGAACAGTAGTTCTTACAACTGCTGAAAATAATAACGTTTATGAATTTCCTCTGTATCTTGAATGAGCTTTCTGAAATCAGAAAAGTGAATGGGGTAGCCAACATTCACAACTGGAAAATATTTCTATCAGGACCAAGAAAAAGGATCATGTAGTAGGACCTGAAACCAGTTTAGTACGTGTGCATGAGTATACAAGAGTTGCAGAAGTGGTATTTAGCAGGTTCTGACCAGTTCTGGAGAACCGGTAGTGGAAATTTTGAGTAGTTCAGAGAACCGGCAAATATCACCTCTGACTGGAGATTTTACACTATCCTTCCCCTGCCACGCCCACCAAGCCACACCCACAGAACCGGCAGTAAAAAAAGTTGAACCCCACCACTGAAGAGTTGCATTTGACTTTTAAGTGGTGTACTGGCACTACAATAAAAAAAAGAGGGTGGTTTCAGGAGAAAAATTGAAACTCAAAATTAATTTTATTTTAAAAAATTCCCATGAATCCTGGGACCATTCAAGATCACAGTTCACCTAATATTTTTGCTGGGAACCAAATGATGACTTTTTTAGAGGAAACTACTTGAGAATAATTCCAGATTTATCAATGTTTTCAGCTAATGTTGCCAATAGGTCATAATAGAAATCAAAATCAAAATAGAGGTTGGGTTGGGTTGGGTTGGGTTGGGTTGGGGTAGGGCAGGGCAGGGCAGGGCAGGGCAGGATGCAACAGGAGGACAGGACAAAATAACAGAGTTGGAAGGGACCTTGGAGGTCTTCTAGTCCAACACCCTGATCAAGCAGGAGACCCTATATCATTTCAGACAAATGGCTCTCAGGCTCCTCTTAAAAGCTACCAGTGCTGGAGCATCCACAACTCCTGAAGGCAAGCCATCCTACTGTTAATTGTTCTAATAGTCAAGAAATTCTCACTGCTTCTCTCCTTAATTATTTTCCATCCATTGCTTCTTGACATGCCTTCTTGTGCTTTGGAAAATAGGTCGACTCCCTCTTCTTTGTGGCAGCCCCTCAAATATTGGAACACTGTTATCGTGTCAACCCTAGTCCTTCTTTTCATTAAACTTCTTGTTGTTGTCGTGCTGTCATGCCCCTGGTGGAGACTGACTCTGAGAGAGAGGAGGAACAGCCAACAGGGAATGGAAGTGTGGCTCTGGAGGTTGTGGAGGAGCCTGGGGAAGGGCAGAGGCTGGCTGAGCAGTCAGAGGAGGATCCAGGCCCATCCCCTCTCCATTCTAGGGCACACAGGAAGGAGAGGATAAGGGAGAAACATGGATGGTGTGGTCTATGGAGGAGGAAAGGGCCATGATCCTCTTCATGGGCTGCAGCTGTGACAACTGAATAAGAGGATAGACATGCATATGGGCGAGCGCTGGAAACAAAGCGTGGAAATATCTCTAGTTTATGGTTCCTCTCTGAGTTTGGTGTCCTTCCCAGTGTGTGTTCTGTTATCTGTGGACATCCTCCAGCCCTTATTTTGCCTAGTTTGTGTTGCTTTTTTCCTTCTTCTTGTAACTGTTTGTGTGAGAGTTTTTTGTCTTCCGTCAAGAATATTCGGAGCTTGGAAGCAAAATGAAGGAATAAAAGAGGCTTCACCTGTTTTCTGTGTTTGTTTTGTATCCCACCCTGAGTCATCACATGTGCTATATCCGTCATCGGACATTGGCCATCATGTTGGCGATCCAATTTTTATCAACAGCCACACAAAAAAGTGGTGTTGAGTTTTGTCCAAACCAGTCCCTTAGATTTTGAAGCCATGATGTTCTTCTTCTGACTGGACCTCATTTGTTTTCAACCTTTCCTTGGAGAATTAAGTGAAGTAGGTTGTATTTTTCCGGGTGTCGCATCACATGTCCAAAATATTCTTACTTTTGCTTTTTAATGGTTTTGATGGTTTCCCTTGGCTTTCCCAGGTGGCTTATCACCTCCTCATTTCATTAAACTCAACATACTCAATTCCTGCAACTGTTCTTCATATGTTTTAGCCTTCATCCGCCTATTCATCATTGTTGCTCTTCTCTGCTCTCAATATAATTCATCAAAGAGAGAGAGAGAGACAGGGAATGCTAGACAAAGCCATACCAGAATATATCTTCTCTTTACAACTATCATTTATATTTCCACTTTAAAGAACAACAAATTAAAAGAAGCTGCAATTCAGCTTTTATGGTTTCAACGAAAGCCGCAGAAGTTGCACTTTTCAGTACTCCAAACATTGCTTTAAAAAAATTAATCGAGGCTTGCATTTCTCTTAATTGCCTGATGCCTGAACTAGGTCAGGTATAGAAAAAGCATTGGTTCTTTTCATTTCAACGCAAGTTTACCTTGTTTAGACAATACAGGAGATGAATCAAAGAACAATTCAATAATTAGCGTTCTTCAGATTCTCAAATGCTGTTCAAAGTGCACCTATCAGGAATGATGAAACCACACTGCAAATATTAGTGAAACATATATTATTCCAGCAATGCACTATATATAGGGAAATTCTTCACAAAAATCAATTTATTAAGAGAAATTGTGTCTCAAGCATGATTTTTTTTTTTTTAAATTTTGCCATTTTAAGACAGAAATAATGTTTTGGTGGCTGAAAAGGGCATCTATATTTGGAAAGGACTAGATGACTGTGGTGGACTGGAAAGTGAAGCAAATGTGTGGGGTTTAGAAAGACAAAACAATAACAACAACAACCCCCACATGAATCCTTTGGGAAAAATATGTTCAATCTATACTACCATTTTCATGTGGGGGTTGTTGTTGTTGTTGTTTTGTCTTTTAATGACCCTGTAATCCCTTACATCGGGGTGGAGTTGGGGCAACTGAATGGAGCTGAGAGTTTACTGGCCGGATGCCCTTCCTGTCACCAATGCAGAGTTCGCAGCAGATTCATTGTGCCCAGAGTGAGAAATATCTGCTGCTACCTAGGATTGAACTCACAGCCTCCTGATTGTGAGGCGAGAGCTCCACCTCTAGGCCACCGCACCACTCCTACCATTTCCATGTGTTTCTCGACTTAAAATGGCAGGAAGTTACATCTCACAATATTTTAGCAATTGCCATTAAAGTTATGAATCCTTAAAAAGTAGAAAGAAGGTCACAGTTTTCCTTGAAGTAAGTTTTAAACCTGTAATGAGCTACTGATCTTTTAGAGCTTCGATTAAATTCCAGCTACCTCCAATTGCACAGACTTATATTTATATATTGTATGGATTATACATTATATGCTTTAGATCAGAAGTGGGGAACTATGACCCATGAATGACTTATATAGACTGGGCCGAAACAATGCCAGGCAGCCCCTTACATTTTCCAGGATGACTCCATTTATTTATTTATTGATTGATTGATTGATTGATTGATTGATTTGATTTATTTATTTATTTATTTGATTTATTAATTCGATTTATATACCGCCCCCTCTCCCCAAAGGGATTCGGGGCGGTGAACAGCCAATAAAATACATATACAGAACACATATACAGCATACAACATGATAATATTAAAATTTAAAAAATTGAATATAGTGTGGCTCTAATTAAAAATATAAACAAGAGTTAAAAGAAATTAAAAACCAGGTTAAAATTTAAAAGACCCCTAGGCCAGTCCGGCCTGCCAAAATAGGTGAGTTTGGATCCAAACACATCGTGGGCAAGATCCGGCCCAGGGGCCTTGTATTTGACACCCCCTGCTCTAAAGTGTCACACTCCCACCCAAATTCCTTTGTTTGAAGTATCAAGTCAGCCACATAATTAAAAAGTGCCTTTATTACAAAGGTTTCCAACCAATAAAGTGTTCTGACCAAAGCTTCCTGAGACCGTAATTAAGCACACGCTTAGTTAAAACAACTCTTGTTTTATTTCAACACTGGGAATTATGTCCATTCCCAGCCTGTAATGAATCCCAAACAGTCCCTCAAGATAAGCACCCACCTTTCTCTTTTTTGAAGTGCTGCCAACAACTAAAGTGACAAATGAACTAGAAAAAAACCAACCGAAGTACAAAGTCCACACAGAGCTTCCAGGTTTAATCTGAAGAGAGCGAACGACTTTGCTTCCTGCAAAGGTTTCTCCACCTTTGCACTTCCTTTATGTCTTATGGGAGGGGCAATCACTTCCAAGCCTTATTCCTGAGTCACCCCTTTTGTCTCAGCTGCTCTTGCCTTCTAGCAGCTCTGTGCATAGGCACACTGGGAACAGGCTCCCCTTGCTCCTCTTCCTTGCTGCTGCCAGACTCTGGAGGCTCCGGAGTCAGCACCCCACTCCCAGATGGTCCTGGTCCCATCTCTGCATCGGACGCAGGACCCTCTTCCAAGTCCTCCCCAGACTCCCAGACTGGTCCCCATTCTTCCCCACTGTCTGATTCCATTGTCGTCTGCACAGGCTTCCGGCGAATCACAACATAAGGAAAATGCAGGATATTTACCATCATTACAAATTATTAAAGCGGATACTTGTGGTTTAGTAGCAGGTGTGCATGCAATAGATTTATTCTTAGCCTGCCCCAAAATTAATCTCCAACTTCAATGCACTGCTGTCGGCTCAACTGAGTCAGCTCTATTTTCCTAAGTGACCTGATTCTTTAATTCTGTTCTGAATAACTCCAGAAAGGCTGTCTTTTCTTTAAAGTCTTGGTGCTGCTAAGAGGCAGCCACAGGGCTCATAAGAAGTAAAAATGTATTATGTCTCACAGGTCTCCCATTAGATTATTTTTATCAATGCAATCAGAATTAATCACAGGCACGTTTCGACTAATTTTCCTTTGTATGCTCCCTCTGGTGCTATGCTAGTTGCTATATCTAACATTTAATTCCATTACTTCTTTCTAAAACTCAATATTTAGAGGGTGAGATGGAGGATGCACATAACATTTAATTAAGTTTATGCCATAACATGTGTCATGCCCTAGCATATAACTTTTATATACTGTTGTTACTCTCTAGCCCCATCTAGTGGCTGGAGGGACAAATATGCCCCCACATACAATCTTTATATACTGTTGTTGCACTATAACCCCATCTAATGGCTGGAGAGACAAATACCAAGTATATTGTTTGAAGCTGACCCCACCCCATTACCATCAGCCCGCACTCTCAAAACAAGTGCATGTTGGAAACCAGATTCCATTTCCTTTAGCATTTGGTGAAGGCTAATGCTTCCATTTCCTTTAGCATTTGGGGAAGCACAAAGAAGAATCCATCTTAATCGGTAGCACATGGTCATCCAAGGAGAAACCCACATCCCACACACAGAGCATCACTGATGAGATTTAAATTGCTTGTATTTATTAATTGTTATGTTCAGCAGTAACTTAATACTGTCTGTCTTGTATTTGGTTCTCATTGTATGTATCCCTATTTTCCCCAGTTTCACAATATCCTGTTCTTTCAATAAAGCATTCAGATCTAAAACATCCACCATATCCTGTTCTTTCAGTAAAGCATCCACATGGTGTGTTTTATTGGAGGGTATATGGGTTTAGCTGCATGTCGAGTTGCACACAGACTAACGTGCAGTGAGGACAGAACGACATGCTTTTCCCGCAACTGAACTCTCCTTTTGAGGCTACCTGGCAGTTTCTGGTAAGAAAAAGCCACCTACCTATATGTTAAAGAAGGCAAAAATATTCTCCAACGGCTCTGAAGGTTTGGTCCAAGGCTCACCTAAGACATCATTAACCCAGTTTGAAAGGCTGTCCTCCCTTGATTCACCCTGCCAGCTCAAACACCGAGCACAGATATGAATGTATCGAGTGTTTAAAATCAGCATAGAGAACCAGAGTCACCACAGAGTTATGTATCAGCCACACTTTGATTGGCTCAACGTGGATTCAAAGCCTTATATTACAGGTACACTTTGCCTTAGCAGCCACCTCGGAGTCGGCAACAATTCTACATTATGACAATGATGAAAAGTTACCTTCGCAACCAAAGTCCATATTTACAACTTCACAACATCCTTTTCTCTCTCAGTTGCATTATTGATTGAGTTTAAAAAAAAATTATACAGCCGCTCAACTCATGTTCAGTGACTCTGGGAAACTTACAAAAATAAAAATCCAATATAAAAAAAAACAATGAAAAGCAATAACCTTCAGGATCTAGGGGAAGAGTGTCAGAGTGGTGGCTTATCTTATCTCTGCAGGGATGGTGTTTCACAGGGAAGGAATCCCCACAGAGAAAGCCCTTCTTTCTTTATTTTTATTTATTTATTTTGTCGAATGCTGACGATATAATAGAAATAAGAATAAACATAAGTTTAAATAGAAGAAATAAGAACTAATAATTGGGGACAATAGGACAGGGAGGGTAGGCACGATGGTGCACTTGTGCACACCCCTTACAGACCTTTTAGGAATAGGGTGAGGTCAATAGAGGTTAGTTTGAGGCTAAAGGAGTGGGGGTTTGAGCAGGTGACAACAGAATCAGGTAGTGAGTTCCAGACATTGACCACTCTGTTGCTGAAATCATACTTCCTGCAATCGAGTTTGGAGTGGTTTACATTAAGTTTATATCTATTGTGTGTTCTTGTCTTATTGTGGTTAAAGCTAAAATATTCATTAACTGTTAAGATGTTGTAACATATGATTTTATGTACTACGCTTAAGTCCAATCTTAGCTGGTGTAGTTCAAGGTTGTCTAAGCCAAGAATCTCAAGTCTGATGATGTATTCTATTGCGAACAGAGGAATGTGGTAAAATACTTCTGGATCTGCTCAATTGTATTTATGTCTAATACACAGTGTGGATCCAGACAGCAGAGCTGTATTCAAGTATTGGTCTAGCAAAGGTTTTGAATGCCCTAGTTTGCAAATCAGTATTACCAGAGGAGAAGCTTTGTAAAATTAATTTTACAACTCTTAAAGCCTTTTTGACAATACTATTGCAGTGAGCTTTGGCGCTTAGGTCATTCAATATGAGAACTCCAAGGTCCTTGACAGAGTGAGGGTCATCAACAAGGTCATATCCGCCTAGCTTGTATTTGGTGTATTGATTTTTTTTTTTTACCAATGTGAAGGAGAGAAGCCACAATGTATTGGACCCACATTTCTTCTTGGACCCATTGCACATGCTTCCTTTGGAGAGGAGACCTATAGCATTCCCTACCCCCTTACTCTAGTGGGTCAGGTAGGTGTGGCCAGGAAAAAGCAATCCTTCAGATAACCTAGTTCCAAGCCATGTAGGGCTTTAGAGGTGACAACTGCCATCTTGAATTGGACCCAGAAGCACATTAGCAACCAAAACAGTCCCCGCAGGAGACATGTGCACATCCAGGACTGCACAAAGCCTGCTGTGTTTTGGACCAATTGAAGCTTCCAGATACTTTTCAAGGACAGCCCCGTGTGCAGCATATTGCAGTAGTCAAGTCAGGAGGTGATACAGAGTGGTGCGGTGGCCTACAGGTGGAGCTCTCGCCTCACAATCAGGAGGCTGGGAGTTTGATCCTAGATAGAGGCAGATATTTCTCTCAGGGCCCAATGAGAATATATCTGAATATAACTCTGCATTGTTGACAGGAAGGGCATCCGGCCAGTAAACACTCAGCTCCATTCAGTTGCCCCCAATTTCACCCCCATGTAAGCAGGGGTGGGTTTCTACTGGTTCTGTCCATCTCTGTAGAACCGGTTACTCCAAAGAGCAGCAGACATAGAACCGGTTCTATGTCTGCTGCTGTTGTGGCCCACCTGACTACCCGGGCTCTTACCTGACCGTTATTTCCTGCTTTTTCAACCACAACTGCTTTGCGTGACACAGCTGCTGTTGAAAAAGCAGGAAAAAAGGGCTTTTCCAACTGCTGCACATTTGTACGCAGCGCTGCTCAGCTGTCCCTGACAGCTCAGCAGGTTGTAAATTGCACTCTCGCAATGCGCGCGACACTAATAGACAGAACCGGTAGTTATACCAGTTGGATCCCATCCCTGCATGTAAGGGATTATGGGGTCATTAAAAGAAGATAATGATGAAGACAGGAGTGACTTGGTTACTTGCTTAGATCAGCGATCCTCAACCTTTCCATCTTGGTGATCCGGGTGTGTGAGTGGCAGGCGCATGTGTATGCACACAGGTCCATTGGTGTGAGCGTAGAGTGCTTGTGCTCAAGCGTTAAGTTCCACTCACACAAGTGGCAGGCACTTGTGCTCACACATGAAGCTCCATTTGTTTGAGCAAAGGGTGCTTGTTCTGACCCAAACCTGGTTCCAAGAGAGTAAACACAAAACAAAGGTAACAGCACAACCTTTTACTGTTTCATTTATGAATCCTGTTTCTTCACAGATAAAAGGCTGCTTCCAACTAATTAGCCTCGACAAGAAAGAGCCTTGCCAAGTTTTTGCAAGGCTGCCAAGAACAACAGATAAAGTTCCTAAACAATGAAGAGACTCCAAACACCAACTCAGATATTCTAACGTCCACCAGCCTCGAGTATCAAACTTCTTTGCCTTCTGCAAAGAACTGCAGTTTCTCAGCTGGCTTTTATCTTCTCAGGGAGGGGCCATTACCTTTCAGCCTTACTCCCAGGTCACCTGTGCTGCTTTCCTTCGAGCAGCCCTGCGCGCATGCACACTGGGCGCAGGCTCCTCAGGGACCTCTCCTCAGGGACCTCTCCTCAGGGACCTCTCCGAAGGCAGCATTCCACTCCCTGATGGTCCTGGCCCCATCCCTGCATCGCGCGCAGGCCCCTCCTCCTCCTCCTCGCTCTCTGAGACCTCAACTGTCTGCACCTGCTACCGGCGAACCACAACAGTGCTTGAGCGGAGGGCGCTTGTGCTAATGGGGGAACCTCCACTCGCAAGAACAGAGTGCACTCATGGGCATCGCTCCATTCACATGAATGGAGCTTTGTACACGAGCACTCTTCGCTTGCGAGAATGGAGCTTCGCGTGCAAGCACACAAGCACCCTCTAACCCAGTGGTCTCTGTTCACGCCAGAGGAGCTTCGCACATGCGTTTGCCCATCGCTCATGCGGCCTAGTTTCAAACAGGTCCTGGCTCGGTACTGGGTTGCAGCCTGGGTGTTGGGCCCCCTGGATTCCGGATGGAAGTCCCTGAATCATTTAGAAGCATGGAGCAAACTTGCAGGATGAGCCCTTTCACTGGGAGTGAAAAGATGGAAGTAGAGGAATAAAACTAGGGCATCTTGCATGAATTAGATTTGGACAAAGTGCTGTCTTCACTCAGAAGAGAAACACGCCTATCAGAAGAGGTGGACAGAAGGATGAAATTGTTTTGGCGCAGCGTTAAGTGCTATCTAACAAAATGAAATTCAGTGGTGCAAAAAAGTAAGATTCTACATTTAGGCAAGCAAAACAAAATGTACAGGTACATTATAGGTGGTACCTGGCTCAATAGTAGCAACTGTCAGAAGGATCTTGGAGTCCTAGTGGACAATCACTTAAATATGAGCCAGATGTGTGCAGCAGCTGCCAAAAAAGCCAACACAGTTCTAGACTGCATTAACAAAGGGATTCAATTGAGATCAAGTGAGGTACTAATACCACTCTATAAAGCCTTAGTAAAGCCACACCTAGAGTACTGCATCCAGTTTTGGTCGCCACAATATAAAAAAGATGTTGAGACTCTAGAAAGAGTGCAGAGAAGAGCAACAAATATGATTAGGGGACTGGAGGCTAAAACATATAAAGAATGGTTCTAGGAATTGGGTATGTCTAGTCTAATGAAAAGAAGGACTAGGGGAGACATGATAGCAGTCTTCCAACATTTCAGGGGCTGCCCCAAAGAAGAGAGAGTCAAGCTACTCTCCAAAGCACCTGAGGGCAGGACAAGAAGCAATGGGTGGAAACTCATCAAGGAGAGAAGCAACTTTGAACTAAGGAGAAATTAATCAGTGGAACAACTTGCCTCTAGAAGTTGTGAATGTTCCAACACTGGAAGTTTTCTTGTTTTGTTTTTTTATTGTAATTTTCAAAACTACAAATCACATTTATATTCATAACAATGATTTTGCATCAACAAATACATATATCTTATTATATTACATACATGTCTATATTAATAATCTTTTAAAATCTCTTATTTTATTTACAATAATCCATTCTTTCTAATCTTTACGTCTATTTTTTAGCTACTCATATCATTTATCCCTTACTGCATAATATTCAGAATCTTCTTTATCTTTCATTTCCAATCAACACTGGGAGTTTTTTTTAAAAAAAATGTTGGATAACCATTTGTCTGAAGTGGTGTAGGGTTTCCTGCCTAAGCAGGGGGGTTGGACTAGAAGACCTCCAATGTCCCTTCCAACTCTGTTATTCTGTTCTATTTTGTCTGTCTGAAGCATCGGAAACCTCATGTGGAAACCAAAACAAGATGTAAATAGTTGTGAGAGGTACATGGCTTAAAAACTCACAAGCAAAAACAGCATCCTGTCATCAGAGTATTAAAACTCTGCTCTAGTTTGAGCACAGATAGAAATAGCTGTCAGTGGGAAAAACTTATCTTTTTTATTTTTATTTTATTTTTTAACAACAAACATAAACAAGCACTAACATAAACACAAAACATAAAACCATCTTTCCATTGTACAGTATGTTGGTTGATATATATCTTCTTGTGTACAATATCAACAGTCTTTCCCTTCTAAATGCATTATTAGAATTCATATTATATGAATCTACATATTATATTATTAACTCCTTATTAGACTTTACTTATAAATTGCATCATCCTTTTTGAGCAAATCTCAATTTTTTACATATCCCGGTTCATAATATTATTCATTTCATTGTAATCAGTTATAACGTATTACATTGTCTTATCTTTATTCTATTATTATATTTATATTGTATTATATTTTATTACCCTAGTTTCTTATTTAACCATTGATAAAATAAGCCCCACATTTTATAATACTTTTTTGTCTTCTTGCTCTCTAATTGCTAATGTCAATTTACTCATTTCTCACATTCCATCATTTTCTTAATGACCTCTTCCTCTATTGGAATTTTTTTCATTTTTCCAATTTTTGGCAAAGACAATTCTAGCTGCTGTCAAAACACTTATAATCCAATATGTCAATTCTTTACTGTATCCTTCAGGTAAGACACCCAATAAAAATATCTCTGGTTTCAGGTCTATATGCTGTTTTGTCATTTTTTCCAGCCATGTATGGATTTTAGTCCAGTATGGAAGAAACTTCTCAAGTGGCCACAAAAGAAAAATAGGAAAGTACTCATTGCTCGTATTTTTTTTTTTTTTTTCACTGTCTGGGTCTTCCAACTAGACGCTTGTGGAAGAGTTTCTTACTACCCTTCTTACAATTGAGGTTGAAGAGAATGTGCTGGTTTTAAAGTATGGAGACTAGACACTCAAGTATCTATTCTTCTCCAGAAATGCGTGGGCTGCTTCAGCCGAGCTGTACCTTTACGTTGCCATAGCAGTGGATTCAATTCAGGGACACCAAAGTGAAATAGAAAACTAATGAATCCAAGAAAATAGAGTAAACAAAGACAGGAGGAAGGTGGCTGGCTGGATCCCATGCCAAGAAGTTTGCAACACAGGCTAGCGTTATTTAGGGATACGGATTTCTTTAAAAAAAATTATTTTAAAGATTAAAAAAATAATTAGTTCATTTGGAAAAGAGTTGCAAAGAAAACAAAAGGGGAAGAATATCTCAGAGAAAAGATGTGATGATTAGGGGCGTGGCACAAAGGCAACACAGTCAGATAAGCAATAAAAGTCCCTTTATTATCTCCAACTTTGCCCCCAATGTCCAGGTTACCTTCAGCTGGAAAAAAACTCTCCCAGGAACAGCCTTTAACTGTAGAAAATTCAATCCGAAACAAGGTACATACAGACTGTAACCAAAAATCCAAACAAACAAAGCTCAGTAATTAACTTGACAGGGCAGGAGAAGGAATTTCAGACTTGAAAGCACGACAATACTCACACAGTTGGGAAGATTCCAGGAACACAGATAAGCCACGACAATACCAGATAACTTCATGATTTGATCCCAACAACTTACTCTGTGCAGCTTCCCTTTTTAAACACTGTATTCCCAGCTGCAGCTAATGAAGGGAATCAGGGTCCTTTCCTCCCCCATAAGTCATGCAACTCACGTTGCTCCCTTCTCCATTCCCCCCTGCGTGCCCTAGGATGAAGAGGGGGTGGGCCTGGATTTTCCTCCAAATTCCCTCTCCCTTGCTTTACTTTTCCCTTGCTCTGCCCAACAGGACTTTGCCTTTCCCCAGTTTCTTACACAGCCAACAGAGCCACACTCCCACTCCCTGTCAACTGTTCGGCCTCCCCCTCTGAATCAGATTCCAACAGGGATATGACAAAAGAGAGAAATCAGGAAGCTTATAGAGGACACTGAAAATCTGATTTCCAAGTAGAGAATTGGAGAAAACATAACTCATACAGCTGGAAGGGACTTTGGAGGTCTTCTAGTCCACCCTCCCACTCAAGGCAGGAGACTTAAGGGACTTGAGGACCAGGGGTGTGTCAAATTCAATTTTACTGGGGGCTGCATCAGGTTTGGGTTTGACCTTGGGGGGGGCGGGCAGAGTGGTTGTGACCATGGTGGGCATGGCCAGCATGACGTCACTTGTGTTGGGGGGTATCTGTGGTGGCCTGAGCACTTTGCCAGTGAAAATGGGCTCCCGAGCTCCGTTTTTGGCTGGGACGGCCTCCTGCAGCCCTCTGCCAGCGAAAACAGAGCTTGGGAGCAGCCCTCACGAGCTCCATTTTCACTGGCAGAGGTACCACAGGCCGGTCCCTTGCTATTTCCAGGGCAGTCCCACGGGCCAGATCTAAGCACTCCGTGGGCCAGATCGGTCCCCTGGGCCTTGAGTTTGACACCCTGCTTTATACTACTCTGGTCTAACGCTTGTCCATTCTACTGTTGAAAACCTCCAGCAATGGAGTACCCACAACTCCGAGAGGCAGGCTGTCCCACTGATTAACCGTTCTGTCTGAAAATTTATCCTTACTTTTAATCGGATCGGTCTTTAATAAGTTTCCACCCCAGAGGTGGTATTCAGCAGGTTCTGACCAGTTCTGGATAACTGGTAGCAGAAATTTTGAGTAGTTTGGAGAACCAGCAAATATCACCTCTGACTGGCCCCACCCCCATCTATTCTCCGCCTCCAGAGTCCCAGCTGATTGGCTGAGTCTTCTTTTGTTGCTCTGAACAGGAGAACAGAGCTGGAAAGCAGGTTAGTGGAGTGGGGAGGGAATAGGATTTTGCAGTAACCTTCCCCCAGGAGTAGGGTGGCAATGGAGATTTTGCAATATTCTTCCCCTACCATGCCTACCAAGCCACGGCCCATAGAACCGGTAATAAAAATTTTTTGAATCCCATCACTGTTCCACCCATTGTTTCTTGTCCTGCCCTCCTGGTGCTTTGGCGAACAAGTCAATCCTTCTTTCCTGTGACAGCTCCTCAAATATTGGAGGACAATTATCATGCCGTGCTGAGATAATTCCAAGGTCAATCTAGATGCCTGTATTGGTTTGTTTAGATTATATGGATTTGACGTATCGGTTTTATTTCCCAGTAACTCGTGTGGATTAATAGACCCGTTTTTAAAGGAAACTGGGTGAATGCATAGCCAATCTACGTTCAAAAAGGCAGATTCCCTGAATTCCAGCATCTGAAGAAAGAGCTAAAGGGAGTAGACATGTGCTATTTCTAAACCTCCAGAGACATCTATTGGCCACTTTTAAGAAAGAAGATGCAAAACTCTCCGTTAAGATACAAGGCAATAAGGATGCATTTTGTGCAGCTAACTAGCTTTGCAAATGTTAAGCCCTTAAAACCTTCTCTGAGCTTCTTTTTTTAAAAAAAATCAGCTCCACTCAGCATCTTCAAAAACAGACACGATCCACCATCTGCGCTAAAGCTTTGGGGTTATGGGAAACAGCCATTTCTGATGAGACTACGTCTCCAAGCGAGAGGGATATAAACCATTTTGCCATGAACCAAATCCCTTTGGTTTTCTAGCAGAATGGGCTCGGTGAGGAACCAGCAGCAATTAATGTCTAAATGAACATCATACCGCGTATCTTTTTGCTACGTAAGCTATTTACACAGGGCACAAGGAAACACAAAGTGCAGCGTCAACACAATTTGGCTGTTATTATAGTGACACAATTTGCTTGGCTTGTATAATTAGCCCACAGGTCAAGGATTCCAGGAGTACAAGGTTGCAGAATCAATCCCCAATACTGCCCGTGGATATGGATTTGTGCTTTCCCTCTTAATTACACCAAGAGTAATTAACAAGGAACCTTCTGTTCATGTGTGCTTGGCAAGTAAAAACTGGGATCTCTCTGGATATGAGAGTTATCTGTCACAAGTGATCTGTGACAGTGGTGGGATTCAAAAAAATTTACTACTGATTCTGTGGGCGTGGCTTGGTGGGCGTGACAGGGGAAGGTTACTGCAAAATCCCCATTCCCTCCCCACCCCACTAACCCTAACCCTCCCCACCCCACTAACCTGCTTTCCAGCTCCGTTCTCCTGCGCAGGGCAACCAAAGAAGACCCAGCCAATCAGCTGGGACTCGGGAGGCAGAGAATAGATGGGGGCGGGGCCAGTCAGAGGTGGCATTTGCCGATTCTCCGAACTACTCAAAATTTCCACTACCTGTTCTCCAGAACTGGTCAGAGCCTGCTGAATACCACCTCTGATCTGTGATATGTTTGGTATTCCAGTAGAAAAAAATCAACATATGTAATTAAGATTATTCCCACTTTCAGATGCAATAATAGTTTACATACTAATTATCACAATTTTCATCTATCAATTGGCAGGCTTAAATCCAGGAAGCCCTCTCTGGCACTCGCTCAACAGCTGTCTTAACAACTTTGATGTCAACACACAGTGGAAAGCCAAATGGGCTGCTGAATGCCTAGATATAGGCAGTTACGTAGCTGACCCTACACAAAAGGTGCCTGCAGAGTTGACCTTCCTTGCCAGCATTGGTCAACTCTGAACAGGATCCGTACCAAAGGTGGGTATTCAGCAAGTTCTGACCAGTTCTGGAGAACCGGTAGCGGAAATTTTGAAAAGTTCGAAGAACCGGCAAATACCGCCTCTGACTGGCCCCGCCCCCATCTATTCTCTGCCTCCCATTGAGTCCCAGCTGATCGGCTGGGTCTTCTTTGGTTGCCCTTCACAGGAGAACTGAGCTGGAAAGCAGGTTAGTGGGGTGGGGGAGGGAATGGGGATTTTGCAGTATCCTTCCCCTGCCATGCCTACCAAGCCATGGCCACCAGCCATGCCATGCCCACCAAGCTACGCCCAGAGAACCGGTAGTAAAAAATGTTGAATCCCACCACTGATCCATACCCAACAAAGTATCTGCCAGGATACATTGTTTAAGTGGGGTTTTGTCTCTATCCCTCAGTGTGACTGTGGCATTCCTCAACAAAATATCCATCATATGTCCACCCAGAGCTTACACCGGCCCAATGTCTGATTTTTTTTTCAAAATAGACCACCCTGTCTTTGAATGAATGGGAAGATTGGACATTAACATTTGAACCACTATAAGTCCATGTATTTGCCGTACGCTAAATAAATAACAAATCACAATTTTAATTTTCTCTGCCTGCTAGTAACAACAAATGCAAATGTCTCAGCAGTGGCAGAAGGAAGTCAAAAATGCTAGTCCTTATTTCTCTGTTTTGCTTCAGGTACAACCAATTCAGTTACCAATTCAAACCATAAACATGTCAAGATAAATTCAAGAGTAAAGGAACGTCTTATACAGAAATGGATGCAGTAAATTTTAATCAGCTGAGAACATTTACAAGAGGAAAACAGCTAAAGAGGGCACTAAACTGAACAATTATTGAAGGAAAAAATATCTTTTCCTAAAAATATCTATCTTGTACAAGAAGGAAAACAACTTTTACAGTATCCTTCCTCTGCTATGCCCACCAAGCTGTGCCACCAAGGCCCACCAAGCCACACCTATAGAACTGGTAGTAAAAAAATTTGAATCCCACCACTGTCTCAACTCCATGTGGTCAGCTGCCCAAAACTACTATGTGCTTCGGCTTCATCAATAAATAGACTTTCTTCCCAATCCACCTCCATTTTGTCTCCAGTGCCTCTCTCCCGGCTTACAAGTGAACCAGATGGATATTTCTTCCAACAGTAGGATAAGGTCATCTGTGGACATTTCTTGCCTAGACAATCTTTCAAGATTGATAAAGGAGAGCATTTGTAGCTCAGGGTTGACATGAGGGGTCCTTGGTGCTCGCTTATTTTCTTGCAAATGTTTCCTTACCCAACTGGTCACATTACCATCCACAAACAACCAAAGCTCAGAGAATACCGAGGCTCCATATTTTCATAATGAATTACCATTAGCAGAAAAATTTAAAGCAAGGCATGCAAAACTTAGCAGCAAGGTCAAGCAAGTTTGCATTTCAGTCCTGATTATACTAATTGTTGTGTCAGGTGGAGATCTACAAAGCAGCTTTTTTTTTCTCCCTTGCAGGCCATGTAGGAGCTAATGAAGAGACCAGTGATATTTTCATCTATGTAAATCTGTACTTCAAAAAAATAATAATAATAATCTGGAAATGGGAGATAATTAAAGCAACATGGTGCATTAAATTAATCTGATAGGGTCTAAACTGCTCAAGGGGAGACCATGCAGGCCTGTCAAAACAGAAATGTTTTCATTCTAAAATAAACCAGCTCAAATACTTCAAAACAGATTCATGACTTAGCAATTGCTTCCTATCGAGATGTGAAACATTAATTTCACCTGCCACTTCGGACCTTTTCAGAGGCGAAAAAATTGAGATGTTTCCCAGATCAAGGAAAACCCATCATATTTGAAATATTCATATTCAGTATTATTTCCCTCAGGATCCTAAAAAAAAAGCAGTAACTTCGGTGTGCATGTTCTGGGTGATCAAGTCACTCATTTCCTATTTCTAACTCCTTCCAGAATGTCAGTCCATTCCCTTCAAAGAAGAAGGTTTGAGGGAAGTTGAGTGGTGTGGTGTCAACTAAAAAATAAATAAATACTTCTTTGGTCTTTAAAAGTACATTCCTCAAGTGCCTTAGATAATCACCTTAGCAGCCCAAAGGGGCAAGAACATTACTGGAAAGCATGATTGATGATTCTTGGCTATGGATGTGTCCCATTGGAGAATATACATCCAAGGACTGGGGGGAAGACCAGAGTCAAGGGGGAAATGAATGGTGGATTTTAGTGTCAGCTGCACCCAGCTAATGCCAACATGGCCATTCCTAATAAAAACTTTTTTTTTACTCTGAGAGATGCGGCTAGAGACATGATTTGAAAGGGGATGGATTTGTTGGAGGCCTGACATGTGGTGATTTGGGTTTGGGTTGTGGTTGTGGTTTGGCTAGAGCAGTGTGACAAGGACTAGTGTCACTGTGGACAAATCTATGAAGATTCTCAACCATCCAGGTCATGGTTGTCCCAAAAGTGCTTTTTTTTTTCCCAAGAGGCAACTGACTTTCTTGTTTTTCTTTGAAGACATTTCACTTCTCATCCAGGAAGCTTCTTCAGCTCTTGGATGAGAAGCGAAACGTCTTCAAAGAAAAACCAGAAAGTCCAGTTGCCTCTTGAAAAAAAATACGTTTAGGACTTTGGACAAGTGTGAGCAGAAGAAAGCCAGACACATCCCCATCTGTTTTTGCTCCTTCTTCACATGTCATAAGGCTAAGAAGTCAAAACTGTGGTCCTTTCAAGGACCTAGTTTTGACTTCTTCATTCCACATACCAGAAGTGTAAGTAGCCGCCAAGTTCATGTCTCAGAGGTCTTCTGGGTGCAATTCCAGGTGTTGGCTATCACCTACGGACCTCTCTACATGGTGTTGGGCCAGATTATTTACAGGACCATTTGACTCTTATCATTTCTGCCCATCACACATGATTTAATATGTTGGCATCTTCTGGACCCCTTTTTGAAGCTGTGTCATTTAACTGTGTCAGAGTATAATCATGAACTGGAATAGAGCTTAGTAACAAGGTCAGCCAATGAGAGCTGAATTGAGGGCTGAAACTTAACTTAGGAGAATCTGGCTGTGGTTTATCTCTGTTCTGTGCTCAGCTCTAAAGTGTTTGCTTGCCTGCTGAACTAAAGTGAAACTGATGTCTGTTTCTGAGCTCCTGAGTTGTTGTTCTGCTCTGAACCTGTAACATGTCCGCTTCTGTTCGAGTTTGCTCCATGTTGGGGAAATCTACAACTGGTATTGTAAAATTTACTTTATATGTTTATAAAGAAGTTAAATGAAGCCTCAGCCATCTGTCTTTACTTTTCTGGTACTGAATTTATGCTGCAATACTCTGAACAAACTGGACCCAGGATCTATGCTTTTGACACATTGCCTGCCTCATGGAGCCCCATTTCCAGAGGTGGGGTTCAGCCAGTACGAACTGGTTCAGGTGAACTGGTAGTTCTGCCAATGAGTTGGCCCCACCCACCTGCCCATGAGCTAGTCTGTCCTATGTTTTCTTTGTTTGAAGCCCAGCAAAGAATGTTCTTTCTGCGCCAACTCAGAAAGCTCAAAGTGGCCAAAGAGCTGCTGATCCAGTTCTACAGAGGAATTATTGAGTCTATCATCTGCACCTCTATAACTGTCTGGTTGGTTCTGCAACCCAACAGGACAGACACAGACTTCAGAGGATAATTAGGACTGCAGAAAAAACAATTACCACCCACCTGCCTTCAATCGAGGACCTGGATACTGCACGAGTCAAAAAGAGGGCTGTGAAAATATTTACAGACCCCTCACATCCTGGACATAAACTGTTTCCATTCCTTCCCTCAAAACGACGCTATAGAGCACTGCTCACCGGAACAACTAGACACAAGAACAGTTTTTTCCCGAAAGCCATCACTCTGCTAAACAAATAATTCCCTCAACACTGTTCAATTATTTACAAAGTGTACACTACTACTACTGTTAATCTTCTCATCACTCCTTATCACCCATCCCCTCCCACTTGTGACTGTAACTTTGTTGCTTGTATCCTCTGTTTCTTAGTATGATTTGATGTTGATTGTACCCTATGACTATCATTAAGTGTTGTACATTATGATTCTTGATTCTTAATGAATGTTCCTTCTTTATGTATACTGAGAGTATTTACACCAAGACAAATTCCTTGTGTGTTCAATCACACTTGGCCAATAAAGTATTCTATTCTATTCTATTCTATTCTATTCTATTCTATTCTGATAAGCTGTTTTACTCACCGTGGTTGATGGTAACTTCAGTTTTAGAGCTATTTTCAAATGCACCACACATGCCCCCCCGAACTGGTTATTACACTGGTTGAATCCCACCACGGGCCATCTCCTCCTACCCACCATAGGATGATCTCACTCCTAACCCTGCAGGTGTTCCCATTTTGAAATCCTTGATGATTGTTCTCAGAGATTAAAGTGGGTTTTAGATGCATGGATGTAGGATATGAGAACTTTGGCTCCATTGCACTAAAACATGGTTTTTGAGGTTTTTTATATTTGAATGTTTGGGTTTGATGGCAATGGTTTTAATTACGACTAGCCCCTCAGAATTGTGGAAGCAAGATGGAGAGCCAGGGAATTTTAATGATTTTAATGAACTTTTTTTGGGATAAATTACTGGTCTTCTGCCTTGTGTCTACATTCAGTGAAAGCAAGAGAAGAGAGAGCATATCGCTTCCTATTACCTGTTATGCAGATTTTTGGCAAGTGGAAAAAGGTTTGCCACATGTTTCAAGCTGATCTATGTCAAAATGGAGAGTGGAGAGGAGGCGGAAACAGCGCAGGCTGACCTGACAACTCAGGAGGAGAGCGCCTCACCCCTCTTCACAAGGGACATCTGGGGACTGAGATTTGTGGAGATGCTGTGCAGAGGGGCATTTGTCAAATGCTGAATTTATGGAGTTTTGTGTCTGACATTTGCAGGACTTCTTGCTTCTACTTTGCTTCATGTGAACTCATTGCTTCTTCCTTGCTTCATGGATTCATTTTCTGGTTCCCTTACCCTGCTGGATTTCTTGCTTTGAAGCCATTGAGCTAACAGTGTTTTGTTGGACTACTCACAGCCAGGGGTTGCTCTGTGTGTGTGTGAGAGAGAGAATGCTTTGCTCTGGGACTTGCATAATGTGGGAGCGTTTGGAACAATGTTGGAGCATTAACGGAGACGCTGCCTGTGTGGCCTTTGTGCCTTGTTCTGGGTCATCACAGAGATCTTTAATTTCATGCTCTTTCGTGACCCCCAACTGTAAATACCGTTTCCCTGAAAATATGACCTACCCCGAAAGTAAGTCCTAGCTTGATTTTTACACATGCCCCCAAAATAAGCCCTAATTAAGATCCCACCCACTCCAGAGTGCATGGGTAAAAATTAAGCTAGGGTGGGGATGAGGGAGTGGAGCTGCCCTACTATTTACCTTTGGACAGTTGTAGCCAGGCCTCGCACACCCCGACACCTGCCTCACTGGCCCATTTTGTCTGGAGCCAGCAAGGCTGGTAAGGCTTTCCTGAAGGCCTCTGTAGCTGATAACAAAGCTCCGGATGGATCTGGAGCTCTATTATCGACTGCAGAGGCCTTCAAGAACGCCTTGCCGGCCACAGAAGAAGAAGTTCCTGAAGGCCTCTGACAGTGAAAAGGGGATCGGGGGCCACATGTGCAAGTGAAGTTAGTCAGTAGATGACATCCCCCGAAAATAAGACCTGGTGCCTTTTTTGGTGGCCGCAAAAAATATAAGGCAGGATCTTATTTTCGGGGAAACAAACATGGAAGGATTGTGGGAAATGAGCCTTCTTCCCTTCCAGAAATCCTCTCAAAAATGGTTCGCTGCAAGTCAAACTGGGAAGTTTTCTTCTTCCTGTAAGTCAGCAAACCTGCTTACTGCTGACTGTCGCAAACTAATGATGCTCAGCTGCCTTGCTTCCCCCTCAGGTCATGTCTCAAAAGCCTCAGCAGAGTGGGAAACCGGTCTTAATTCTATAGCGATGCTAAGTATAGGACCAAAAACAGACTTGCCCATTTCGAAAGCATAGCTGCACATCCCAAAGAGGTAGTTTTCCTTTGTTAATTACTCATCTTCCAGTCAAGGTGTCTCTCCCGTTCGATTAATTGCAAAATAATCACCATTTTAATAAAAGAAGGTGATGCTTAAACCTAGCAAGAACACAGGTTCATTATTTAAATGAGCGCAGCACCATTTAAATGCTACATTAGGGAGATCTCATTACCAAACCGACTGAATGGAACTAGGCAGGTTGATTTTTTTTTAAAAAAAAATCTTTCCACCAGCCAGACGATAAGTTGCAAATTTGCACTCCATTAATTGTCGATTTTAGTGGATGGCAGCGCTATTTTGCCTTGACTTATTCAGAAATCTAAGCAAAATTAGTGTGTGTGTGTGTGGAGGGGTACCTGGGAATTGAAGAATTGTTGGCTAGCCTTGGAAAAAAATGTTTTTTAAAAATCCAGAAGGTATCCATGGCAAACCATAATGAATGCAGCAATCAGGAATTAAGTTCAACTTGCAACCACCTCCCTCTTTTCAGTTAAACGTCATTTAATACCAAAATCCTGTGGTCTCGTGTAAGAATGCTTGCAATAGGAAGGCTGACGTCCCAAAGGTGCTTTTTCTAGAGGCCATTGGACTTTCTTAGTTTTCTTTGAAGATGTTTTGCTTCTCCCCCAAGAAGCTTCTTCAGCTCTGGCTGGATGGTGGGGAATGGAAGGATTTATATTCCTTGCAGACAGCTGGTCATTTGCATTCTTTTAGAGAGTTGTTGAGGCCACTTGGAGGTTTGCCCACACCCATTTGCACTACTCAGGTGACTGAGGACACAGACAAATCTCTAAGTGTCCCCAGCAACTCTTTTTAAAAGAATGCAAATGACCAGATGTCTTCAAGGAATATAAATCCTTCCATCCCCCACCATCCAGTCAGAACTGAAGAAGCTTCTTGGATGAGAAGCGAAATGTCTTCAGAAAAGAAAAACGAAGAAAGTCCAGTTGCCTCTTGATAAAGCACCTTTGGGACAAGCGTGATTCTCAGTCATCATCTCCACAAACAGGCAGTCTCAAGGAAATCTCAGGACATTTAGGGCAGTGTTTCATGAATTTGCAGCTTCCCCTCACAAAAAAAGGAATACTATCGCCCACATTCTGCCTTGCTATTCTTATCTCTTACTGATACAGTTGACACTAATGGGGAAAGAGGTGATAAAGAAGGAAATCAGGATCTTATTTGAAATTTGGCAGCAGCTGAAATCCATGCAAATCCAAAGGTTTCCATAGGACAATCCTGCCACCTAGGGCCCAAATGCGTGAAGCAATCTAAATTCTTCCGATGCAGTTGGGTTTTGTTCTGTTTTTAAATCCAAAAATTGCAGAGACCATTTCGAATGCCAGGCCTGTTATAGGAAATCATGTCATGTTACCATTTTTTCCCAAAAATAAGACCCTGTCATTCATATATATATATATATATATATATATATATATATATATATTTGTTTTTGGAGATTTTCGCGGGTATTTGTATGTGGATCTTTGGTTCTTTGGGTTTTCTCCCGCGTAGAGTTGGAAATATCTAGGCGACGTTTCGATGAAGTCTCATTCATCATCTTCAGGCTTGTGTCTTCAGCCTTGTGCTTCTCAGAGTAATGTGAGCTTGCAGCTGCTTCTTCCTTTTAACTACTAGTGGGGGTGTGACTTGATTGGGTGGGGGCTTGGCTGTGTTCTGATTGGGTGGGGGTATATATATTTGCGGGGGAAGTCATCCACTGACTAACCTCACTTGCATGCATCACCCTCGGCCTCCTTTTCACTGTCAGAGGCCTTCAGGAATTTCTTCTGCAGCTGGTAAGGTTTTCCTGAAGGCCTCTGCAGTCAATAACAGAGCTCTGGATAGATCCGGAGCTTTGTAATCAGCTACAGAGGCCTTCAGGAAAACCTTGCCAGCCTTGCTGGCTGCAGAAGAAATGGACCAGTAAGGCAGATGTCGGGGTGTGTGAGGCCTGGCTAGAACTGTCCAAAGGTAAGTAGTAGGGCAGCTTCACCCCCCCCACCCACCATTCCCCACTCTAGCTTAATTTTTACCCATGAACTTTGGAGTGGGTGAGATCTTAATTAGGGCTTATTTTGGGGGTAGGTCTTATATTGGGCGCACGTGTAAAAAATCAAGCTAGGACTTACTTTCAGGGTAGGTCATATTTCCAGGAAAACAGGGCATTAATCTTTGCAACCAAACTGTACGACTATCAGTTGTATATTCCACATGAGCAAAGTCAGGCTGTACAACTGTCAGGGCATCTTGAAGTCAAGAGCTAGTTAAATGCTCACAAATGCCCAGTAGGGCACATATCAGAAAACATTTATGTGCATTGGAATTAGTCCAATGTGGTTGACCAGATTAGCATTCTACATTACCTCTGAAGTTCTGCTGTTCACATTTAATCTGTTTTACCCTTCTGTAAAAGCACGAATACATTCAATAGAACCTTATAATAAAGAATTATACCCTGAAGGATAAATTAGGTTGACATTTACAAATACAGGAAGTCCTCCCACTTACGGCCCACAATTGAGCCCAAAATTTCTGCCATTAAGTGAGATATTTGTTAAGGGAGTTTTGTCCCCATTTCATGACCTTACTTGCCTTCCATTGTTATGTGAATTACTGCCGTCGATAAGTTAGTAGCTCGGTTGTTAAGTGAATCTGGCTTCCCCACTGACTTTGCTTGACCGGTTGTCACAAAAGGAGATTGCACAACCTTGGGACACAGCAGCAGTCATAAGTATGAGCCAGTTGCCAAGTGTCTGGATTTTGATCATGTGATCATGGGAATGTAGCAAAGGTTGTGTGACAAGGAGTCATAAAGTCACTTTTTTCTGTCCTGTTGCAATTTTGAACAGTCACTAAACAAACTGTTGTAAGTCAAGGGCTACCTGTAATTATTATAAACTCTAAGGAAGACTACACTTTTTCTTCTACTAGCCGATAACCCGGCATTGCCCAGGTATTTATTCATTCTAATCCTATATTAGACAGGAAAAGCCTCGATTTCGGTGACCCGGAATTTTCCCCATTACCAGAGAGAGCCCCCTTGTGAAGTACTGTGAAGCCATTACCATTGCCATTACCATGGCAACTCCACAGTGCTGTACAGTAGAAGCCATTTTAAGGCATAACAGGCTGTATCTTAACAGACCACAAAAATACCCCTCCCCCCGGAGAGGTGTTAGGGTTGTCTTACCTCCACAGTATTTGTTTCCAGAGAGTAAGTAATCTGTGTACCAAATTTATTGAAATTGCTCGAGGCGTTCCACAGTTATGATGGAACATAGAGACACACAACCGTTTTTATATAAAGGAACGTTTTGATTTCTGTATTTTGTAGCGTAGAGTGGCACCTGAAAGGACATTAGCTATCTCTAAAATAAGACTGAAGATTTGAGTGAATGTGCTTCAGATGAAGCCATCTGCGAAAATTATTTTTATTCAAACTCAGTAAAAGACAGCCTGAATCTCCCATTTGGCAATGAAATGTCCTTTTTCTTTAACTAACATGTGTTCAGTCTTTCCTGACGATATGAAAGGGCGAGAGGCATCTTTAAATAATGTTGTACATATACATTTTTGTAGAATTCAGAGAAGGCGTTTGAAAAATGCAAAATTCACATTGTCAAACAATTTAAAAGAAAGCTTTTTTAAAAAAAAAACACACACCCTGTGAATTATTTGTACAGTATATGACCCCAGAGAAATTGTTTAAAGGAAGTTTTAATCATTGTGGGAAGTGTGAAAAACATGAAGGGATTGTTTATCATGCAGGGTGGACTTGTGAAAAAGCCGGATTAAAAATGCATGAGGTGATGCAGATATTTTCAAGTTATCATACAGATGAAACTGGAATGTTTCTTATTAGGATTTAATGGACACTCACTTAGACAAGGGTTCATGGAAGGTTGGCTTTATATATGACAGGCCAATAACCTGGCGTTGCCCAGGTATTTATATCTCCTAATCCTGTATTAGACAGGAAAAACCCTGATTTCGGCAACCCGGAACAAATGTAATTTCTAATGTTGGATTTTCCCCCTTACTAGAGAGAGCCCCCTTGTGGAGTACTGTGAAGCCGTTACCATGGCAACTCCACACCACTGTGGAGTAGAAGCCATTTTAAGGCAGTACGGTAGAAGCCATTTGAAGGCACAACAGGATGTATCTTAACGGCGAGGGGCGTTAGGAGTGTCTTACCCCCACAGTATTTATTTCCAGAGAGTAAATAATCTGTGTACCAAATTTGGTTGAAATTGCTCAAGGTGTTCTAGAGTTATGGAAAACACACACACACACGCCCAGAGCCATTTTTAGATAGATTTCTGCAGTGAGGCTATTATATATACAAAAATGGAAGACTATAGGAACATCAATAATGAAGAAAAATGTTTATAAAGATGGCTGATTTGTCAAATGGTTAAACTGACTTGCTGATTTAAGGAGAGGATTTCAACTTTTTTTTTTTTTAAGAAGCCTGAAAACTGTTTATAGACTTTTTGTTGAAAATGGCTAATAATTAACTGCTATTTCGGGGTTTATTGTTTGTGGGGGGGAAGAGAACTATGATATGCAATGTGGAAGGGTAGAATGCAGTGTTTGTAGCTGCTGGAAAGAATGAAAGTCATTTCTTTTTTGTTTCTTTTACCATTTTATAATATTTTGTTTCTTCGAACGGTTCTATAGTCCTTTAAATATTTGTAAATCTTCTTTTAATAAAAATTATTCATAAGATAATGTGATGGGAGGCAGATGCTTGCTTTACATGTGCCAAGGGAAGTTAGGACATATGCTATGGAGAGAGGGGGTGAATTATATTAGTATAGGCAAAGCTGCTGCATCCTTACATTTTTTTTTAAAAAAAGATACAACAACATTCTACTTGATGTGATCACCTGCTAGTGAAAGAAAGGCTATGCTGATGATTTTAACAGCTGAAATCCACACATATGGAATGGAATAGAATAGAATAGGAATGGAATGGGATTTAGAAGAGAAGAATAGAATGGAATGGAATGGAATGGAATGGAATGGAATGGAATAGGAGTAGGAATAGGAATAGGAATAGAATGGGAATGGAAATGGAAATAGAATAGGAATAGGAATGGAATAGAAATAGAACAGGAATAGGAATGAAATTGAATGAAATAGAATAGTAATAAACAGAAATGATAGAAATGAATTGAATTGGGAATGGGAATGGAATAGAATAGAATAGGAATAGGAATGGAATTTAGAAGAATAGAATAGAATAGGAATGGAATTTAGAAGAATAGAATAGAATGGGAATGGGAATGGGAATGGGAATGGGAATAGGAATGGAATGGAATAGGAATAGGAATAGAAATAGAAATAGAATGGAATGGGAATGGAAATGGAAATGGAAATAGAATAGAATAGGAATAGGAATGAAATTGAATGAAATAGAATAGTAATAAATAGAAATGATAGAAATGAATTGGGAATGGGAATGGAATAGAATAGAATAGGAATAGGAATGGAATGGAATGGAATAGAATGGAATAGAATAGGAATAGGAATGAAATGGAATGAAATAGAAAAGAATAGAAATAGAAATTATAGAATAGAATGGGAATGGAATGGAATGGAATAGAATAGGAATAAGAATTGGAATAGGAGTAGGAGTAGGAATGGAATTTAGAAGAATAGAATAGAATGGGAATGGGAATGGGAATAGGAAGGGAATGGAAGGGAATAGGAATAGAAATAAAAATAGAATGGAATGGAATAGGAATGGAATGGAAATGGAAATGGAAATAGAATAGAATAGGAATAGGAATGAAATAGAATAGAAATAAATAGAAATGATAGAAATGAATAGAATAGAAATAAAATAGAATAAGATAGAGTAGGAATAGAATAGAATAGAATAGAATAGAATAGAATAGAATAGAATAGCATAGTTGGAACCCCTGCTCAGGCAGGAACTCTATACCATTTCAGACAAATGGTTGTCCAATCGCTTCTTAAAAACATCCAGTGTTGGGAGAATTCAGGAGGATCTAGGGCAGTGATGGCTAAACTTTTCGGCACCAAGTGCTCAAAGTGTGTGTGTGTGTGTGTGTGTGCACGTGCAAACCCCCAAAATGCAGGCACGTGCACCCCACCCTTCACACATGCACAGCAGACACCTGAAGACCAGCTGGCTGGCAGGAGATGCGTGCACCTGTGCAGCGGAGCTGAGCTGACGGCTCACGTGCTCGCAGAGAGGGCTCTGCATGTCACCTCTGGCAACCATGCCATATATCACAGGTCTAGGGCAACTTACCACGGCCAACTCGCTGCAGCCAACTCAGCACAAGACAATTCCCCCTGGCCAACTCACTGTGAGACAACTCGCCATGGAACAAGAGGTACGCTGGTTTCGAAGAAACAGTGGAATAGAATGATTAAACGAAGGACGTAAAAGGAGGGACAACATGAAATGAGAATGACAAAATTATTATTATTTTTTAGTTATTTTAAATAAATTGTTGAATTGTCCCATGGCATGTAGTTCCGGAGGCGAGTCGGCTGTGGTGAATTGTCCCAATCCATCTAGAGCAGGGGTGTCCAAGTCAAGGCCCGGGGGCTGGATTCAGCCTGCAGGGTGTTTAGATCTGGCCCATGGAGCCGGCCTGGAAACAGCAAGAGACCGGCCCGCAGTGCCTCTGCTGGTGAAAACAGAACTCGAGCTGGCTCCGTTTTTGCTGGCAGAGGGCTGCAGGAGGCCGTCCAGTCTGAAAACAGGGCCCGGTGGTGAGTCTGGATGCGGCACAAGGGCTATCAAAACAAACTAAAAACAAAAGAAAAGGCATTTGAGCCTGCAAGAAGGGACAGGAAAAGAGAAAGGGAAAGAAAAAGAAGTAAAGATGGGAAGAGAGCAAGGAAGGATAAATAAGGAAAGAGGGGAAGGAAGAAGAAAGGAGAATGAAGAGTGGAAGGAAGGAAGGAAGGAAGGAAGGAAGGAAGGAAGGAAGGAAGGAAGGAAGGAAGGAAGGAAGGAGAATGAAGAGTGAAAGAAAAGAAGAAAAGGAAGGAAGGAAGGAAAAATAAAGGAGAATGAAGAGGGAAGAGGGAAGGAGAAAGAAGAGAAGAAAGGAAGACTATAATGAGAATGGTCTCAGGGAAGTCCTGCATTAACACGTGGTGACCACAGGTACCCCCAACACGAGTCCCATGTCACGCCCACCATGGCCACACCTACCATGCCCATGCCCACCAGCCACACACAATGCTCACGCCCGCCCGAGATCAAACACAACTCTGATGTGGCCCTCGATGAAATCAAGTTTGACACCCCTGGTCTAGAGGATACCAGGTAAGTAAGTTAAGAGTAAGAACTGAGTAAGAGTAAGAACGTATTGACTGAGGAGACAGGAGAGAAAAATCTACTGGACAAATGTAGTCTTGTAGATCTTTTAGTTTACCTTTTAATGCCCCTCTACCAGAGGTGGGTATTCAACAGGTTCTGACCACTTCTGGAGAACCAGTAGCGAACATTTTGAGTAGTTCCGAGGACTGGCAAATACTACCTCTGACTGGCCCCGCCCCATCTCTTCTCTGCCTCCCGAGTCCCAGCTGATTGGCTGGGTCTTCTTTGGTTGCCCTGCACAGGAGAACAGAGCTGGAAAGCAGGTTAGTGGGGTGGGAAGGAAATGCGGATTTTGCAATATCCTTCCCCTGCCACGCCCACCAAGCCATGCCCACAGAACTGGTAGTAAAAAAATTTGAATCCCACCACTGCCCTTCTTCACTGGGAGAAGACACATCCAACTATAGTATTTTTGCTTGTACACATGCACACATAATTGTCATGTCATCCATTTCCATCTGCACCACAGCGATCTGCGCAAATGTAACAAAGATGAGACAACTGGGGAAAACAACAAGCAAGCAAACCCCAATCTGAAGTTTTAAACATTTGCAACTCCTCAAACCTGGATAGGACCTGCCTTACCACAATGACTAGAACAAGGCAATCTCCCAACATCTGGATCAATCTTTCAAAGAGCTCGGCCATCAGCCAGATACAAAGAGATCCTTGAAGTTACAACCACAATAGAGGGCAAAATTTTCCGTTAAGCGAGACACCTAAAACAGCTCAAACCACTCAAATCCATCATACATACAGCTCATGATACGGTGCTTCCTGAGGAAATGAGTGGTGGGCCTATAGCTGTATATGGGTAGTCCTTGACTTACAATGGTTCATTTAGTGTTCGTTCGAAGTTACAATGGCACTGAAAAAAGGGACTTCTAATTGTTTTTCACACACAGGACCATTGCAGGATCCCCGTGGTCAGGTGATCAAAATTCAGAGGTTTGGCAACTGACTCGTATTTATGATGGTTGCATTGTTCCCGGGGTCACGTCATTCTCTTTTGCGACCTTCTGACAAGCAAAATCCACGGGGAAGCCAGAGTCACTTAGTTACTGTGTTACAAGCTCAACAACTGCAGTGATTCCCTTAACAACGGTGGTAAGAAAGGTCATAGACTGAGGTAAAATTCAATGGTCGTAGAGTGAGGTAAAATTCAAATGTTTTGTTCAGCGGTGGAAACGTTGGGCTCGGTTGTGGTCGCACAGATAACTGTCCTACCTGAAGTCCGCAAGTCCATGCTGGCTGAGGAATTACCCATGCTGGGAATTTTGGGAGTTGAAGTCCACAAGTCTTAAAAGTTGCCAGGTTTGGAGACTTTTGCCTTAAAGCAGGAAGTCTTCAAACTTGACAGCTTTAAGACTTGTGGACTTCAACTCCCAGAATCCCTCCTCCAGTCATGTTAGCTCAGGAATTCTGGGAGTTGGAAGTCCACAAGTCTTAAACCTTGCCAAGTTTGAAGATCCTTGCGCTATGCAGTAGTTGTTTTTTTCCAGGAAAACTTTAGCCACTAAGGGGTTAATTCAAAACATGAGGATAAAAGCTTGAACACAAAGGCAGTGCTTGACCAACATTGAGCTCAAAATTTCTGTTGCTAAGCAAGGCAGTTATTAAGTGATGTTGCCCCCATTTGATGGCTCTTTTGTCACAGTTGTTAAAAGCGAATCATGGGGCTCATTAAGGACATCTAGCTTCCTCCCTTGACTTTGCTTCTCGGAAGACAGCTGGGAAGGTTGCCAACAGTGATGTTCTGACCCACGCCCTTTTCCAACCAATCAAACACAATCCAAAACCTTGTTTTACAGAAACCTTGTAATGCTTTTACAAAATAATTAGCTGTGATAAGCACAAGCCTTGCCAAACTTTGTGAAACTTGCCAAAAGATAACAGACAAGAAATAATTTGCAAAATAAGAATCTTTAAATACAAACAGGGTACTGGAATGTCCACAAGGCTGGAGTTTCAAAATGTCTTTGCCTTCTGCAAAGAATGTTCATTTCACAGCTACCTTTTATCTTCTTGAGGGGCCATTAACTTGCAGCCTTACTCCCGAGTCACCCGTATTGTTGTAGCTGCTTTTTCCTCTGAGCAATCCTGCACATATGCACGCTTGGCACAGGCTCCTCGGGAACCTCCTCATCACTGCTGCCAGCCCTCACAATCTCTGAAGGCAGCAGTCCACTCCCTAATGGTCCTGGTCCCTCATCTGAGTCCTCACTCTCCTCAGCCATCCGCACCTGCTGCCAGCTAACCATAACAGATGATCCCATGACTCGTGGACAATGCAACTGTCATATATAATACATGCCAGTTGCCAAGTGCCCATTTTTTTTTACTGTGACCATGGGAATGATGCAACGGTCATTAAGTGTGAAAAATGGTCATTCTGTCACTTTTTTTTCAGTGCCGCTGTAACTTTGAGTGGTTGTTAAACAAAACACTTGCAAGTTAGGGACCACCTACATGGGAGTGGGCTTCCAAAATCCCAGCAAACTGGCTTGCTGCCCGATTGCTGGGTGGGCGTGGCCATGGTGGGCGTGGCCTACAGGAACTTCCGGGAGGGCCGTTTTTCTCCTTCCCCAGGGTCTGGAGCAGTGGTGGGATTCAAAATTGTTACTACCGGTTCTGTGGGCATGACTTGGTGGGTGTGGCTAGGTGGGAGTGGCCTTTTTTTTTTGCAGCCACCCCCCCATCTGGTTTTTTGGGCCTTCTGGGCTTCAGAGGAGCCTCTAAGGGGGCTTTTTTGTTCCCAGAAGGCTCCCCTAGGGCTCAGGAAGAAAATAACCGGAGCCTAGAGGGGCCCACAGTACCCTCTAGCTCTGTTTTGGGACCTTCCTGGCCGCAGAAGAGCCTCTGGGGGGCGTTTTTGCTCCCAGAAGGCTAGGGGTGGGATCTGACAGAGTTAACTACCAGTTCGGTCATTTACAAGGTTCGGTGATTTACGATGTGCTTCCCTGCACGCTGCCAGTGCACGCCTGTAAATTGTCATAAGCATACTGCATGCAGAGAAGCAGCCTTTTAAAAAGCCCTCTTTTCCTGCTTTTTTAACTGCAGCTGTGCCTCGCACTGCAGCTGAAGTTGAAAAAAAGCAGGAAATAAAGGTCACGTAAGAGCCCGGGTGACTGGGTGGGCAAAAATATCAGCAGACATAGAACTGATTCTATGTCTGCTGCTCTTCAGAGCTACCAGTTCTACAGAGGTGGACAGAACTGGTAGAAACCCACCCCTGCAGAAGGCTCCCCTAGGGCTCAGGAAGAAAAAAAACAGAGCATGGGAGGGGCACACAGCACCCCTCCACAATCTGTTTTGGGACTTTCCTGGCCACAGAAGAGCCTCTGGGGGTGCATTTTTGCTCCCAGAAGGCTCCTCTGGGGGCTCAGGAAGGCAAAAAATGGAGGTGGGAGCTGAGCCCCTACTTCCATTATTTGCCTTCCTGGGCCTCAGCAAGGGGAATCTCAGCACAGCTGATCTTATGATTGGGGAAAAAAAGAAATACCAACAACCGGGCAATTGGGTCGGGGTTGTGGCCAACTAGAACTTAGTACCAGTTCGCCCAATCCAGTGTGAACCGACTAAATACAACCACTGGCCCGGAGGCTTTCCTCAGGCCTCTGGCAGGGCGAAAACGGCCTCCCCCAGTGTCCAGACGCCCTCTGGAAGCCAAAAACTGGGCCATTTCCAGACCTCCGGAAGGCCCATTTTTCGCCCTCCCAGAACCTCCATACAGACTCTGCACTTACCTGCACTCAAAATGGGCCGCGTGGAGACTCCAGGGAGGGGCGGGGTGGGTGGGGCCAGCCGGTCAGTTCAACTACCGATTCGGTGAACTGGATGTAAATTTAACATCCAGTTCGCCCAAACCGGCCCGAACCGGTCGATCCTACCCCTGCACCTACAGAGCTAATTCACTTGAGCTTCAACTTCTACAATGACACCATACTGAGGTACCACATGCTTGTTTGACATTCTCCGAACATTTCCTTCTGGCATTTTGACAATCTGTGCATTAAAACTAGCAGCGTAAAGTCATGCAAAATACCAAACGCAGAGAGAAGGGCCAGAACTCACAATGACTGTCTTAAAATTGCTACATTTCTGCTCATCCTCAATACCTTAACGAGTCCTAATTACAATGCTGGTGGTAAAAAAAAAAACCAATTGCTACCAACCTGCCTTCCATTGAGGACCTGTATACAGCACGAGTCAAAAAGAGGGCTGTGAAAATATCTACAGACCCCTCACATCCCGGACATAAACTGTTTCAACTCCTTCCCTCAAAATGACACTATAGAGCACTGCACACCAGAACAACTAGACACAAGGACAGTTTTTTCCTTGAACTCTGCTAAACAAATAATTCCCTCAACACTGTCAAACTATTTACTAAGACTGTATTTACTATTATTCTTCTCATCCTTCCTATTACCTATCTCTTTCAACTTATAACTGTGTTGCTTGTATTTTTACAATTTATATTGTTTTATTTATTCCCTAGTATGATTTGATAGCTTATTTAGTAACTATGACTATCACTAAATGTATCTTATGATTCTTGATTAATGTATTTTATATTTTCTTTATGTACACTGAGAGCTTATGCACCAGACAAATTCCTTGTGTGTCCAATCACACTTGGCCAATAAAGAATTCTATTCTGTTCTGTTCTACTCTTTTCATTCCATTCTCTATTCTATTCTATTCTAAATTCTATTCTTCATCCCTTTCCATTCTATTCTCTATTCTATTCTGTGCTTCATTCCATTCCATTCCCAGTTTTATTCTACTTTTGCGTATCCTTACATTTTAACCATGTGGAATCAAGGTTAGCACATTTGACGGGCAGAATCATTTTGAAGGCCAAATCATGGTTTAGCTTTAGCACAGTGGTCCCCAACTTGGAGCACGGCTGGAGGGGTTGGGTAGGAGGAAAGGGACTAGGCCACATGTGGGGTGTGGGTGGCACCCACATGTGTGCCTGCAGCCCTTGCACAAGTGATGGGCCGGCGCACACACATGCACTCCAGCCAGCCACTTCATGCAGTCAATTCCAAATAGGCCGCGTCCCGGTAGTGAGCTGTTGTCCAAGGATTGGTGCCCCCTGCTTTAGCAGCATCTGAATAAGTTCTGGTCTTCTGCTTGACCTTCGAATGACAACCGTGGAGTCCAGGTTCAAGCAGCGTTTTCTCAGTGGAGGAAAAACCACAAAATCTTTATGTTTCGGTTTGAAATATAGTAATTGAATCAAAAGGGCAAAAAGAGGGGCAGCAGGAAAGTACATAGGAGGTTTACAACTATTGAAGCTCCTATTATAAACTCCTATTATATATCCCAATACTCTCCTATTGAATACCCGAAGATTACTCTGCCAAATTTCAGTAGTAAAATAACCACTCTTTGGAGGGGGGGGGGTTCCCCTCCTTTTGGATTTTCAAATGCATTTTTTTCATTTTGTTTCAATTCTGCATGCAAATACGAGGCTAAAATCCTGAGTCCTACCCTTTGCTCCCCAAGCTGAAAAATAGATCCAAAGAAGGTGATCGTCATCCTCTTATAAAGACCCCCTAATCCCTTGTGGGGTGGAGTCTGGGAAACTGAATGGAGCTGAGTATTTACTGGCCGGATGCCCTTCCTGTCACCAATGCCAGCAGATACATTTTTCCAGCAGATACATTTTCATTGAGCCCAGAGAGAGAAATGTTTGTCTCTACCAAGGATTGAACTCTTGCCTCCTGATTGTGAGGCGAGAGCTCCCCCTCTAGGCCACCGCACCCACTCATCCAAAGAATGTGATGCAGGACTAAAATTAATCCTGGACTTACAACCACAGTTGAGAGCAGAATTCCAGTCACTAAGCAAGGTGGTTGTTAAATGAGTCGTGCCCAATTTTGCCTTCACTGTTGTAAAGTGAATCACTGCGGTTAAGCAAATCACTGTGTTTGTTAAGCAAAGCTGGCTTCTCCCATTGCTACTGCTTGCTGGAAGACAGCTGGGAAGTTCGCAAAATGGCGACCACGTGACCCCAGGATGCTGCCAAAAATAAAACAAAACCCGAATACAGGCTGATTGCCGAGTGCCCAAATTTTGCACACACGATTTTGGGGGTGCTATGATGGTCGTAAGTGCGCAGAACAGCCGTAAGTCAATTTTTCAGTGACATTCTAACTTTGAGTGGTCACTAAACCAATTATTGTTAAGTCCAGGATAACCTGTATTTAAGGAGGTAGAGAAACCTTTGGATAGCTTTGCTGTCTAGGGGCCCGTTACTCTTATTTGTATCCTTCAAATCTTTAAAAAGGGAAAGGGATTAGGGCCTTGATGGCAAACCTGTGGCACGCGTGCCGCAGAGTCACTTATGCCAGCACAAGAAAGGTCACCTGAAAGAGCCCACTGCGCATGTCCGCATGCCCCCGCCCAGCCGATTGTCAGTATCTGCCAGACATGTGCGAGGGGAGATGCACAGTGGCATGTGGCGTGGGGGTGGGGGTTTACGTGCGCATGCACAGGGGACTGGGGAGTCGTGCGTGCATTGCATTATGGGTGCAGGCATGCGAGCGCGCATATGCCCACACTTTTGGCACGCGACGTGGAAAGGTTAGCTATCACTGGGTATGGGTTTTTGGCCCTATTCCTTCTACAGATGTCACTTTCCCCCCTTTTTCCTGATGGCCTGTCGCAATTGGCACGCTGGCAGTTGCGTTCCTAACCCCGCAAAAGTAGCCCAACGCTGGTGTACACACCATACAATCAGTGATGGCCAACCTTTTTGTTGTGGTGTGCTGAAAGCGTGGGTACCAGAACCCACAATGCAATGAATCCCGTCCCCCCTGCACATGCACGCGCAAATGCCCTTTTACCTGCCCTGCGCATGTGCGCGCCTCGCGGCGGATTTTCAGCCCATTTGAGGCCTTTTTTGGCCTCCTGGGGGATCGAGGGCTTCTCTGCAGCTTTTGGAGAGCGCAAAACAGGCCCGTTTTGGCACTTCCGGTTTCGGCACTTCCAGTATTTCCTGATGGCCTGTTTTTCGGCCTCCAAAGACTGCAGAGGTTTCCCTCGAGCCCCCGGGAGGACGAAAAAGGCCTCAAACAGGCCGAATATCAGCTGGGAGGCATGCGCAGTACAGTTAAGTTTGGCTGGGGCTCGTATGCCTGCACAAATGGCATACGTGCCATAGGTTTGCCATCACAGATATCAATCATGGGTATCCAACCTTGTTAACTTGAAGACTTGTGGACTTCCAATTCCCAGAATTGACTGGGGAATTCTTGGGAGTTGAAGTCCACAAGTCTTCAAGCGGCCACCGTCAGACACCCTGATTTTACATGCTATCAGTAGAACATTTTAAATGTTTGGGATTATTTATAACATAATACTTCTGATTAATAATGCCTAGGAACACTGGGCTCTTTTCTCTTGGAATTGCTACAGCATTCTGCATCATTTCTGCTGTTAAAAAAAATAAAAATAAAATCTGAATATTCCCCAAAAGAAAAATAAAGAGAATACACAGCAAGTACCGGTGATATACTGTGCGTACCATTACATATAACAACAAAAACCCACAACATTTAACTTGGAAAAGGGAATGTCTATGATCCGAACAAGTCATTGCACAATAGGATTTTTCAATTTATTATCTTTGCCACAGTACAAATATTCACAAATCGATCGTTCTTTCACTGTCAAAGTTTGTAAACAAGTGCCCACATTTCTCCCTAACCCAGGTTTACGTTTGTGAATACCTTAGAAAGCCCGTCATGGTTAAAAGGACTGACATTTTCCCGCTTGGGTGTGAAATCAGAAGCCCCTCCTCTTGACACATATTTCTACCCAGACAGTGAAGGCTCTGGATTAGCATGATCTTTTTACAACAGGACCCAATCCGTTAGGTTAATAAATGCATTTAAAATGAGGCTCCAGTCCCAGAAGTTAAACGGTTAGAAATGCTAGCTTCTACATGGAAAGAAACCTAAAAAAAAAAAAAAAAACCAACAGTGAACCAACCCAATCTCTTCCTTTATTTTTACAAGTTTAAAACGGTTTCACTTGCAAAGATACTTTCCAGTCAGGAGAACAGTAGTGCAATTTAAGTAGTTGTACTTCATTCAAAAAGTTATGTTATGTCCAGTACACAATACCATAGCTTCTATGGAAAGATTAAGAAGATGCTCAGGTAAACAGGAAGAAAAAAAATGGCAAGCCCATGTAGGCTTACAAGTCCATTTAAAGCTTGTGTTAAAGTGTTGCTGAATTTTTTTTTTTAATTTTAAAAAATGTTTTATATATAAACTAAAAAAAAAAAAAAGCAGAAATAAATAGACAAATGACCGTAGTAAACTGTCTTGAAATTGGAAAAATTTCTCATTGACAGCTGATGCAAGTGGACTTTAAAACAGAAAAGAGAGTTTGACCTAAAGAAGAGAGATTTTCTCACTGTGGCCTAAAAAAGTCTGACAACTACATTCTTAATTTAAATAATAACAATAATAATGACCGCAAAGTCAAAGAATGCCATGTGGTTGAAAAGGGGTGTGTTGTGTGTGTGTCTCCTCCGAGCAGCCTTACTTGGATTTCTTCTTGAAAAGGCTCTTGATTTTGGACGGTTTTTTGTTTCGCTCTCCGTTATGACAAAGGTCTTGTGAAATGCTACTGATCCGGGAGGCGGGAGAAGGTTCGTGCCGGGCTCGGCTTTCGCTGCTGGTGGAGGAACATGAGGTGTGCCGAGGCTTGGGGACTGGAACGCCACTGCTGGAGAGCTGATTCATGCTGCAGGACTTCTCCAGGATGCCGTTGTACACTTTGCTGGCGGGACTGAAGATCATACTCTTCGTTTCTGTCAGTCCCGCACAGTCCGGGGAACCCCGGGAGATATCGGCGGTGAGGGAGGAAGAGTCTCCGGTGGAGGATTGTTCCAAGGACACATCCTCCTGGGATGTCTTTTGAGGGGAGAGGGGCTGATATATTTCAAGGCTTGAAGGGGGAGACTGCTTCCTTCCAACGGAAGAGTTGAAGGAGTCGCTCTCGGAAACGGTATCCTGAACTTCCCTACAACACAGAGGAGATCAAAGGATCAAGTTAATCTGTACAGTAGGCACTCAAGACCAGTCGATGGGCAACAACATAAGGTTTATACCCTCTTTCCCCAAAAATACAACCTACCTTGAAAGTTAAGCCCTAGCTTGATTTTTACATGTGAGCCCAATATAAGCCCTACCCCCAAAATAAGCCCTAATTAAGCTCCCACCCACTCCAGAGTGCATGGATAAAAAAATAAGCAAGGGTGAGGATGCAGGGTGGAGCTGCCCTACTACTTACCTTTGGACAGTTGTAACCAGGCCTTGCACACCCTGACACTTGCCTTGCCGGCCCAATTCTTCTGCATCCGGCAAAGCTGGTAAGGCTTTCCTGAAGGCCTCTGGAGCTGATAACAAAGCTCTGGATCGATCCGGAGTTCTGTTATCGGTTGCAGGAAAGCCTTGCCGGCTGCAGAAGAAGAACTTCCTGAAGGCCTCTGACAGCGAAAAGGAGGCCGGGGCTGCCACCGCAAATGAGGTTAGTCAGTGGATGACGTCCCCCCAAAATAAGACCTGGTGCCTTTTTTGATGGCAAAAAAATATACAAGACAGGGTTTTAATTTCAGGGCAGTCCTCGACTTACAGCAGTGACCGTTCAAAAATACAATGACAGTTTTTCACACTTATGACCATTGCAGCATCCCCATGGTCACGTGATCAACGCGCTTGGTAACTGACTCATATTTATGAGGGCCCTAGTGTCTCAGAGTCATGTGATTCCCTTTTGTAACCTTCTGACATGCAAAGTCAATGGGGAAGCCAGATTTATTTAACAACCATGTTACTAACTTAACAATGGCAGTGGTTCACTTAACAACTACGACAAAGTGGTAGAATGGGGCAAAATTCACTTTACAACAAAATGTACTTAACAACATAAATATTGGGTTTAATTCTGGTCGTAAGTCAAGGACTATCTGTATCTGTCAAGGCTCCACAGAGTCGAAGAGTAAATACATTCTAATGTACATAGAGATTCTCAATCATCCAGACCATGCTTGTCTCAAAAGTGCTTTTCAAAAGGCAAATGGACTTTTGTTTTGTTTGTTTTTTCTCCTTGAAAATGTTTCGCTTCCCATCCAAGAATTTCAGAATTTCTTGGATGAGAAACGAAATATTTTCAAGAGGAGAGAGGGAGGAAATACAAGAATGTCCAGTTGCCTTTTGAAAAGCATCTTTGGGATATTCTAACGTATTTGCAGCAAAAGACAAAGCAAAATGAAATGAAATAAAATAAAAATCCCTCTTCTGACTTGTTATCTTCAAATGTTTCCTTCCTGCCCATCTTTCTTAGCAAGCATCCTTAAATTGAGATATAATTATCTTTTCTGGTTTACGTAAGACGTAATGCTTCTATGGTTTGACTTCCGAAGATACCTGCGTACATCACAAAAGAGCAGGTATTCATGTCTGCAATGTTCAATTAAGTTAAATGTTATACAGGAATTGCACCTCAGTTGTGAATAATAAATAATTTGATTCAATGCTATCATTGTGCATGTGTGTGTATCTGTCTGTCTGTCTGCCTGTCTATCTATCTATCTACACACACACACATTTATGTAATCCTGTTAATTAAGAATGTTTAGAAATAAAAACTGTTCTAACACTCCTCCAAAACTATATTCACAAAGCTCCAAAATTATAGCAATTTCTATGTAAAGAAGTCAGAAAAAAAATCTTTTGACATAGTTTTAATCAAGTTTGCAATCCCAAATGTATCATCAACTTACAGATTGCTGCCCTTTTCGACACTTTGCAACCGACTCATAAATGTCATATAAAATGTGTATAATTTAAAAGCATATATTATGCTCGTTATGGAAGGAAATAATATGTGCGAAAATCTTCCATCCCTTTGCCGTATCTCGTTTTAAGGCTTCCAACCAGAGAGAAGGTAACTTGCAGGGAAGAGTGGCAGACTTCAACAAAATCCATCAGCCCCAGCTGCCCCAGATGAGGGCATACAATTATAGCAGTGGTATTTCTAACGATATGGGAGGTCAGCTTTTGCCTACTGAAAATATTAAGAGGGAAACTCAAGTCTTGAATTATGCAGAAGCTCCATTGCATTGGCTTCATAGCCAGTGACAGTTTCACTTCCATCGCAACAGCCTAAACATGGCAATTCTTTTGTGATATGTAGTAGAGAAACCAGCAAGCATATCTCTAAAAGAGAGCCTCAGTGGCGCAGTGGTTAGAGTGCTGTACTGCAGGCTACTTCTGCTGACTGCCATCTGTGTGCAATTTGGCAGATCAAAATCTCACCCGGCTCAAGGTCGACTCAACCTTCCATCCTTCCAAGGTGGGTAGATGAGGACCTGAATTGTTGGGGGCCTTATGCTGACTCTGCAAACTGCTTAGAGAGGGTTGTAGAGCACTATAAAGCGGTATATAAGTCTAAGTGCTATTGCTATTGCTAAAAGTCTGGCTATCTGTAGTCAGTAATCCTTGGGTTTGATATGAAAAGCCCTATAGACAATTAGAGCTATATTTCAAAGGCTCCGCTAGGTGGCAGTATTAGCCAGTCATGTCTAATCTAGAAAGCTAAACAGATTAGTATCTGAATGGAAGTCTATGTTGGAATCCCAGGAAACAGACTAGGAAAAAAGTTTTAAAAAAAAAAAACTTCCAAAGAAGGCAATAATGAGTTATTTCTCTATTATTCCAAGAAAGATTCATGGATGTACCCACATTAACTCAAGGGGCCTCCAATTCCACAGAGTCTCTTCAAAATGATATAGCAGCAAATAAATAAATAGGTAAGTAGGTAGATGATAGATAGATAGATAGATAGATAGATAGATAGATAGATAGATAGATAGATAGATAGATAGATAGATAGATAGATATAGATAAACATTTAACACAGCACAGTAACTTAAGCAAAATGGTCGGTTGAGATTGGCATATGTGGAACTGATTGGCGTAGCTTGTAGGGTGTCACCAAAATATAATTTTATCATGTTTTATTTATCTTCATATTAAATTATTGTATTTTATTCCAATTTCATTTTAAACTGTATTTTATTCCAGTTTCATTTTAAATCATATTTTATTCCAGTTTCATTTTAAATTGTATTTCATCAGATTTTAGTAATAATTTATGTCTGGAACTCTGCACTTTGATATGGCCCAAAAGCCAATTATATATATATATGTATATATATATAATTATATGTGTGTATGTGTATATATATACACACACACACATACATACACACACACACACACACATGTGTGGGTGAGTGTATATCTGTCTGTCTATCTAATTTCTTTTTTGTGCTAATGTTCAAAGTGGAGAATGCCCATAACTCATCCTCCCTCATGGTCTGTCCAGGAATGTGCCAAGGTTCGTACCATTGCTTGTCAGCGGTGAAGTAAATCGCTTCCTCCTCCTCTTCGGTACGATAAGCAGCAGGGCAACTGGACACGGAAAGCAGGTCGGGGTCTGCAGAGGGCAAAGTCGCCTGCGTGTGCGCAGCGTTGGGTGTTTGCACTGTGTGTTGCAACTGAGGCGATGACGGCACCACATTTCGCCTGGAGCGATACATGCTGCTACTCCGTGCTAAGGTGCTGGTTTTCACAGCAGACCCTGAGAACAACAGAAAGAAACCCGATTCAGAAGCCCCATTCCTCAGCCCAGCATCCCCAACAAAACATTACTCTGCTCCACGAAGACAGAAAAAAACCTCTGGACAATCCTTTCTTTATAAAAAGGGGTGTTGTTGTTTTGCTTCCTAATCATCTTCTTTTAACAACCCCATAATCCCTTGCGGGGTGGAGTCTGGCCAACTGAAGGGAGCTAGTAGAGTGTTTACTGGCTGGATGCCCTTCCTGTCACCAATGCGGAGTTTTATTCAACAGATATATTCTCATTGTGCCCAGAGAAATATCTGCCTCTACCTAGGATTGAACTCATAACCTCCTGATTGTGAGATGAGAGCTCTGCTTCTAGGCCACCACACCACTCCCTTTTTCCCCCCATAAGTCCAGCTTCCCCACCTCCATGAAGACACAAAAAAGATTCTGAAAAATCCTTTCTTTAATAAAATGGGATGTTGTTGGTTTTTTTCTTCCTAATGCTCTTCTTTAAAATACGACAGCCGATGAGACAGACAAGGCAAGGATGAAACTGAGCTCTCTGCTTGATGGCATTTCACAGTAGCTTTGGTTACTGCCTAGTAAGAGGCGGCCACCTGACTCAAACATTTAACAGAAACCAACAGGTTCCCTTTCCATTAAAGCCCAAGAAAAGTCTTGGGTTTTCTGTTTATGTTAAGAATATTCTGCATTTATTCTGGATTTATTTTATCAGTGGTTGGAAAACAGAACAAGCTAAAATTGAGTAGATGAATATATAAAGAAATAAATCAAGAATGTTGTAAAGTTAATAGATATAAGACACAATGATTAATAAAGAAAATGTGATTACTGTCAACTCATAAAACATTCCTATGCCTGTTTTAGTAGTTGCCATCAAAAAACAAGGGGGGGAGAAGGAAAGCTGGAAGAACAGTTGAAACCAAAAGTACATTCCAACTCTTTATCTTTAAAAGATTGTAACTAAAATACCAGAGTTTTTGCCCACAAATATATTTAATTGGAGAACATGAAGAACGTGAGCCTGTGAACGTGCTCAGTTGGAGAATCTGATTTATGACCCACCCGGGGGGGGGAGGGGAGAAACAGGCTCATAGGGGGCTCTAAATTACTAGAGTTGGCTTCATACAGGACAGTGCCAGTATATCTCCTCTAATGAATCCTTTGAAGTTTTTTGAAGTTTGGCTCAAGAATCATGATTTAATTAGGGCAATTGCTGGAATCCTGACAATTACTAATATATATTTTAAGACAATATATTAATTACAATTGTTAGCACAAGACATATCTGCCCAGTCGACACCCTGTATGAATGAAAGATGGAATTACTGTAAATATTTAAAAAAATAAAAAATTTGAAAAAGAGAAAAAGAATTTTCTGCATTGAGGTGTGAATTTTTGTGTGGGGTGGGATGGAAATGGAACTTTAATGATGTGTGTGCATGTGTTGAGAGTAGCTAGACTACACACAGAAATAGAATTTTAATGTTATGTATGTGTGTGTATATGTGTGTATATGTATATGTTGAGAGTAGCTAGACTACACACAGAAATAGTAGGTCATCTCGATACCCACATTGGCTGAAAAAATGGATGGAGTTAGCAGAGATGGCCAAACTTGACGCTTTTGATCAAAGAAAAAAAAATACTTTTATTTCTACTTGGAAACCACTTCTGGACTTTGTGCTTGAGGTGTAAAAAAAAGTATATGAAACTTTGATTTTGGGTTTTACCGATTAGATCAGGGGTGTCAAACTCAAGGCCTGCGGGCTGCATCTGGCCCGCAGGGTGCTTAGATCTGGGGCCCATGGGGCCGTCCTGGAAACAGCGAGGACCAGCCCGGAGCTCCATTTCCACTGGCAGGGAGTTGCGGGAGGCCATCCCAGCCGAAAATGGAGCTCAGGAGTCCTGTTTTCGCTGGCAGAGCCCTCAGGCCACAAGCGCCCTTGACATGAGTGACATCAAGCTGGGATCTGGAGTCAATAATGTGATGAATGGTTGAGGGAGGTATGTCTAGCCCTGGAATATCAAACACAAGGCCCAGGGGGGCTGGATCCGACCCACGGGGTGCTTTAATCTGCCCACGGTGCCGGCCTGAAAACAGCAAAAGACCAGCCCCCAGTGTCTCTGCCAGTGAAAATGGAGCTCGGGGTGGGGTGGGGTGGTATGTGCGAACCCCAAGCCACATTTTGGGCCGCAACGGCATCTTGCAGCCCTCTGCCAGTGAAAACAGGGCGCCGGGAGGGGGGCAGGCATGACCCCCCCCCCTTCACAGGCTCCATTTTCACTGGCAGAGGGCTAGCAAATTTGAGCATGCAAGAAGGGACAGGAAAGGAGAAAGGGAAAGGGGAAAGATAAAGAAAAAGAAGAGAGCAAAGACGGAAAAATAAGGAAAGAGGGGAAGGAAGAAGAAAGGAGAATGAAGAGGGAAGGAGAAAGAAGAAAAAAGGAAGGCAGGCAGGATGGCAGGAAGGAAGGAATAATGGAGAAAGGGAAAGGGGAAATATAAAGAAAAAGAAGAGAGCAAGAAAGGAAAAATAAGGAAAGAGGGGAAGGAAGAAGAAAGGAAAATGAAGAGGGAAGGAGAAAGAAAAAGGCAGGCAGGCAGGCAGGAAAAGGAAGGAAGGAAGGAAGGAAGGAAGGAAGGAAGGAAGGAAGGAAGGAAGGAAGGAAGGAAGGGAGGGAGGGAGGGAGGGAGGGAGGGAGGGAGGGAGGGAGGGATAATGAGAATGAGGGAAGATCTCAAGGAAGTCCTGCATTAGCATTTGGCCACCACAGGTACCCCAACATGAGTCCCATATCACGCCCACCATGGCCACACCTACACCTGGCCATACCTATCATGGCCACGCCCATTCCCGGCCCTCCAATGTCAAATACAACCCTGATGCGGCCCTCAATGAAATCGCGTTTGACACCCCTGGCTTAGCCTAAGAGATTAAGGGGGACATGAAAACTGTCTTCCAGTACTTGAGGGGCTGAGAAGAGAAAGATGAAAAATTAGACTGGATAACCATTTAACTGGGAAACTATAAGGGTTGGACCAGAAAACTCCCAAGGTTCCCTTCCAGCCTTATGATTCTACGTTCTGCATCTAAGCAACCACATTTCTTTGAGAGGCAAAACGAGCCAAATCATATTCCAGTGCTGCAGAAATGAGTACCTAGTGCAAAGCCTCCATCAGCACTTCCATATGTCTATGGAGATTATCAAGTCATCCAGGTCATGGTTGCCCCAAAGATGGTTTTCCAAGAGGAAAGTGGACTTTCTGGTTTTTCTCTGAAGGTGTTTCACTTCTCATTCCATTCCCCACCATCCAGTAAGAGCTGAAGAAGCTTCTTGGAAGAGAAGTCACAAGTCTTCAAAGGAAAAACAGAAAGTCCAATTGCCTCTTTTTATATTCCTTGCAGACAGCTGATCATTTGTATCCTTTTAGATCCATGATGCCGAACCATGGCACGCGTGCCACAGGTGGCACGCAGGGCCATTTGTGCGGGTACGCGAGGCCCAGCCAAACTTACCTCACTGCGCACACCTCCCAGCTGACCTTTCAGCCGGTTTGAGGCCTTTTTCAGCGTCCCAGAGGCTCGAAGGAAGCCTCTGTGGCCTTTGGAGGCCGAAAAACAGGCCCATTTTTCGGCCTCCAAAGGCTGCAGAGGCTTCCCTCGAGTCTCTTAAGAGGCCGAAAAAGGCCTCAAATGGGCCAAAAAATCAACTGGGAAACGCATGCATGTGCAGTGCAGATAAGGGGTCGGGGGGGATCGTGCGTGCATGAGCAGGTTGTGTGGGGGATGCGCGCACGCATAGGGGATGTGGGGGGGGCGTGCGCATTGCCTTCTGGGTGCTGGCACGCATAAGCACGAACGTGCACGCAATTTTTGGCACAGGAGCCCAAAAAGGTTAGCCACCGTTTTAGAGAATCACACCCATTTGCACTATTCAGGTGACCCTGAGGACACAAACAAACCTCCAAGTGGCCTCAACGACTCTCTAAAAAGAACGTAAACGACCAGCTGTCTGCAAAGAGTATAAATTCTTCCATTCCCCACCATTCAGTTTGAGATGAAGAAGCTTCTTGGGTGAGAAGAGAAACATCTTCAAAGAACAAACAAGTTGCCTCTTGAAAAAGCACCTTTGGGACAACCATGACTTGGATGACTGAGAATCTTGTTGTGGTTCGCCGGCAGTCTGTGCAGATGGCAGCAGAATCGGACAGTGGGGAAGAACAGGGGCCAGTCTAGGAGTCTGGAGAGGACTCGGACGAGGGTCCTGCGTCCAATGCAGAGATGGGGCCAGGACCATCTGGGAGTGGGATGCTGACTCTGGAGCCTCCAGACTCTGGCAGCAGCGAGGCCGAGGAACAAGGGGAACCTGTTCCCAGTGTGTGTGTGTGTGTGTGTGTGTGTGTGTGTGTGTGTGCACAGTTGCCAGAAAGCAAGAGCAGCTGAGACAAAAGGGGTGACTCAGGAGTAAGGCTTGGAGGTGATGGCCCCTTTCATAAGGTATAAAAGAAGTGCAAAGGTAGAGAAACCTTTTCAGGAAGCAAAGTCGTTCGTTCTGTTCGGATTAAACCTAGAAGCTCTGTGTGGACTTTGTACTTTGGTTGGTTTTTTTATAGTTCATTTGGCACTTTAGTTATTGGCAGCAATTCAAAGGAGAGAAAGATGGGTGCTTATCTCAAGAGACTGTTTGGGACTCATTACGGACGGGGAATGAATATAATTCCCAGTGTTGAAATAAAACAAGAGTTGTTTGGACTAAGCGTGTGCTTAATTACGGTCTCGGGAAGCCTTGGTCAGAACCTATCTCCACAGACATTTAGCGAGCCACAATTACATGTGTCTCCCTGTCGTCCGAGGTCATCGGAGATATCCCATACCACATACCATGAAACTGGGAAACGATGGGAGGGGTATCTTCATCGAGGTCGTCGACTCCCCCCGCGATTGGGTACGGTGGGATGGACACTCGCGGCATGACCACCCAACTGTGGTCAGAGTAGAGGGAGGAGGTGAGGCTCGGCAGCCCTGAGTTATAGGCTATTTGGAAGCCACAGATCTTCTCAATCTGCTGCCATCGGTAGAGTCGTTCTCTCAAGCAGGTAGTTAATTCAGAAAGTGCTTTCCTAGGAAGAGGTCACGAGATTAAAACCGGCCATGTTAGGTTGCCCTCGACGTACAACAGCTGGTTTAGTGATCGTTTGGAGCAGTGGTGTATTTCAAAAATGTTTACCACCGGTTCAGTGGCCGTGGCTTGGTGGGCGTACTTTGTGCGCGTGTACACACTTTGCGCATGAGAGCGTGCCAAATGCGCACTTTGCGCAGAGGCTTTCTAACTCACCTCCTGTAATCCTGCACTCTCCCAGTCGCTAAAGCAGCTGCCGCGTGGCAATCTACTGTGCCGCGCAAAGCAGCTGCACTTCAAAAGCCAGACATAAAGGTTAGTATGGGAGTCCAGGCAGGCGGGTGGGCCTAACAGCAGAGCATCAGAGAGAACCGGTTTGGTCTCATCAGTGCTACCGGCTTGGTCGAACTGGGCCAAACCGGTAGAATACCACCACTGGTTTGGAGTTACAATGCCGGTGAGAAAAAAATGGCTGACGCTTTTTTCATGTTTTTCCCACTTACGACCATTGCAACGTCCCTGTGGTCTCGTGATTTGCATTCGTAAGTTAGACAACTGGTTCACATTTAATGGCCTTTGTTGGGTCCCCGGGCTCTCACGATCCGCTTTTGCGACGTTCTGACAAGCACCGTCCCTGGGGAAGCCGGATTCACTTCACAAAACCTGTTACTGATTTAACAACCCCCAGCGATTCACTTAACCAACGCCGGTAAGGAAAGTCGTAAAATAGGGCAAAACTCGCTGAACAGATTTCTCACTTAGCAACCTAAGTGAGAGGGCTCAATTGAGGTCATAAGTCAAGGACTTCCTGTATTTAAATACCGGTGAGCCACAAGGCTTCTGTCTTCAGTGCCACACCATCCTCAAGAACAACCCTATGTAAAATTGCCCTCAGGCAACTGAGGAATGACAAAGGTGTCCCTTACTCTATGCAGGCCTAGTGCAGGACAGAATACAGCTGACAGAAATGCCGAACCTGGCCGAAGGTTTTCCCGACTACAGCATCAACCTGCTGCCCCAGCAGGTGCTGTGAGTCCACAAGGACACCTGGGCTAGCATTACTTCATTTAAGAGACAGGTTGTTCCAAACATACAGGAGCAATACCGCAGGCTAATTCTGCTGACTGCCAGCTGTTCGGCAGTTCGATTCCGACCCGCTCAAGGTTGACTCAGCCTTCCATCCTTCCAAAGTTGCTAAAATGAGGATCCAAATTGTTACAGAGATGCTGACTCTGTGGACCACTTAGAGAGGGCTGTAAAGCACTGTGAAGCGGTATATAAATCTACGGGCTATTGCTAATCCAATCGTGCTCCTTCCCTCCCCATCTTTTTAGTTAGGGTGATATATGCTTTTTATATAGTGTTGTATTCCTATTATTAGATTTTATATAAGGGTCCTTAAAATGTGTGTTGTGGCCTGCCAGCAAAGCTGGCAGCAGACTCGGACAGTGAGGAGGTTGGGGAGGAACATGGGCTAGTCCTGGAGTCTGGGGAAGGCTCTGACAAGGGCTCTGCTTTAGAGGCAGAGTTGTGGCCAGCGCCATCTTGACAATTATCAACTGCCTTTGGAGTTGGAGATCAGTGAGGCAGAAGAACAGCTGGAGCCTGTTCCCAGTGTGCACATGCACAGAGCTGCCAGGAGAAGGGAATAGTTAAGGAACAAAGGTCGACTCAGGAGTAAAGGCAAAGGTAGATGGTGAATGGCTCTTCCCATAGGGAATAAAGAGGAGCAAAAAGGGAGTGGTGTTTGCAGGAGACAATTAGTTCAATTCATTAGGGTGAAGATCTGTTCCTGACCTCTTATTAAGTAACTGCTGCTACAGCGTAGCGTTTGGAAGATATCGGCCTGGCAACTCTCCAAGCCTGATAAAGACCTGTAGTTGTGAAATCTCATGAAAGTCTGTTTGTCGGGACTTTGCTGGAGAGGAATTCACTTTAACCTAAATAAAAGGGGTTTTATCGGGACGAGGAGTGGGCTTCGTGCTGTTGAGGAAGCCTAGGTCAGAACAATGTGTGCGCCCCACTTACAAAACAAAAAAAACAAAAAAAACCAAATTTTCCGTAACCAGCAGACAGGGCATCATACCCACTCAATGTCTTACTTTGCTTCCAGAATCTTGTGGTCCACTTCATCAAGTGAAGAGCTGTGTGCAACGTGTAACGTTCCAAATACAGTATTTCTCTTCTTTTTAATCTTTTCTGCCTGAAATGAAACATCACAGGGATTTGAAGGGAAAGAGAGACGAATTTCCTTTCTTGTGGTCGGTAGCTGAAGAGACATTCTGTCTTAGCGGCATCTTCTAAACAAAACAGATGCTGTTCTCCCAGTGGACACTTGGGTAGACTATGGGATGCTGCTTTGGAGCCCATGATCAGTGAGATCTGCAGATGGTCTTCAGTGACCAGTAACAGAAACATGTAATATTCAAGGCTGCAGAGGTCTCCAACCTTAGCAACTTTACGACTTGTAGACTTCAGCTCCCAGAATTCCTCAGCCAGCTTTGCTGTTGAAGTCCACAAGTCTTAAAGTTGCCAAGGTTGGAGACTCCTGATTTAAAGCATAGGCAAAACTAACAATTTTTTAAAAAAATCAAGTCATGAATATCTGGTCTGGCTGCGTCTAGCAAAAAGGCTGAGAGAATCCCAGGGAAAGCTAGGGAGGGTGCAACTCTTCAAAACAGAGGTTACAGGCCTGAGAATGAGGGCGACAGGGGAATGTGGCACTCTTGAATTCAAGGGGTTACCCCCTTTTTCACACCATTTGAAATGGATTTCCAGATCCAGGAACAGAAAGTTCCATCCTTCCTCTGGATGATTTGAAACCATGCCATTATTACCCTGCAGCATCTCAGCAGGTTCCAGAAACAAAATCTGGAGCATTTGCACCAAGACAAATTCCTTGTCTGTCCAATCACACTTGCCAATAAAGAATTCTATTCTATTTCCATTTCCATTTCCTGTTCTATTCTATTTCCTATTCAATTCTAATTTTATTCTGTTTCCATTTCCTGTTCTATTCTATTTCCTATTCTATTTTATTTCCATTTCCTGTTCTATTCTATTTCCTATTCAATTCTAATTCTATTCTAATTCTATTCTATTTCCATTTCTTGTTCTATTTCCTGTTCTATTCCCTTTCCCTTTCCTTCCCATTCCATTTCCAATTCAATTCAATTCAATTCAATTCAATTCAATTCAATTCTACTCTACTCTACTCTACTCTACTCCACTCCACTCCACTCCACTCCACTCCACTCCACTCCATTCCATTCCACTAAGGCTGGCAGATTGAGGTGTCCCAATCGTGGCCTTTTAAAAGAGCAAATGGGACATTGAGGACCTCTCAAGAAAGTTGCACCACCGAACCTGCGTGTGATGATAACCCTACATTCCTGAGATGTTGATCGACAGCCACCAAGCCCACAACCTTCCATTTTGACCTGAATAATTTTCAAGCGTGCAGCTTTACCTCTTCCTTGGCGATGGCTAGCTGCATTTCTGCATTTTGTCTCTTAATGTTGTAGTACTGGACTTCCACTTCGTGCGTGAGCTGCAGCCACTTCTGCAGCGCGTCAGGAACAGACCAATTGCTTCGCAGTTCAAACTCCTTCTCTGCCTTCTTTAAGGCCATACGGACCTAAAGTGGGGGATGAAGAGAAGGCGATAGATTTGATAAAAGACGCTGGCCCATTAACCATTTTGCCCGAGACAACATCTGACAGAACCAGTTGAACATTTTGTCTGGTCTAGTGAAAAGAAGGACTAGGGGGAGACATGATAGCAGTGTTCCAATATCTCAGGGGCTGCCCCAAAGAAGAGGAAGTCAAGCTATTCTCCAAAGCCCCTGAGGGCAGGACAAGAAGCAATGGGTGGAAACTCATCACGGAGAGAAGCAACTTAGAACTAAGGGGAAATTTCCTGACAGTTAGAACAATTAATCACTTGTGAACGCTGGAAGTTTTTAAAAAGATGTTGGATAACTATTTGTCTGGAGTGGTGTAAGGTTTCCTGCCTAGGCAGAGGGTTGGACTAGAAGACCTCCAAGGTCCCTTCCAACTCTGTTATTCTATTTATAAGTAAGGCTAGGACAAAGGGGTATTGAATTGATCAATTAATTAATATGTCTGAAAGAAAAGCCTTCAGTTACCCAAATAGAAGATGAATCTAGATCTTGTTCTAGTTTGTTGCATAGGTAGCCTGTAAACATTCTGTTTTCTACTCCCATAGATAAAATTACCCTGTTTTTACCCACATAGTTCCACTTTCTGAAATGCATTTCTGTGACTGACCTCAATTTGTCTTGCTGATTTACAGTTGCATTGATTTCTGACTTTATTGTTTATTTATCTAGAATAGAATGATGGGAACCCTTTCGTTTGAAGATCGGATCCAATTCCAGATTGGACGCTTCTATTCTGCCCTTCAATAGCCACAGTAGAGCAGGCCTTCCTCACAGAAATGTACAGCGATAATTGCTGTCCCAAAGGTGCATTTTTTTTTCCAAGAGGCAACTGGACTTTCTGGTTTTTCTTTGAAGACATTTTTCTTCTCATCCAAGAAGCTTCTTCAACTCTGACTGGATGGTGGAGGATGGAAAGATTTATATTCCTTGCAGACAGCTGGTCATTTGCACTCCTTTAGAGTCGTTGAGGCCATTTGCGGGTTTGTCCACACCCCATTTGCACTACTCGAGTGACTTTGAGGACACAGACAAACCCCCTCAACGACCCTCTAAAAGGATGCAAATGACCAGCTGTCTGCATGGAGTATAAATCCTTCCATTCCCCACCAATCCAGTCAGAGCTGAAGAAGCTTCTTGATTGAGAAGCGAAACGTCTTCAAAGAAAAAACCCAGACAGTCCAGTTGCCTCTTGAAAAAAGCACCTTTGGGACAACCATAACCTGGATGACTGAAAGTCTCCATAGACAGAGATAATTGCTGTTAGATGCAAAGTTCAAGCTTTTTCACAAGAATTTTTGCAAGCATCACGGAACCCAGGTGGAAACTGAAACTTAGACTGCCACTTGAAAAATACCTGCACCAGCTCCTCTTCTGCGTATTTCAGTCTGCTGAGTTCACACTCGGCTCCTTCTCTCAACTCTTTGAGCCGGCAGGCTTCTCGTTTGGCATCGCTGATTTCATCCATCATCTTGCGTTCTAAGTTCTGCTTCTCTACGGCAACGGTTCGATTCTCTTCCTGTGCTTTTTCAAGCCTTTGAGGGTAAACATTTTTAGCAAAAAATAACCACCTTTATCTCGTTTGGTGCACGGTTCAATTCACTTGGGCAAACACGTTAACGTGATTCTAAGCTTCGCATAAAAGTGGAGGAAGAACAGTGAATGTTTGCTGATCTTTTGACAAATCGGGTCGGGTTTTATTCTGAAATTATGCTAAATCAGACCAGGAGCATTTTGGCTTAATCAAACACGTCAAGGATCACTCTTAACACAAGCTTAATTTACGTTCGCGAACTAAGCTTAACATAGAGAGAATGTAAAGCAAAGGGCAGCTGGAAGCCAGTGTTTTCTCAGCTTTGGGGCCTGTCATGTTTTGTAATAACAATTTTGAACACCCTAATGGAGCATATAATCCCAGCGTTCTCAAATACCTTTCTTGCAATTCACAAAGAGACAGTTCGGCGGTCTGGAGGCTTTCCAGGTCTTTCATCATTTTGGTAACGTGCTCTTTTGAAGTCTTGTTCTGCGTATAGGCAAACCAGCAACCGCCGATACCAATCATGATGGAGACTGTGAGTATAAAATCTTTCATCCAATTGTGGGGTGGGCCTAGAAAAGGCAGTTAGATGAGTTTGAAAAAAAATGTATTTCGGCATTTTTCGGATAAACAAAACAGACACACACTGCTATTTCTTCTCGGACGTAGACTTGAGAAAGATTTTGAAAATTCTCTTTTACTAGAAAGTACATGTTAGTCAGACACGTCTTGTGGTAGAGTTTGCAAATTTGGCTTGTTTCCACTTTACTAATTAACCACAGTAAAATAAATAACCAAAGTTTAGGCTTTGATCACAGGCTAAGTTAATTCATCTAAATGTGTCATGCCCCTGTTAGAATGTGATTCCAAGAGAGAGGAGGAACAGCCAACAGGGAGTGGGAGTGTGGCTCCTGAGGTTGTGGAGGAAACTGTGGCAGGGCAGAGGCCGGCTGAGCAGAGAGGAGGACCCAGGTCCATCCCCTCTTCATCCTAGGGCACGCAGGGAAGAGCGGATAAGAGAGCAACGTGAATGGCATGGTCTGTGGGGGAGGAAAGGGTCCTGATCCCCTTCATGGGCTGCAGCTGTGAGGACTGTTTAATAGGACAAACTGTACATGGGCCAGTGCTGGAAGCAAAGCATGAAATAATTCTAGTCTTTCAGTTCTTATCTGAGTTCTAGTGTCCTTCCCCGTGTGTGTATTTCAATATCTGTGGACGTCTTCAAGCCCTTGTCTCATTAATTGCTTCAGTGTGGTTTGTGTTGTTTTTTTCTATTTATAATTTATATGTATTTTGAGTTTGAACAGAAGTTCTTCCTTTTCACAACTGTTTGTGGGGGAGTTTTTTCTCCACTCAATGATAATTGGACTTTTGAAACCAAGTTGAAGGAATTAAAGGGACTTCACCTGTTTCTGTGACTTTGTTGCTTTTGTATCCTGCCCTGGGTCATCACAGAAGGAGAAACAAAAACATACCAAACTCATTGTGGTTGGCAGAGCATAGGAGAAAGAATTAAGGAAGCCCAAAATTACTTAACTTTGTTACATTTAAACCCAGTTATTATTCTTGTCCAGCCATTCTAAAAAGCATTCCTCTTGAAAATTATTTCCCATGCAGGTTCACTACAGTAAAAGCAAGGCAGGTGGGCTTCAGATTGACTTCTAAAGAGTATCGCTGAAGGAACTGTATCTTTTTCCAGGACTGTAATATAACTTGTTATGGAAATACAGAAAAGGATGCAGCTACTTTAATGAACCGCCACCCAAGTGCAGCATTCATTTCTCTTCTGCATTCTGATGCAGTATTTTGGATTCACGTCGAAAGGACTGACCAGCCCCAATATGAATTACATCTTTTTTTTAAAAAAAAAAAATTCAACTTATGACCACAGTTGAGCCCAAGATTTATGTTGCTAAGTGAAACATTTATTAAGGGAGTTTTGCCCCATTTTATGAGCTTTCTTGCCACAGTTGTTAAAAGTGAATCACTGCAGTTGTTTTAAGTCATTAAGTATGAAATACGGTCATAAGTCACTTTTTTTCAGTGACGTTGTAACTTTGAACGGTCACTAAATGAGCTATTGTAACTGGAGGATTACTGTACTCAAAAGCTGGCAGCCCGAGGCCAACCTTTGAAAACATATCGCCTTCCACTAATCATCATTTAGCTTGACGAGCTCGGAGTCAACTGTTGCTTTGAAAACTACCTTACTCGAATTTGTGGCCTCTTTCACAGGATCTAGCCTAGTCCAATTTTATTTATTTTTTACTTAAAAAGCCTGTTTCCAAAGAACTAAGTGCATCAACTAGCTTGAGGGTTGCATTCAGTAAGCTGGGATCTGCCCCCACACTTCTGAAATTGAAAGAATCCCATAATAATCTCACAGGGTGCTATTTGACTTGCTTAAAGAACAAGATATCCAGTTGGGCAGGTGTGAGTCTAAAATAGCCTTGCAAAACAAATCTGAAGTAAATAAATAATTAAATACATAAATAAACAAACAGAGAGAAATAGTTTATCAGGCTCAGATGCATATCCAAGTCCGTTTCAATCATTTGTGACTCGACAAATTGAAAAGAAATAAAATGTAAAGCATCCCCTCGGCCCTGGGAAGCAATTAATAATCACCCCGGAGGATTTCTCAAGTGCCTGACCTAAATTATATTTAAATAGCAGAGTCTTAGGTTGCTATATTGCAAATGCAACAGGCTTTCCAAACTGAGGCAAAGGCGAGAAGGAGAACGCCACAAAAACTAAAGTGGCTTTACAGATTTTCAATGTTTTAATTTTCCTAACATACAGGTGAAACTCAAAATATTAGAATATTGTGCAAAAGTTCATTTATTTCAGTAATGCAACTTAAAAGGTGAAACTAATATATGAGACAGACTCATTACATGCAAAAAAGCAAGACAGTTCAAGCCATGATGTGGCATAATTGTGATGATTATGGCTTACAGCTCATGAAAACCCCAAATCCACAATCTCAGAAAATTAGAATATTACATGCAATCAATAAAACAAGGATTGTACATAGAACATCGGACCTCTGAAAAGTATAAGCATGCAGATGTACCCAGTACTTGGTCTGAGCCCCTTTTGCAGCAATTACTGCCTCAATGCGGCGTGGCATGGAAGCTATCAGCCTGTGGCACTGCTGAGGTGTTATGGAAGACCAGGATGCTTCAATAGCGGCCTTCAGCTCTTCTGCATTGTTCGGTCTCAAGTCTCTCATCTTTCTCTTGGCAATGCCCCATAGATTCTCTATGGGGTTCAGGTCAGGCAAGTTTGCTGGCCAAACAAGCACAGTAATCCCACAGTCATTGAAGCAGGTTTTGGTGCTTTTGGCGGTGTGGACAGGTGCCAAGTCCTGCTGGAAAATGAAGTCAGCATCCCCATAAAGCTCATCTGTGGAAGGAAGCCTGAAGTGCTCCAAAATCTCCTAGTAGACGGCTGCGTTGACCCTGGACTTAATGAAGTAGAGTGGAACAACACCAGCAAATGACATGGCTCCCCAAATCAACACTGTGGAAACTTCACACTGGACTTCAAGCATCTTGCAGTATGTGCCTTTCCATTCTTCCTCCAGACTCTGGGCCCTTGGTTTCCAAATGAGATGCAAAAGTTGCTCTTATCAGAAAAGAGGACTTTGGACCACTGAGCAGCAGACCAGTTCTGTTTTTCTTTAGCCCAGGTAAGACGCTTCTGACGTTGTTTGTTGTTCAGGAACGGCTTGACAAGAGGAATATGACATTTGAAGCCCATGTCCAGGATTTGTCTGTGTGTGGTGGCTCCTGATGCACTGACTCCAGCCTCAGTCCACTCCTTATGAAAGTCCCCAACACTTTTGAATGGTCTTTTCCTGACAATCCTCTCCAGGCTGCGGTCATCCCTGCTGCTTGTGCACCTTTTTCTTCCACACTTTTCCCTTCCACATAACTTTCTATTGATGTGCTTTGATGCAGCACTTTGGGAACATCCAGCTTCTTTTACAATTACCTTTCGAGGCTTTCCCTCTTTATGGAGGGTGTCAAAGATGGTTTTCTGCACAACTGTCAGGTCAGCAGTCTTTCCCATGATTGTGCTTCCTACTGAACCAGACTGAGAGACCATTTAAAGGCTCAGGAACCCTTTGCAGGTGTTATGGCTTAATTAGCTGATTAGAGTGGGACACTTTGAGCCTAGAATATTGAACCTTTTCACAATATTCTAATTTTCTGAGATTGTGGATTTGGGGTTTTCATGAGCTGTAAGCCATAATCATCACAATTATGACATATCACTGGCTTGAACTATCTTGCTTTCCATGTAATGAGTCTATCTCATATATGAGGCTCACCTTTTAAGCTGCATTACTGAAATAAATGAACTTTTGCACGATATTCTAATTTTTCAAGTTTCACCTGTATATAACTGGAACTGGATTGTTCTCCTATGAATGGGCACGTGTACAGGAAGAAACCCCGCAGGTCGGAAGTTGTATTGCTACAACAACTAGTATTTTCTATTCTGATTCAAGAGAGTAGTTGGGCACTTGTTGTAAATGTTCACATCTTCCCTTCTGCTTTTTATTTCGTCCTCCTCACCGACACAAATATACACAATGGATCGACATTCATTTGCAAAGACACTAAGTAATAGCACTGTTGTAAATACCACTAGGTTATACCCGGAAGCCTAAATGTGGGAGAAATATTAAAAAGCATAATTCTGCTAGTTCGTTACAAACAACGCATGCCTTTATGGAAGGTAGTGAAGATGTACTAACGTGTAAGAGGTCCAAATAACACCACATCCAAGGCCTTCAGCTGAAGTTTCTGCCTGTGGCTCCGATCAATAATTTTCAACTGAGACATCATAAACGCAGGCTCATTAACTGCTATCCTGTGCACAATAAAATGGAGATTTTAAGAACGCTGTCTTGAAGAGAACTGTTAAGGGCGTAACTAAAATGCAGATTGTGTCATGTTAAAAAAATCTACAATCAGAGCCGCTGTTTTTTTCTATTGACCATGTTTTTCCAAGTATGAGGCGCTACTTTTTCTTTAAAATATTGACTTGAAAATGGTGGGGTATCTTATACACGGGGGGTGGGGGGGGAGAGGAGAAGGCGTGGCCCATCCCCATCCCCCCGCGACAGTCAACCTCACCTTGGGCGAACTAGCTAAATTACACACACACACACACAAACACACACACCGGCTATCAAAGTGGATCCTGGGTGCTGCGCTGCAATGGAGAAATGGGAAACAGAGCGGCTGGCGTGAGGGAAGGAGGAGGCCACTTTCCCTCTTTCTTCTCCCTGCTCCTCCTCAGGTTAGCAAAGAAATGCTTGGGGGGAAGTGAGGGCATCTGGGCGCGAGGTGCTGAAATGGGCCTGTCTCTCTCCAGCAGTTGCCCAGGCCCACAGGAAGGAAGACCGGCATCTACCGGCATTTAAATCCGGCGGCATTCCAGATTTCTGAATTTGGGGTAAGAAAAGTGGGGGGTGCATCCTATGCATGCGGGCATCATATAGACGGGAAAATACAGTACCTGTTTCAGGGATTACAGATACAGAAATAATAACATGTCTGTAATATGCTAAAGTAAATAGACGTAGTCCTTGACTTATGGCCACAGTCGAGCCCAAAATTTCTGTTGTTAAGTGAGAGATTTGCTAAGTGAGTTTAGCCCCATTTTACGACATTTCCTGCCACAGTTGTTAAGGGACTCACTGCAGTTATTCAGTTAGTAACCTGGTTGTTAAGTGAACCTGGCTTCCCCATTGACTTTGCTTATCAGAAGGTCCCAAAAGGGGATCCCATGACCCCAGGACACAACGACGGTCATAAATATGAACCAGTCGCCAAGCATCTGAATTTTGTTCACCTGATCATGGAGATGCTGCAAAGGCCGTAACTGTGAAAAATAGTTATAAGTCACATTTTTCAGTGCCACTGTAACTTTAACCGGTCACTAAATGAACTTTTGTTAGTCGAGGACTACCTGTATACAAAAATGTCCATCTGTGAAATTTGTGCAGCAGATTAAAGATCATCCTACATAAGGGATGGATCCATTGTTCCTCAGTAATGTTATATCCTTCTCCTCTTCCACCTCCATCACCTCCTCATCTTCATCCACATCCACATCATCATTAGTATTGTGGTAACAGCAAAGACTTCATGTCCAGAAAGCTAAATTTGTCTGTCTGTCTGTCTGTCTGTCTGTCTGTCTGTCTGTGTGTGTCCGTCCCACGAGTGCAAGGCTTAAAGCTATTATTTTGTCCCTTATTTCCCTTGTATATGAAATACAGTTTACAATGTTCCTACTAAAGAGCAGTGGCTGTGCTGTTGCTCAAGAGATGTGTAGATTGGTACAATTTTTAGGAAGCATTTAAAAATAATGGACATAAATGCTATATAATCATATATAATCATTACAGATATAATTGCGTCATGTAAACTGCACTAAAGAAAAGAATCTGTAAACAATACCTTAACATAAATGTATCTAAATCGCTTTGGCATCAATATATTTCACTGTTCATGTTCAATGCATGCTAGAACATGATAAAAACAGAGAAAGTATGTTTCACAGAAAATGCTTCTTTTTAGTATCCTAGTATGGTTTATGTTGATTGCTTATTTAGTATACCTATCATTAAGTGTTAATTTATGATTTATGACGAATATATTTTTACGATGACCTGTGTTCTGTTGTTTTGTTCTATTCTTCATTCCTCCATTCTACTCTACTCTATTCCTGTTCTATTCTATTCCCATCCCATTCTTTTCTCTATTCTGTTCTGTTCTGTTCTGTTCTATTCCATTCCATTTCTCTGCTCTACTCCACTCCACTCCATTCTTTTTCTCTATTCTATTCTATTCTGTTCTGTTCTGTTTTGTTCTATTCTAACTGCTTTCTTCTTCCCAAATAGTGATCAAAATGGATGATATCAAGGTACAACTTCTATCGAAATGAAGTAGATTGAAAAAAATGACCTTGGCAATGTTGTTCCTTTGACATTATTTTCTCTGAAATTCTTCTCATACTGAGGAAGTTCGACAAATTCCACCAACCACTGAAGCGTCGCTTCTTGCGTCCAATTGTGAACTGCAACACATATATATAAACAAACGTTATTTTTGCACAGGCCCTGGTGATCAAGAACCCAATTAACAATCCAAATAAAAAGCCAAAACAAAAAAAGAAGTACTTTACTGGCAAGTCTGCCGTTCTCATCATGTGCTCATCAGAATGAAGATTATCAAAAGATTATAAGCAAGTAATTCTTTAAAATATTCCTTGATTAAAAAATTCCACGGCGTCTTTTGAAACATAAAATCTTGTGACCGATAAAATGTACTCAAGAGCTTTTTGATCCTTGCCATCCTCTTCTGCAGAACTTGGCTTCAGAATTGATTTGGGATCTTTTCACACACACACAATGGAGTCAATGTATTTGCTTCAGAATCCCATGTAAGTTGTGTAATTCTGGTGTGTGTACGACACCAAAGGAAGACAATGACGATGACGGGTAAGAAAGCCAAGAAACACAAGCGGTATTACAGATATCAAAGCACAACACATGTCTGGCATTTAATGAATTATACAATTAATCCTCAACCTACAACCACAATTAAGCCCAAAATTGCCATTGCTAAGCAAGACTGTTGCTAAGTGAGTTTGACCCCATTTTCTACTCACAGTTGCTACCCTCTTTCCCTGAAAATACGACCTACCCTGAAAGTAAGTCTTAGCTTGATTTTTACACGTGAGCCCAATATAAAGATTACATATATGTTAATACACATTGTCAGCCAATGTATTTTTTCTAATGATTGCTCCTATGTTTTGTTTTGTTTTTTAATTTCTGGTGTACTTTTATTACCTGCTTTTTATTTTCAACATTTTGCCAATGCACCATTTAAATCTGGAAGGTTCTCTTTAGACCGTGCCATTTAGAAGCTGGTTTCAATCACCTCCAAACCATATTTTTTCTAGAAGATTCCATTTATGGCTCTTAGCTCTGCACATCCCTAACTGCTACTACTAAGCTTCTTTCTTAAAAAAAAAAGGGGGGGGGGAACCCGGCTGCTTTTATTACAAAGCACGCTGAAATGCTTCAATATGGGGAACAGTATGTAAATAAATTAAGTACTTAAGAACATCAGAGGTATCACTGTGAATTTAGATGCATACAGCTTTGGGGGGAAAACAGCATTATTTTAGGCTGACAAATATGCAGCTTGCTAATTCCAGCATCACTGGAGTTGAGTATTTATAAATGAATTGACTATACTAAATATAAATTAAATTAATTTATTTCTCTAGTCATAACTCTGAGGCAAGGAGAGTTTTAAAAGACCCTTCTGAATTGAACACAATCACGAGAACAATTCAGTGAAAGCCATACAACTTTGCCATACAGTAGCACATTATTGAAATAGTGACAGTTTTGTCCACCATAACATTGATTTCTTGTGGAATGTGGCTAACGATCTCGCAAAGATGAGAATTTTACTAGGAGATTAATCCTGCAATAGAACTCTCTCAAGAAAAGAGACGTAGAACAAAGTAGAACAAGAGAGACGCCAGCAAATTCCTTTAAAAAGCCTCAACTACATGCCTGCAATGATAAACGGGGGTGCACTACCCACAGAAATGGGATTGAGACAATTCCAAGGAACATGCCCAATAATGATCAGAAGAGAAGGTTGTTTGTATTTTTAGATCTAACAGAGAAATGCACCCTTTAATGAAGACATTAATTCATGAATATGAATTGTACAATATTGAGATATCCAATTGACATCTCTATGTGATGGAAATGAAAGTCCAAATCTGTAGCATATTTCACCATATTGTGTCCTTGCAAAGTCTACAGGACAATGGCAACTTCGGATCCCTATTTGGCTACCCTTGCTAAATTTGGTTGTATTTTTTAGAGTATCCACTTTCCGCAAACCCATTTCCCTTCCTTATTTTTCGTTTCTGTCTAAGGAGATGCTCAATCATCCAGGCCTGGTCATGGTTGCCCCAAAGGTACTTCCCTCCCCGCCCCTAAAAAAAGGCAACTGTTTTTTTTTTTCTTTTTTCCTTGAAGACGTTTCGTTTCTCATCCAAAGAGCTTCTTCAGTTCGGAACTGAAGAAGAATTCAGAACTGAAGAAGTTTGTTGGATGAGAAGCAAAACATCTTCCGAGGAAAAACAAAGCCCAGTTGCCTCTTGAAAAAGCACCATTGGGTTCCCTTGCAACACTAACTCTTTGAAAAAAAATAATCTCCCAACTTCTGAAGCAGGCATGGTGTGTGGGAAACCAAATGCCCTCAGAACTCTTCACTGGATACTTTCTTTCCAAGCTCTTGTTGTGCTGCTATAATCTACAAAAAAGGGGAAGTTGGCAATCAAAGAGAAATAAAGAATGAAGAGAGTTCTGAAATTGCCAAAATTATTATTACTATTGACTTGCCCAGTGGGGTCCCCAACAGCTTTATTATTATTTTTTTAAAGTTTTTTTATTTTATTTTTACAAACATTCCATCTTTTCTTTAAACAGTGTCTGGGTACAAATATCTTGTGCCATAATATTTATGGTTAATACAATTTCCTTACCATAACAACAATAATTACATTACATTCTTATTTTAAACTACTACTCATAATATATCTTATCGTTATAACCACCTCCTCCCTAACTCCTTCCCCACTATATTCATATGTTCATATATGTGTTCTCTCCCTCTCCCTCTATACACACACACACACATATATATGTACACACACACACACACACACACACTATATATTCATTCATTCATTCATTCTATGTTCTAATTTCCGTTCCTTTCCAACCATTGATAAAATAATTCCCATATCATATAATATTCAGTTTGTTATTTTCCTTTAATTGCCAGTGTTAATCTATTATTTCTGTACATTCTAATATTTTCCTGATCACATTCTCTTCTATCGGAATCTTTTCACTTTTCCAGTTTTGAGCAAATACTATTCTAGCTCCCAGCAGTTTTATTATTAACTTCAATGCTAGAATCTGCACACTGCCACAACTCTTCCCTCCACCCCAAAAAAATATTTTTCTTCTTCATTACTGACATACACTTTTGAAATTCTTTGGTTAAGGGTGGGATACTAATGCAACATACAAGTAGGCTGCTTCTAGAGAATAAAACCTAGAGTTAGCTCTCAATTCAACTTACAAATTAATCAAGAAATGGTGAAGTATTGTTGATTAAAAATAAAACTTTAAATGGCTGTCTTATCAAAGAAGGAGTCTTTCATGCTGATACCTTTCTAGACAGTTCAGCTGGAGCATAATTTGGCTACAAATTCCTTTTATGAAATTTCAGAAAATCAGATGTTATTAACGCAATCTTTCACATAAGCATTTTAAATCAAATTTATAGACAATTAAGTATGTAGGAGTGAATAAAAAGTTGGGGAAAGTAGGGTGGGAAGAAACAAATACTTTTAATCTTTAAAACGTGGGTTCACCATGAAGTCAAACATAAACTGTGGAAGTTTTTTTTCCACTATCCTATTTCACACGGGCCCAAAACAAAATATGAATTTGTTTTGCAAAGGGTGGCAATGAATGTATGCAACTGTAGCAGCACAATTATATTCCCAGAAAATAAATAACTGGCATGCTTTTAGCACTCCAGAAGAAATTGTTTACAGAGCAAGTTAATACCTAAAAGCAAACTAAAAGCTTAATTAAGGCCATCTGGTCATAATGATTTGGTAATTTTTATGGATGTCTATACCAAAGATCCATTTACAGAACAAAAGTAAATAAAGTCTAAATAATACATAGTTTGCTTACAATGAGTCAGAAATTTTTATACATTTGATTTGATAGACATTAGAGGACAGTATTAAAATGTGTACATTTATTCCACCCACATGTAATAACAACAGGAAAACTACCTACAAAATCAGTATCTAATGAGCTGGAATAATCATAGTCAGTAATATTAATTAGAGAAAGTAAGCCATCTGAATATCTGAGATCATTCTGCTTTATGTGATAGTTTCAATATCCCAAAACAGCTGCTTTCTTATATGAATTTAATTTAATTCACAATTAATTATTCAACAATGAAGATGGTGCCTACACTATAGTCAAGTAACAGCTTTCTAGCAGAATAACAACAAGGCTGTGTTTTATAACCATCTATATATTGGGTGTCTGATTCTATACCCAGGTTATCCAATATCTGCTCTTCCTTCAATTTTCGTATTTATTTTCCTTTGCGTGACAAAGAGGCAAATAGCTGTTTTCATTTGTTTTTCCCCAGGTTAAGATATTCTTTAACGTAGCCCGTTTAAATGTACTTCATCCATCCTAGAGCAGAGATTTTCAGAGTCCCAACCCAGCCTCTGTTGTTACACCTCCCATAACTTAAATCTGTTGCACCATTCTTCTAGTCTGTGTTTTTATTATCAGGCTAATATGGAGTTCATTATTTTGCTGTCTTAGAAGTATGAGAATGAGCCCAAATATAACTGAAACAGTTGCACAGGCTGGTTCCTGGTCACGAAACAAGGCTGTAAGTTCTCTCTGTGTCCTTTTACAAGCTATATGTGAATTTATTGCCTATACATCGGAGGCTGAACTGGAAGAAGATAAGCATGGTTTTAAAACTAGAGGAAGACAATCCACCTCATTTTCTGTGTTGATAACCCTACTCTAGTACTCAACCTAGTGTACACACACACACATCACCATCTCACCAGTAAGGTCTAGTGGTTAAGTCACCAGATTAAAAATCTGTGAATTCCAGCTCTACCGTAGGTATGAAATAGAAGGAGGAAGGTGTGTTGGGTATATTCACCACCGTCATTATTTGTAAAAATAATAAAGGCAGGAGATGGATGGATGGATGGATGGATGGATGGATGGATGGATGGATGGATGGATTCTGAGCAGCTTACAAACAATAAAGAGATAAATATAAAAACAATTAAAATTAAATAAGATCTGTACTGTATAGAAATATGATCTTCTGACTGTACAATTCCAGTCCATTTGATGTTTAAGATGTCAACGTATTATGGATTTGTCTTCCACCATGTTCAGCTTTTCCAGTTTCATGCTTCTTATGTGTCATGTTCCCATTGTAATTCTGCCTTTGCAGCTTCTTATTTTCTTTTCCTGCCTGGCAGCATGAGCAACTAGATATCCCAATGGCCTTCATCTCGCCATGTCATATACTGTACACCATTCATCTGGAAAAAAGAGTTGGAAGGAACCTTGGAGGTTTTGTAGTCCAACCCTCCTGCTCAAATAGCCATTGCAGACAAATGGCTGCCCAATCTCTTCTTAAAAGCTTCCATAATGGAACACCCACAACTACTGAAGGCAAGACATTCTACTTGTCGATTGTTCTCACCGTTAGGCCATTTCTAGGTTGATTCTCTCCTTTATTAGTTTCCATCCATTCCTTCTTGTCCTGCCTTCTGGTATTTTGAAATAGGGGGACCCTCTCTTCTTTAGGCTCTCAAACATTGGAAAACTGCTATCATGTTGAATGCTATCTGACCTGAGGGGCCCATCATCAGGCATTATACCATCAATCATTTTGTCATGTCTATTTATGAGACCTTCTGGTAAAATACAGGAATGATTTATTATTGTCTTCTTTCATGCCATATGAAATATTATCACTCAAGAGATTATCTGCTGCCCAATATAAGTGCCTCCTTGCTTTAGTTGGCAATAGGATGAAGGCAGATGAAGGCTGCCAACTCATCTCTTTGGTGACCGTGCTGGAATTATATATGCACTCTTAAAATTCTTTATTTTCCTCTTCCTTCCAAGGAATGCCACTACCACAATGAGGCAGCAGAGAAGTATTTGGGAATTTCATTACCAAACAAACCAATAAATAAATAAGACAAAAACAAGAAGTATTGACAGGTAAGAGCTTCAATATTTAAACAGTTGAGAAATGGTTAAGAATTTATGCACACCAATTCCAGTAAAAAATGTATGTTTTTAAGGAAGCATTCGAGATAATATTGTATTTTTTAGCAATCACAAACCACACAACAAATTTTCTTGAACTGCGCAAATTTCAGTAAGTGAGAATGCAAAAAAAAAAAAAAACCCTGCCTGAAATATGGGAGATTAATACTTATGAATATGGGCTATTGGGAGTTGCTTTCCTAAATTGTTCAAGGGGTTGTTGTATTTAACCAACACTTGACCTTCACAAATGCAAACTAAAATTCCAAAAATCCCAAGGGATATCCTTGTTGACTCAAGATGATTTGTGATTTTGTTCTGTATTAACTCTACTTGCATTTCCAAAATCAGATTTGACAGTATAAATGTAGGAGAAGGAGGCGCAAAACTTGGGGATGGAGTCAAAAGAGGGATCAATCTAGAATCCCTATATAGTCATAAGTTGGTGGTGCAGGCTGTCAATCATCTAGTACTTAGTGCAAGCTGCCTACAATTAGTGCAGGCTCGAATCCCACCAGGCTCAAGGTTGACTCAGCCTTCCATCTTCTCGGGGTAGGTAAATTGAGGACCCAAGATTGTTGGGGACAATAAGCTGACTTTGTAAAAATGCCGCATGGGGGGGCCAAAAGCCCTAGTAATAAGCAGGCATATATACAATGGAATGAAGGCTATTGCCGAGCACTTAGCATGGTGCTCCACAGACTGTAAGCCGCCCTGAGTCTCCGGAGAAGAGCAATATATAAATGCAAATAAAAAATTTAAATAAATAAATGAACTAAGTCCAACCCTACCCCACCCTTGAAAACCATTGGCTCTTATCTAACTCCTAGCATAACCTTTAGTTGAGAAGATTCCTGTGCATAAGCTTTTAGCAATGAATCAGCTGAACTGAACCTTCATTATGTGGACCTGAACTTTCACGCCTGGCAGTAACTTCCTTCTACTTACCTCCAAACACTCACAACATGTTTTGTACTATATTCTATCAAACACTGAAATTGTGACTTTAGCTCAAATGTTTATCATTCCCCAAAGCGATCCAGGCCTAAAGCAGGAAGCATTTATTTTAAGAGATTGATTTATGTTACATTATATACTTTGGCTTTTACATGTCTCAGCTTTTGTTTTCTTCTTCTTCTTAGTTCGCATTGCATTAAATTGCTTTGTATTATTATTAAACATAGCAGAGGAACAGACAAGAGAAGAAAAATGCACAAAATGGACGCCTTACCCTCTGATGTTTTCCAGCGTTTCCATAAATCCTCAATGGTGATGTGCTTGTCTTCCCTGTGCAAGTGGCTGTGCTTATTACTTGCATCTTTATATTTCATATCTTCTCTGATAAACTGAAAGAAAAGAAAATTGTGGTATGAAACACAATATGTCGGGCAAGTTGTAACAACTCAAACCAACGGTGCTCAAATTATTTACTTCCAGGTTCAGGCAGGCAAGGAATTTCCTTGTATATCTAATCATTATTCTTAATCACTCCTTTAGATCGGGGTGTCAAACTCAAGGCGCGGGGGCCGGAGATGGCCTGCGGGGTACTTAGATCTAGCCCATAGGACTGCCCTGGAAACAGCAATGGACCAGCCCGTGGTGCCTCTACCTGCTTGGGAAAGGTGCCCGAGCTCCGTTTTCACTGGCAAAGAGTTGCAGGAGGCCATAGCAGCCGAAAATTGAGCTCGGAAGCCCATTTTCACTGGCAGAGTGCTCAGGCCACCACAGGTGCCCCTGACATGAGTGATGTCGAGCTGGCCATGCCCACCCTAGCCCTCCAAAGTCAAACACAATCCTGAAGTGGCCCTCAATGAAATCGAGTTTGACACCCCTGGTTTAGATAGTCATTACAGTTTTTTTTTAAAAAAATGGAAATAATCCCTAAACAGGGACGGTCAACATCACCACCTAATATCATTTATTTCTTTCAAACATGACACAACTGGACAATATTTCTCTCGGTCCACATGCTACAAATACATTATCAATAGTGAAAAGTGACCAAAAAAAAAAAAAAATTGATGAGAAACTGACTGGAATATTGGCTGAAGCAACTACAGGTTGCCCTCAACTTGTAACTGTTTGTTTAGCGAATGTTCAAAGTTGCAATGGCACTGAAAAAGTGACTTATGACTCTTTTTCACACTTAAGACTGTTCATGTAGAGATCAAAATTCAGGCGCTTGGCAACTTTATGACAGTTGCAGTGCCCTGGTGTCACGTGATTCCCTCCTTCTGTGACCTTCTGACAAGCAAAGTCAACGAGGAATCTACTTCACTTAACAACCGTGTTACTAATCACTTAACATTTATAGCAAGGAAGGTTGAAAAATGGGGGCAGAACTCCCTTTAAAAACTGCCTCACTTAGCAACAGAAATGCTGTGGTTGTAAGTCAAGCCAGCTAGCTACCTCTATACAAACCTGCAAATTCTCCTACACAGTGACCCACACAATTCAATAGCCTATATAATTATTCCAATTCAGCAAAACCACCATCAAGAAGAAATTAAAAATTTAGAGCAGACATGTAGATACCACTAAAAATGCTATGTAACCCACAGCATTCCTTACTGACTGGAGCGGAAATGTGGATATCACTATTTTTACGTGTTCAATAAATTTGTATTTGTACATATAGATGAAATTGTAAGGCTTTTACAATTACAAGCTTGATGGATGATGGCTACATGTCCAAGTAGAATATGAAATTAATCTGTTTTTGCCCTTTTCCTGGGTGATTTTTTTTTAAATTTCTCGATGTGTAGCTTTAGACTGTGGGGTTCCCTGTTATACTTCTATCTAAGCAGACCAAAGGCCTGTTTAGCTTCCTAACCCAGATAAGACTGCCTCATTTTGCTGTGCTTTGCATATATGTGAGTGTGAATGCAATATACGTATGCCTTTTACGGGCATGATGGCCCGTAAAAAAAGACACTTCATTTACCTCCATGCTTCCCCCCCTCAAAAAAGTTATCTAGTTTCATATGCCCTTTTTTCCTCTTACAAAAGGACCTGACAAATTAAGAGAAAAGAGGGAGGGAGGGAGGGAGGGAGGGAGGGAGGGAAGGAAGGAAGGAAGGAAGGAAGGAAGGAAGGAAGGAAGGAAGGAAGGAAGGAAGGAAGGAAGGAAGGAAGGAAGGAAGGAAGGAAGGAAGGAAGGAAGGAAGGAAGGAAGGAAGGAAGGAAGGAAGGAAGGAAGGAAGGATAAATAATAGGGAGGGAGGAGAAAAGAGAGAAGAGAGAAGAGAGAAGAGAGAAGAGAAGAGAAGAGAAGAGAAGAGAAGAGAAGAGAAGAGAAGAGAAGAGAAGAGAAGAGAAGAGAAGAGAAGAGAAGAGAAGAGAAGAGAAGATCCCTGTTTAGAAGCTACAACTGTGGTTGGTTAAAATAATAACAATAAAAGAAGCTGACAAAATAGTGGATCACCCAATTATCTGCCGCAAAAGAGATCATACAAATAACTACAAATAACTGCAAAGCAAGGGGGTAACAATAGTGCATTGGAATACCCCCCCTCCCCCCCAAAAAAAGCCACTTGCCTGGAACTGGTGGGACCACAAAATAGACAAATAGCGAAAAAGCTAAACTGCTCTGGTGGTTCATAATTCAAACAGACAAGAATATTATTAAACAACATGAGCCTATCCCAGGTGGCCGAGAAGGATCCCAGGGGTGGACAAAAATGCCAAATCCACTCTCAACACCTGGCCGACCATAATAAATTAAATTTATCTGCCGTCCGATTTCTGCTGACTCCAAATTCACAAGCAGCCATTCCTTTTCAACTAAAGGACGCACACACCCTTTCAGAGGCACCCAAACTCTAAAACAAGCTTTAGTTCCTGCTCGCTGTTTTATTTTCAACGATTCACCTGAGGCTCCTGAGAGGTGAAGAGCAACTCTCAATTTAGAGGAATTATTTAGAGGTGAGGAGGGAACTCTCTTCCTGCAATAGAGCATTAAAAGCTTCCAGAGGAGAGGAGAGACTACTGTTTTAGTCCTTGGTACCTGAATCTCAGAAACTAGCCTTCACCCTATAGTGAGCATTCTTGTAAAAGTCAGCAATAAAGTTTTACAAGAACAGACTTGCAAAGGTATGAGGTGATTATAAAGCTGTGGCTAAATGTGTTCCAAACAGTACATTGTAATAATCACCAGATTGCCAATTTCAATTTGGGTTATCACCTGATTCTTGTAGAGCGAAGGGGGGGGGTGTCAAACTCAAGGTCTGTGGGCCGGATCTGGCCCGTGGGGTGCTTAAATCTGACCCACTGAGCCGGCCTGGAAATAGCAAAGGACCAGCCCACAGTGCCTCTAGCAGCCAAAATGAGGAACCGGGCGGGGGCACAGGGGGCACACACCACCCCTCCATGGCCTGTTTTGGACCTGGACAGCCTCCTGTAGTACTCCGCCAATCATAACAGGCTGTGGGGGGTGGGGGCGTTCTGGCCAGCTAAGTGCTGCAGGAGGCGTCCATCCCATCTCCCCGCTCAGCCCACGGAGATGGACTCTGATCCGGCTCTTGAATAAATCCAGTTTGACACCCTTGTTGTAGAGGAACTGGTATTTCAGAGAATACAGGTCATCCTCAACTTACAGCAGTTCAGTCAGTGACCGTGGAAAGTTACATCACTGAAAAAAAAAAGTGACTTATGACCATTTTTCACACTTACAACTGTGGCAGCATCTCCAGTGTCATGTGATCAAAATTCAGATGCTTGGCAACTGACTCATATTTTTGACCTTTGGGGTCCCCCAGGGTCCCCCCCTCTTTTGAGACCTTCCAAGGAGTCAAGTCCATGGGGGAGCAAGATTCACTTAACAACCATGCTACTATTTTAACGACCGCAGTGATTCCCTTTAACAGCTGTGGCGAGAAAGTTCGTAAACTGTTTTTTGTATTTTAATGCGGCTGTACACTGCCCTGAGTCCTGTTAGGGAAATAGGGCAGTATATAAGTTTAATAAATAAATAAATAAATAAATAAATAAATAAAATGGGGCAGAAGTCACTTAACGAACATCTCGCTTAGCAACAGAAACTTTGGGCTCCACTGAGGTCATAGGTTGAGGTCCACCTGTACTTCAATACTGTTATTTCACACCCGTGTAACACCAACCCGCTTACAATCTTATTTACGTACTGACAGACATAAAGGAGCTGCTGAAAATGTGACAGTTGCAACATTTGCAATGGAGCCTCTGTGGCGCAGTGGTTAGAGTACAGTACTGCAAGCTACTTCTGCTGACTGCCGGCTGCCTACAATTTGGCAGTTCAAATCCCACCAGGCTCAAGGTTGACTCAGCCTTCCATCCTTCCGAGGTGGATAAAATGAGGACCCAGATTGTTGAGGGGGCAAGAGGCTGACTGTAAACCGCTTAGAGAGGGCTGTAAAGCAGTATAAAGTGGTATATAAGTCTAAGTGCTATTGCTATTTCCAACATGATGTACTGAATGTTTACATCAGCAAAAGCTATATATGCAGCAGAACACACATCATTTTGCACTTGGTGATGTGAAAGATATGTTTCATTACTATTTTTCGATATAAATTGTCTTTTTAAAAAAGTAAATAAATAAACAAAAATAAGGCTCAGCTAAATCTTCCCTAACCATCTTTTAATAAAAAGAAGAGTTTTTTGGTTTCCTTTCCTTACTAGATCAATATGCAGTCAATCTTACCCCACATTTTATTGTACAGGTTGTCCGAAATTTACAACCCCCACCGAGCCCAAACTTTCAAAGCAAGACAATTGTTAAATGAGTTTTGCCCCATTTTATGCTGTAATTCTTAAGTGATTACAGCAACTGTTAAGTTAGTTGTAAAATGAGACTGGCTCCCCCATTGATTTTCTTGTCAGAAGGTCTGCAAAAGAGGTTCGCTGGGCAATTCTGTGAGTTGAAGTTGTGGAGACTGGCTTAAACTGACATTTCACCGATGTTATCTGATTCTATTCATGTTTTTCAGCCTCAACAAAAGAGGGTCAGTTGTGGTTCAGAGGAAGTCACTGAAGATAAGAAGTCAATAAACCAATTCTGTATTTTCACACTATGAAGTCAACTATGCAAAGATTTGGACATTAGATGAATCTCAATATAACTCTGAGTTATACTTTGAGGATGCCTTGTGATCCAATAAAGAAACTTTGTATGGAAGCCTTTGTAGAGTTTGCCTGACTGTCTTTATATTCAGCCAGCAATTTAAAGACAGAACCCAGTGGGCCTTACCATAATGTAAAGCATAGTAAAATGAAATTAGAGAGGGAAACTTGAACAAATAAAAGGACATAAAAGCTATGTTAACACAATCCAGGAAGTTAATATCTAGAAGAAATAAATAAAGTCTTCATTGTGCACTGATAATAAGCAAGTCTCGTCCAGGAATGTTGTTCTACCACAGATGGTATACTGGGCCCAAAAATGTCTCTTTCTTGGTTGCCATCAATTGGTCTTCCAAAGCAGGATAGATTTATAAGGGAACAGACAACCTTTTCAATAGGACAAAGAACAGGACTATTTTATTTGTGCTAAGCAACTTGTAAGAATAATACAATTCTTCATACATGGAAAATAATAACTGGAGGTTGCCAATTTTTTTTGAATGAAGCAAGGGCATTGTACTCAAAACAGCAGATCAAATTCCCTGTGCCCAGACAGCACAAAAACCAGGGATGATCCAATCAATCCCAGAAGCGACAATTTCCAAAATCCTATATATGGTGGTCCAACCCCTTGTGAAGTTACCATAGGGCTGGGCAGCCCAAAAGCAAAGAATCCTAGAGAAATTAACCTTCACAAAGACAAGCCACGCGATTTGGCTCTGTTGAAATAATGGTATAAAAAGTAGTTTTAGGAATGGAGGGGAAAAAACAATTTCCAAGATATCCACCATAAAATTCTAGGTAAATATACTAATTGAAAATAGATCTTTATATAAATATATTCTGATACAACCAATTAACTTTACAAGAACATACTTAAAATAAGAATTGCTGAATCTTGCCCAAACAAACCTTTTCTTTGCACATTACTTTTAAAACAGGAGGATGTTTTTTTTTCCCCCTTCCTGCATTTGATGGCCAGTTATTAATCTTCTATCCTACAGCTTGGTTTCAAAATGCTTTCCAAGATAGTCCTTAGTCCTTTTAACAGCTACACAAGTCCAGCAGCTGTGGCATTCCTAAGCTTCATTTGCAGTTTCTTCAACATGCAGCATGACATCCAATGAATTATTAAGTCTCAAAGCCGGCAAGAAGCATGAATGAAACTGTTCTGGGAAGGATTACAAAGGACAAAATTTAAATTGCTGGGACAGTGTAATATTTGAAAGACATGGGGAAAGTTAACTTTTAAATTTCTGGAACAGATATATAGCTATGGGTGAGAGATATCAGAGGGGGGTCCAGTCTTTGACTGATAGTCTCCAAAGCACCTGAGGGCAGAACAAGAAGCAATGGATGGAAAATTATCAAGGAGGGAGCCAACTTAGAACTAAGGAGAAATTTCCTGACAAGTGAGAACAATTAAATAATGGAACAGCTTGCCTTCAGAAGTTGTGGGTGCTCCATCCCTTGAGGTTTTTAATGAGAGATTGGACAGCCATTTGTCTGACAAAGTGTAGGGTCTTCTTCTTGAGCACGGGGTTGGACTAGACCAGGGATTGCCAACCTTTTGGACCCCAGGGACCACCAAACTCATAATTTTAAATCCCGCCGACCAGAGACCTTGGGAAAATCCTCAAAAAAGTCTGCAGGAAAATTACCCACCCCGATTTCCTACCGATCAATCATTCTTTATTTGGGATTGCAGGATACCGTCTCCAGCTCCGTTCTTGGGGGTGTAGGGGGGGAGAGAGAGAGAGACTTTTGGCTTCATGCAAGGAAAGCAGCAGAAACAGCAAAAGTCTTTCTTCCTCTCCCCCAAACTCCACCAGAAATGAGTCTTTGTGAGACTTGTCTCGCCGGCACAGCCTCTTGGAGCAGGATGCCTTGCAGGCTCCCAAAGACTCATTTCTGGCGGAGTTTGGGGGAGAGAAAGAAAGACTTTGGCTGCTTTCCTTGTGTGCAGCCAAAAACAGAAGAAAGAAGCAGAAAGAAGCAGCCCAGTGGCCAAGCCAGGTGCGTGGAGCAAGTGGAGCAAGTTCCCCCCTTCGCCCTTTCCCCCCTCCCCTCACTTCCTCATATTGTTTGCAATGCAAGCAACGCAAGCCTTGTGTTCCCACGGGCCATGTGGTCGGCACAGCCTTGTATTCCCGCACAACCTGGATTAATTGCTTTGGGGGGGTGCTTTGGGGATGACATTTCTCTGTGGACCACCAAAATTTTCTCGCAGACCACCAGTGGTCCCCGGCCTGCTGGTTGGCGACCACTGGATTAGAAGACCTCCAAGATGCATTTCAACTCTGATATTCTGATATAGTAAGATCTTGTTAAAGCTAGGATTTTCATCTGCACTGCAATAACCATTAAGTACACTTTTTTTTGTTCATTATTTTCATTTGGCAAGTCTGTGCTTCCTTTGGCAGGTTGCCTGTAAAAAAGGAAGGATAAACTAGGGTCTTCAGAAGCCCTTGAGAATGCAACATCCTTAGAGATTTGCTGTCACTTGAGAATATGAAATATTCAAATCCTCCAGTTAGAAACTTAACCTCGTATACCAAAAAGAGAGCCGACCCTGAATTTAAAATCATCCTGCAGAAAAGATCACATGGAATAAACACATGAACAGAGGGAAAAATGTGATACACTATTCACAACTAGGGAAACCAACCCTGAATACATTTTCTCCCAATTGTTTGCACTGATGAGCTATTAAAATATGTGAATATATGTGTCTGCATAAACCCATTCGCTTACCAAGAATACAAAGCACTTTTAATTCAAATTGGGAAAACTGCTTCAGAACAGGTCTGAGTATACATACTCCATACATCAACACCTGCTTTCTTTTCCTGGGTTCTCATGGTCACTGCATAATCCCCAAAAACATGCCATTAAGGTACAGAAACATCAATAGAGCCCATATATAGCAGTACTGAAAAATTTGTGAGTTCCAACACTCAGTATTAAAAGTGAATTTTTAGTATTTCTATATATTGAAAATGTGCTGTGCTCTCTCTACAAAAGACCTAAAACTAGACAGAGAATCCAATGAGTCAAAAACATTATACACTTGTTCATTTATTGTGAAAAACAAGTTCCTGAGATGACAAATTGGTCAATCAATAACGTGCTACAGCTTATGTCATCTGACCAGGTTGCTGCCATTCCTTTGAATCAATAGCTGGGAAAACAGCATAAATGAGAAAGGGAAAAGGCCTTGGATCAAATCGGACTGATCAATACAGATCAGGATCTTTTTTTAGATCATTGCGTAGGCTAGTAACAGCTGCAAAGGATGTGTACTTTTCTGCCAACACTGCAATGTAACACACCTGTCAAGAGTAATTTTCAGTAATTACCATCATGGGTAATAAAACAGAACCTTCAACCCACTCCCATACAGTCCATGCAAATCAGGCTTCTGAGAATGCCACTAGCATCAGGTTCAACCTGGGCGCCATTTTGAATGACAGGCAAATAAAATATGTTCTGATTAGTTCGATATTCACAGCTTTGAGCTAATTTCTTGCTCCATGTAATAACATTGTAGGGATGAAGAAAGATGGCGATCAACCAGCATGAACTTCTTTGAGCATTCTGCTTTCCTGCTGTTCAAACTGCATTACATTTGCTTAATTGCCATTTTCCAGTGATGGTTCAAACTTACAATGGTGCTATACAAATAGGAATAAGAATAGAAATAGCTATTTCAGATCTACAAAATTTAAACTATTGTACCGGTTGTCCTTAATTTACAATCACTCATTTAGTGACCATTCAAAATAACAACAGCATTGCAAAAAGCGACTTATGACTGTTTTTCCCACTTGGGTCCATTTTGTGGCCTCCCCTTGGTCACATGATCGAAATTCGGATGTTTGGCAACTGGCATGTATTTATCTCAGATGAATATGATTCCCTTCTGAGAAGCAAAGTCAATTGAAAAGCCAGATTCACTGTTACTATTTTAACATCTGCTAATTTAACATCTAATTAACAACTGTGGCAAGAAAGGTTGTAAAATGGGGCAAAATTCACTGTCCTGCTCAGCTACAGAATTTTGGGCTCAATTTTGGTCATGAGTCAAGGACTTCTGTATAAATTTTAGCCCTTCTTGGGCAGAAATAATATTCCTACATCCTATACTTTCAAGAAATTTGAAATGAATTATTCACAACAATACAATATGTAAGAAATGTTTCTTATGTATCATAATATTTTCTTGAATATAAAGTAAAAGGAATTAATGTAATTCAAAACTTTAAAAAGTTCAGGTAAAAGTTTTATTTTTTAAAAAATAGAATAATATTGCAGGAATACTTCTAGTATACTGAGATTTCCAAATGAGATTTGGAATATGAAATAAACTTTTTGGCTTCATCTTAAGATGAGCATATGTTAAAATGTATATTAAAATGAACATATGCTCATGCTTGCCTTTACCAGCAGTAGCTCTTGAGCAAAGATTGGCAAGCAAAGTACCAAAGAAATACAAACTAAATACTATAATACCACAGACAGGAGATTTCATGTTAACATATTTACAACAGAGATAATAGAGAATAGTGAAAAATCTTGTAGGATTTGGGCTAATCATTTAAAGCAAAAGAAAGAAAGAGCAAAGATTCCAATTATTAGAGGTGATAAAATAATAACACTTCAAAGAATATATCAACATTCTTTTAAAAAAAATCATATTCCACGTAGTAAACTAGACAATATATCAGATGAGAGTCTAGAGGCCTTTCTAAATAATATAAACTTATCACTATTAAACGATACACAAAAAGAACCTTTATCTGCTCCAGTTTCTGAAGCAGAGATTTAAACAAATAATTTAAAAAATGACTAATAGGAAGACACCAGGATTGAATGGATTTCTTTTTATACAGCGGTATAAAATATGTATGTTCCCAAAATGCTGTCAATTGCATGATGAGGTATTTGATCAGAAAATATTATCAGAAGCATTTAATCAGACTTATACTACAACAATACCCAAAATCAGATTAAAATTATAGCCAGCGAGCTAATTATCGATCCATTTCATTGATTCAGGTTGGCATACAGATTTTAACAGGAGTGCTGATAAATTAATTACAGCAAGGGTTACTGTGCACTATATCAAGATGGGTGTTTAAAAAAAAAACACTGGACAAGCAGCTGACGATATGATAGGTTAATCGTAATTTAATAGATTTGAGTAAGCAGGGTGACCGATTTGTAAGTACTGTAATTAGAGGTGGAAAAAAGCCTTGTTTGTTGTATTAAACAGGTTGGATTTCCTTTGAAATTCATAAAATGGATCAAGAGTGTTACATGAGTCAAATAAAATTAAAGTTAGCAGTATATTCTCTGACGCTTTTCCAATTAGAGGAACTAGACAAGAATGTCCATTTTCATCCTTCCTTTTTGACATTTGTGTAGACTTGCACTAGTGGACATGGTTGAAGGATTTGTAGAGTAATATAGGTAGTCCTCGACTTATAACGGTTCATTTAGTGACCATTTCAAGTTACAACAGAACTGAAAAAGGTGACTTCTGACCATTTTTCACCCTTGCAACCCGTGGTCACATGGTCAAAATTCAGTTGCTTGGCAACTAACCCCTATTTATGATGGTCGCAGTATCCTGGGGTCATGTGGTCCCTTTTTGAGACCTTCTGACAAGCAAAGTCAATGGAGAAGCCATATTCATTTTACGACCATGTTACTAACTTAACATCTGCAGTGATTCGCTTAACAACTGTGGCAAGGAAGGTCATAAAATGGAGCAACATTCACTTAACAACTGTCTTGTGTAGCAAGAGAAATTTTGATCTCAGAGTGGATAAAAGTCGATTTTTTTAAAAAAAATCAAAAACATTGGATTTTCTAAAATTTAAATCGGGTTTTTTAAGATTTTCATCAGATTTATTTTAATAAAATGCTTTCGGAGTAAAAAATCTAAAGATAGTTTTCTATTTAAGATATGGTAATAATTTAATTTATTCAGCATGAAATGGAGCTTAGTTAGGTAGCATGAGGCTTTATATTCTGCAATATTTTACATTTTTTGGCAAACTCATTCAATGAATCCAAGCTCTGCAAGCTAAATAGGAAACCTTCATTCTGTTTGCAAATAATAATAATACTAAAGATTCTAACCCACCAGCAAGAATAAGTCCTTACATCTAAATAGCACCTGTCTTTTCAGATCATGGCAGCATTCACTCACCTGCTGCCCGCCACATCCTTCACCTTGTGTCATTGCTATATCACCAGCTGTCCCATTAAAGTGAATGGGACAGCGGGTCAAAGGAGAAGCCGCTGCGGGACAGAGATGACAGCTGCTCTTTAAAAATTATGATTTAAATCAAGTTGATTTAAATCAAGCCTTTTTACTGGTGATTTAAATCATGATTTTAAATTGTGATTTAAATCGGCTTCATTTCAATCAAATCCACCCAATTAAGGTCTCATTAAGTTGAGAACTACCTGTAGACAATTCGGTTGAACACAAACTGCTTTCCTCTGCTGATGGCAATCATTTTGTTTATTTCTAAATTTCACTCTTTTAATGCCTGTGGTGATGGAAATGGTAGATGCTTTGAATAAAATAGCAGGATATTCTATAAGTTGGTCCGAATTGGAGTTGAGGCCAGTAAGTAAAAAAATTGCTTCCCCTCCCATTGAAAGGAACATCAATTCCATTTTTGTGCCAAATCTATTAAATACTTAGGTATAAAAGATGCCAACTGAACTAGCAACATACGAAAAAAGTCGCCTTCCAGTGAGACGGATGGCAAACAAATTCAATAACAAATTAATAGATAAAAGATATAAAGAGATTCCTTCAAATATGGAGAGATGGGAGTCATTAAACCTCATCCTTAGGGGAACAGTCAACAGTCTTAAGGGAACAGTCAACAGTGTCAAAATGAATATTATTCTCCAATTAATTTATATTCTGAGAGGAATTCCTGTTTTCAGGAAAAAAACCACTTTGTTTTGAAAAATTTTATGGAGTAATACGGTTCTGAGAATATTTGTAAAGAAAATCAAATTCATGAGGGAAGAGGTGATTTTCCAAATCTGGAGCGGTTTCATTGAGCTTACCTATGGCAAGTATTAAACACTGGAAGCACACAGTTGGTGTTAATTTAAATTTTCTAATTTGATGTCAGGAGAGGGACTAGCCAAGCCAGGGGAAGGAAGCTAGAGGAGAAGTTATGATTGTGTGTACATTAGATAATTATAAATTGTAATTGTTGTAATTGTAATTGTTGTAAAAGTTCCCCTGCACACACGTGCTAGTCGTTTCCGGCTCTAGGGGGCGGTGCTCATCTCCATTACAAAGCTGAAGAGCCAGCGCTGTACGAAGACGTCTCCGTGGCCATGTGGCCAGCATGACTAAATGCCGAAGGCGCACGGAACGCTGTTACCTTCCCACCAAAGGGGTCCCTATTTTTCTATTTGCATTTGTACATGCTTTCGAACTGCTAGGTTGGCAGAAGATATGCCAAATAACAGGAACTCATTCCGTTATGCAGTGCTAGGGATTCGAACTGCTGAACTGCCGACCTTTCTGATCGACAAGCTCAGCGTCTTAGCCTATGAGCCGTTGCGTCCCTTTAGTTGTTGTTGTAATAGCATATTAAACTTTATTGGGTTATTTTCCTGCTGTACACCTATCTTTTCAAAATTTGCTATAGTTTTTTTTTTTTATTATGTGTGCACTTTTGCATTTTGTTGTTTTCTTCTTCTTTTTCTGTTGTTATTTGGAAAGCAATACAATATTAAAAACGCCCTGCTTCCTAATGCAGAAGAAAAATGCACACCTACACATACACAAACCTTTAAAGCATCCCAAAGGTGCTTTTTTTTCCAAAAAGCAGCTGGAACTTTGTTTTTCCTTGAAGTCGTTTCGCTGCTCATCCAAGAAGCTTCAGTCAGAATAGAAGAAGCTTCCTGGATGAGAAGTGAAATGTCTTCAAGGAAAAACCAGGAAGTCCAGTTGCCCTTTTGAGAAGAAAAAAAAAAAAAGCACCTTTGGAACAACCATGACCTGGATGACTGAGAATCTCCACAGATATATACCTTAAAAGCAGTTAGAAAAGCCCTTTCAAAGGCTAAATAATCCAAGACCTATACATCTGTAACTGCTACAAATCTCCAGCCATTTCATGAAATGAGGAAAAAATACAGGAGTTGCATTCTCACCCCCATTTCAACTCTTGATTTAGCCCAGAGTGTTTTTCCTTATCCTGAGGAGATGGGCACAGTCTTGATGCCCTTCTTGTAACCCAAGCTGCCCTCGATGCAGAGGAGCAGAAGCAGCTGAGCAATTGACACCCTTCTTCTTCATTTCACACAGTCTGCTGTATTCAATGAGAGCAAGGCATTCAGTAGCCCATGCAACATTCATATCAACTGCAGCCTCCCTCCATCATCTCTAAGTTTAGCATCCTGGAGATAAACTGTAGCTCATCGGAGACAACTGAATAAACGGGAGCATTTAAAGCTACAGCAAAAAGAACGTTTAAAGACAAATGTTCGGGCCAAAGCCGGAACTAAAAAAAAAAAAACTAAGGAGAAAGTTCTCTCGCCTTCGGCTTCTCTAATAATCTTCGCTTCAGGTTACTAAATATAGAATTCCCTTGCTGTCCTGGCCAAGGTTGAATGCCACTGCCCGAGCCTTGCCATCAGGTAGCAGAAAGCACATACTGTAGTTAAATAAATTGCCCAAGATTGAAAGCTCAGAGGATCACACAAATGAGGGGGGAGGAGGGGGAGAAGAAATAAACAGGAAATGAAAACAAGACCCAAGGCATAAATCAGGATTTTAAAAGCTCAATGGCTGATATTCTGATAACCAAGGGGATAGGCCATCAAGAATTTTTTTAAAAAAATCATAATGGTTGGTTGCAGCAGTCAAGTCTCATCTTGGAAATGTATTTCTAACTTGGTGAATTTCCTGCTGCTTTTCCATCCCATTGAAATAGAGGGATAGAATCAAGATCACATAAAGTGTTAGTACCCTTTTATAAGGCCTTGGTAAGATCTCACTTGGAATACAATTTTGGTCACCATGATATTAAAAAAGATGTTGTGACTCTACAAAGAGTGCAGAGAAGAGCAACAAAGAGGATTATGGGATTGGAGGCTAAAATATACAAAGAACAGTTGCTGGAATTGGGTATGCCTAATTTAATGAAAAGAAGGACTAGGGGTGACATGATTTGTTTATTTATTTATTTATTTATTTATTAAATTTCTATACCGCCCCCTCTCCCAAAAAAGGGACTCGGGGCGGTGTACAGCCAACTAAAACAGAAACAGTATATACAATTAAAAGCAAATTAAAACGATTAAATTGGAGGCCGAATACACAATTAACAAATATAAAACTGATAAAAAATTTAAAATACCAAATTTAAAACCCCAAAAATCATTACTGGGCCAGGCCAGCCTGTTGAAAAAACAGGCTCTTTACTGCGCGCCGGAAGGTCTGAATGTCAGTAACGGCCTGTATCTCCGGGGTCAAATCGTTCCAAAGGGAGGGAGCCCCCGCAGATAGCAGTCTTCTAATATCTCAGGGGCTGCCACAAAGAAGAGGGAGTCAAGCTATTCTCCAAAGCACCCGAGGACTGGACAAGAAGCAATGGATGGAAACTAACCAAGCAGAGAAGCAACCTAGAACTAAGGAGAAATGTCCTGACAGTTAGAACAATCAACCAGTGGAATAGCTTGTCTTCAGAAGTTGTGGGTGCTCCATCATCGGAGGCTTTTAAGGAGGGATTGGACAACCATTTTCTGGAATGGTATACGGTCTCCTGTTTAAGCAGGGGGTTGGACTAGAAGACCTCCAAGCTCCCTTCCAACTCTGTTATTCTCTATTCTACACAATTTCAATCATTCTAGGAAGTCTGCTTCTTCCTTCCGCCCCCCTCCATCACTAGATTTCTAATTCAAACCATCAATGTGCTTTACTGTTAGAAATAGAGAGAAGGGGGAGATGGTCTATGATTGCAGGATAATGCAGACCCTTCCAAATTTCTGCATTCAGAGACAAGGCAGCTAACTTGTCCAGCTGTTCCTACAATTGCTATCCGCAGATCAGCTACCAACTGATACTTCTTCCTTCTGTTCAACCCATTCCAGTCAAAGCCAGAAGTTTCCTGATTATCACCACTGGTTCTTTGGAAGAAAAAAACAAGAAGACATTTTCAAGAAGGCCGATTTCCCTTCCTCAAATTCAGCTGAATCACTCTGATTCAAAGCTAGGAGCATGCTCGAATTGCAAATGTGTCTGTTAGCTAAAACGTAACATCACTACGCACTATGGATTTTGGCACTAGACTATATGTCATTATAGTGACACATAAAGATGCTGCTTCCTTCTGGAAATGAATTACCATTATATTTTGTAGTGAGACTCTATATTCTGTAATGTCACAACCCTTTTTTTCTGACTAGACTAAGCCTACTGAAAAGTAACTAGAGTTTTTCCAGCCACTCCCTGTATCAACACTGAACACAAGATTAAATAATGTTCCTTATTAATCGTTTCAGGCATCCATTAACTGAACAGGAAGCAGCTTTTGGAAAAGGGGTTAATTTCTTTGGACTGAATTTCCTTCCTTACATAAAACTGTACCTCCTACACACTAAAAAGATGAAGAACATACTTTTCTTTTCCTTTCTAGTCCCTTTGTATATCCTTTGGAAGAATATTGCAAGCTCACGTGATAAAGAAAGAGGAAAAAATGAGATCATCACAGGCCCATCAATATATTTGAATTCCTTGCAATCTACAACAAAGAACCAGAGTTGCTGGGAATTGGGTAGCATGTGAATTTAACAAATTCACATGCTGCCCAATTAATATAAAAGGTCCCATATATAGAGTATAGAGTATTTCCTTTCCCATCTTAAGGGGAAAAAATAGATGTATTGACTCTAGTTCTTCTATATCGATTACTATGTAGCCACATCTCAAGACAATTTACACACAAAAATAAATGCTATTAAAACACATTGAGAAATTACAGTAAAAGATGGATGGATGGATGGATGGATGGATGGATGGATGGATGGATGGATGGATGGAATATATATGAAAAACAAAAAGGAAAAAAGGCAATGAAAACACATTCATCAATAATATTTACCTTCAAAAAGTTCACACAGGGAAGATTCTAAAAGATGTTACAACAGACACTTCACACATTTAAGCAGGAAAAGTATTTCAGAAAACAGAAGCAACCAATGAAAACCCTTCACCGTTGGTAAACCACAGAGTGACAGTCTGTCAGTTGTGGCAAACTTAGCAGAACCTTCTGTGGTGGGAACACCAAGTAGCTTTGCCACCACAAGTCTGGACTTCTGCAATGTGCGGACGCTACATCTATTAAGAGAATACAGTGGCCACACAACTGATTATCACCACCGAGGAAGGCTCTTCATTGTGCAGCTTTACTTCAGGATCACTTCACCCACCTTGATGGCATTCAATTCTGTGAGTGCATCTGAAAAGGCATCGTTAAAAATCCTACTTCTGCATGAAATCGGCACAAACCAAAATACACACTTTCTCACATATCTGTATATTGTTCCTATCTTAGGGCAGTCTACATTTTACTGTATTAATTTATTAGTTTCTCTATGGTGATGATAGATGAGGAAGACAGGGGGAGGGGGGGAAGTTGTTATTTGAACCAGGCTACTAAACATGTTTGCTAAAAAGAACACATCAACAGTGCCCAAAGACCATTAAAGATGAGTGAGACTATTCATTTTTCTGTCCTGCCGTTTTTTTAAACTTTTCCCCATCTTTACTAAATTGAACCAGGGTGAAGAAAAATAGCTTTCCTATTAAGCCACTTCTAACAGGAGTTTTAAAAAGCTAGTGTCAGAAACGCCAAGAAAACGGAAAATACATGTAACACACAAAGCATGAAAAACATTTGAGAGTCCTGAATTTAATGAGTGTGATTGATAGAGTCCTTCCCTAACTATCAAGAAGCAGGTCTGCTAAGAACAGTAAATGATGCGGAACAGCATAAGAGATCCATGTGCCACAGCCTTGTTTTTCCCCTGTGCATGTACAGAAAACGAGGTCAGGGCGTGACAATCTGGATTCCAACTTCACACGCTGTTTGTCTTTCAGTATGCAAAGCTACACTTGTAAGCAGAAATATCTAGGCACTGCTATCTTTCAGTATGCAAAGCTACACTTGTAAGCAGAAATATCTAGGCACTGCTATCTAAATTAACTCCAAGATTTGTCTTAAATCTGTCGTCTGCATTCATGGGGAATGCAAATGCTCCAAAATGCCAAGTGAAGGTTTTGGTGGTTTTTTTTTTTTCCTTCTTCTAATTCATCTGCCAGTATTAGGTAAAATAGCACAGCTATGCATTTAAATGGGAATATGTGACATAAAACTAACATATGTTCATACCAACCTCATCGCTTTCTTCTACTTCGATGCCACCATCTTTGTCATCATCCATCTGTTTATGAATTGTTCGGAGAGCTTCCAAACTGTATTTATCCTCCTCAGTAAAACAGGGTGGGCTCAGTAAATGGCAAAAATCTGAAAAGATAAAACAGAAAAATCCTTACTCTTTTATGCTTTCAAGCTTAGAATGATGGAAGCAAAACACTACTACAGAGATACTCGGCATATTATTTTTAATAGTCTAATTATCTCCATTTGGCTATCCCACGTATCCCAAGTATCCTAAATGCTTAACTCCCAACAGAACCTGTGTCAAAACTGGACTGGAAGGGAAAGGTTTTCATTCTACCTTGAAAGATCAGGAAAGGGCAATTTCACAATTCAAATATTCAGCAGCAATGCATCCTGACAGGATTCATATATGTGGTCACTTTTGGTCTGAATCTTTTGATTTTATTCTATCCCTCCACATTGTTTCTCATTCGACATCATGTTAAAAACTGACCAAAGAAAAAAGAAAAAAAGTCTGAGGTGCGTTCAAATCCATGTCAAGTCAAGTCAATATTCACATTCCTTCCTGTTGTACGCTGAGACTTAGTCAAACAAGTCCCAGCACTGATTTTACTTCTGGCTAATATATTTCATCAGAAGTCTGCTGAAGCTCTAGAACAGAGGTGTCAAACTCAAGGCCCATGGGGCCAGATTCGGCCCGTGGAGTATTTAGATTGGACCCAAAGGGCCGGCCTGGAAACAGCAAAGGACCGGCCTGATTATTGCCTCTGCCAGCGATAATGGAGCTTGGGGTGGAGAGTTCACATGCACCCCAGTTGTGATGACCCGGGGTGTGGCATAAAGGCAACACAGTCACATAAGTAACAAAAGGCTTCAGCTGGTGCAAAATGCGGCCGCGCGAGTGGTTTTGGGGGCTCCTCGGAGCTCCCATGTTACACTACTTTTGCGCGAGCTGCATTGGCTTCCGGTGGCCTTCCGGGTGTGATTCAAGGTGTTGGTGACCACCTTTAAAGTGCTCCATGGCTTGGGACCTGGGTATTTACAGGACCGCCTGCTGCCAACGTCAGTCTCTCGCCGACCAGTGCGCTCTCATAGAGCGGGCTTCCTCGGGGTGCTGCCGGTTGGACGGCTGGCGACCCCGAGGGTTCGGGCCTTCTCTTTGGGGGCCCCCTCCCTCTGGAACGAACTGCCCCCAGAGATGAGGACCGTCCCCGACCTATTGACCTTCCGGCACACACTAAAAACCCACCTATTCCATCTAGCCGGTCTGGCCTAGAGTTATGTGTAATGGTTTTAAATTCGGTTTTTAAATGGTTTTTAACTTTCTTAATTCCCCACTTTTAACTCTTGATGCCAATCTATTTAATCCTTTTAATTTATTTTAAATTATTGTATTTGTATTTATATGTTTTTATCTGGCTGTGCACCGCCTCGAGTCCTTAGGGAGAGGGGGCGGTATACAAATTTGAATAAATAAATAAATAAATAAATAATAAATAAATGTCCCTTTAATACCTCCAACTTTGCCCCCAATGTCCAGTTACCTTTGGCTGGAGAAAACACTCTCCCAAGAACGGTCTTTAAGTGGAGGAAATTCAGTTCGAAAACAAAGTACGTATAAACTATAAACTATTTTTATATAAATAAAAATCCACACAAATCACGCTGAGGCAATTAACTGGACAGGGCAGGATAAGGAACTGCAGACTTCAAAGACCAACAAAACACACACAGTTGGGAAAATGCCAGGAACTCAGAGAAGCCTCGACTATAAAAGATAACTCACGATTTGCTTCCCACAAGTTGCTGTGGGCAAACTCCCTTTTTAAACACTGTGTTCCCAGCTGCAGCTAATGAAGGGAATCAGGGCTCGTTCCTCCCCTGTAAGCCACGCACTCACGTTGCTCCCTTCTCTGTTCCTCCCTGCTTGTCCTAGGATGAAGAGAGGGTGGGCCTGGGTTCCCTCTGCCTTGCTGTACCTTTTCCCTGCTCTGCCCAACCGGATTTTGCCCTTCCCTAGTTTCTTCCACAGCCACTGGAGCCACACTCCCACTCCCTGCCAGCTGCTCAGCCTCCCCCAGGGGCATGACACCACTGCCCTGTTTTCAGCAGCGATGGCCTCCTGCAGCCCTCTGCCAGCAAAAATCCCCCCCTCCTAAGCTGGGCCCTATTTTTGCAGGTAGAAAGTTGGAGGAGGCCATTGCAGCCAAAAATGGGGCCCAGGTAGGCCATCCATGGCCACCCTGAGCTCCATTTTCGCTGGCAGAGGGCTAGCAAAACAAACTAAAAATAAAACAAAAGGAGAGATGTTTCTCCTTTTACATTTGAGCGTGCAGGAAGGGATAGGGAAAGGGAAAAACAAAGAAAAAGATGGGAAGATGAGAAGAGAGCAAGGAAAGAAAAATAAGGAAAGAGGAGAAGGAAGAAGAATGAAGAGGGAAGTAAAGGAAAGAAAAGGAAGGAAGGAAAGGAGATTATGATGAAAAGGAGGGAGGGTCTGCCTTAGCACTTGGCCACCACAGATGCCCCCCCCCCCACAAGTGATGTCGGGCTGGCCATGCCCACCCTAGCCACGTCCACCCCTGCCCCCTGAGGTAAAACACAACCCTGATGCGTCCCTCAATGAAATTGAGTTTGACACCCCTAGTCTAGAAGAAGAGATATCACTGATTCTTTCCTAGCTTTTTTTAATCTTTAAAGAAGGGACAAATGATCATGCTAGATCTTGGGTTTTTTCCCCTAATTTTATATTCTGCTTCTTCTTCATTCAATCACAAATGCCACCCTTCTCATTCTTCCTCATTTCGGTCCCTTTGTCCTCCTGATCTTTTTCCTCAAAATTGCAGCTCCTCACACCCCTCAATGTTTTACTTCATTCTCTATCTTTTCTGATATTTGACCGATATTAACATCACACAAAAATCACTTATCTGCAATATTCCTCTAGCCCATCCCTTCTCTTTTATTTGTATTAGTATGCACTCAACGGAATTCTCAATTAACAATTTATTGTGATGCATACCCTCCATGCCACTGCTTTTCATTTTAAGCAATATTATATGAAGAGGGTAAGAAGTAGCCAGCATATTGTGTAGAGTTTTAAATGTGGATGTGGATGTTTTAAACTATTTTTACTTATGTTCTATGTAAGCCATTGACAGTCCTTTTGGTCATGGCCAGGTAGAGATGGGTTTCAGAAATATATAGAATGAGGACATGTAAAACAAGAGGGGAAAAAACAAGGAAATTTACATCGTCACTGTTCACTATTCTTCTTGATGCTTTCTAGCATTGCAAATAATTTTGGCTTCATCACATTTATCCGCTGATTCACAGAGTGCCTTTTAGTGCCTTTGAATATATTGCTTTCTTTTGACAATTTCATGGCAGTGCATTAATTGCAATATTCTTGCTCTTCCCTTCTTCTCAAACTCGTTGACTTTTTCTTCATAGATTTGTTTCGTTTCATTTGTCTCCAAATGACCCAACCAACTAAATGTACTTCTTTTCGGATGAGTATTCAATTCACATCCATTCATCAGTGACTCATCCCCTTTTTGGGGGCAGCTTGCTATCAGCACAATCAAAGCCAATTTTGTTCCAATCACATTAACGCTATTCTTTGCAAGTTAGCCTGTCTCATTTATCTAGTGTACCAACATTCTCTTACCCATATCCCATCAACTATACTGGCACATTCTGGATATAACAATTCATTGCTTTAGAAAAAAAATTCTTCATTTTTTTATATTTCTAATTCATGAAAACAGAATACTTTCTTTTTTCAAGCAGCACACAGCAATTAAAAAGATCTTATAAAAATAGTATTACTAGTATAAACTTTTGAATAGTAACCATACTGCAAAGACTCCAAATGATTTACAACAGTATAATATATTAAATATGAAAATGAAACCACCCCCACTGCTAAATAAGGCTATCATTTAAACTAAGAACCAAGGCCAACAATAAAAATATCCCCAAATTAAAAGATATTATTACTGTACCTCTAATGCTCAAGATCCTATGAAAATAGTTTTTAATAGTTGATAGTACCCATCAAAATAGTGTTAGTAGTTAATAGTTGACAGTTTCTATCGAAATAGTTTTAAAATCTTCTGAAAAGACAGCACAGTAAGGATCAAATAAACTGTCAACTATTCTATATTATTCCATAATGCCAATAACTGACTGGTAAGATCTGTATCATTTCAAAGAAAAACTCATCATATAAACTAATTATCAGGAATTTCAAATGAAGATATATAGTGAATAATATATTTTGCTTTTTGGGGGGGGAGGAGATACTTAAAAATCAACATGGAGACAGAGATGGTGGCATCAGACAGGATGCCTGTTTTGTAGGAGGTGCAGGAAATGACAGAACTGTTTGGAATTGGATCCATTTTCTCTTTTCTAAAAGTCATCCACCATTTGCAAGACATGAGAGGCGTCTAATACTCTCACACATTATTGTGTTTAATTTTGAATGTTTTGTACTAAAAAACCTCCCTCTTCCCACCTATTTATTTTTTGTGGGGGCAGTGTAACTTTAAGATGAAGATCACTTTTAGGAATCAGCAAACTTAAGTCTTTGAGCAAAAGTTATCAGGTGAATTATACCAAAAATGAATTAATTTACATTCTATTCCATTTAATCACACCCCTTTCAAAGCCCTGATTCATTTTCTATTTCTAAATAGTGCAGAAGGTTTCCTAGCACAAGGTATCAACATCCTGTCTGTGATTTTAGAGGGCAGATTTAAAAATAAAAAAACCTTATGCAACACGTGGATTCAGTATCACTTTTTTTCCGCTGCACCTTTCAAAGAGAGTCACTCAAGAAGTCAGGCCAATGACTCAGATTTCACTGCTTTCTTGAGGAGCAAAGATTCCAAGATACCTGAGGGGGTTAGCTAAATTTTGTTTGTTAGCTATCAAAACGGCATGAATTGTTATTTTCTACCTTAGATACAGAGGTGGATAAAAAAGAAATTGAAGGCTCTGTCTAAAAGTTAAAACTGTATGGAGGTAAAAATAATTTTTGGATATGCCAGTTATTCTACTTCTTCAAGAAAGACAACGTGGAGGCACGTTTGTTTGAACTCAAGACCAAACTATATTTAGTATCTTGCAAAACATCATCGGCTCCTAAATTTTATTTGATGAGGAAAGGGCAAACATGAACACATTGTTTTTTTATTTCATTTTTATTGTTTCATTACTAATTTACTAAACTCAAAAGTGCTTGTTCAATTTTCAAATACTCTCAACAGCTTTGGACTGGACTTCCATAACTCCCATAGACATTCACTCACTAATTAGTCCATACCTCAAAGGTTCATCTTCTACCATGTTTCCCCGAAAATAAGACCGTCTTTTTTTTTGCCACCAAAAAAGGCACCAGGTCTTATTTTCAGGGGATGTAATTCACTGACTAACCTCACTTGCACACATCGCCCCTGGCCTCCTTTTCGCTGTCAGAGGCCTTCAGGAACTTCTTCTGTGGCCAGCAAGGCTTTCCTGAAGGCCTCTGCAGCTGATAACACAGCTCCGGATCGATCCAGAGCTTTGCTATCAGCTACAGAGGCCTTCAGAAAAGCCTTGCCAGCCTTACCGGCTGCAGAAGAACTGGGCCGGCAAGGCAAGTGTTGGGGTGTGCAAGGCCTGGCTACAGCTATCCAAAGGTAAGTAGTAGGGCAGCTTCACCCTTCACCCCCACCCTAGGTTAATTTTTACCCATGCATTCTGGAATGGGCGGGATCTTAATTGGGGCTTCTTTTGAGGGTAGGGCTTATATTGGGCACATGTGTAAAAATCAAGCTAGCATTTACTTTCAAGGTAGGTCCTCCTGCATTTTAAATACATATAGGCTGTCCTCAAATTATAGAAGCCCTTTCCATATATGTTTACACATACACACACACACAAACATGCATTATGTTCTTGGTTGCCGTTCAAAGTTCTGTTACTCAGAAACTTTCAAATATTTGTTTTCATTAGCTTATCTGTCATTATCAATAACATTGGATTTTTTTTTTTTGAACTTGTTGGTTTATTCAATTTCTCTAGCCAGCCAACTCACCCAAGTGACTCTGGGCCGCTTACAATTCTAAAATTCTAAAACAATTTAAAAGACATCAAAGCAATAAAAATACCCACAAAATAAATAAGTATAAACAGCTGCTGATAGTTTATATTATAAATGATTTGGAAGAGGGAATGTAAAAGGCATGGTAAGGAAATAAAAAGCAACCTACAAATAATATGAGGAATAGCAATATAACTAATATGGAGAAATGAAGAAAACATTCTTAAGTAAAATCTAGAGTCTAGCTTTATGTTCACTTAAAAAAAAAAAAAACTAAAATGGTAGAACATGAAAATTTTCTAGCCTTATCATTGTTAACAAGTACTTGACAGCAAGTGCATCATACAGATTGAGGCATGAACTGCATCATTTCATGAGGATTATTGTAATTTCCCCGGTTTTCATTTAAAACAGTTTCCAATTAGGTACTGGGGAGGGGGGGAATCTCTGTTTGCTCTTTATAAAATTTCTTTTTTTAGGAGAAGGGAAGGGAAAACAGTGTCAGTTCCCCGGAAAACACATGTTACTTTTCCCAGATCGAGTTCCTGGATGTGTCAAGAGGAAGGATAACAGTAATCAGATTGAAAAATAGAAGTGAACCATTTTGTGAGAACTAAGGAACAGACAGACCGCCTAACCAGAAACAAATTCTGCACATACCTAAATTCATTTTGGCTAAGATTCATGCAATCTATTAACTACTAGTGGTTCTACTGCACCTACTATTGCTGCTATCACTAGAATTTTATTTGCTTTTTAGGTGCAACTGGAAATAAAAATCCTACTGAATTACAAAAAAGTGGGGAAATTCACAACAATACCATTTTAATGTGCTAATTGTATCAGTTAATTTAAAATAATTACACCTATTCTGAGACATGATGCAAAAGAAGGCAGGGTCATATATTTATAGTTTGTGTAGATTAGATATGTCTAGACGTAATAAAGAAACATGATTTTATTCAACTTGAAACATATCATTACTCCAAAACAGAAATACCAGACAAGCAAATCGCAATACAAAAAACAAAAAGAAAGTGACAGGATTAAATCAGATTTCATTAACTTTGATCTCTTCTAAGAAGACTAATTCCAAAAAGCTCCTTAGAAACAATCATTTCCCAGTTCCATTGCTTTAATTTAACAGTTTTTAAACAAGGTATTACACACACAAGAGAGTTTGTCCTAACTTGTAACCAAAGCTATTATCCTGGATTTGCTCTGGTATTCAACAGGGAAACTAGTAAATCAATGCAATAATATTTTCACCACAATGGCAGTTGTGTAGTCTAATTCAACGGCACTAGAATATTTGTATTAATGATTCTCAACCTGTTGTCTGCAACCCCTGGGAGGGGCTGTAATGTTGTCTCAGGGGGTACACAAAGGCTTGAAGAAAATGTTGATTTAAATCTTGAGTTAAGTCTTGGTGAGCTGTGGCTGTGAGCTGTGGCCACAAAAGGTATTTAAAGAGGGGAATGCTACAACCAACTCGCCCTGGCCAACTCACCACGACCAACTCGCGGCAGGATGATCGCTGTGGGACAATTTGACAATTTTATTTAATTCTTTAAAATAGATAAAAATTACCTTAATTTCTGCCACTCACATTTCATTCTGTCTCTCTTTTGACATCCTTTCTTTAATGCAGAGGTGTCAAACTCAAGGCCTGTGGGCCAGATGTGGCCCACGAGATATTTAAATCTGGCCCATGGGGCCAGCCTGGAAATAGCAAAGGACTGGCCCGTGGTGTTCTAGCAGCAAACATGGGACCTATGCCCCCCCCCCCTTGTGCCCATTTTGACTGGCAGGGTGCTGCAGGAGGCATCTATTCCGTCTCCCCACCAGCCGACTCGAGGAGAACTACAGTGCTGATCCGGCCCTTGAAGAAATCCAGTTTGACATCCCTGCTTCAATGATTCTATTCCACCATTTCTTTGATATTAGTGTAACTTTTGTCCCGCAGCGAGTTGTCATGTGGCAAAATGGCCATGGCAAGTTGGCCATGGTAAATTTTCACAGACCCTTTAAAGGGGGTCCATGGTGAAGAAAAGGTTCAGATCTATTGGTTTATATAACACAATTCTTTTTTTAAAAATATGATAATTGGATTCTGGAAATTTAAATTGTTTGTGTCTCCTTGAGTCAGTATATTCCTTAAAAATATACTCTTCCTTGAACTAAAATATGGCTGGGACAAAAACTATATAAAATAGGGAGATATTTCTAGCTATTTTATAAGAACCTTGAATGTTTTTGTAAAAGTGAACTGATTCCTGGGTCAGTTCATATATCAAATTCATCCAAGCATTTGTAAAGGATTAGTCAATTTCTTCAGAAAAGACAGGCATGCACACAGACACTTCATGGGAAGAGTTTCAATGAAGTTTTAACTATAAGATTTAGAACTTTTAAAAAATGCAAATAAATTGTAAACAGGTGGATAAAACTTTGGTTTTAAAAGTTACAAATGAACAAATCCAGATAAATTTGAAATAAGATTTTGGAATTAATTATAAAGTGTTCTTCCCCAGGAAAATGATGTTATTTTCCTTTTAAAAAAATACTTAAGAAGAAAATACTTTATTAGACACTAGAGGGAACTAAATAGGTTACAATTAAAGGAAGAAATGCTTACAATTACAGAATGTAGTAAAATATTCTAACATTAGACATATAGAAAGGATATTTTTGAAGAATGGAATCTGAAGTTAATTTTAATAGTATCTGCCTATATGGAAAGACTGTACATTATAGAAGAGGAACAAATTCTACTTGGCAAGATCAAGATTGAGTTGAAAGTGGATTTAAAAATAATAAGCTACAAAAATAATGCCTTACACTGAACATACCAAAGGAACTAGTTTGTATCTTAATAATTAAAAGGGATACACAGATAACAAACTAAGACTATCACTTAACTTTCTTATATTGGTTTACAAAAGACACATGCTTTGAAGAATCGTGTGAGAAGGGACAATTTAGAAATGAAAACAAATCAAGTTCTAGGACATAATTTTAAGATTGAAAACTAAAGATCAAGATTATGAAATGTAATAGAAAGGAATGTAAAGATGGTTTGTTTGATCTCTTAATGGACTTTTGATGACATTGACGCTGAAATGACAATATAAATTTGTTTATAGATAAGACATGGTATATATGAAGAAGATATCATTTGCTGTATTTTAAAAGAAGTTGATGTTACTAAATTTGTTGATACTTAAGATAAGGGGGGAAGTCATTTCTTCATATATTTCTTTTCTTTTTCTCTACTATATTTATTTTTTTCTTTGCCTATTTCTTTTCTTCTGCCTCTTTCTACTCTTTTTAATCTTCTATCTTTTTTTTACAGCTGGCTTAGCTTTTACTGTTATAATTATAACCTTTAATTTAAAAAATTACCACAAAAAAGTAAAACAAGTTTGAGTCAACAGCAATAATAATGCAAAGATTAGGAAACAGTTCAAGAGAAATACACTACCTGCTACAGAGTTAAATACACAGAACTTAACAATATGCTATTTTGTATACGTGCCAAGGTTTGCTAAGCACTGAAAGTACGGTGACGTGGATATTGGCATTGTCCATAACTTGATGGGAAGCTATAAACTAACAGCCATAAGGTGATAATCTTGTCCTGAATCATTTTAAGCCAGAGGCCACGATTCTTCCTATGTGGCAGGTGCTTTCCAAAAAGGCATAAGCACCTGAGAAAAACAGGGAAAAGGACATGACTAAATTATCAGCAGATCTCTCAAAAATTCACATTTGGTGATCTTATTGGGGAAAAAAAGGGGGGGGAGAAGCTACCATAACTATGATTATATGCATGCAGAAAAATACACGAATATGTCTGCACATGTACAAACATAATTTACCTCATGCTGTCATTTTACATATATCCAAGGGTAATGCTACAGACCTTCAGGGAGGTATATAGATTGGCTGCAGGATTTGGGTTTGGGTTTGGCTAGTCTAAAGAAAAGAAGAATTAGAGTCAACACGCAGTATTCCAGTATTTGAGGGGCTGCCACAAAGAAGAGGGAGATCAAATTATTCTCTAAAGCATCAGCGGGTGGGACAAGAAACAATGGTTGAAAACTAACCAAAGAGAGAAGCAACGTGGAAGAACTTCCTAACAGTGAGAACAATTAACTGGTGGGACAGTTACCTTCAGAAATTGTGGGTGCTCCATCACTGGAGGTTTCTCCTGTTTGAGCAGGGGGTTGGAGTAGAAGACCTCCAACGTCCTTTCCAGCTCTTCCAAGTGTGGCTAATCATATTTTAATCATTTAATATTATATATCAAATGAATATTATTAGTCAAATTTATAAATTATCAGTGCAAACACTAGTATTGTCTGTTATGATCGCTTCATGGTTTGAAAATGTAGTTCCGATTTCTAAATCGAAAACGTTCTAATATGCATGGTCATGTCAATCCCCGTAAGAGCTTGATGGCAACCTTGGCCTGCCAGCTAGCAGATTCTACCGAAAGAGAAAATTTCTTCTGCAAATGATTAATGACAGCAACTGGAAATGACTGCAGTGTCAAATACAGGAAATACAAGCAAGGAAACAATACGTTTTTAGCTTCACTGGGTTTCCTCTATACTAATGAAAAATATAAGGCCAGAGTAAGATCTTAACCGAGATCTTAATAAAGTATTATTTTCAACTACTTGGAAGGAAAATGTCTCAACTACAATACTTGTAAACTAAGGGGGGGGGGAGGCGGAAGGAGCAAACCCACCCTCTGGTGACTGCATTGCTTAGTGTGACCTGGGTACCACAGATACAAAAAATACACCCATTTGTTCCATCTGATTCTAGCTATCATCCCAAGTCAGGGATGTCAAAGTTAAGGCTCGGGGGCCAGATCCTGCCTACAGAGTGCTTAGATCTGGCCCGCGGGGCCACCCTGGAAACAGTGAAGGACCGGCCTGTGGTGCCTCTGCCAGCAAAAACGGAGTTCGGGAGGGCTGCTTGTGACCCTCCTGAACTCCATTTTCGCTGGTAGAGGGCTGCAGGAGGCTATCGCGGCTGAAAAGAGGAGCCCATTTTCGCTGGCAGAGCGCTTGGACCACCACAGGCACCCCGATACGAATGATGTCAAGCTGGCCATGCCCACCGTGGCCACACCCACTCCAACCCTCTGAGGTCAAACACAACCTGATGCGGCCTTCAATGAAATCGAGTTTGACACCCCTGGCCCAAGTTCGACCATAGTACCAAGGTAAAAGGATTTTCCTAATATAACAAACCATTTAAAAAAACAAAAACAAATTATTACTAAAGAAAATAAATAAATAAATCCTGAAAATTTAAATTATGCTGTATGACAAAGAAACACAGACACATTGATTTTCTGCACATTTGTATTTTGGTGCATCAAACATCTCATGAAATTTATACAGGTGTTCATTGAGGTACAATTTTCTTCTACAAGGTAGCCCAGAAAGAATAAACTGCATGAAACCTACTAACCGACAAAATGGCATTATTTGGCAAGGCTTTCCCATAAATAATTGAGAAATCCTATACCAATATTCCTCTAACTTATGACCACAGTTGAGCCCAACATTTCCAGTGCTAAGCAAGAACAGTTATTAAGTGAGTTTTGCCCTGTTTTATGACCTACCTTGCCAAATTGTTAAGTGAATCACTGAGATTGTTAAGTTAGTGACACAGTTGTGAAGTGATTCTGGCTCTCCCATTGACTATGCTTCTCAGAAGGTCACCAAAGTTGATCACATGACCATGGGACACTGCAACCATCATAAATATGAGCCAATTGCCAAGTGTCCACATTTTGATCACGTGATTACAGGGAAGCTGCAATAGTTGTAAGTGTGAAAAAAGATCCCTTTTTTCAATGCCGCTGTAACTTTGAGTATAGTTGCATATCAAGGCTACCTGCATACTTTATTTGCTATGTCAGGAGCATAAAATAGAAGTTTATGAGAAATATTAAAAAGTAAAAGATAAAGGTTCCCATCGCACATATGTGCTAATCATTTCCGGCTCTAGGGGGTGGTGCTCATCTCCATTACAAAGCCGAAGAGCCAGACGTCTCCGTGGTCATGTAGCTGGCATCACTAAATGCCGAAGGTGCACAGAACGCTGTTACCTTCCCACCAAAGGTGGTCCCTATTTTTCTACTTGCATTTTTATATGCTTTCGAACTTCTAAGTTGGCAGAAGCTGGCCAAGTAATGGGAATTCACTCTGTTACGTAGCACTAGGGATTCGAACCACCGAACTGCCGACCTTTCTGATCGACAAATTCAGTGTCTTAGCCATTGAGCCACCGCGTCCCTATATGAGAAGTATTAAGAGGGTATAAAAATGTGTCAATCTTCAAAACTATCTTGATAGAAATATTTTCCTTGGGAAGACCTTGAAGTAGCTGAGTCTTCAACTGGTTTTCATGACTATGAGAAATAACTCCAGAGGCACCTTTGAGTAACAAGTAGTGCATCTTGTCAAATCTGTACAGTCCACACTAAACATGCAGATAGTTAAACTTCAAAATTTTATTACCTAAAACCTCGATAGGCAAAAAAAATCCATTTATTTTGTTTTGTAAGAATCTATAGATTTTATTGTCACTAAGTTTGGAATATATAGAGACCCAGAGAAAATATCTTAACATGTTCTATGGTTCAGTTGTACACTTTCCAAAAACACTTTTCCAGTACAGGAAATAGAGGAGTGGGTGACACCAGACCAGGAAATGCAACCACAACTTCTGAAGGCAAACCTTTCCACTGGTTAATTGTTCTCACTGTCAGGAAATGTCTTAGTTCTAGGTTGCTTCTCTCCTTGATGAGTTTCCATCTATTGTTTCTTGCCTTGCCTTCAAGTGCTTTGGGAAATAGATTGACCTCCTTTTCTCTGTGGCAGTCCCTCAAATATTGGAACACCATTATTATGTCACTCCTAGTCCTCCTTCTCACTAGAATAGACTTACCCCATTTTTGCAACCATTCTTCGTATGTTTCAGCCTCCAACCCCCTAATCATCAGAAACATGTGATCCCCTTTTGCGACCATCTGTTGAGCGAAGTCAATGGGGAAGCCAGATTCACTTAACAACTGTGGCAAGAAAGGTTGTAAAATGGGGCAAAAGTCACTTAACAACAGAAATTTTGGGCCCAGTTTTGGCCATAAGTCAAGGACTACCTCTAGTTTAATTTTCTCTTTTATTAGATTTACAGCCTACCATATTCAAGCAGCCCAGAGAAGCCACTCTTCCCATTTTTATTTACCAACCAAACCCCAGGAAGATAGTTTGAGCCCGAAGTTATTGCTAGTGACAAATTGCACTGTGAGCTTCCATGAGCTTCCAGAAGGTGAACATGGAACTTCAACCAATGTCACATCTGGTGGAGCTTATTTAAACTGAATTGAATTTTGAATTGAATTGAATTCTTTATTGTCGTTTGTATATATATACACAATATGCATACAACAAAATTCACAGTAGCTCTTTTGAATTCTACTGTATAGTGCAGTGTTGGTACAGTGTCGGGGATTCGGTTCAATGTGTGGAATGTGAAGGATGTGTTTGTGTTTATTTTCATGGTCATGATGTGCACTGAAGATGGTGTTTGATTTCGTTGTACGAGATGCAATTACAATAAAGTAAAGTAAACTAAAACTAAACATAACACCCAGAGACCAGACCCAACACACACACACACAATCCCCAAACAGCCCCCCCCACCTGCCAAAATTCCCTGCCCTCTAAAAACACACAAGCATCCACACAACAGACAAGTAATACTGTCCAACAGCTCACTGATGGTGATCCTTAAGTTCATTGTTAAGTGCAACTATAGCTGTGGGATAAAAATTGTTCAGAAAAAGTGTGATCCGAGTTTTAATTATTCTGTAACTTTTGCCAGAAGGCAAAAGATTGTAAGCAGGATGGGAAGAGTCTCTGAGAATGTTGTATGACTTCCTCAAAAGAGCGAGATGCTAAGGTGTCGTCCAGGGCTGGTAGCTGGAGCCCGATGATATTTAGAAAAGCTACTTGGATAAGGAGCTCTGATGAAGAGCAGCTTGGGAGCAGCTACTCATCCAAGGAGTAGCCTGGCCAAAAGCCATTTAGGGCTTAGTAGATTAATGCCAGCATTCTGATTTGTGCCCGAAAAAAATGACTGGCAGCCGCTGCAGATGGCAATGTGTTAACATAATATAATGGCATCAGTCATTCAAAGCTGGTAATACAGTTGCTGTGTTTTGAAGTGAAACTTCCGGGCCATTTCCAGAGACAGCTCCTTATGTAACGTGCAGCAATAACTCAATTGAAACAAGAGGTTCTTAGGCCGTGGAAAATTACTGGAAAGTTATCGTCATCCAATGTGCGAACTTTTCAAATCTGTGATGCCATCTGAGCTTCTAAAAATAATTGATACCGGGATAGTCCAACAACATATACTTTTATGGCATTGCAAATCCCAAACACAGCTATAAGCCATTGAATAAAGCAAAATATATGTGTCCCTTATGTCTAACAAGTTATTTATTTATTTATTTAATTATTTAATTATTTGATTTATATTGTCGCCTATTCGCCCATGGCGACTCAAGATGGCTTACACAATGTAAAATATATTTAAAACAGAAAATAAAAATAAAACAATAAGAACTAACAAAAAGAATCAAATAAATTAGTAAAGTACAATAGAACAAAATTTGGGGGGGGGGAACCAATAACCAACTCCCACCCCTCCACCTCGACGACAATGGGTCACACTAGCCATTTGATGGGTTCCATCCCACTCTGGGTTACCCAGGCCCACTGGCAAAACCAGGTCTGCAGTGCCTTTCGGAATAGTATTAATGAGGGGGCCATTGTAATCTCTGGGGGAATGATGTTCCAGAGAAATGGAGCCACCACAGAGAAGGCCCTTCTTCTAGGTCCCACCAGGTATATCTCCCTCAGGAGTAGGACCCGCAGCATTCCCTGCCTTCTTGCTCTAATGGGTCAGGTAGATGTCACTGGCAAGAGATGTTTCCTCCAGTGGTGGGATTCAAAATTTTTTACTACCGGCTCTGTGGGCATGGCTTGGTGGGTGTGGCTTGGTGACCAGGGGAAGGTTACTGCAAAATCCCATTCCCTCCCCACCCCACTAACCTGCTTTCCAGCTCCGTTCTCTTGTGCAGGTCAACAAAAGAAGACCCAGCCGATCAGCTGGAACTCGGGAGGCAGAGAATAGATGAGGGTGGGACCAGTCAGAGGTGGGATTTGCTGGCTCTCCGAACTATTCAAAATTTCTGCTACCGGTTCTCCAGAACTGGTCAGAACCTGCTGAATACCATCTCTGGTTTCCTCAGATAACCCGGATCCAAGCCATGAAGGGCTTTAAAGGTGACAACCAGCACCCTGAATTGCACCCGGAAGCAAATTGGCAGCCAATGCAGCTCCTGCAGGAGAGGTGATACATGTGCACATTGGGGTCTGCATAAAACCATGCGGGGCGCTGCATTTTGCACCAACTGGAGCTTCCTGATGCTCTTCAACGGCAGCCCCATGTAGAATGCATTGCAATAATCAAGATGGGAAGTGACCAGGGCATGAGTGACTGTGAGTAGGGACCGCTGATCCAGGAAAGGGTGTAACTGGTGTACAACCCACAGTTGCGCAAAGGCCCTCCTGGCCACGACCGCCACCTGCTCTTCAAACAAGAATCGTGAGTCCAGGAGAACCCCCAGATTATGCACAGGGTCTGTTTGGGGTAGTGTCACCCCATCCAAGACTAAAGGTGGTAATTCTCCCTGTGGGGAGCACCCGGAGGTTTCAACTGGTGCAAAATGCGGCTGCGCGGGTGGTTATGGGGGCGTCAAGAAACTCCCATGTGACGCCTCTCCTGTGTGAGCTGCATTGGTTGCCGGTGGCCTTCTGGGTTCGCTTCAAGGTTCTGGTTTTGACCTTTAAAGCGATCCATGGCATTGGACCAGGCTATCTGCAAGACCGCGTTCTGCCGGTATTCTCCCACTGACCTGTGCTCCCCACAGGGAGGGCCTCCTTTGGGTCCCGATGGCATCTATGTGGCGCCTGGTGACTCCGAGGAACAGGGCCTGCTCTGTGGGGGCACCCACCCTCTGGAATGGGTTGCCTCCTGAGCTACGTAAGACCGCCGACCTGAGAGCATTCAGACGTGCGCTGAAAACTTGGCTCTTTGAGCAAGCCGGCCTGGGCTGATTTTAAATGGAAGTTTTAAAATGTAATTTTAGATATTGGGGTTTTAAATTTTGGGGTTTTAAATTCGGGGTTTTTATTGTAATTTATTGGGGTTGGGTATAAATTTTAGTGGCAGCCTTAAGATATTTAATTTTCTTTTAACTTTTGTAAAAGTGTAATGTGTTATAGTTGGTTGTACACCGCCCTGAGTCCTTCGGGAGAAGGACAGTATATAAATGTGTTATAAATAAAATAAAAAATAAATAAACCAACGAACCCCAGACCCAGAGCCATTCGGTTTTGCATGGGTTTAGTTTCAACCTGTTGCTTCCCATCCAGTCCCTAACAGACTCCAGGCATTGCGAGAGGGAGGCCACAGCAACACTTAACTCTCCACAGGCCAAGACATACAGCTGAGTATCATCAGCATATTGGTGATACCTCAGTCCATGGTGACGAATGATCTCACCCAGCGGTTTCATATAAATGTTGAACAGGAGCAGAGAGAGTACCGAGCCCTGCGGAATCCCATAAAGCAGTGGACGAGGGATGGATCTCTGCCCTCCTATCAACACTGCCTGAAAGTGGCCACAGAGGAAGGAAGTGAACCAAGACAGCACAAGGCCTCCCACTCCCATCCCCTGAAGCCGTCCCAGGAGAATCCCATGGTCAATGGTATCAAAAGCTGCCGAGAGGTCAAGTACAGCAAGGATGGATGCATTACCCCCATCCCACTCCCGCCAGAGATCATCCAAAAGTGCGACCAATGCTGTTTCTGTCCCAAATCCAGGTCTGAATCCTGATTGATAGGGGTCGAGATAATCCGTTTCATCCAGAAACCTCTGGAGCTGCTGCGTGACCACCAACTTCTCAACAACTTTCCCCAAAAAGGGAAGATTGGAGACAGGTCGGAAATTATCCAACCGGGTAGAGTCCAATGATGGCTTCTTAAGAAGTGGGTGGACCACAACCTCCTTAAAGTGCTAGGGCACCGTCCCCTCCTGTAGAGACGCATTAATCACTGCCAGAATCCACTGGCCTGTCACCTCCTGGGAAGCTTTCACAAGCCAGGAGGGACATGGGTCTAAAATCTAAAAAGTTAGCATTCAGGCTACAATCTCTAGAAAATCCATAAGTCATATCAAAAAGACAAGTAAAAAAGTCTGGCAGAGACTCATAAAAGAAACTTGAAATGTCTTTATCATTCTATTAAGATATGTTAAAAAGAGGTTGTAATTAACAGCAATCAGATTAGCCTTGGACATCTAAATACTATGTAGTATTTATGCTGAAATTTTATATATTATTAATACAATGTATTAATCCATAGGATGTTGAAAAGAAACTAATAGTGCTTCAGACACATTTGACATGGATATATTTATTCATGAACTACCATGAATATTTCTCCAAGCAGAAAGATGAGCTATTAAAATAAATAAATAGATCTAACTCCACCTTGCTCAGCTACTCCAAAATAGCTGAGCATGAGGTAACATCTCTCACACATATGAACAGAGGAATTATTTATATAATGTATACTGGAGGAGGAGGAGGAAGAGGAGGAGGAGGAAGTGGTGGTGATGGTTAGAATTAATAAAAGGTTAAAAATAAACTATAAGTTTTGTATACCCATATGATTAATGAGAACCTGTTGAAATGTATGAATATTTGGAATGTATGAATATAGCCAATATTTTTTTTGCATTGTCAGAAAACAATGGTGAATTGTACCAACCTATTTTTCTTTTTAATAGACGTATTTGTATTTTAATATTTTAATTTCAATAAAGGCTTTTTGAAAATAAAATAAAAAAAGAATTAATAACAAACAGTAATGTTCGGGTATTATATACCTATGCAGAATTCAATATATAAGGATACAGCATTGTAGCTCACAGTGAAGCTTTCAAATACACAAAGGTTTTTCAGAGTAGACTACGCTACTTTAGTCATGGACAATCTCTCTTTAGCTATCTGCAGTGTGATTTGAGGGGGGGCCCCACTCCTCATACGTTGAATTCTACATGGGAGCAATATCCTGTCCAGGCAGGACTACATGTAGTCCTCGACTTACAACAGTTCATTTAGTGACCATCTGAAGTCACAGCAGCACTAATAAAAGAGACTCACAACTGTTTATCACACTTACGATCACTGCAGCAGCCGCACTGATGGCGTGATCAAAATTCAGACGCTTAACAACCGACTTCTATTTATGACGGTTGCGACTGTCTAACAAGCCAATGGGGAAGCCAGATTCACTTAACGACCGTGTTATTAACGTAACATCTGCAGTGGTTCCCTTAATAACCCTGGTGAGAAAAGTTGTAAAACGGGGCAAAACTCAATTTAATGAATGTCTTGCTTAGCAAAAGAAATTTTGGGCTATATTGTGGTCGTAGGTCAAGGACTAACCATATCAGAGATTATACAATTAGCTTAAATGCATTAATAAAACACTGGCTTATGCTTTAATGCTACTTTTCATGTAGCAACTACATATCAAAGGATGCTGATGAGCATTGCAATTTTCTTCCCACACATTCTATCTCTCCCTAGGGACATTTTAGTAGCCTTGTTCTTATTTCTTTTACAAACAATAACCAATTCTCATTATATATTTGCACAGGAGGAAACAGATTGAATATATGCAACAATAAGAGCAAAAAAGCCAGATCACACCTCATTAGCAAGGTAAATAAACAGTAATGAAAAGGGTTTTTTTTTCATTTTAATGTCAACACCATAATATTTAAAAAACATTTTAATAAGAAAAATGGCTTAGTTTTAAACCCATGTGTTTCATTGTAAACATGATTTATCTAGATTTTTCAAAAAGCAACAACACTCTCTTTACAAGGATTTAGAAACTAAATTATGTTAAAACTGCAATCCTAATATTTGAAGTTTAACAGAGCTTACATCAATTGAGATAAGCCCTACAGTTAATGCTATAAAATTAACAATTGTAATTATCCACAGTGCATTATAAGAAAACTGTTTTCATTTTGCACATATTGTTTCATTCAATGCAAATTCCAGATCGAATGTCATTTTAATGTTTGATACAATTTGTCACGTCTCTATAGTAAATTTTGCTAGGATTAAAAAAAAAAAACCCAACCCCCCTTAAAAGTGAAAATCAAAAGGATTTAATCCACATCCATCTAAACAGCACAAATTAAGCTTCATAAAAGAACACAATGTCTGTTGTTCTTTACAAACTCTTTAATTGCTTTCTTGCTGAATAAGGATTTAAGCAAATGAAATTTATGAGACTGATATCTACATTCCTTTTAATAATCCAGAACACATGGCCTGATCTTGGGACTCTCTGCCAAAAGTATTTATTTGTAACTTAGAGAAAGAGAGAGTAGAATATGTTTTTGTTGTGGGATTCTTTCTTAACTTCTGATAAAGAGATTAAAAGGGGAAGTAAGGGGACAGGAAGGCAACAGAACAGAATAGAATAACAACAGAAATTTGGAGCTCAATTGTGGTCGTAGGTTGAGGACTACTTGCACAGGGTTATATAAAGGGAGAAATGTATGGATATAGATAGTACTAAATAACCAGAGAAAAGACTGTCTTGCCAATAATCAGTAAACTAAGGATAATCCATTTTCAACAAAAAATGACTGGACAGTTGTATAACATTTTCTTGTAACAAATCAAAAGGTCACCACAAATATCTCAAAATGAGCAATAAACAGAATTAGAATCACTTTTACTGAATTTGAAATTATCTTAATTCAGTGCCAAATGTGTGTGTGTGTGTGTGTGTGTGTGTGTATGGACCACACACACACACACACACGCACACACACGCACACATGCACACATACCAGAATAATCTCTGAGTTTTGTCTGGTTCAACTTTGGCACCGAATTCTGTGTGTGTGTGTATGTGTATACAGAATTATATGGATGATAGTATATATATGTATACTGTGTGTGTGTGTGTGTATCTCATATATACATTCATTCTCATATTGTCATATATATTCATTCTGTCATCCATCCATCTATCCACCCATCCTTCCAGATTGTGAACTATGCCCTGGATTAACTTCTAAAGTAAGAGATTATTTTTTTGGTCCTGCTATTTATTACAATATAACAATAAACTGTCATACTTGATTTACTGGAAATGAATGTACATTCATGTATATTATGTTTCTTCTGAAGAGAAACTACCTTCAATCTTTTAAACACAAAGACTTACAGAATGCATTTTGAAATTACACAGTAACAAGATAATGATTTGAATAAACAATCTCTGCACATCCATACATTAAACTCATCAAGGAAAGATGGATCTCTCCCTATACTTCATTTCCTGATGTAAAGTTAAAGCATAGGAACAGAAATTAGTTTTCCTCATATGTTGTGAAACCACATTAAAATATATATATCATCTGTTTCCAAGTATCAGTATACATTACAGGTTTTGCACGACTATTCTACATGGTAGAGGCGGCTCCTGGAGAAGTGTCTTTTTGAAGAAAGAAAAATGTAGGTTTTTATTAGTCATTTCTTCCTGTAGAAATGTTTTTAAATAACTGCTCAGTCAACCCCAGAGGTTGCTTGATTTCTGCAGCACCGCCACCACCAAATCAAATTGCAAATTGCCAAGAGGGTGTGCTTCCTCTTTTACTAAAGGTTCACTTTCAACCATGTCCTCAAAAAACACTTACCCACAAGGCAAATTATGCAATAAGAAGATAGACTGTTCTAGAAATCAATGCAGCTATACTTGTTTCTATATGCCAGAATGTTCATGATGATTTCTAACTATTGTAACTGATAGCTCAAGTATTAAAGAGGGTATCAAACTTAAAGACTAAAACCGTCCTATGAAATTCCTTTGAGTTCTAAAGCATCTACTGAAATAGTGAATATAATCTTGCTAAGACTACAGTCAAGCTAAAAGAATATGGAAAGAAGTTTAAAAAACAAAGATCTGGCTCACCACTGAATATAGGCACAATTTTGGTTAAGCTAATATATTGTCTCTCAATATTGCTTCAGATAGTTTCAATCAATATTGTTTCAGGAGTCAGGTAATTAATCTAAAGTTTCCCCAAGTTATCGTAGATATTCATTTTGGCATCAGATGTATTTAAAAACATAGCCAGTAGATTGACAATGCCATTATATGTAAACTTAGATCTGCATTTAAAAATCAAGAGAATTCAGAGAAGGCAGAGAAGGTTCCAGAGGCAAAACCAAAGTCTGTAGATATATCTTTTCTGTTAAATAAATAGATGCTGGACAGCAACATTACTGATAAAAGAGAATTTACCCATTCAAAGTTCAGAACAAATTCGGTATCTATAAGATCTGATTTATAGATGGGACAAAAATATGTTTCAGTTATAAAAGCTTGGGTACTATAAATTCCTATTCAAAAATATTCCTATTCAAAATACATATATTTCTCCTATCTTTCAAACTTCACTGCAGCCCTGTTTTTCTAGGTTGTAGAGAAGTAGATATAAAACAATAAAGTGAAGCGGAATTCAGATAAGGCAGCAAGGTTAGTGATTTCAGGGGTGGGATTTTAACATCTGTAAATTTATCTCTTCCATTAAGGAAGCATCAGTGTCAAAAACAGCTGGTAACACAGGTGCATCCCTACTCAGAAGATAAACTTGATTGCAGTGATTTACACTCTGTTAACTCAAGTCTGACGTAGGAAAATTAGCTCTTTCCTGAACAGCTCTTGAACATGGTCCAGAAAAGGAAGTTTATTTATTAGATTAAAAAGTAACTTAAGGCAAAGATACATACATAATATCCCTTTCTCCTTTTATTGCCCCTACAACAAGCCCTTGAGATGGGCTGAGAGACAGGGATTAACCTACAATAGTCACCCAGCCAGCTTTCATGGATAAGGCAGGATTAGAACTCACCATCTCCTGGTGATTAGCCCAAAGTTACTCATCCACCTTTCCTGGTGTCCCAATTTCTAGGCTGGTGTCTTAGCCACTAGACCACGGGTCCCCAAACTTGGCAACTTTAAGACTTGTGGACTTTTTCTCCAGCCAGCATGCTGGAGAATTCTGGGAGTTGAAGTCCACAAGTCTTAAAGTTGCCAAGTTTGGAGACCTCTGCACTAGACCAAGCTGGCTCTGGTTCACCCAATGCAGCCAACATGAGCAGCAAGTCTTCCTTATATTCATGCTGCCTTCCGAGCCAATTCCAGACTCAACATACTCAAGCACGTTGAAAATTCTGACTTGCTCCTGAATTAAAAGGAATAAGTTCAGCACCGCTATCAATTCTCACTTATGATGCAGACATAAATTAGTTGCGGGACTCTAAATCCAGAGACAAATGCAGCCAATCTAATCCTAAAGCGATTCGTTTTTCTACAAGGAGCACACCGGAAGAATAAAAATGCAAATAAACTTTTTGGGGGGGTAAAAATCAATTTAAGACCTACTTTTAAGTCCGAAACCAATGAAGAAATTATATAGGCACAAAATTAAGCAGGTGTAATCAAGTCAGTGAGACATTGTGCCTGCATAAATAAATACATTTTCAAGAACAACCTCACCCTATGCCTGAAAAGTTTCTGATCAGTGTGTTACCTGCTCTAACATATAGCAGTGAAACCTAGACACTAATAGAGGTGGGATTCTACTAGTTCAGGCTGTTCGAGCAAATTGGTATCTCCAAAGTTCAGCTGTGAACGAATTGTTTCGTTCCGACAATCAGCTGTTGGACTCGAGCACTCGCCTCGGCTCTAGTCTGTGCTTTATTTCTAGGGTTTCCAGCTCAGCTGATTCGCGCGGCAGAGCGGATTGCCTCACATCAGCTGTTTTACACACAGGGCTTGCCACAGAAGGTGAGTTGCAAAGCGAAGCACATGCTCACCGAACCGGTTGTTACACTGGTTGAATCCCACCCCTGGACACTAACCTCACAATCAATACAAAAGCTACAGATGGCACAAAGAGTCATGGAAAATTACATGCTCAGCATCACAAGACAAGTTAGAAAGACCTGCACAAAGACTGGAAAACAAACAAAAGTATACAATATTTGCAGATGATACAACAGTGGTGGGACTCATTTCCAGAGGGGGGGAATTGGGTCTGCCTACCGAGATGAGGTGGACCAGTTGCTTTTGTGGAATGGAGACAATAACTTGATCCTCAACACCAATAAGACCGAGGACTATAGAAGGAACAGATCAGACATCCAGCCCTTGGTTATCAATGGAGACCGAGTGGAGAAAGTAGCCAGTTTTAGGTTTCTGGGTGTTACCATAAAAGAGGACCTGACCTGGGGTGATCATATTGCAGTACTGGCCAAAAGGGCCCAGCAGAGATTATATAACCTGAGACTTCTCAGAAAACAACAACTGAATGAAAAACTGCTGGTGACCTTCTACCGCTGCACCATAGAGAGTATCTTAACTTACTGCACCTCTGCATGGTTTGCCAATTGCACAGAGGCAGATAGGACAGCATTCCAGAGGATTAACATCATTGCCCAGAAGGTCATTGGTTGCCCTCTCCCCTCTTTGGAAGAGCTGTATAGCTCCCGCTGCCTTAAGAAAGTTCAAAACATTCTCAAAGATCCATCTCATCCTGGGCATCCTTTTTTTGAACTATTACCATCTGGCAGATGGTACAGAATAATAAAAAAAATGAAAAATAGACTGAAAATCATTTTCTATCCCAGGGCAATAGCTCTGCTGAATTCTACTGTATAGTGCAGTTTTGGTGCAGTGTCGGGGATTTTCAGTTCAATGTGTGGAGTGTGAAGGATGTGTGTTTGTGTTTATTTTCATGATGTGCACTGAAGATGGTGTTTGATTTTGTTGTACGAGGTGCAATGACAATAAAGTGAACTAAACTAATATCATTAAGAGAGTGAATGAATTGAAATGGAAATGGTCACATAGCAAGGAGAACTGACGGCAGGTGAATGGATCCCACTTGATCAAAAGCCTCCATGAAAGAGACCTAAAACAAGATTGATCGACTACATCAACAAGTATTGTGTGCTGAATTGGCGAAAGAAAACTTGTATAGGTTGGAAATATGCGGAAGAGGCCTTCATCCTGTAATAGTTAGACAACAGCTAGAATGATGAAATAAATAAATAAAATTGGCTACCGTGGAAAGGAAAAAAATGTAATTGAAATTTCATCTGAGCCAAATGGAACATTTATTTTCCACGTTTCTTGAAGTGAATAAGGTTTTTTGGGTATACAAATATAATTATAATTATGTCCAATTTTAAAATGCCTTTACAAATATTTGTCTAAGTTTTGCCTATTTTTATATTGACCTGTAGGACATGCAGTACAGTACGTATGCCTCGGTTTCCCTTGGCCAGGCTTGTAGCAACAAATTGTGCACCCATTGCCTCAATGATCTCGCCCCACATTGTCCCACTCTCCCCCCCAAAAAATATGTATTTTTCTTTCCTTCTGGATTAATTTTTGGCTGATTTCAGGGCACTTCAAACAGCAGTCATCTTTGTCCCAGTGGATATGAAATAGCATAATTTCTCCATGTAGTATTAAAGTTTGAGTCATGATTTAATGCTGTTTCCTGGAAGGATCTCTGCTTGCTATGTACCTTTTGTTAACAAACTGTTTGTTAACGAGAAATGTTACTGTAAGAGTTACCAAAAAAACTTGCAGCTCAGCCATATAGATTAGAAAATGTATCTAAATGTTTTGTATTGTTTTCCATAGTGATTATTGCTTTCACCCTGGTTGCTCTTTTTCACTGAGTAGCAACTTTTCTTTTTCCCCCAGGGATGCTACAATGGTCCTTAGTGTGAAAAATGGTCGTAAATCACTTTTTTCAGTGCTACTGTAACATCAAAAGGTCATTAAATGAATGGTTGCAAGTCCAGCACTACCTATAGCAACAAAATCTAGCATAATACCATTTGGTATTCCGTTTCTTTTCACATTGTTGTATCAGTCACTTTATTGCTATGGTAGTATATACGCTCAAGATTATCCTATCACAGGTTTCTCTCCATGTACTGCATTTCCCCCAAAATACGACCTAACCTGGAAGTCCTAGCTTGATTTTTACACATGCGCCCAATATAAGCCCTATTCCTAAAATAAGCCCTAACTAAGAACCCACCCACTCCGGGATGCAGGGGATGGGGCGAGGCACACAGATAAAAATTAAGCTAGAATGGGGATGGGGATATGGAGCTGCCCTACTTATCAGTCCTCGCACACTCCGACACCTGCCTTGGCTTGCCAGCCCACTTCTTCTGCATCCGCTTGCCACCGCTTGCATGCATCGCACCCCACCAGCCTCCTTTTCGCCAGCAGAGGCTCTTCAGGAGAAACCTCTGTAGTTGATAACAGAACTCGGGATCAATCCAGTGCTCTGTTATTGGCTGCAGAGGCCTGAAGGCATTTTGACGACAAAACAGAGGCCAGGCCGATACGCGTGTCAATCCGGACCTCGTTTCTCAGCTGCAGAGGCCTGATGGCGAAACGAGGCTGGGGAGTGCCACACATATCAATCCAGAGCCCGTTTCTCAGCTGCAGAGGCTTTCCCTGAAGGCCTGTGACAGCGAAACAGGGACTGGGGGGAGAGCGATGCACACAAGCGGCAGCAAGCAACCGAAGTGGGCTGGCAGAGGGCTCCTCTTGGGTGGGGCTGTTGGTGCCACCGCTGCAAGTTAGTGGAAGACAACCGCCCCCCCCCGAAAATAAGACCTGGTGCCTTTTTGGTGGCAAAAAGAAAAAAGACCAGGTCTTATTTTCAGGGAAACACGGGTAGCAGATGAAGTTCCATTGAGGGCGTAGTCAATTTATTGATTGACCAAGTTAAAAAGACAAGTAATATAAAATCTAAACTAAATGATAGAAATATCGTTAGTGGAACAACCTCTTTGGCAGTCTCTAAATTAAATATACTGGGCAAGAGATAATTGGCTAGACTCAAGTCTAATTGGGCAATATTGATTAGAATACAAAGAAACTATTTATCATCCCTCATGTACATAAGCCAAGAAGTGCCAGCCACAAATTAAATATAATGGAAGACCATTGTGAGCAATAAAACAAAACAATCTGAATTAGTGCATCAAGCACACATAGAAAAACCCACTTGAGTTTACAAGGAAAAGTCTATAAAACAAGAACAAAAAAACAAAAATAGTAGATGGGTAGTCCTCAGTTTTTGGCTGAGCAAGGAGAGATCCTTTCAGGAAACGGCATTAAAACCTGACTCACAATTGAGAACAGAAGTTCTGTTGCCGAGAAAGGCAGTTGTTCAGTGCGTCGCACCCAATTTTATGGCCTTTTCTGTCACAATTGTTAAGCAAATCACTGCAGTTCATTAAGTCAACATGGCTTCCCCTTGGGCTTTGCTTGCTGGAAGTGGAAAGGTTGCAAATGACCCCAGGATACTGCATCAGAAGTGCATGCTAGTTGCCAAGGGCCTGAATTTTGGAACGTTGTGACCATGGGGATGCCGTGATGGATTTCAGTCTGAGTCATAAGTCACTTTTTTTCAGTGCCATTGTAACTTGGTAAATGAATGGTTGCAAGTCAAATGCTACCTGTGTTGGAATACGAGGAAGTAATTCAAAGCTGGATGGACTCAAGCAAAGCCAAGCCGCTTTAAGCACAATACTGAAGGAAAAGCAGATTAAAATTTAACCGAATTTTAGCTGAACCCTAGAACACGTTTTTTTACAAAAAAAAGACCTAAGGAGCCATGGAAGCTCAAGAATTAGCCCTGCAAAACGATGCCACCGAAACCAAAACCGTTATTTCCGACAATGTCAAGTGCCAATTGTGGAAAATGAAGGATGAACGTACAGATTACCCCAGGGATCCCCCTATCTGGGGACCAGCACCGGTGCCCTTGGCATGCAGAAACCAGGCCATGCAAAGAAGAGAAGCCCCTTTTGCGGAGTGCAGGAAACAGGTGAAATCCATGTCCCTTCCGGAACATGGATAAACCTCTTTCCACGGAACTGATTTCTCTCCTCCCCCCCCCCCCACACACACACACAATATGTTGCAGAGAGGGTGTCTGGATTCCCCCATCCTTGGCTAGAATAAAATGGCTCAGACTCTTAAAAGGTGCCATGCCAGGATTGCAGAAAAAGTCCGTTGAAGAAAATAACGATTGGGTTTGAAAAACTGCGGAGAAGAAGAGAGGGTAAATAAAGTTCTTGCAACAATATGCGAGCGATATTTGAAAGATATAAACCAGATTTTAAGACTCCTGTGCAGGAAGTCATCCACTTACCAACTTGCTGTTGGTAAATGTTGTGGTTCGCCGGCAGCCGGTGCAGACTGCAGCTGAGTTAGAATGAGGAAGAAAGGGGACCAGTCAGGGAGTCTGGAGAGGACTTGGATGAGGGTCCTATGTCTGATGCAGGGATGGGGCCAGGACCATCTGGAAGTGGGGTGCTGCCTTTGGGAGTCTGGCAGCAGCGAAGCAGAGGACCCAGGGGAGCCTGTTCCCAGTGCGCGTATGTGCAGAGCTGCTAGAAGGCGAGAGCAGCTGAAGCAGACGGGGCAACTTGGGAGTAAGTCTGGGAGGTGATTGCCCCTCCCATAAGGGATAAAAGTCAGACCTCAATGACAAAAGCTTTGCAGGAAGAAAAGTAGTTCAATAGATTCCGAGTCCTCCTTGAAGCTCTGGTTGGTTTTTTCTAGTACTTCAGTTGGTTTCTGTTATAATTGGATAGTTCTGTTTTTGGCAGCATTCCACAGCACTGAAAGGCATGTGCTTATCTTGGGGAACTGTTTATAATTAGTTCTGGCTGGGAATGCAAGCAATTTTATTTTGCAATAAAATAGGTTTTGCTTCTAAAACAAGTTTGTGTTTAAGTACGTTTGACAAAGCCTGGGTCAGAACAGTAAGTGAGATGGTTGTCCAGGCTTTCCCCTTGACTCTGCTCATCAAAATGTCACAAAAGGTCCTTGGGGGACTGCAACCTATCATCAAGATGAGTCAGTTGTCAAACGTCTGGATTTTGATCCCATGACCATGCAGTGGTGGCTAGTGTGACAAACAATCGTCACATTTTGTTTTCAGTAATATAACTTCAAACTGTCACTAAATGAACTGTTCTAAGTCGAGGACTACCTACATTTCCCAAAAGAAATTAAGAGATTTAAACAATCCAGCAATTTTAAAGAACGGGGCGGGGGGGGGGGATATGACTTTTTAAAAATTGAATTTAAGGAAAATGGAAAGGTAAGTCACAGTGTTACGTTCCTAAATATATACAAGCAAAAAAAAAAAAAAAGGCAGTTTATTTTTCAAGGATTAGCCATGTATCAACGGAGTTTGTTTTAAAATATTTTCAGCTTTGGTTACAAAAGCTGAGGACTTGTGGTGTTTCCAAGGAATTAAAAAAAGATCCCTCTTGCCTCCCATTGTGGGGGCCTTTTTGCTTTTCAAAAGGCTTATAAAAGAACACTAAACAGACCCATGAACGTGACTGAAAACTCAAAACAAGCTGTGACGCAGGAACTGGAGCCAAGTTATGACCCAGAAAAGAAAACAAGGCTAAAAAGGAAAAGACGAATTTTTCTTTCTAGAAATTAAAAAAAAAAAAAAAGCTATAAGGCAACAGTTTCCAGAGTTATCTCATGTACTATTGCAAAGTGACGATGGCCGCCTTATTACTTTACATCAGACCAATCTTTATTGCAACACTTCAAAAATAAGGCTTGGAGCACTCCCTTTCTGTCGTGGTACCAGAAGCAAAATCATGAATGTGTTTTCCAGAGTCACGCATTTTTATGGAAAATTCCAGGACAAAACCAAGATCGTCATTCCTCAGTATCAAAGAACTCCATGCAAATGAAAACACTGCCGAGTTTCTTGGCAAACGCACAACGGATGCAAAGACATGCAGAGCAACCAAAAGTTAAGATTTCTGCTTTGGACTCCCCTGCATCTTCCCAGCCAAAGTTCCTGTTACTATGGAAATCTCTCTTAAGACAAGCAAGGCATTATAATGCTTGCAGGCAAACAACAGAGCCTTACGCAATAATCTGAAACGCATGCCTGTGCAGCAATTTGCTGGCTTTCGGGAAACCCCTCTTTTTAATTTTATTCTTTTTTTTTAATTGTCTATGGGTGACACAAATGCATAGTTAATTATCTGAAAGCATACAAACGTTATGCAATCTTTCTCTCATCTCTCTCTCTGTATCTCTCTTTCTCTCATCTCTCTCTTTCTGTCTGTCTCTGTCTCTCTCATCTCTCTCCCCCCTCTCTGTCCGTCTCTCTCTATCTCTCATCTCTCTTTTTGTCCCTCTCATCTCTCTCATCTCTTCTCTCTCTCATTTCTCTCTCCTCCCTTCTCTCTCTCATCTCTCTCCCCCCTCTTTGTCTGCCTCTGTCTCTCATCTCTCTTTTTCTCTCTCATCTCTTCTCTCTCTCTCTTCTCTCTCTCCTCCCTTCTCTCTCTCATCTCTCTCCTCCCTTCTCTTTCTCTCTCTTTCTCTCATCTCTCTCTCCTCCCTTCTCTCTCTCATCTCTCTCTCCTCCCTTCTCTCTCTCCTCCCTTCTCTCTCTCTCTTACCTCTCTCTCATCTCTTCTCTCTCTCATCTCTCTCTCCTCCCTCCTCTCTCTCATCTCTCATCTCTTCTCTCTCTCTCTCCTCCCTTCTCTCTCTCTCTCTCCTCCCTTTTCTCTCTCTCTCTCTCTCCACTGTGGGTATCACATTGTTCTCTTTCTACAACAACCAGCCTTTCAAAAAAATTTTTTAAATTGTCATTACATATCAGATGGAATTCCACCATTTGCAAAATTGGCTCCCCGACTTTCAGAGCGGGACACCGTACCAGTGAGGAGCTCCAAATTTTTATTAAGGGCTGCTTGACTCAGATTCTCAGATTAGCAGTTTTATAAGCAGGAGAGCAATTCCCATAAAACCATTACTTCTGCTTCAGCTGTTTTCGGTTTTTGGTTTTTCTTCAAAGGAAAGATTGAGGCTAGAGTTAACGCACCTTGTGTTCATTCTACTGTTCTGATCACTGACATCATTATCCGGTTAAAACACTTTTAAACTCCAGCTGGAACCAACAATAAACACAGGAGACCTATATTCTTAGCTAGATACCAATTGCTTATGAAGCATACATACACACACACACACACACACACTCAATATACACAAATACTGGGCTGACACAGACATCAAATTGACCTATGAGGAAATGAACACCTGCCACTGACTCAGAGTAGCTATAATAACGATCAAATTTAGCATCTGTTCATAAATGTATAGTTGATTCAAAAGGGGGAAGCTGGAAGCATCAGAGATAGAAATTCATGCAATGTAAAGGTCATAAGGTGTAGGGGGGTCCAACCTTGGTGACTTTAAGACTTATAGATTTCAACTCCCAGAATTTCCCAGCACCCATTCTGGGAATTGAAGTCCACAAGTTTTGGACACCCTTGCCATAAGAATTCTTCAGTAACACAGTAGCAGGGAAGTGCTAAACTGATGAAACTTGTCCTCTGGATAAGTCCTTGACTCACCCACAAGCCAATCACTTATTCAAAAAGCATAACTTGCCAAGGACTTTTCTGACAAAAGTGTAAAACCTTGGATTTATACAGACCCAACATTTATACATATAAAACTCAATGCATCTTGGCCTAGTGGAGGAGAAGGACTGAGGAAACTGCAGGTTGTTTAAGGCTAGTCAACCGTCAATTTGGAACTAAGAAGTACAAAGGTTTGAATGTCTGGGAATGTATCACTTTTAAGCTATATTAAGGTATTTTTTTAAAAAAAAATCTGTTTGCTTATACATTGTTTTAATCTAGGAACATCATAAATTCATGCAAAATAAGCAGCTCTCCCCTCCCGTTCCACCCCATGACCAGTAAAATCATGCAAAAAATGACAACCAGCTAGTAGTCATTAATTTCATCAAACACGTGCCCTGCATGTAATGATATCCTTATCCATAATAACATGGATTAAAAAATAATATTGCAACTTTCATTCCAAACCTCAAATTGAAGGGCTCTTTATGTGAATAAATATAATTTCAAACACTACTAAGTTTTAAGTTTGAGGGAGGGGTGAATTTATGTCTATTTCTTCTTAATCTAGGTTTTTTTTTGGGGGGGGGGTTAAATATTAACAGCTAGCAAACAAGTCTACCTTGCTCCGTCATGAAAAATTATACTTTAGTATCACAATATGCTGATTTGTCAGAACTCATTTCAAAGAAAGAGATCGCATTCCAAAGAGAATTTTTTTTGTAAAAAAAAAGGAAAACGGTATAGAAAAACGTGTTAGACTCACAAGATTTGTATAGCAAATCTTACTTGTGAATTAATTAAAATGAAAAAAAAAAAGTGATGAACTGAACACTATCCCTCTGATGCTTAAAAAAAAAACTTAAACCAGTTAAAAGAAGCACTTCAGTGCGGCTAGTCAAAGGACCTATCCATGCAGCCTCTTTAATATGGTTTGCTCTGAGACAAGTGGAGGTGCAAATAGCAATAGCACTTAGACTTATGTACTGCTTCACAGTGCTTTTACAGCCCTCTCTAAGCAGTTTACAGAGTCAGCCTCTTGCCCCCAACAATCTGGGTCCTCATCTTACCGACCTTAGAAGGATGGAAGATGGAGTCATCCTTGAGCCTGGTGAGAATCAAACTGCCAAATTGCAGGCAGCCAGCAGTCAGCAGAAGTAGCCTGCAGTACTGCACTCTAACCACTGTGCCACCTCAGCTCTTGGGGATAGCATAGCTGGAGGGGGAAACATTCCCTAATCACAATTTCTAACATAAGCGGGTCTTGAAGGAGGACCAGCAGTATGGACAGTGGCTAAAGCAGAAGGTTCAGCAGAAGGCCTCAGAAAGTTTACCCTTCACTTTAGAAACATCCTGCTACCTTTTCTAAGGGTATAGGTGGGCAGAGGAGCCCTGGTTTATCATTTAAGAGAAGTTCTGGTCCACAGCTTTCTCTATTAGCTTTGGGGGTGGGGGTGCTTCTCCCATGGCATCACGGCGGTTCATCAGCCCAACCCAAAATAGCTAGGGAGGAAAGTCAAGAGGAACTGGAGAAGGCAAAGCGTGCTTACACTAACCCAAAAGCACATAATAAGAGCCAGGCAGGTGCCAGTTTGTGTTGGGTCGTTCCCAGTCATTGCTGAAGGATCCCGTGTTGTGTAAAGTCTGTGCCATGAAATGATGGAAAGAACTGTCAATGAAGATTCTCAGATATCCAGCTAGAGTTGCCTGGAAGTTGAATCACGGGAACTGGACTTTTTTTGTGGAAGGAAGGAGGGAGGGAGGGAGGGAGGGAGGGAGGGAGGGAGGGAGGGAGGGAGAGAGAGAAAGGACAAGTTGCCACGGCTCAATTTCCAGGTGCAAGTAACTGTTTCCCCTCAAAAATCAGACATACTCACATGTGGCTGGTTACCCTCAGTTAGTGTGGAAGAATGATACTACACCATGAACAATTATACTTCAGAATCACAACTGGGCTGTTTTATTACAATTCAAATAAAAGGTGCAGTCTGAAAACAATGTGTTTCATGCTAAAGAGAAAAAAAATTAAATGTAACATAAACCTAGGGATGAAGCAAGTCATGCAGATGCGTCTTTAGGGACATGTTGTGAAGCTTCTTGTGAAACAGGGAATGGGTAGGTGGGCTCAAAGGTTCTGCAGAATTTTTCAGCATCGATCAAATGAACTGCAGGGAAATATTTCTGCACTGAGAAAAAAGATCGTTCTACAACAGCAGCAGAAACCACCTTACTTAAAAACACAGGAACCACATTTTCCTAAGCCCAAAATTGTTTGGCGGGCTGCTCTGATGTGTTAAATATTGATTGGCACAATTCTCCTACAACCATAGCAATAGCAATAGCACTTAATCTTATATACCGCTTCACAGTGCTTTTGCAGTCCTCTCTAAGCGGTTTTACAGAGTCAGCCTATTGCCCCCAACAATCTGGGTCCACATTTTACCCAACTCGGAAGAACTTAAGGCTGAGTCAACCTTGAGCCTGGTGAAATTCGATCTGCCAAATTGCAGGCAGCCGGCAATCAGCAGAAGTGGCCTGCAGTACTGCACTCTAACCACTGCACCACCGTGGCTCATATAAGGACATTAAAAACAAAACACAGAGACAGACAGCATAAAATCAGCACACTCTTAAGAGAAAGAGAACAAACTGAGAGAAAGCCAGCTGGGGAGACTGAGTCACTCACTGACAAAGCATAAAAACAATAGCCCAAAACCTGGCAAATTCTTCAGAAATTGCCAAAAGCTAATCTAATGGGGAAAAAAGGTTAATTAAATCATAGCAGTCCTGCCTGGCATAAAATATATGTAATACTGTATGACTAAGCCAGAAACACAGCCAATAGAGAAAAATGCATTTTTCTGTCTTAACAGGCCTTCAACAAGGCCCTTTGAAGATTCAAAGAATCTAAGAATGGGAAGGGTGGACTATTATTCCTAGGCTCTACTGAGACCAAGACAATTGGAACTCACTCACTTCCCTTTGTAATTATTCCATGGTGTCTAGAAGGGGGGAAAAAAGTACCACTCTAAAAAATACCAATGAAACCAAATAAGTCCTCGGCTTATGAAAATCGAGTCCAAAATTTCCGTTGCTAATTAAGACAGTTGCTAAGTGAGTTTTCTCCCCTTTCACAATCTTTCTTGGCATTGGTTATTAAGGGAATCTTAATAAACTACAAACTACCAACAACTGCACCCATCATCACATGCCCCAATCACCATCCGTCCCAACTTGAGACTTCCCCTCACTTAAGTGCAGAATAACATGACCTTGACTTAGAAAAAGAATGTTATTATGTCTAACTACATACACTCCAAGAGATTTCCCCCTCCCGTTTTCCCAGGCTCAAAATGTGATAGTGTGGAAGCTTCTGGTCTCAAAATGGCTTCCAAAGCTGACACCTTTCTTGCCACAGTTAATCACTGCAATTGTTAAGGGAGTAACAACGGCTATTCAGGGAATCTGGCTTCCCCGTTGACTCTGCTTGTCAGGAAGTCACAAAAGGGGATCACGTGACCCAAGGACATGGCAGCCATCATAAATATGAGTCAAGTTGCCAAGCGGCCGAATTTTGGTCACGTGATCACGGGGAGGGCTACAAAGGTCATAAAGTGTGAAAAGTGGTTATAAGTCACTTTTTTCAGAGCCACTGTAACTTCAAACGGTCGCTAAACAAGCTGTTGTAAGTGAAAGACCTTTATTCATGAGGTCACCTGCATGACTAAAGCTTTTGTTTTCTTCAGTGATCCCTTCCAGACAGTTTGTAGGCAGACCAGGATTAAAGTCATAAATTACAAAACCAGATACAAGTTTAAATCTCAGTTGTAACCATCTCAGACTCTTACATACTAATGCAAATAAACTTTTCAAAAACTGGAATAACTGCTTTCGGTGCGGCCCAAAATTTGATAGACACAGATCTCTGATCCTCAAAGCAGGAGAATTCTGGAGAATTCTGGGAATTGAAGTCCACAAGTCTTAAAGTTACCAAATTTGAAGACCCCCCTGGATAGAGCAATGAATTTGCAAGAAGTCATATCTAGACTTGACAATCTGAAGTGACAATCCCATTTCTCTAAGTCCTCCTAGCTAAATGTTCTACAATCCCAAACCATGAGTGTCAGCTCAAAAATTTATCAAGGCTCGGTCAAGAATTTTCATTATTTGCCCCTTTGTTTTTAATTGACTTGTTAAGAAAGACCAGGACCTTCAACTTTGGACAATATATATATATTTGGACAACTTTGGACTATATATATATATATATATCATTTATATATATATAAATGAAATACCACCCATGCATCATCACAAAACCTCCAGAACCGTAAAGCCTACAAACTTGAAATTTGACACGTATGTTCCTCTAGGCTTCTAAGTGCTCACTAAGAAAGAATTTTTCAAAATGACCATCAAAGCATTAGTATTCCCTATATTATTATTAACATGCTCTGATGCTAAGGCGTTCTACTCCCCTTTCCCACCTGAAAAGAAATATGTTCCAAATGCAAAACACAAGCAGAGAGGAGTTTCAAATTCAGAGTACCAAGCAGCTTTAGTACAGAACAGTTGAGCTAAGCCACGTTCAGGCTCCTTGCTGTCTCCTCCTTACTCACATAGCAAATACTGTTTCAGTTTCAACTCTCTCACACACTGACAGGATGCTAGCCAGATGAATGCCAATGGATGCTGATAGGCAGAGGCACATTTTTTTTCCTTATTTCCTCCCCCAAAACCAAGCCCGACCACATAGTTTCATACCGAAGCACAGGTACAGAGCTAGTTAATATACAGTATAATTTCGATGAAGAGGCCAAAATCTCATAACTCATTCCTTTGACCAGTTAGGAGCATGGATCATGCATCCTGTAAGATGGTTCTATCCATCAATTCTAGGCTGCATAAACAGAGGGATACAATCAAGATCGCATGAAGTGTTAGTACCGCTTTATAATGCCTTGGGAAGGCCACACTTGGAATCCTGCATCCAGTTTTGGTCGCCACGATGTAAAAAAGATATTGAGACTACAGAAAGAGTGCAGATAAGAGCAACTAAGATGATTAGGGACCTGCAGGCTAAAACATATAAAAAATGGTTGCTGGAATTAGGTATGTCTAGTTTAATGAAAAAGAAAGATTGGGGTAACATGACAGCATTGTTCCAATATCTCGGGGGTTGCCACAAAGAAGAGGGAGTCAAGTTACTCTCCAAAGCACCTAAAGGCAGTATAAGAAGCCTTGGGTGGAAACTCATCAAGGAGAGAAGCAACCTAGAACTAAGGAGAAATTTCCTGACAGTGAGAACAATTAACCAGTAAAACCTGCCTCCTTTAGTAGTGAATGTTCTATCACTGGAAGTTTTTAAGAAGAAATTGGACAACCATTTGTCTGAAATGGTACAGGGTTTCCTGCCTAAGCAGGAACTAGAAGACCTTCAAGGTCCCTTCCAACTTTCTCATTCTGTCCTATTCTAATTTATCATTATCGTTGTCATCATTGATTCCTTTGGTGTGAAATGCATTGGGGAAGCAAGCAGCAAGATAACTCCACCGCGGTGGGCACTGGGTGGATTGAGTAGTTCAGCAGCCCTCATTGCTGGCCCCAAGCCCAGATAAAGGAAAAGGGTTAGAAGGCATAGGGCTAGCAACTCTACTCTGTCCATACCTGACCGCTATGGAAGCAGCAAGTAGAAACCAAAAACGACATGAAAACCAGTGTATCGACATTGACCCATCCTTGATAATGGTCCTAGAGCACCCAATGCAGGGCACTGCAAGAATAGGAACATCAATTTATAAGCATTAAAAATTAGGTTAGCACAGAATCAGGCCCTCAGTACAATCATGTTTTACTCCTTCCCAGCGTTGATATAATGCCAAATCTATGGCTATATAATATTTGCAGATTGACACTAGTAGGAATTACTTTATAACTTATATCTACTATTTTATAACTTATTATCATTATTTATACTTTATAACTACTTATAATTATTTATTTAATTATAAATATAATATTTATAATTATAACTTATGTCTACTATTGACCTCACCCGTTTCCTAAGAGGTCTGTAGGGGGCGTGCATAAGCGCACCAACGTGCCTACCGTCCCTGTCTTATTGCTTCTTTTATTTTTTTATTTTTCTTATATGTATCCATGTATTCATAACTATGTTTTTACCTATACCTAGTATCTTTATTTGACAAACCAAATAAATAAAATAAATAAATAAACTTAATGAAGCAATAGACTCTCGACCACAACTGAGCCCAACTGATGTTCCTAAGTGAGAAATGTGTGTTGTGTGAGTTTTGCCCCCATTTTACAACTTTTCTTGCCACCATTGTTAAGTGAATCACTGCAGCTGTTTCCCTATTAACTTTGCTTGTCAGAAGGTTGCAAAAGAGGATTGCAAGACCTTGGGATACCGCAGCCATCGTAAGTGTGAATCAGTTGCCAAGCATCCAAATGCAAATCACGTGACCATGGAGATGCTGCAACGGTCGTTAAGTGTGAAAAATAAGTCCCTTTTTCAGTGCCGTTGTAACTGTTGTAAGTCGAGGACTATCTGTGCTGTCATTCTATGCTAGGCTTCTCCAGCAAGCTGCATAGCTTACGGCTGACACTGAATAATTAAAAAAAAGAGTTTTAATTCTAATTTAAACATTGCAAAATGGAGTGCTTAGAAGAGGACATCTTCAGAACTCCTGTGAAATGAAACACTGCTTAGTGACAGTTAAAACTCCAACACAGACCTTACTTGCTAATCGGGAGAGTAATTTCCTGCCGAATCAAGTAGCTTCTAATTCAAATGCTAATTCAACTATTTAGTTTGCCAAGAACTATTTGGTCAACAATGAGGTGGATTGGATTTTCCTCTTTTTATAAATATATAAACAAAAGAGCCTTGACGGATCAGGTCAAGACCCAAACTTCTGTTTAATAGAATTCTAACAGATTTGATCTTCTAATTTTGTGAAATTCTGTTAGTCCAAACAATGGAGTCCAGCAATGGAGTAGAACCAAACCCAGTTTCACCATTTTTGCTCTAAAACTGGGGTTTGTAGATATGCTGCCCCCCAGTTTATTGAATATTTACAGACCTTGAGGACTTGTCCTCCATTAAATTATCCTGCCCCTTCTTAAAGCTGTCACATTTTGTAGTAATAAAAAAGCAAGTTAATTATGTCCTGCGTGAAAAAAAAAATAGAAAAACTATTATATTCCTTAGGAACACAGAGTGTGTGCATGGGTGGGTCTGAAAGAAGCTAATCCATGGGCTGAACTAGATTTAAAATTCTAATTTAATATTTACATTAAAACACAACAAGTAATTTCGGAGAGAGACTCTGTCTCTCTCAGGTTGTTCTTTCCAAACTCATTGGTTACAATGAGTTTGGAAGTTTTTAAGTTTCCCATAACTTATCTGTCTTCTCCTTTAGAATGATCTTTGTTGGATTCATACACTGTTGCTCTTTGTATAGCTATTAAACCAAGCTGTAACATAGTTTCTTTGATATCAGCATCACATTTTTATAAACACAACGCTGTGATTTATTCACTCTGACTTATTCCAGATATGTCCCATAGACTTGGAGGACACCCAGGGAATTTTGTAAAATGTAAATTTCCAAACTTGGCATACTTTAAACTAACATTATATTAATATCAACCAGTTTTTGGTCCATAATTACCCGGGAAGTTGGGATTAACAGACATAAAAATACTCTAAGCCACATACAAAGAAGCATGCAAATTAAGACCTCCTCATTTCTACTCGTTATTCGCTACATTAAACAATGACACTCAAACTCAAGCCCTGTTTAAAATCAGGGGTCTTATTTTTATATTTCTGCCACAAATCCAAATTATTCTGGAAGGGGGAGAAGCACAAATATTTGACCATTTCATCATTAGCACATATTAAATATATACAGATTGATCTAAACAGTGTATCATCCATTCTTTGCTGCTGAAGACTTCCCTGTCTTCTGGATAAAAGTCAATCAAAAAAGCCAAAAGATTGGTCTCCATGAGTATCACTTAAATGAGCGACTGTTCATTGAGTGGTACTTTTCTATTAACCAACTTTGGTGCCAGTCCAAATGATCCTAAGGTATACTGTAAAAAATGACAACTGCTAAATAGTTCAACAGAGCACGATTTCATTAGCCCTCAATGGAACTGCATCTACATGGAGGGAAGTATGCAGTGGGGTACCCCAAGGCTCTGTTTTAGGCCCAGTATTCTTCAACGTCTTCATCAATGATTGGATGAGGGGATAGGTGAGGAACTCATCAGATTTGCAGATGACACCATGCTGGCAGGAACAGCCAACACTCCAGAAGACAAGCTTAAGATACAGAAGGATCTTGACAGACTTGAACGTTGGACGCTTATTGAACAAAATGAAATTCAATGGTGAAAAAAGGTAAGGTTCTACATTTAGGCAAGAAAAACAAAATGCACAGGTACAGTATAGGTGGTACCTCATTCAATAGTAGTAACTGTGAGAGGCATCTTGGAGTCCTAGTGGACGATCACTTGAATATGTGCTAGCAGTGTGCTACAGCTGTCAACAAAAGCCAACACAGTTCTAGGCTGCATTAAGAGATGGATAGAATTAAGATCACGTGAAGTGTTAATAGCTTTTTATAATGCCTTGGTAAGGCCACACTTGGAATCCTGCATCCAGTTTTGGTCGCCACGACGTAAAAAAGATGTTGAGACTATAGAAAGAGTGCAGAGAAGAGCAACCACAATGATTAGGGGACTGGAGGCTAAAACATATAAAGAATGGTTGCTGGAATTGGGTATGTCTAGTTTAATGAAAAGAAGGACTACAGGTGACATGATAGCTCTATTCCAATATCTCAGGGATTGCCACAAAGCAGAGGGAGTCAAAGTTATTCTCCAAAGCACCTGAAGGCAGGACAAGAAGCAATGGATGAAAAGGAACCAAGGAAAGAAGAAAAGTAAAACTAAGAAGAAATTTCCTGATAGTTAGAAGAATTAATCAGTGGAACAACTTGCCTCCAGAAGTTCTGAATGCTCCAACACTGGAAGTTTTTAAGAAAAGATTGGAAAACCATTTGTCTGAAATGGTATAGGGTTTCCTGCCTAAGCAGCGGGTTGAACTAGATGGCCTCCAGGGTCCCTTCCAACTCTGCTATTCTGTTCTATTCTATTCTATTGACAGAGAGGCTTTCTGTTCTGAAGAGCATGCCCTCCATCTCCCTAATTTTAAAATATATATTGTAGATATCCTGACAATGAAGAAAGCAGATTTTATCCCTGCTGTCCACATCCTGAAAGAGGTAAGATTAAACACAAAGCATGGCAAATGTACAAAGGGGCCCAAAACTGTTACACTTGTTATGCTGAAAAGACCTGACATTGATCACTGTGATTTGACTCTTGATGGGTGGGTATGTACATACATGCATATGTGTATTAAACAAAGCTCAAGAATTGTATCATTGCATATCGCAAAACAATTAAGGTCCAATCACAAGCCCAGTCATGAAGTAACGTATAGCTACTGTCAAAAAATAAGACTCTTGTCCTAAAATGATCAAGAAAAAAACCAAGGAATGAAAACTTGAGGAAAGGGAATGAGAATGCCAAAATTTAAAAAAAAAAACATTTTAAGGATTTAAGTCAAGAGCTTAAATGAAAACAAATTAAATATATATCAAAAATAGAAATCCAGCTAAGGTGCTTAGACCAATGGATGACAAGAAAACAAGAAGAGTTCTAAAACAGGCAAGGAAAATATACCAAAATCAACTAAATACTTTATTTGTTGCCAGTTTCTAAATTGGGGATTTTAGAAAGGGTGTTTGAGTGAAAACAAGAGGCAGCTGAAGTTTGCTGAAAAATCGAAAGCGGACACATTCCTAGGTCCAAACTGAACTCACCCAGCAATTGTAAAAGAATGCATATGTGAAATTACTTATCTTTTAACAAAAACATGTGGCACATCTTGAAGATCAGCTGTTGTACCAGAGGACTGGACAGCAGCCAATGTTAACATCTTTTTTTTAAGGGATCAAGGGAGGATGCAGGAAATTACTGGTTTCTTATCTTAATGTTCACTCCTCTAAATTGGTAAAACCATTATATAACAAAGTGTCAGGATAAACATACACAAAAACTAACTTCTGCAAAAATAATTTCTTAGAGTTCTCTGTTTGTGTTGACTGAGAGCCTGTGGACACAATGATCCAATCAACTGTGGCTTTTAAGGGCTTTTCATGAATATCTCCCAGAAAACTTAACAACAAGGGAACAAAAAGAACATTATTGTGTTACTTGGTAACTGGTTAAAGAAGAAGAAATCAATTAGGAATAAAGGGATAGGAAGGAAGGAAGGAAGGAAGGAAGGAAGGAAGGAAGGAAGGAAGGAAGGAAGGAAGGAAGGAAGGAAGGAAGGAAGGAAGGAAGGAAGGAAGGAAGGAAGGAAGGAAGGAAAGAAGGATCTATAAGACATGTTTGATGTGAGAGAATGAACATGTAAATCAATGCAAAGTGATGTATTTTGGGTAAAATTAACTTAGGTTCCTATGCATGCTGAAATGATCTAAGCAAATAGTGGCTGATTGTAAAATGCTGAGAGACCAGGGCATGCATACATACATATATCTACCACATCTCAAAAGTTATTTTGAAAAGTTTAAAAAGGGGCAGAAAATAAAGGCAAAATTATCCAAGCTAAACAAAAAAAGCATATTGTGGTGCTTACTGGCAATAATCTACTTCATCAGATTGTACTCCAAAAGAGTTTAAATTACATCATTTAAGTACCATAAAGCTACTAATTTTTGGTTGCAACTATCTTTTGTAACAGACTGACAAAACTGAAGCTTTTTTTGCTAAGGGAAAAAAAAAAACCTAAAATGGTTCTAGCCCAGCAGGTATTTTTTAATTAATATTTATATCTTCTGATTTATTTACATACTTAAAAATTGAAAGTTATTAATCTCTTTCTTTGTTTGCACTCTCACCCGTATTCACTCTCAGCTTAACACAACTTTCTGGGCAGCTTTCAATGCAGAATTCATGTCCAACACTGGATGCCATAGGAAAACCTTTAAGCACAAACTCAATCTTTTGAAGAAACAAAATAAAAACAAAAAAACCATTTTTTCCATCCATCCATCCATCCATCTCCTAACAGCAGGTGGCAGCACTTAGTCTACCTTGCCTGATCTCAAACATAAATAAATAAACAGGGTTGAAGCTGCTTAATATGTGGAAAAGAGACCACCAGGAAAGGCCAGGTACGTGGGCATAACAAGCTGGTTTTACACGTACACACGTACACGTACATGTACACACAAAGAAGGCATTTGAAAACAGCTTCCCTGTTTGGGATGGATGGATCCCAGGAATCGAGCTTAACTCGCAGGAAGCTCGGTGTCCCTTCCCTCCCAAAAAATGTCTGAAGTCCACGGTGGTCCCACATCCTGGGGCTCAAACTTCATCTCCAACCATCCTGGCAAATTTTCTACAAAAACAATCTGCATTCCAGCTTCACATTGGCAACACACACACACACACACACACTCAAAAAAAAAAAAAACAACAACCAGGCAATCCATTTCCTAGGATTGAATTCCACCACCTTCCAGGGAGTCTTCCTGTTGATCAGGGAAGACAAACCCTTCGCAGGGACTGTGTGTCTCATTCCAACTTTGCTGGAGAAAGACTACGCCAAGACTGCCAAAGCAAAGATGCCCAGCGGTGCCTGGTGTGTTGTTGTGCCTTCCCTTGTGCTGAACCACCCACCCATGGGGGCTACAGGCGTTCAGGCTCATCGCCCCTCCTTCTCTTCCCTCCCTCTCTCCCCCAACCCCACCCCCCAAAAAATACATTCCTGTCCAGGAACATCTTGTAAAGATGCTCCTAGCAAGTTGGAGCCGGGTTCAGGCGCCTTGAGGGAGAAAGCTTCAGTTGCGCATTGCTGTTGCTGGGGTTGCTGCTGTTGCTGCTGTTGAACCCGCCCCCCCCCACACACACACATCTGAACTGCACGGCGCTTCCCCCCCCCCCCAAAAAAAAAAGAACTAGAATCAAAAACCGGGCAGAAGTCAAGGGGTTGGCAGGGAAAGGCAAAAGCAGCAGCATTGCTAGAGGGAAAAGAGCTGCTCCTTTGGAAAAAAAAAAAAAGGGGGAGGGGGACCAACCAGGCGTCTTGAAAGACCCCATTTTCACAGGAGCAGTCATTGCAACGGGGAAACCCAGAAGAGGCATTGCCAGCCCTGCAAAGAATCTTTCAGACAACACCAAGGGATTATCACCCACACATACACATACCCCATCCATCCATCCATCCATAAAATATATGTGTGTATGTATGTGCGTGTGTGTTTGTCTGTCTGTCTGTCTATCATCAATGTTTCTCTATTTCTTTATCTTCTCCAATACCTGTCTGTCTGCCTAGCTATCATCTACCTAGCTAGCTATCATCTCCAATGTCTCTATGCCTCTACCTTCTCCAATACCTGTCTATCTATCCATTCATCCATCCTCTATCTATATCTATCTTCTCTCAATGTCAATCTCTATTTCTTTAACTTCTCCAATATCTAGCTAGCTAGCTAGCTTAGCTATCATATCATTCTATCTATATCTTTCTTTCTCCAATGTTTCTCTAGATCTGTTGTTTATCTTCTCCAATACCTGTCTGTCTAGCTAGCTATCATCCCTATCTCTATCCATCCATCCATCCATCAGTTCCAATGTTTCTCTAGATCGATTTCTTTATCTTCTCCAATCTGTCTGTCTGTCTAGCTAGCTTACCTATCATATCTATCTATCTTTCTTTCTTTCTCCAATTTTTCTCTAGATTTGTTTCTTCATCTTCTCCAATGCCTATCTGTCTAGCCAGCTATCTATCTATCTCTATCTATCCATCCATCATTTCCAATGTTTCTCTAGATCACTTTTCTTTATCTTCTCCAATACCTGTGTCTGTCTGTCTGTCTGCCTAGCTATCTTATCTATCTATCTATTATCTCCAATGTTTCTCTAGATCTCTATTCTTTATCTTCTCCAATACCTCTGTCAGTCTGTCTAGCTATCTTATCTATCTATCATCTATCTATCATCTCCAATGTTTTTCTAGATCTTTTCTTTATCTTCTACAATATCTGTGTCTGTCTGTCTGTCTAGCTATCTTATCTATCTATCTATCTATCTATCTATCATCTCCAATATTTCTCTAGATCTCTTTTCTTTATCTTCTCCAATACTCTGTCTGTCTGTCTAGCTATCTTATCTGTCTATCTGTCTATCTATCTATCTATCTAATCATCTATCTATCATCTCCAATGTTTCTCTAGATCTCTTTTATCTTCTCCAATGTGTGTCTGTCTGTCTGTTTAGCTATCTATCTATCTATCTATCTATCTATCTATCTATCTATCTATCTATCTATCACCTCCAATGTTTCTCTAGATCTCTTTATCTTCTCCAATGTGTGTCTGTCTGTCTGTTTAGCTATCTTATCTATCTATCTATCTATCTATCTATCTATCTATCTATCTATCTATCTATCACCTCCAATGTTTCTCTAGATCTCTTTATCTTCTCCAATACCTGTGTCTGTCTGTCAGCTCCAATGTCTGTCTATCTCTCTCTCGCTCTCTCTGTGAAAGGAACCGGCTCTTTCTTCCGTACACCACCATCCACTTCCCGTTCCCGTCCCTCCTGCCCGCCTGGGTCACCCACCCACCTACGCGGACACGCAACACCTCCCCCCCGTGTCCGGTCATCCCTCGTGGGGCGGGGGGGAACAAAGACCACCGAGGACTGCCCCGAAACACCTTTTCCTCACCCTACACACACACACACACAAAACACATCCGCATCCCCGCCTGCCCTCCCCGTCCAGGCCCCCGCATGACGTGGCAGCCGCGTCCGGTGCACACGTCGGCCTTGACACGTGTCTCCGCCCGCTCGCCCGCCCGCCCGCGGCTTCCTTAGCTTACCGGTTCCCGGCGGGCGCCTCTCGGCGGAGGAAGCCTTGGCCGGGCTGCTTCGCTTGTTGTCCCCCGACGGCGGGCAGCGTCCGGCCGGCGTGACCGGGACGGGCAAGACGGCATCCGCTTGGGACGCCGGCGGGAGCGGCAGGAGGAGCAGCAGCAGGAGGAGCAGCGGCGGCGGCGACGGCCAAAGGAGTTGCTTGGACCGGCGGCCGCCGCCGCCGCCGCCACCGTCGCCTGCGGGTGCCGGGGGGCCGGTGAGGCACATCGGGGCGGCGGAGCCGGCACCCTCCAGCTCCGCAATGGGCGCCCTCCCGGCGGAGCCCGCGAGCCAGCCACCGCGCCCCGCCCACCGCCTCGCCCCGCCCACCCGGCGGCCGTTGCTGCTGCTGCTGCTGCTGCTGTTGCTCGCGCTGCCGCTCGCGGCCGGGCAACGCGCAGGCGCCCGGAGATTCCTTCTCCTCCTCCTCCCCCCACAGCCGCAGCTCCAATAAGCATGCGCAGACGAGGGCCGTGACGCCCAAACCTTGCCTCTCTTCCCTTCTTTTCCCTCCCACACGTCAACGCTCTGATGCTGATGCTGTAGGGAGGAAGGGGGAGAGGGAAGGGGGAGAGGGCGGGGGGGGGGGTAGTCCTTGATTTACGACGGTTAGGGGCCGTTTAAAATTACAGCGGCCCTGAAAAAAAATGAAAGAAAAAAAAAATTCCACACATTACAGATTTTGACACGTTACAGATTACTGTAGTATTACAAATTAACATAGTTGGAAGGGATCTTGTAGGTCATCTAGTCCAACCCACCCGCCCCAAGCAGAGACGATACTTTCAGAGATCATTTCTACAGTATCCCAACTAGAGAAATGCACTCAAACACTGGAGGCTTTTCAAGAAGAGGCTGGACTGCTAACTATCAAGAAATAATATAGAAGTGTCTCCTGTTTGGGCAGAGGGGGTTGGACTAGATGACCTACAAGGTCTCTTCCACCTCGTTATTTTGTATTCCGTAACATCCATGCTTCTACAGCAATCAAAAATTTTTCTCTTGGCTTGGGTCATGCTTGAGAGCCAAAAACAGATGGTCTCAAAGAAAGAAAAAATAGTATTTCAACTCTGATTTGACTCCACGTGGATGTGGAAAGGAATTCCATCTTTCCTTTCATCCGAAAGGGGTGTTTTGTTGCATTGATGTGTGTGACATCCTTCTGTCTTATTTAATCTAAAAGTTAATCTAAAAGTGACCCTACATCATTTTTGACAGATGGCAGTCCAATCTCTTCTTGAAAGCTTCCAGTGATGAAGCTCCCATGACTTCCGAGGGCAACTTCTGTTCCATCGGTTGATTGTTCTCACTGTCAGAAAATTTATCCTTATTTCCAGGTTGAATCTCTCCTTGATCAGTTTCCATCCATTATTCCTTGTCTGGCCTACAGGCGCTTTAGAAAATAGCTTGACCCCTTCCTCCTCTCTCTGGCGGCCCCTCAGATATTGGAAGACTGTTATCATGTCTCCCTTCTTCCTTTTCTTCACAAATAACAGGTAACAGATAATCAGAGTTGGAAGGGACCTTATAGGTCATCTATCCCAACCCCCCGCCCAAGCGGGAGACCCTACACCGTTTCTGACAAATGGCAGCTTAGTCTTTTCTTGAAAGTCTCAAGTGATGACACTCTCACAACTTCCGAGGGCAACTTCTGTTCCATGGGTTGATTGTTCTCACTGTCAGAAAGTTTCTCCTTATTTCCAGGTTGAATCTCTCCTGGATCAGTTTCCATCCATTTTTCTTTGTCTGGCCTTCAGGTGCTTTGGAAAATAGCTTGAGCCCTTCCTCTCTGTGACAGCCCCTCAAATATTGGAAGACTGGCTATCATGTCTCCCCTGGTCCTTCTCTTCACTAGACTAGCCAGGCCCAGTTCCTGCAACCATTCTTCATAGGTTTTAGCCTCCAGTCCCCTCATCATCCTGGTTGCTCTTCTCAGCACTCTTTCTAGAGACCCAGGATAGTGTGATCAAAATTCTGATGCTGGGAGGCTGGTTCATACTTACGACCGTTACTGTGTCCCAAGATCGTGGGACTCCCCGTTTTGCAATTTTTGGACAAGCAAAATCAATGGGGAAATCCCGATTCGCTTAACGGCCATGTTTTCTAACTTATCTGCCGTAGGGATTCGCATAGTGACATTTGCAAATAAGGTTGTAAAACTGGGCGGAAGTTGCCTCACAAATGTTTCACTTCACAAATGTCTCGCTTAACAACAGAAAATTTTGAGGCTCTGTTGTTTTTTTGAAAAAGTTTTTTTTTAAATTTTAACAACAAAGACAAAAAATAAAACCATCTTTCAATTTTACAGTGTGTCAGTTGGGTACATATATCTTGTGTGCATAGTAATATTATAGTACATTTCTTACTTAATTATCTTTATAAACCATTCTAAACAATATTTTACATCATATTATTCAATTATTATATTATCATTGACATTATAGTTATTGTTTTTAAAAAGATATCTCATTCTTGCTCAATTATATTCATTCTCTTACTCATTCAAGATTAATCATTTATAGTATATTATTATTATCACCACATATTTCAGTTTCTCATTCTTCTATCTAACCATTCATAAAATAAATCCCAAATCTTATAGCATTCTTCTTTCTGCTGTTCTCTAATTGCCATTGCAAGTCTACTCATTTCGCACATTCCATTATTTTCTTATTTTTTTCCTCTGTCGGAATTTTCTCATTTTTCCCATTTTGTGCAAATACAATTCTAGCTGCTGTTAATACATGTTATCTATTATAACCTTCAGGCATAAAAATTTTGAGGCTCTGTTGTAGTCGTAAGTCTAAAGACTAACCTGGGGAGAGCATGGTAAGGAAGTGTGATTTGCATTTGGGTTGGGCAAGCCGGAGTTCAAAGGGTTCAGTTTCCCCAGTAACGCATCTGTATTTTGAAATCTACCTCTTTAAAATGCACCTCCGGGAGAGTTTACGATCCAAGGCAAAATAAGCCTTTCTCAACCTGCAAAGGGCTCCGCCCTTGGTCTCCTTTGGAAGACAAAAACTTCCTCCTACACGCCTTTTCTACCCTGAATGATCCGGTTGGCTGGATCTCTTGGATCTTTCGCTCTCCTGACGGTGCCTAAAAAAATATTAAGTGCCATAAAAGGATGACATGCTGTGTGCTCTTCGCAAAATATATACGATCGATACACAAAACATTGGCTTTTGTTCCAATTCAGTGCCTTGGGCAGTATTGCTTCAGCAACATTTCAGCTGGGTGGGGGAAATAATAGGACTTAGAATCATAGAGCTGGAAGGGACCCGCAGAGGTCTTCTAGTCCAACCCCCTCTCAAGGCAGATCTTATTATTATCCTGCATAAATGGTGGTCCAATCTTTGCTTGAGAATCAAATCTGGGAGTCCACAAGTCTAAAAATTGCCCTGGTTTAGATCATAAAACTGAACCAGAGAGCAAGAGACTGCACAACATCAAGTCTGTTAATGCCCTGAGCAGGGCACAGAGGCTAAATAAATATTTGATGTGCGTGTGTATGTGTCTCTGTATGTATGTATATCAGTGGTGGGATTCAATTTTTTTTACTAACGGTTCAGTGGGCGTGACTGGGCGGGTGTCGCAGGGGAAGGATATTATAAAATCTCCAGTCAGAGGTGGGATTTGCCGGTTTTTCAAACTTTTTCCTAAGACCATGTGTGGCTGAGGTATTGGCTGTGTGTCTATCAGCCTCCTGTGTTGTAATGACCTGGGTAATGGGCTGTGTGATGACCTTCTGAGTTCTATTGTTGTGATATCCTGGGTCTTGTGCTGTAATCTCCTATATCTATCTATCTATCTATCTATCTATCTATCTATCTATCTATCAAAGATAGATATAGATAGATAGATAGATAGATAGATAGATAGATAGATAGATAGATAGATAGATAGATAGATAGATAGATAGATAGATAGGTGTTTCCTTGAAAATAAGACCCTGTCTTACATTTGTTTGCCACCAAAAAAGGCACCAGGTCTTATTTTGGGGGGGATGTCATCCACTGACTAACCTCACTTGTGCGCATCGCTTCTGGCCCCCTTTTCGCTGTCAGAGGCCTTCAGGAACTTCTTCTGCAGCTGGTGAGGCTTTCTTGAAGGCGTCTGTAGCTGATAACAGATCTTCAGATTGATCCAGAGCTTTGTTATCAGCTACAGAGGTCTTTAGGAAAGATTTGTCAGCTGCAGAAGAAATGGGCTGGCAAGGGAGATGTCTGGGTGTGTGAGGCCTGGCTGCAACTGTCCAAAGGTAAGTAGTAGGGCAGCTTCACTCCCCCATTCCCACCCTAGCTTAATTTTTACCCGTCCATCTGGAGTGGGTGAGATCTTAATTAGGGCTTATATTGGGTGCACATGCAAAAATCAAACTAAGATTTACTTTCAGGATAGGTTGTATTGTTGGGGAAGCAGGTTAGCAACTGTGCTTTGCCTCTGTGCATACGTGGAGAGATTCTCTCTTTTATTAATCACTGAGACTTAAGTACTGCGGTTTTCAAAGCAGGATCTCCGCAACTCCTGGCAAGCTATGAATGAGAAGACCTGGAGCCAAATTACACATTCTGTGCAAATTCTATGGGCTCAGGAGAAAAGAACTGGTTCTGCCAAGAAAAAAAGAAAAAAGAAGCTAAAGAAGTGGCAGCACACTTAATCCTTCCTTTGTCTTCTCTTTAGACTCCGAAGACCTGTTCTTTCCCTAAGGCAAAATGTGAAAAGGGCTCATCTTTTGTTTCATTCGAGCACTCAGTCCTATTTGCAAGAATTAGTAGGCATGTACCATGTTTCCCCCAAAATAAGACCTGTCTTATACATATATTTTTGCCACCAAAAAAAGGCACCAGGCCTTATTTTCAGGGGATGTCATTCATTGTCTAATCTCACTTGCGTGCATCACCTCCGGCCTCCTTTTCACTGTCAGAGGCCTTCAGGAATTTCTCCTTCTGTGGCCAGCAAGGCTTTCCTGAAGGCCTGTGCAGCCAATAACAGACCTCCGGATCGATCCAGAACTTTGTTATCAGCTACAGAGGCCTTCAGGAAAGCCTTGCCAGCAGAAGAAATAGGCTGGCAAGGTAGATGTTGGGGTATGTGAGGCCGGGCTACAACTGTCCAAAGGTAAGTAGTAAGGCAGCTCCACCCTCCCATTTCCCATCCTAGCTTAATTTTTACCCGTGCTGTCTGGAGTGGACGGGAGCTTAATTAGGACTTATTTTGGGTGTAGGGCTTATATTGGGCACACATGTAAAATCAGGCTAGGACTTACTTTCAGGGTAGGTCGTATTTTCAGGGAAACAAGGTAAATACAAGTAACGTCCACTTAACGTCCATAATTGAGCCTGACATTTATACTGGTAAGTGAGACACTTGTTGAGTTTTGCTCTTATTTTACGATATATATTTTTCGCCGCAGTCGTTAAGGGAATCCCTGCAGTTAACAAGTTAGTAGCACGGCTGTTAAGTGAAACTGGCTTCCCTATGGACCCGTCGCTTGTCAGAATGTGGCAAAAGAGAGTCCCGTGATCCTCTGGGACGCTGCAACTGTCGTAAGTATGAGTCAGCTGCCCCAGCGTCTGAATTTTGATCACGTCAACATGGGGATGCGGCAACAGTCCTAAGTGTGAAAAACGTAAGTTGTAAGTCAGTGTTTTCAGTGATGTTTTAACTTTGAACAGTCATTAAGTGAACTGTTGTAAGTCAACGACTACCTGTCATCACAGAATCATACAATCACAGGACTGGAAGGGACCCTGGAGGTCTTCTAGTCCAACTCCTTCCCCTTATATTATCTTGTACACACGTTGTCCAATCTTTTCTTGAAAACCTGTATTGCTTCTCTTCTTTTTCTAATTTTAATTGGCTTGCTTATTTTAATCAATGTACAGGAATTATCAGCCCCTCCAGTACCTAATTTCTTCTCATCTCCTGTGAGCCTTGGTTGTGGACAGCTATTTGTTTCCAATTGAAGTAATAACAACAATAACAGCAACAATGATAAATGACAATGACAATAATAATAATAAAAAATTAAAAATTTGTCAGACTGACAAAGTTTTGGAACACAACATCCCGGATATCACGATTGTGGAGAAGAAAAAAGTGTGGATCGTCGACATTGCCATACCAGGTGACAACAGAATCGACGAGAAACAACTTGAAAAAAATCACCAGATATCAGGACTTGAGAATCGAACTGGAGAGACTCTGGCATAAACCAGTGCAGGTGGTTCCAATGGTACTGGGCTCACTGGGTGCTGTGCCTAAAGACTTAGGCAAGCCCTTAAAAACAATTGGCGCTGACAAGATCCCCATTGGTCAGCTGCAAAAGGCCACCTTACTGGGATCTGCTTGCATAATCTGCTGATATATCACGCAGTCCTAAATGCTTGGGAAGTGTTCGACTAGTGATTTGTGATACGAAACCCAGCATAGTTATCTCATTTGCTGTGTATACTGTCAAATAATAATAACAACAATAACAATAATAATTCTTCTATTCTATTCTTCTATTCTATTCTAATAATAGAATTGTATTTGGCAAAAATTGGAAAAGTGAAAAAATTCCGATAGAAGTGGATGTGATTAAGAAAATAATGGATTGTGCAGAAATGAGTAAATTGACATTAGCAATTAGAGAGCAAGACAAAGAATATAATAAAATTTGGGATTTATTTTATCAATGTCTAGATAAGAAAATAGGAAAATAAAATATAATATAAATATAACATGATAGTAATGATAAGGTAATGATATGTTATAATTGATTATAATGAAATGAATAATATTACGTATTAGCTCATGTAATAGTTGAGATTTGCTCGAAAAGAATGATGTGAATTTATAATTAAAGTCTGATAAGATCTTAATAACAATATAATATAATAGGCATAGTTGATATATATATATAATATGAATTATAATTTAAATGTAGAAGGTCGATATTGTGCACAAAAGATATGTACCAACCGACACACTGCACAATGGAAAGATGATTTTATTTGTTGTTTTATGTTTGTGTTTGTTTATGTTTGTTGTTAAAAAATAAAAAAACAACACACCTGACATAACAATAATTGAAAAAGGTTTGCTTCATTGACATTGCAATACCTAGTGATGCAAGAATTGTAGACACGCAGCAAGAAAAAATCACAAAGTACTGGGAATTACAAATTGAAGTTGAGCGACTTTAGAAAAAGAAATTGTGTGTTATCCCAATTGTAATTGGAGCCCTTGGAGCAATACCTAAAGGGCTACCTCGCTATTTGGAAATTCTGAATTTATCAGACTTGAATACCCTGATTCTACAAAAAAACCACCCTACTTGGAACAGTTTATATCCTCCGAAGCTACCTGAATAGTTCCTAGGTCCTTAGTTAGGACTTGCTTGAGTTGTTGAGCTACCAACCAGCCCCAAAGGTTGTGAATCTCACCAAAGATTAACCATAATAATTCAGACGCTTTTAACAGCATCAAACCTCCACATCTGCCTATTCCAGATCTTTGAGAAGGACTTGATAAGTGGACAAAAATGCCAAATCCAGTCTGAATCTCTGGCTGAACCATAAATTTAAACATAGGAACAAAATCAACAAGTTTTTGTTTTAAATATTTGTCACGACTCACCACGGATTAGAAACCCAAAGCACATTTGTCTAAAGGCAGGGCACATTTTCACTTATTTCAGTTTAAATTCACATCCTGAGGTAACAGCAGGCTGTAGAATTTAGGCTGCACATGGGATTCGGTCATGTGCATTCAAATCCTTTCTTAGGCATAAAAGCTAAGTAAATTTGGACATTCTCTGCCAGAGCAATCCAATTGGTGGAACTGTTGTTTTAGAAGGAAGAGGGAACATTGTGTACTCCCTTTTGTGTTGTATAAAATAAAAGAGAAATAAATCCAATAAATAAACAAGCTCAATGGTTAAGTGAAAGATTGCAGTGTAGTTTCTTTTGTATTGTTGAGATGTTTGTAAGATCTGACTTGTTTTTCTTTCTTTAAATGAATGTTATTAGTATTTGCCATATAGTATTTGTCTTTTTAAAAGGGCATAGAGAGAACAAATGTTGGCCTTATTTGAAATTATGATTCCAAAGCTGTAAGAATCTTCATGATTTAGAACTCCGAACAATTTTTGAAGTCCTCTCAATGGCTTTCATGGTTTAGTAAGATCCATATCGGGATAAAATTCACCTACATGCATGCACAACATGTAATTTTTCAGTCCAGATGGAAGTCCATTACCATTCCATGAGCACAAATGATATAAAATTATCCTTATTCTGGAGTAAGATTCAAGAATATCATAGAAAGGGGCTCTGTGTTGTGCTTCTAAGAGAACTTTATTATGTGAAAGTAGAAAGCAGGAAAAAAAAAAAGAATTATACTTTCCTGGGAAGGACACTGCCAGATCTGTTTTTCCACCGGCTAACTTTCACTTCAACATTCATAAACCAATGTTTTCATGCATGCAGAAAGTTTAATCCTTCGGTACATATGAATAAACAAGGAGATATACTAAGTGTAAATGACAAAGCTTTGTACCCAATTAAAGCTTGTCAGGTGACTCATCAAGAGTCACAGGGAATGATAAATCCTGAATCCAAAACCATTGGAAGGATCGGACACTTCCCTGCCTCTTTTTGGTTTTCTAAATCTTTTCTCAATTGTAATATTAGAGTGATTTCATGCTTGTTGTCATGATGTTGGTAATGTGTTACTAATGTCAGGATCAATTAATCAATAAAATGGACACCTAACATCAAGAACGTCATCAAAAAAGCACAACAAAGAATGTTCTTTCTGCGCCAACTCAGGAAGCTCAAACTGCCGAAGGAGCTGCTGATCCAGTTCTACAGAGGAATGATTGAGTCTGTCATCTGCACCTCTATAACTGTCTGCTACCCAACAGGACAGGCACAGACTGCAGAGGATAATTAGGACTGCAGAAAAAACAATTACTACCCACCTGCCTTCAGTTGAGGACCTGTATACTGCACAAGTCAAAAAGAGGGCTGTGAAAATATTTACAGACCCCTCACATCCTGGACATAAACTGTTTCAACTCCTACCCTCAAAACGACAACGCTATAGAGCACTGCACATCGGAACAACTAGACACAAGGACAGTTTTTTCCCCGAAAGCTATCACTCTGCTAAACAAATAATTCCCTCAATGCTATCCAACTATTTAGAGTCTGCACTACTATTAATTTTAATCTACTCATCACTCCTTATCATCCATCACCTCCCATTATGACTGTAATGTTGTCGTTTGTATCCTTACGATTTTTATTGGCTGTTTCCTAGTATGATTTGATTTCCTATTTGAACTCTACGACTATTTTAAGTGTCGTACCTTATGATTGTTGACGAATGTATCTTTTCTTTTTATGTACACTAAGAGCATATCCACCAAGACAAATTCCTTGTTTGTCTAATCACACTGGGCTAATAAAGAATTTAATTATCCTGCCTGTCACTCCTGTATACTAACAAAACATGTTCTTACTGGTCTGTGTCTCTGTATTTGGTAAGTTCATGATACGGTCTACCCTTAGTTTCTTGGATGTTGACACCTTCCCCTTGACATCCTCTCTCTAGCATCTACATGACAATCAAGGTGTTGCAAAGCTTGACTCTACTGGGTGGTTTCTATGATTATGCAATTCTATCATTGCACACTTTCCTTCACCTGTGCAAACAACTTCAAACAAATAGAAACTGGAAGCTAAAACTCTTGCTCTTCCCTCACCCCATTTAGTAGAAGACTGGTGTTCTTTTCCATTACTATACTAGCCATCACATAATTTATCTGAACTATTAGATCAGGGGTCTTCAAACTTGACAGCTTTAAGATTTGTGGACTTCAACTCCCAGAATTCCTCCTCCAGTCATGTTAGCTTGGGAATTCTGGGAATTGAAGCCCACAAGTCTTAAACTTGCCAAGTATTAGATGATTCCAGAACTGATGGTGTTCAGGATTTATTAGGTCACGTGAAGCCATGCATGACAAATTAAGGCTTCTGTTGCCTCTTGGGACTCTACTACAGCCAGGACCAGGGGTGGGATTCAAATTTTTTAACAACCAGTTCTGTGGGTGTGACTTAGTTGGTGGGCATGACTTGGTGGTCATGTGACTGGCAGGGCATGGCCAATTTAACATCACTCACATGAAGGCACGCATCTCCTCACCTGGCCTCTCATGACTGTGGAGATGCTGTAACAGTCGTGTGAAAAATGGTCATAAGTCACTTTTGTCAGTGTCATTGTAACTTTGAATGGTCACTCCACACAAGCAAAGTACCAGCAAATGGGGGGGGGGGGGAAACTCCAGAGAAGTTCCTGAGACAGGAAGTCTAGTCCTGCCAAGAACGTAATAAGGGTTAATGGAGAGGCAGTTTCTGTAAGCAACGCCAGAATGTTTCCTTCCTGCCTTCCTTACAGGATTAGGCCAGTAATTTCTTCTAACAACCGGTTCTCCGAACCGGTTCTAGAGAATAGGTGCAAACTGGTAGAATCCCACCCCTGGCCAGGACTGCTGTGATTTTGCAACTGCTCCTTTGCCTGTCAATAAAATTGATTGATAGATTGGCAGATTTTTACAACACCTGGGAAGCTTCCTTCAGGCCTTAGCAAAAGGAGTTTGAAATACAATGTTAAGGACATTTTTTTTTCTGAAATAAACAACCAAAGGGTGATTAAAACATTGATTTTAGAAAGTCACAAATTAACTAAGTATCCAAATAAATTTGAAAGAAGATTTGAGAATTACAAGACTCCTTCGCATAGGAAAATAATTTTGTTTTTATTTTATTTTTTTAAAAAAGAAACAGTTAAAGGAAAAAACACACTTTTAAAAATTTGACTTTTTAAAAATACAGAATAAGAACAAAATATTTTAACATGTGATGTATTGAAGGACAAATTTTTGAACAAAGGACCCACAAGTTAATTTTAAGTGGGACGGCTTCTCTGGGTAAAAACTTTGTGTCCAATAAGGTATGGAAGAGGAACAAAGACTGAGATTGATCTGAAAATAAACTTAAAAATGACAAGCTGTAAGAATGATGTTCTTACATAAAAGCAGAAATTGGCTGATAGCTTAGTAATTGAAAGGGATGTACAAATAACAAACCAAGAGAATGAATTCGATAATTTCCTAGATTGGATTTACAACAGAGGCTGGTTACAGCTTTCAAGAAGTTTGTAGAAACCAAAACCAATCCAGAGACCTAAAGGAGGAAGGAAACGATCCACCCTTCTGAATTATTTGCCAATAAAACCAGATAGAAATTGACTGAGTTCAGATGACATCAATCCTGTTGTCCTGTTGTTCACAGCTCAGGTATTAGTGGAATGTCCTTAACATCTTATCAATCTAAAATTCAAGGATATATATGTATGTATGTATGTATGTACGTACGTACGTATGCATGCATGCATGTATATGTGTATGTGTTTATGTATGTTTGAGGTTACACCACAAAACCTCAGGATGTCACAACACAGCCAACGATCGAGGAGATTACAGCACAAGACCCAGGATATCACAACAATAGAACTCAGAAGGTCATCACACAGCCCATTACCCAGGTCGTTACAACACAGGAGGCTGATAGACACACAGCCAATACCTCAGCCACAGATGTTCTTACGAAAAAGTCAGCAAATCTGCAAACATCAACTCCATCAACCAATCAAGAAATGACAACACAGCCAACCTCCCCACCGATATATATAGAGAGACGGCAGCTCCAATCACGCTTTGCTCACACAAGCACAAAGCCGAAAGCACCAGCCTGAAGATGGCGAGTAGGACCTTGTCAAAACGTTGTCAAAATACTCTCAATCTTACACGGGAAAAGACCCGAACATGCCAAGACCTGCATTTGTATCATATATATATATGAAAACAGAACATTTAATTCAACTACATATGCTAGTTTTGTGGCATGGGGAAGGGTTTTGTGGCTCCTAGTGTTTTCTTTTCTGTGGGAAACAGGTCCAAATGGCTCTTTGAGTGTTTTAACATTGCTGACCCCTGAACTAGGGGGAAGCCAGATTTGCTTAGTGACCTCGCAATTCGCTTAACGACTACATTGATTAGCTGTACTAGGGCAAAAAAGAGGCTGGTTGTAATTGGCTGCAGCTCACTTAATAACCACCTTGTTTATCAAGGGAAATTCCATTCCCAACTGAGGTCGTTAAGTTGAAAAGAAAGACAATTTGTCAAAAAAAAGGAATCAAAGATGCTGACAGGAAACAAAGCAATTGCATTTCCTCATGGAAAGGAAAAGCTTTGATAAAAATTTGAAATAAAAATTGGCAACTTTAGTCATGCTGGCTGGGGAATTCTGGGAATTGAAGTCTACAAGCTTTAAAGTTGCCAAGGTTGTATATACTCTTGGTCTAGACTCTAGATAAATCTTCAAAGAATTATTTTATGGGAAGAGCCATAATTCTACTTCTGGCAGTTCTTGAAACCGAAATCATCTGTATTCAGTTATCTTCCATCTGACTCTATTGGCCAATAATTCAAAACTACTTCAAAAAATACCAAACTTTAGGTTTATGTATTTAGAGGGAAAATGCAGATCAATCTTGGGAGGGAAAAGGTGTTCTTAATAAAGACTTGGAGACTATGAAGTTGTCCCTGCCCTCCAACACTGGCATTCTGTTATGCAAACTTGACTGCCCCACCCCAGATGAAAAGTTGGCAACGTGAAAACACTCGTTGAAGCTAAACAAGACGTTTTGCACACGGTGCCATTACTTTTTGCCTTCGTCTTGTTGTAGGCAGAAATTAGGAATAGCTATGCCCCGATTCCAAGAAAGTTACAATGTTGTTACATGGCCTTATCTGTGGAATCACTGAACAGCTTTGGAATTTTTTTCCCCTTTTTGGGCATTGACATTCTCCATCCTGAGTCTTTTTTAAAAAGAATGCTGGGATACTGAAATGTATTGTTCATCAACGATACATTTTAATTATTTTATTTGGCCTTACTTCCTGAGATTGTTTTAGTCAGTATCTTCCTTTTAAAAAATAAGTATATATAAGTATATATACTTATATATATAAGTATATATAAGGTTTTTAAGCTGATAATTAAATATTATGTATATATATATATACAGTGTATGTATGTATGTATGTATACATATAAATATAACATACTTACATATATATATGTATATATATGTATATATATGTATGATGTATGTATATATATATGTCTGCATCCATCCATCCATCCACCTACCTACCTACCTACCTATCTATCCATCCATCCATTGATACATCCATCTAATCTATCATGTCTGTTTGTCTGTCTGTCTGTCTTATCTACCTAACATCTATCTATCTATCTGTCTGTCTATCTATCTCTAGAGTGTATATGTATGTTATCCTAATATTTAATTGATTCAGAGATAGGACCTTTATGCTTTTATTCCTTATTATTTGTTTCCGTCAGGATACTTTACATTCCATCAGCAGCAATGAGAGTTTAAAAATGAGCTACTTCCTGTGTTCTTGGATACAATCAGCTCAAATACTAATGGAATGCCCTAACAGTACAGAAATCCAGAATTTTAGAAGAAAAATACGGAAACAATGCAGCCCATTTGACTCAAGGAATTTACAAAATATGGGGGGATTCGTTGGTTTTGCCAATATCACCAAGCCGCTACTTTTACACTTGTCAAGTGGATTACAACAGATTATAGATGGTCATTCTTTGTTCAATGGTGCTTCAAAAGATACAGGAGATTCTCGACTTATGATAATTGGGCCCAAAAGTTCTGTTGCTAAGTGAGAAATTTGTTAAGTGAGTTTTGTCCCATGTTACGGCCAGTTGTTAAGTGAATTGTTGCAGTTGATAAGTTAGTAACATTGTTGTTAAGTGAATCTGGCTTCCACATTGATTTTGCTCGTCAAAAGTTTGCCAAAAGTGATCCAATGACCTTGGGACTCAGCAACGGTCTTAAAGAGGAACCAATTGCCAAGCATCTGAATTTTGATCACACCATCATGAGAATACTACAAAGGTCATAAATGCGAAACGTGGTTGTAAGTCACTTTTTTTCAGTGCCGTTGTAACTTGGAATGGTCACTGAAGGAACTGTGGTAAGTTAAGGATTACCTGTACACTGTACTTGTTTTAGATATGAACCAAAAGGTTCATCTGGATTATGGAAGGTTAATGCCATTTATACAAGGAACAAGTTGTGTTCCTTCTCTGCGAACCACTTCTTCTTCTGATACTTTTCAGGTTCCTCTCACTAAATTGTGATTATTAGAAATTAACCGGACTCTCTAAAAAGGGGAAGGACTATTTGTTCCTTGAATTCTAATGTGATATTTTAAAAATGGAGGAGGAGAAGAAGGGGAGAAGGAAGAAGAGGAAAATACATTTATTTAGCTGTTTACTCTTTTGTATCTCCAACTGCAAGTATTGCATCCAAGGGCATGCAAGTACTGTTTGGCGCAATCACCAAGCTGGTGGTGGAACAGGTAGGATCCCACTGCTGTCTAGGATCATGTGATCAAAATTCAGATACTTGGCCACAGGTTCATATTTATGACGGTTGCAATGTCCAGGGATCACATGATCTCTCTCTCTCTCTCTTTTTTTTCGGATGACCTTCTGACAAGCAAATGGCAACTTCAAATCTCAACAAATAAATGCTCTGTCCTACATATTGGCAAAAAAAAAAATCAGAAAATAAAATATAGGCTGAATAGTCAAGACCTTGTTGATGATCCAAACTCTGTCAAAGACCTTGGAGTACTCATCTCTAATGATCCAAGTGCTAGAGCCCATTGTAATTACATAGCCAAAAAGGCATTAAGAGGTGTTAACCTAATCCTATGTACTTTTTTCTCTGGTAATATCACACTACTAATTAGAGCATACAAAACATTTGCTAGACCAATACTCGAATACAGCTCATCAGTCTGGAACTCACATTACGTATCTGATATTAACACAGTTGAGAAAGTCCAGAAATATTTCACAAGAAGAGTACTCCACTCCTCTACTCGTTGCAGAATACCTTATGCCACCAGACTTGAAATTCTAGACCTAGAAAATCTAGAATTATGCCGCCTTCAGTCCGATTTAAGTATAGTATATAAAATCATACATTGCAATGACTTACCTGTTGATGAATACTTCAACCATAACAACACAAGAGCACACAATAGATACAAACTCAAGGTAAACCGCACCAAACTTGATTGCAGGAAATACGACTTCAGCAACAGAGTGGTCAATGTCTGGAATACTCTACCTGACTCTGTGGTTTCTTCCCCAAACCCCAAAAACTTTAACCTTAGACTGTCTACTATTGACCTCACCCCTTTCCTAAGAAGTCTGTAGGGGGCATGCATAAGCGCACCAACGTGCCTACCGTCCCTGTCCTATTGTTTTTTTATTTTTCTTATATGTTTCCATTTCATGTATTCATAATTATGTTTATACTTATACCTGTTACCTTGTAATCACTTGACAAATAAAATAAAAAATAAAGTCAATGAAGAAACCGATTTCCCCTCACAAATCAGGTTACTAACTCGTCAACCGCAGTGGTTCACTTAACAACTGTTGGAAGAAAAGCCGTAAAATGGGGGCAAAGCTCACTTCACAAACGCCTCACTTTTTAACCACAGAAATTCTGGCCTCCATTGTGGCCGCAGGTCGAGGACTCCCTGCATTGGACGCACACACAAAGCTTCACTGCTTGTTAAGCACAGAGTCTTGAAGGCATTTTTTAATGGGTCGCAATCCAATGAATATACAACAGAGGAATGTCTCCAAATGTTTGAGATGGTCACATTGAGGCTAGGAAAACACCGAAAGGATGAAAGGGTAGTAGGAATAACAAAAAACAAAGTTCAATCGATGGAAGAACACAGGATATCCAGCCCTTTAAAAATATCAACAAACTGTGATGCCAGGTCTATCCTAAACATTAGCTCTCAATTTGAGCTCGTGAACAAGACAAAACCAATCGTATGCAAGAGGAAATCAGCACGAGGCCTTTGTCGGCAGATACCAACCTATGGGATGGGCAAAATAAACAAAGAACCACCTCAGAATATAGTGAAAACAAGAAAGGCAATAAAATGAAACAAGGCAGTAAGAATTCGTAATGGGTCCACCCAGTGGTGGGATTTAACAGGTATCACAACAGGTTCAGTAAGCGCACACTTTGCACGCACGCACTCCGTTTGAAAATAGCAAGAAAGCTTACTTTTTACTACAGCCCCAGTGAGTAACAATAGCTGAAGCATGGCAATCCTCGCTGCCACGCCGATCAGCTGGGCTTCAAACAAAGGAGATATAGGACAGCATAGCGCAGGGACGGGTACAGTGGTGGGATTCGAAATTTTTTTTAATACCGGTTCTATGGGCGTGGTTTGATGGGAGTGGAAGGGGAAGGATACTGTAAAATCTCCATTCCCACCCCACTCCCAGGAAAGGTTACTGCAAAATCCCCATTCTCTCCCCACCCCACTAACCTGCTTTCCAGCTCTGTTCTCCTGTGCAGGGCAACCAAAGAAGACCCAGCTGATCAGATGGAATTCAGGAGGCAGAAAATAGATGGGGGCGGGGCCAGTCAGAAGTGGGATTTGCTGGTTCTCTGAACCACTCAAAATTTCCACTACAAAATTTCTCCAGAACTGGTCAGAATCTGCTGAATACCACCTCTGGGCAGGTGGGTGGTATCAGTTCCCTCAAACCGGTCCCTACTGGCTGAATCCCACCCCTGGGTCCACCTAACAATCAGGACAGTGCATGATATCTTCTGAGCAAAGCAACCACATGATCAAAAAGTCCTTCAAGCATCAGCGTGTATAAAATGCAAAAACCACAAATGTCTGTGGAAGGCGACTAACAAGAAAATGAACCTGCATTTGAGGGAATATCAGAAGGCTCCCCATCTTTTTCCCTCAAAAGGCCATCTTGGCTGCATTTGTCCCTCAAAAGATCTTGTAGACCTTTTTACAGGAAGTGTGAAGCAACATCTGTGCAGCATTTCTGGGAAGAAATGTTTCGTGTTAAGCAATTCTTCTACCTGATAACAGTTAAAGTGGGACTTGCAGTCTACTGGTTGGGCCCAATAAGGTAAATGTAAAGGTTCCCCTCGTGCATATGTGCTAGTCATTTCTGGCTCTAGAGGGCACTGTTCATCTCCGTTACCGAAGAGCCAGCGCTGACTGAAGTTGTCTCTGTGGTCATGTGGCCGGCATGACTAAACACCGAAGGCACATGGAACGCTGTTCTCTTCCCACCAAAGTGGTCCCTATTTTTCTACTTGCATTTTTTACGTGCTTTCGAACTGCTAAGTTGGCAGAAGTTGGGCCAAGTAACGGAAACTCACTCCATTACACAGCGCTAGGGATTCGAACTGCCAAACTGCCAACCTTTCTCATCAATAAGCTCAGCATCTTAGCTGCTGAGCCACCACATCCCTTGGTTGGGCCCAATACTCTCAATCAAACCCCACTTGATGAACCTGCTTTTTTGTAAAACAAGGTCAGTGGTATGGTTTCTTCTCTGGGTTTATCTGAATCCGAATGATGAAATTTGTAATCATCATACTCCTTTGTATCTCCAATCCAATTTAAAACTCTTTTGTCATATTTAGCTTAAATTTGGAACATAAGACAGATCGTCATTATATTTAGGAAACCGAGGATGCAAAATTTGTTCTAAAGATTCTCACAATTCCTCCATACTCAGCTCGCTATTGCTTTCATATATTTATAAATTATGAAATTTGTCATCATCCAAGAACAATTGCTATGCAATTAAATGTATCTGTGCATTTAAGAAAAACACAGGAACAAGGAATATGAATGGATGGATGCATATAACATACAGTTAGAAACAGACAAGTTTACTTGGGCTAGGATTGTTAGATTTCTCCCTTTTGGAAAGTGTATGATAGCTTGGAATATATGTTTTGCTTTATTTTTTGACATTGTTTTGTTTTGTTTGCCTTATTGTTATTTTTTTGTTATTGCAAGTTGGGCAGTCATATAAATTGAATAAACAAATGTAAATTTTTTTTTAAAAAAAGGTATATATGGTGCTGATATGCCGAGATTCAAGAACCTGGAAGAAAATATTTCACATAATCATTGAAGACTATCAGTACAGCCTTTAGGTTTAATATTTAACCATTTGGAAACCTGGTGTGAAAAAGAATAACAAAATTTATTTCCCATGTTGTTCCCAATTAGTTTATGTTTTCCCTTTTCTCTCTTTTTATAATTCTATTCTATTGTATTCTATTCTGTTCTGTTCTATATATATATAAATGGCTCTGTGTGTGTGTGTGTTTGTGTATGTTCCAGCATAACTCTGGAACACCTTGAGCAATTTCAACCAAACTTGGTACACAGATTACTTACTCTCTGGAAACAAATACTGTGGTGGTAGGACACCCCTAACACCCCTCGGGATGTGTGTTCTGCTAAGGTACAGCCTGTTGTGCCTTAAAATGGCTTCTACCGTACCGTCTTAAAATAGCTTCTACTGTTCAACGCTGTGGAGTTGCCATGGTAATGGCTTCATACTACTCCACAAGGGGGCTCTCTCTGGAATGGGGGAAAATCCAACACTAGAAATTACATTTGTATCAGGGCTTATCTTGTCTAATACAAGATTAGGATAAATAAGTACCCAGGCAACGCCGGGTTATTAGCTACTTATTAATAAAAAAACACAGGGATGTGAGACTCCTCTCTCTTGTACACTGGATTTAGGGCAGGGGTACCAAGTGAGGTGTTACCAAGGCACCATTCCATAACATAGCAGGGTGAAGCCAATGTGCGCGTGAAAGAGCCTCCAGCCTGGGACTAGCCAGGCTTCCATGTTGTTCAGAGTAAAGAAACACAAAAGTTCTCCCTGGGTGGCTGGTCGCAAATAAATCAGAATATAAAGTGAGTAATGGCTGCCTTCTCGTCATGCATTTATTGGTTAGGAATTCAAGACAAAATTTCAACGGAAAGTCTTAAAACCTGGGTATCTTGTTGAGTAAAATTACACTGGAGGGGGAAAAAAAGTAGATAAAAGGAAGCAGAGATAATTCAAACATTTTCAACTGACTATCCAACTGCTTTTTAGCTCCGTTAACCTAGATAAACCTGGCCCATGCCGATGTGCCACGTTGTAATTCAATAATATTTGAAAACTCATACTTTATTGACAAAGGTGATTTTCCAAAGGAAACTGGACTTTCTTGGAGGGTTTTTTTTCCCCCTTGAAAATATTTCGCTTCTCATCGAAGAAACTTCTTCAGTTGTTCAGAACCGAAGAAGTTTCTTGGAACGAGAAGTGAAACATTTTCAAGGGCGGAAAAAAACTTTTGGAAAAGCACCTTTGGGACAACCATCTCCAGAGTCACACATTAATATCTGATGAAAAGATGGCTGCACAATTTTGATTCAAGATCTCAAGCAACAGACCCTTTTGTGACCAGTGCCGGTCCCAAAAATCAAACCATTGATCCAACCTAATTCCTTGGATCAATAAAATGTTAGGGATGTTAAAGATGTCAATAAAAATTAGGGAGTTATTAACAACTGACATTATTGACTGATTGCTCTTTAGAAGACCAGATCCTGAAGATGAAACTCAAAAGACTTTGGCCACCTCATGAGAAGGAAGGACTCAATGGAGAAGAGGCTAATGCTGGGAATGATTGAAGGCAAAAGAAGAAAAAAGGGGACGGCAGAGAATGAAGTGGCTGGATGGAGTCACTGAAGCAGTCGGGCATGAGCTTAAATGGACTCCAGAAGATGATAGAGGACAGGAAGGCCTGGAGGAACATTGTCCATGAGGTTGTGATGGGTCGAACACAACTTTGCAACTAACAACAACTGACATTAGATGTTGTTTCTTGCTGAACAAAACCATACGGCATCTTCCAGACTTAAAAGTTAAGATTTGATTTTTAAAAACTGAGTCCTCTAAATCCTACAGACAGCAGTAGGCAGAGCAGATACAGTGGAGGAAGTAATAGCTGCTACAAAACTGGATTTTGACTTAATTTGGTCAGTGGAGGAAGAAATGTGTAGTTCTGTTTTAATATCATTGTTTATGAAATGAAGGAAAGAAGCATCAAATGTTACTGCTTTTTGTTCATGATTTGATTATTTGTACACACATACATACAGGGAGGGAGGGAGGGAGATAGACAGACAGACAGACAGATACACACACACACACACGATCAGGCAGGAAAACTGAGGATGCCAAACTGAGTAGAGGTCCTGGGAAATCTGTCTGAATAGCAGAATAACACTTAGAAAGGACCTTGGGGACAACCCTATACCATTTCAGAAAAATGGCTGTCCAATCATTTCTTAAAAACCTCCCGTGTTGGAGCACCCAGAACTTCTGGAGACAAACAGATCCACTGGTTAATTGTTCAGGAAGTTTCTCCTTAGTTTTAGGTTGCTTCTCTCTTTGTTCAGCTTCCATCCATTGCTTCTTGTTTAGCTTCCAGTGCAGCCCCTTAAAAGCCTGTTGCCTATCACCCTCTTGGGCATAGCATGTGAGCCATTTCCTCCTTTCAGTGGTCCATGAAAGTACATCTATAGTATGCAGATAATAAAGTCAAAAAAAGGTGAACAACGTTTTTACAGAACTATAAAGTTGAGGCTGGGTGTGACGAGGAATAGCTGGGAGAGGAGAGGCCAGGCGAGGCAGCCCTTAACGTGAGTGACATTGAGCTGGCCACGCCTACCCAGTCACATGATCACCAAACCACAACCACCCAGTCACATGACCAAGCACAGCCAGTCGCATGATTACCAAGCCATGCCCACCAAATAAGCCAAGCCCACAGAACCGGTAGTAAAAAATTTTGAATCCCACCACCGACACATACACACACACACACAAATATACATACAAACCTTCAGAAAAATCCAAATGGGGCGACTATTTGAGAATCTTCCTAAGCCCACAAAATTCTCTTAAATTCAGTGAAATTTTATTTTAAGGAGAAGTTCTACCTTATCTACCATAGTCTATTGTTTTCACAGGCATTCGCCTTCCCCTCTTGATTGTTGTTTGATGTTGTCTTCTGCGCTGGTTTTGGCTGCACGGAGTAATTCAGAGGAAAAAAAGGGATGATTCACAAGACAGGAAGCTTTTGAGGGGGCGTTCCACTGTCACCCATCTGGGAAGGGAGAACAATATATGAGTATCCAGGAATCTGGACTGGTGAGCTCCATTCCACGCCAAGCACACAGTACAGAATTTCAATCTATATGAATAATTTGGCAAAATATTACACACCAATTGCAAGGGAAAATTTAAAACTGCCAGGAATCATAGCCATGTGATTAGGAGGATGGTTTCTCAAATTCTTTTCCTAGGAACAACAGCCCCCAGTGGACAAATTAATTCAATGGACAATGGCAAGCATCCAGAAATGAGCACGGCACGTTCACACAGCCAGCAGGAGTTCTTCTGACTTAACAGTCCTTTCCTTCAAGCAGAATCCGTCTCTTCCCTTCCTCATCCATATAGAACAAAGGTCTTCAAACTTGGCAAGTTTAAAACTTGTGGACTTCAATGCCCAGAATTCCTGAGCTAACATGACCGGAGGTGGAATTCTGGGCGTTGAAGTCCACAAGTCTTCAAGCTGTCAAGTTGGAAGACCCCTGATGTAGAATGTCACATTACTTTGAAAAAAAAACAAAAACCTGTTTGCAGTCTCCCATTTCTTTCTGGGTTCAACAACTTTCAGATTTCTATCCTTTCTACAACATCTGTTTGGATAACTTCCCAAGTTATCATCTTTCCGATATTTTGAGTCTTTTTCCTCTAATTAAGACTTGGAGATGCAACTTATGCCTACAAAATTCCTCTGTTGCTACAGTCCTTTTTGCAGTATTGTAGATGAGGGCTGTTTTTTTTTTTAAAAAAACACTACTGTAGTTGGTCTCCAACTACATAGATATTAAACGTACCACAATCCTCCCTTTGATAGGTCTGGTCCCTCGAGTGCAGGGATCTGCATACTTGGCAAGTTTAAGACTGCCTCCCAAATACACAATCACCCCACATCTCGTTTGGGAATCTGGAAAGTCTAGAGATATCTCTGCACAGCCTGGTCATTATAGATCACCAATGAACAATGAAGAGATGTGGCTGCCTTAAATGGCAGATCGGGGGGTAAAAATAGTAAACTTCAATTATTTTGTCAAAGACATCTACCTAAAGCAGTCTATGATAATTAATACGGGAAAGTATGAGGAAACGGTTCGGGTAGAGGACTTATCTTGACTACCTTATATTTTTGTTTGAATGCACTCCATGAATTAAAACTTTATTTTATAAACTTTATAAAAAGGGCAGGTGCTTGTTCCTCAACCATAAGGTTGTTCATGAAAGGATTGTAGGTATAGGAAATCATTTAAGTGTAAGAGAAGAAGGGGCAGAAGCTGTGGGAGTGGCGTTTAAAAGAGCGATCAGCCTAGAATCCCAGTGTCATGCCCGTCGGAATCTGACTCGGAGGGGGAAGCCGAACAGTTGACAGGGAGTAAGAGTGTGGCTCCATTGGCTGTGGAAGAAACTGGGGAGGGGTAAAGTCCAGCTGGGCAGAGCCGGAGAGAGGTAGAGCAAGGGAGAGGGAGTTCAGAGGAAGACCCAAGCCCACCCCCCCTTCATCCTAGGGCATGCAGGGAGCAACGGAGAAGGGAGCAACGTGGGTTGTGTGGCTTACGGAGGAGGAAAGGGTCCTGATTCCCTTCATTAGCTGCAGCTGGGAACACAGTGTATAAAAAAGGAAGCTGCACACAACAAGATGTTGGGAGCAAACATGACTTTATCTTGTATCGTTGTGGCTTATCTGTGTTCCTGGTGTCTTCCCAACTGTGTGAGTTTTGTCGTGCTTTCAAATCTGGAATTCCTTCTCCTTCCCTGTCAAGCTAATTACTTCAGTTTGGTTTGTTTGGATTTTTAGTTACAGTTTGTGTGTACCTTGGACTGAATTTTCTACATTCAAAGGCTGTTCCTGGGAGAGTTTTTCTCCAGCCGAAGGTAACCTGGACATTGGGAGCGAAGTTGGAGATAATAAAGGGACCCTTATTGCTTATTTGACTGTGTTGCCTCTGTGCCATGCCCCGGGTCGTCACACCCTGCATAGCCCCAAGTGAACTTAGTCCAGCCTTCCTTGAATTCCACTGACCCTTCTCTAACCCCAAGCAGGTGCATACCCTTACTAGAGAAGATTCCTGTCCATAGGCATGAGTAGAAATAAATCAGTTTAATTGGAGCTTCATGTGTGGACCTGATCTTTCCCACATGACATGAACAGATTTATAGCCAACAAATTCATGATGAATGTTTGGGATTTTTATTTTAGATAACAGGAAGAATTAAATTCCGGTATGAGTTGCAAATGAAAATTCCTTTAAAGAAGCTGTCTTCAATACAATAAATAAAGCATGTTAAATTCTCCCATTTGATCTTTAGATATAACATACTTTTACAAAATAGGTATTCAGTCCCCACTATCTTCCATGTCCCGGAGAAAAATAAATAAATAAATGAATAAATAAGTAATCGATATTTGGATTTGAAACTGTATTTTAAAGCTTTTCTGACATCAGATCTCCAAGAATGTATTGTACAGGATAACCTACACAAACTATCAATGCAAGTCCATGTAAGCAGTGTATTTTAGGGATCCTATCAAGAGTTGCAATTAAATACTATTTAATTTACACAATTCGTCACTGCAAGCCTGTAAAAATAGTATTTTAAGGGGTCCTATCAAAGATCTGTAATCAAATCCGATTTAATCTCAATAGTACTTAACTTTTAAAAAAATGATTTGAATATTATGTACGACCCAAACAAGAGAGAGAGGAAGACGATTCTGCTTCCATCTTTAAAGCTCTCCGAATGGCTTTAATTCGATGAACCCAAAAGGATACACAACCTGGCTGAAAGTAACATGCAAAAATCAATTACCCATCTTTACCGTGAGCAACGTCTAAATAGCCAATCTTGGCTGAGAGCTGTAATGTGGCTAAATCAGAATAATCTAGCAATCAATTCAGCTTTTAGGGAGGCTTAAGAGGAATCCCCGGAGAAAAGAGGGAAACGGTTCATCGCTGGTGAAAGACTAACTACCCCAAGATCCGTACGACTCCCGTCGTTCAGGAATGTGAGCTTGAATACAGCCAATTGATATACAGGAACATGGACCACAATGCCTGCGGAAACTGGCTGAGACAGCACATTTAGCTTCTCAAGACCAGCTGGGGTTGAGAGAAGGGAGAGGTGCCGGGGGGGGGGGGGGGTTGTTGTTGCTGCAGGCAACTGTTTTGGCTCCTGCATAAGACAGGCTTCAACAGATCCTGGAGAAAGCAGGTGTCTGGACACACATGTCTTTTCCTGGCAGAGTTGGGAGAAAGTGTGAGACAAGGATTACCGTATTTTTCGGACTATAAGACACACTGAATTAGAAGACGCACCTAGCTCTTGGGGAGGAAAAGAAGAAGAAAAAAATCTGCATGTGCCTCCCAGCACCTTGCCTCCTTGCAGCCAACAGCAAACAGCCCGTTTCAGTTTCAGCATAGCCTGATTAGCATAAAGAGCTAATTAATCAACATTATTATTAGCATAAACAGCTAATAAACAGATTGGATCGGCCTCACGACGATCAGCTGTTTCAGGCTGCATTGAGTGGCATCGCCTATTGCCACCTCTGCAGGCCCCATTTTCGGCCTCCACATCCCATTTCCGGCCTCCGTGTGCCCCGTTTTTTGGACCATTCCATGCAGTAGGGATCGGAACCGGTTGAAAATGGGGCACGGGGAGGACGAAAATGGGATGCAGAGGCCAAAAATGAGACATGCAAAGGCAGCAATAGGCGATAGCGATCCCTGAAGCCTTTAACAGCTGATCGTTGGGAGGCTGATCCAACCGACAATCAGCTGCTTGAGCCAAAACCGGCTGTGTTGAAGCTGACCAGACTTTTTGCTGTTTTGCTGCAAGGGAGGCAAATTGCTAGGAGGCAGAGGCCAAAGGGTGGGGGTTGGTGGGTGGGCGGGGCTTCGGCAACATTCACAGTATAAGACACAGAGACATTTCCACCCACTTTTGGGGGACAAAAATATATGTCTTATAGACCGAAAAATACGGTAAATTGCATTTTAGTCAATTGCATTTAGGGAATGGAGAATAGGTCATGAGGCATTTCCCCCCTCTCCTCTCCCCTCAAAGTCTTTTTGGTGCTAATTTCATTTCCCAAAAATAAAATAGGTTTTGCTGACTTTTAAGCTTGCAAAAAAAAACCTCTAAACCTCGATACTTGATCTTAACTGTGTCTCGTATTTTTGTGTGTGCGTGCACATGCGCCTTTATCACATCATTTATGATTTTCTATACCTCCATGAGCCCCCAGTTGACTAAAACAAACAGCTCAGTTCACCAGAAATTATCCAGAAGGCATTAGAGGGAAGCTTTGCTACCGTTTTTCACAATCGTTCAATTTGGAAAAATTAAATATTGTTTAATGCTTTTCTTCAAGTATTGCAGACAAAATTATATGGTGAAAGATTCGTTGACTGAATGACAGATTATAACTTACTGGGGGAGGAGAAAAAAATTCCTTCCCACCTTTTTATGGCACAAAGGTACCACTGAGGTTTAGAGTTAATCGATTTCCCCCTTTCGTCCTGCACTTAATACAGCATGCATTAAAGAAAAAAAGATTCCCTTTTTGATTTGCACTACATCCAGCCATCGCAGCTTGATTAAAATACAACAGCAACCAAACAGTGAAAAGGTGGTGCGCAACCACCTTTGGCGAGGTTACCAGGTAAGAGCTGCATGTTCAATGTTTTGCAAAACCATAATTGTTAAATGGTTAATTGGGTGAAAGGGATTGTGTGGTTTATTATTATCAGCATCCGTTGAAGAGTCCTGTGACTTTGGAGGCTTACGAAGAGCCAGTCGCGAAGAGGAAAATCTGAAGAAGGGGCATAACTTTCAGAGTCGACAGATCAGCAAGGACAGCCTGGAAAGACAAGGAGAAATGATAGTATTTCATAAAAGTGAAGGTCAGCGAGTAACTTTATAAATGCACAGGGTCATTTTCTGCTTTGACTTTGACGGAAAAGCGTCTGTGGAGATTCTCAGCCATTTAAGTCATGGTTGTCCCAAAGGTGCTTTTTTCAAAAGGCCACTGGACTTCCTGTTTTTTCTTTGAAGACGTTTCACTTCTCTAGGCTAACTTCAAAGCACTGAAATTTTAAAGGGGCATCGAGTTAGAAAGGAATGAAAGATGCCAACAACCAGGTTGCTAAAAAGAAAAAAAAGCTTTGTATTCTTCTTTTAAATACATCAGAGAGTCCTACCAGCCTGTTCTCTGATTTTCAGAAGCCAACCTCTTGTACACTTGGTTATCACTTTCCAAAGCAAGATAGGTCATTCCAAGGAACAAAACTTTCTTCTTGATTATGGATTACATGCAGCATGATCTCTTGCTCACTCATTTTAGAAGAATCAGAAAAAGTCCCCCCTCCCTTTTTCTCTCCGCAGATATTGAGTGGCACTGAAATTGGAGTGTCTATCCAAGGACTGGACAATTTAAGACTGACATTGTTCTGCAACCCAACAAGACAGACACAGACTTCAGAGGATAATTAGGTGTGCAGAAAAAACAATTATTACCCACCTGCCAGTCACTGCGTTTATTTTGGGTTTGTCTGTTGAGCTTCCATAATTATTATTATTATTATTATTATTATTTATTTGATTTATATACCGCCCCCTCTCCCCGAAGGGACTCGGGGCGGTGAACAGCCAATAAAAACACATATACAATATACAAAGTATGAGACAACATGATATATTAAAATTTAAAAACTGAAATCCAATATGGCTCTAATAAAATATAAACAAGTATTAAAAAGATTAAAACCCAATTAAAATTTAAAAACCCCTAGGCCAGTCCGGCCTGCCGAAATAAATGCGTTTTGAGCAACCGACGGAAGGCCATGAGATCGGGATAATATCCCAGAATGGTTATCACGTTACTATAGTAACAAGATGTGAGCGTCTTGTGATGTATGATTTACTGTGCATGTGTGCAGGGGAGGAGTTTCACTTCACTTTTACTTTACTTTTACCTTCATTTTTTTTTCCTTTTGCTTGCTTCTTAGAATGTACTGCTTTTCTTAGTTCCTCCTAGCTATGTGTAAATAAAGTATGCTGGCAACAAAAAAACACGATTCATTTCCTCTAATTTATAAAGCTTAATTTTTTTGCTTTGACATTGCCTTCCATCGAGGACCTGTATCCTGCATGAGTCAAAAAGAGGGCTGTGAAAATACTTACAGACCCCTCACATCCCGGACATAAACTGTTTCAACTCCTTCCTTCAAAACAACACTATAGAGCATACCAGAACAACTAGACACAAGACACAAGGACAGTTTTTCCCCAAATGCCATCACTCTACTAAACAAATAATTCCCTCAACACTGTCCAACTATTTACGAAGTCTGCACTACTATTACTATTAATCTTCTCTTCACTCCTTATCACCCATCCCCTGACTTGTGACTGTATGACTGTAACTTTCTCGCTTGTATCCTAATGATCTTTACTGTTTCCTAGTATGATTTGATTGCTTATTGTACCCTATGACTATTATTAAGTGTTGTACCTTATGATTCTTGACTTTTGATGTATCTATCTTTTCCTTTATGTATACTGAGAGCATTTGCACCAAGACAAATTCCTTGTGTGTCCAATCACACTTGGCCAGTAAAGAATTCAGTTCAGTTCAATATTTATCCAATGTAAGTAAATGTTGATTATGTTTTCAATGGAAAGATGAAATTGCTTACGGCTACCTGAAGAAGCTTCTTGGATGAGAAGCAAAATGTTTTCAATGAAAAAAAAAATCCATAAAGCCTAATTGCCTTTTAGACAAAGCTTTTGGAATAACAATGACCTGGATAACTGAGAATCTCCATAGACATCAGGTCTCTTTCAAATTCCAGAAAAGTTGATTAAGACAGAAGCAAACTATATCATCTGCTCAAATATAAATGTGTTTAATAGCTATCAAATCCAAATGTCATGGACTGTTATCATTTCTCAGTGGGAAAAGTTGGATTTAACACTCCGGCATGTGTTCATGGATATGTTCAAGCTATGAAATACTCCGAGTTGAAAGGAACATTCTCTGGGTAATTTACGGGATGCAAGACTGAAAGACATATTAATCTCTACCGAAACATGGACTGCCTGTCCCATTTTGCTGATAGAAATGAACATTCATCTCCAAAATGGCAAAAAAAAGGCCATCCATTTCATAGCTGCCTAAAGAATCAAGTCTTCCTTTCATTTGAGTAAGTAGCTGTGATCACTTTGGGGGAATTAAATGCAAGCAAATACTTTGGAAATCTCTTTTTGCCCCAAGGTTTTTTGCCCAACAACTGAAGCACGGGTTTTATATTTGAGCAATTTGATATTTTGCTTGAGAGAGAGAAAAAAATCTATCTGGTGAAAACAATGATGATCAAAGTTTTGACTCAAAAAATTCCAGGTAAGTGGCTCATGTAATTTTACACTGGTATAGAAAAGTGATTTTATTGTTCTGGCAGAAATTTGAGAATGAAAGAAATATTCTAATCAAATACTGCATCAAATTCATACAGACTGTTAAAAAAATAACAAGCAACGTATGAGAGCCTGGATTGATATCCGCGGTTTTAGCAAAAAAGCAGAGAGACATGAGCGTTCTTCTGGAACGCTGCTTTAACATGAGAATCAAGATGTGATTCACACCTGGCACTGAATAAAAAAACCTGGAAGCAGCTTTATACTCATATTAACTGCAACCAGTTGTTAGTAATTAAATAAGACAATACAGTAGGCTGAATAAGATTCTGTGACCTATAAACATGTGATCTAATCTTATAGATGAAAAACTCCCCTGAACTCCCCTGTTTCCCCAAAAATACGACCTACCTTGAAAGTAAGTCCTAGCTTGATTTTTACATGTGCACCCAATATAAGCCCTACACCCCAAAATAAGCCCTATTTAAGACCCCGCCCACAGCTAAGGTGGGAATGGGAGGGGGATAGAGCTCCCCTACTACTTACCTTTGGACAGTTGTAGCCAGGCCTCATACACCCCGACACCTGCCTCGCTGGCCCATTTCGACTGCTGGCAAGGCTTCTCTGGAGCTGATAACAAAGCTCTGGATCGATCCAGAGCTCTGTTGTCTGCAGAGGCTTCCAGGAAAGCCTTGCCAGCTGCAGAAGAAGTTCCTGAAGGCCTCTGACAGCGAAAAGGAAGCCGGGGTCGACGCACGCAAATGAGGTTAGTCACTGGATGACATCCCCCAAAAATAAGACCTGGTGCCTTTTTTGGTGATAAAAAAAAAATGACAGGGTCTTATTTTGGGGGAAACATGGTATTAATATGGTGTTGTAAATCAATACAAAATGTTCCAGTTTTGTTTGTTCTGATTTAGGTAAGACATATATTACAGCTACAAGAAGCTGCCAAGCACATATTATTTTGTAAGAGTAAGAAACAGCAACATACGGTAGCATCAGATCACTGATAGCCTTCTGATTGCAGGGAACGTGAGGTTTCCTGTAAAATGTTACATTGTTCTGTGTTTCTCACACGCGAAAAGAACTCTCAAAAGAACAGAAAATGCTATGCTAGTGGTTGGTTATCATTTACCTGGTTACAGCTTTCTAATAAAAACAGGAAATGACATTTGATGCCACCAAACTATTCTGGAGGCCTGTTTGAAAAATTGTTAACGTTCATTAAACGTTTGGCTTTGCAAAAATTAATCAAAGGGGAACTGGATTTAACGTGAGAGGACATTAAACTTCATTATATATTAAAGAATGGATAACTTGCCGCTAACTACTACTGTACATAAAACGTATGTAGAACCAAATGCTTTTCCACAATCCAGATCAGGATTATAAACCAGATGGGAACATTAAACATATTTGTTTTAGTATTTATAATCACAAAATACAACTGATGGCTAGTAGCTTCCAAACGAAGCATTTCTTTATACCAACAATAAAGAGGTCACGTTCTAAAGGAAGTTCTGATTTTCAATGAAATTATTTTGGTTTACAATATTCTTAAGTAAACAGTTATGAATTCATTCCAAAGCAAAACTAATTTCCTAGTGCCACTTTTAAAGAGATAAATGCTATTTATTATTTCATTTATTTGATTTCTACAATGGTTTCTTTTTTTCCCTACCAAGAGGCTACTCAAAGTAAACAATGAAAAAAATAATAGAATAGTTATCAAAACTAAATGCTGGTTACTGCACTGTGGCCAGCTGTTTTCATTATGCTTTAACAGATAATCAGAGTTGGAAGGGACCTTGTAGGTCATCTAGCCCAACCCCCTGCCCAAGCAGGAGACCCTGCATCATTTCTAACAAATGACAGTCCAGTCTCTTCTTGAAAGCCTCCAGTGATGAAGCTCCTACGACTTCTGAAGGCAACTTCTGTTCCATCGGTTGATTGTTCTCACTGTCAGAATGTTTCTCCTTATTTCCAGGTTGAATCTCTCCTTGTTCAGTTTCTATCCATTATTCTTTGTTTGGCTTCTGGGTGCTTTAGAAAATAGCTTGACTCCTTCCCCCTCTCTGTGGCAGCCCCACAAATATTGGAGCACTGCTATCATGTCTCCCCTGGTCCTTCTCTTCACTAGACTAGCCAAGCCCAGTTCCTGTAACCGTTCTTCATATGTTTTAGCCTCCAGTCCCCTAATCATCCTGGTTGCTCTTCTCTAACACTTTTTCAAGACATCTTTTTTATAATGTGGTGAACAAAACTGGATGCATTACTCTAGGTGTGGTCTTACTAAGGCTTTATAGAGTGGCATTAGTACCTCACGTGATCTTGATTGTATCCCTCTCTTAATACAACTTAGGACTGCATTAGCTTTTTTGGCAGCTGCTGCACACTGCGGGCTCATATTTAGTTGGTTGTCCACTAAGACTCCAAGATCCGTCTCACAGTTTTGGTTACAGGCTTCTCAAACTGACCAGTCCCTGTTACAAACGGGTAATTTGTCAGAGTGCTGTTTACTCAAGCAGAGTTTCTGAATAGTTATATAAGAAGATGAAAAAGAAAGCAGAAGGGAAAGGGGGGAAATTCATGTTAAGGATGGATGTGGCAGAAATATAAAATAAATGTAACTCATAACAAAGTCATAATTCCAAGCATAACTTAGCTGGGAAGAAAACTCACTGAATCTTCGAATACTTTATATGGAAAGTGATAGGCACAAGGGAGAAGAACAAAATATTACTGAAAACAAAAATAGCTTTGTGTTTGTGGCAACTCTCTTTTAGCTACATTTGACTATTCTCTGCAGGACTCTGCAGATTTTATTAAAGGAGACAGCAAGCTGGCTGAAAACTCCGAGTAGAACTGGAGGGTTAAAAAAAATACATTGAAGGTTTACAACCCAAATTAATTATTACTTTTTCTTTCAACAGTTGAGAAGAGGTGTTTTTTTTTTTTATGAATTGCAATCTGCATTTTTCACAACATCTCCTGAACTTCTTCCAGGGTAAAAAATTTCAGCCGAGAGCCTGACATCGCAAAGCTATGTGCCCATGAAGCTCAAATTACTCTGGTTGGCAAGACGTCAAAAATTATTTCCATAGTTCTGCAACTGGAAACTTATCCTTACTTCAGCTGCGGCTAGTGATGTCACCTCCATTAGATTCCCTGCTCGGAAAGCAAACACAGCAGCTGCCAGAACTGGAGAAAAAAAAAACAGAATGTGCAGCATTTAGACTGGCGGCCATACTAATTAGTTGTTAACGATACTTTTGGTCTAGTTATTCTTGAGTTCCCTTCAATGTTCTTCTGGCTTGCTAAGGGATTGCCAATTTGCGAGAGCTGAACAATAACGCAAGGGGAAGCACTGAAAGAGAGATTCAACATTCACCGGGGACATATAATCCCGAGTTTTCTCTAACGGGACTTGGCTCACAAGTTCTACCCACGCATTTGCCTACTCGTTTAATTTGGTGACGACCACTCCCGTGGATTGCCTTGATGCCCGTTATCCCACTGCTCCTATTTTGAGGCAAAAGAGAACGAGGGAAGGGTGTGGGGTAGCAGCTGCAGCCCCCTCTCTTCAATATAAAAAGGAACTTGCAACGGAAGGGTTGATTGGCTCACAATTAAAGGTTAGGTATGATTTACCCGTAGTATCACCCACAGGGCTGAGGAGCAAGTGCTTAGCTTTCCTACTGAAGAACAAGGAAAATGAAAAATAAATATGAATAAATTCCCAAATGGATTGGGTCCTGTCTCTCTAAATGGATAACAAAACAAATACAATGGTAGAGCAATAACACTCACCTCAATTGTTTATGCAGAAGATTTATCTATCTATCTTACACATACACACACACACCCAACCAATTAGCAAAAATGAACCAATGAAGGAAGAGAGGGAGGAAGGAGAAAAGGGGAGGAAGTGAGGAAGGAAGGGGGAGGGATGCAGGAAGGAAGGAAAAAGGAGGGTGGGAGTGAGGAAGGAAGGAAGGAAGGAAGGAAGGAAGGAAGGAAGGAAGGAAGGAAGGAAGGAAGGAGAAAAAAGAGAGAAGGAGGGAGTGAGGAAGGAAGGAAAGGAGGGAGGGAAGGAGGGAGGAAAAAGAGTGGGAGGGAGGAAGGAAGGAAAGAAGGAAAAAAGGAAGGGAAGGAGGAAGGGAGGAAGGAAAATGGGTGGGAGTGAGGAAGGAAAGAAGGAAGGAAAAAGAGGGAGGGAAGGAGGAAGGGAGAAAGGAAAGGAAGAAAAAGAGGGAAGGGAGGAAGGAAAAGGGTGGGAGTGAGGAAGGAAGGAAAGAAGGAAAAAGAGGGAGGGAGGGAGGAAGGGAGGAAGAAAGGAAGGAGGGAAGGAAGGACGGACGGACGGACAAATCAGTGGTTTATTAATGCTGATTTGGTATGAAGCTGTCCAATAATTTTATCTTTTGGCAAAAGCCACTGAGACAGTAGAAGTACGCTAATCAACAAATAGCTCATTTTGACTCTGCTGAAATTACAGAGGTCCTGCAAACCAAGCCCTTTGTGGTTCTAATTGAAGAAAATCTGCTTAATCATAGTGATATACTCCCAGATTCCACAAAGCGAAGATTTCCAAATTTCCGCAGGGGCGAAAGAAAATCCGCCCACTCAGTAAAGCAACTTCTCACATGAGCAGACCGTTTGCCCTTTTCTGATGGAAATGGCAGGGCAAAATGATCAAAGATCAAAAAGATCTTTCTCTTTTCCATTCCATTCCATTTTTTTCCAGAAAAACAACAGTTTTCCCGCTGCCTACCAACGGGTCCAAGGTGGGTTTTTTTTTCTTTCTTTCTTTCAGGGAGCTATCACACACTTTTTAGTCAGTCTGTACCCAATGCACGCCTTTTTTTTAAACACAAATTTAGAATTTCCATCTACGAACGCTAAGAACTCCCATTCCCTAAACATTACCAGCCAGAATTTCCAGAGTGTTGTATCCCAAAATTCTGTCCCACAGAAACAGCAGCTGATCAGTCGCCAAGTATCCAGAGAAGGCTCGGACCATCCACTTAAATGATATTCTTAGCCTGCAAAATAGTGAAAAACACAATTTTTAAAAAAATCTTCTTAGACCCGGGGTGGGCTTCAACAACTTTTGAATTGGGTGGGCGTGGCCATGGTGGGCGTGGCCTAGTTGGCCTGGGAGCAAAAATGGATGCCGCGGGGGAAGAAGCATTTTTGTCTTCTCCTGGGCTCCAGAGGGTTTCCTTGAGCTTCCAGGAGGGTGAAGACAGCCTCCCCGGGCTCCAAATGCTCTGTCATGCCCCTGGTGGAGACTGACTCTGAGGAAGAGGAGGAACAGCCAACAGGGAGTGGAAGTGCGGCTCCGGAGGTTGTGGAGGAGGCTGGGGAAGGGCAGAGGCCAGCTGAGCAGTCAGAGGAGGACCCAGGCCCATCCCCTCTCCATCCTAGGGCACACAGGGAGGAGAGGATAAGGGAGAGACGTGGTCTACTCAAGAGAGGCCCTTGATCCTCTTCATGGGCTGCAGCTGTGACAACTGAATAAGAGGACGGACATGCATACGGGCGAACGCTGGAAACAAAGCGTGGAAATATCTCTATTTTCTTCTCTGAGTTTGGTGTCCTTCCCAGTGTGTGTTATCTGTGGATGTCCTCCAACCCTTATCTTGCTTGGTTTGTGTTGCTTTTTTCCTTCTTCTTGTAACTGTTTGTGTGGGAGTTTTTGGTCTTCTCTCAAGAATATTTGGAGCTTGGAATCAAAATGAAGGAATAAAAGGGGCTTCACCTATTTTCTATGACTGTGTTTGTTTTGTATCCCACCCTGGGTCATCACAGGCTCTCTGGAGGCCGGAAATGGGACCGTTTCCAGCGTTTTTGAACTTCCAGGAGGCCTGTATTTTCACCCTTCCTGAGGCTCCGCACAGATCCTGCACTTACCTGTGATCCAAAACGGGTCATGCGGGGACTTCAGGGAGGCGCGGTGGGTGAGTGGGGCCAGCCAGGGGTGGGATTTGCTGGTTCGCTGAACTTGCTATAAAATTAATAACCGGTTCGCCCAAATTGGTGCAAACCGGTAGCAGCTCATCCCTGCTTAGACTAATTGTTTCTGTAGCTTTGCTCTTCAGCTTGCATATTTTTATACAGACTTCTCCACCTTACATTGAAACTTTTAATTCTCTCATTGTTATAAAAAGCTATTTCTTCGAACACTACAATTAACTTGATGTATTTGAGTTCCAGCTGGCTAATTCAAGATGCCCTTCTTCCCAGGTTCTTAAAACTGACTGGATGATCTCAAGCCAAAGTTAAGAATTCTAAAGCAAAATTTCAACCTCAGTCCTAAAGGTAGAACACGTGCTAGAAATAAAAGTAAATCTGTATGTGGGTATTTGGAACTTCACAGAACATAGACCCAGAGGATTGGAAGGGCTCTTGGGAGATCTTCTAGATCAACCTCCAAATCAAGCAGGAAACCCTACACCACTCCACACAAATGGTTGCCTAATCTCTTCTGAAAAACCTTCAGTGTTGGAGCACTCACAACTTCTGCAGCTAACTTGTTCCATTGATTAAGTGTTCTCACCGTCAAGAAGTTTCGCCTTAGTTCTAGGTTGAGTCTCTCTTTAATGATCTTCCACCCATTGCTTTTTGTATTTAGGTAAGCTTTATTTTATACCTTTGGGCAGATGTCTCAAAGCAGAAAACTTCAGCTTTTTCAGAGATAACTCCTACCTGGCATTCAAAGATGCATTTTAAGGGACCCCTTTTTTAAGCAATATATCCCATATAATACTTTTTTCTTGCAACCTATCCTTAGACAGGGATATCAGCTGAAAGACCTGAAAGATGTGTCATGCCCCTGTCAAGAGTCTGAATCCGAGGAAAAAGACAAACAGCTGACAGGGAGTGGGAATGTGGCTCCGTTGGCTGTGGAGAAGGCTGGGAAAGGGCAAAGTCCAGCTGGGCAAAGCAGGGAAGAGGTAGAACAAGGGAGAGGGAGTTCAGAGGAAGGCCCAGGTCCACCCCCTCTTCATCCTAGCGTATGCATGGAGGAACTAAGGGAGCAACATGAGTTGTGCGGCTTACAGTGGAGGAAAGGGCCCTGATTCCCTTCATTAGCTGCAGCTGGGAACACAAGTGTATAAAAGAGGAAGCTGTGCACAGCAAGCTGTTGGGAGCAAACGTGACTTTATCTTGTATCATCATGGCTTATCTGGGTTCCTGGCATCTTCCCAACTGTGTGAGTTTTGCCGTGCTTTCAAGTCTGAAATTCCTTCTCCTGCCCTGTCAAGCTAATTACTTCAGCTTGGTTTGTTTGGATTTTTAGTTACAGTTTGTATGTACCTTGTTTTGGACTGAATTTTCTATAGTTAAAGGCTGTTCCTGGGAGAGTTTTTCTCCAGCCGAAGGTAATCTGGACATTGGGGGCAAAGTTGGAGATAATAAAGGGACTCTTATTGCTTATTTGGCTGCGTTGCCTTGGTGCCACTCCCTGGGACATCACAACTGGTGTAAACAGACATAGAATCTTTTGAACGATTAAAAGAAGGAAAAGAAAAGAGAAGTCTAGGTGCCTCAAATTAATACATTTATGTTTCACTTGATACTTACGGCTGTGCTCCAATTTCTCGAAGATGATAGAAGAGCTGTGGGAGATGGCTTTGAAGGAGATTCTCAAACAGAAGACACAGCGATACAATGCCCTTTAAACAAGGAAGGAAGGATTAAAAAAAAATCACCCACAAAATACATCTCTTAATACTGGCTTTAAAACACTAGAAATATTCAATATAGAGAACAGCTTGTTATAGTTTTAAAGCAGCGGTAAGTAAAGACGGTATTCGCATGTTGCAAAAAATCGGCTTGCAAGCCTGAGACAATGGTAGTTTTGCTGGAATATTTAAAACCGTTCTGGCAGGACTTGCTTTAAGTACAGATACAGTCAGGGATGGTGTCAAAAATTTCAGCAACTGGTTCTCTGCCTGATTGCTGGGTGGATGTGGCCATGGTGGGTGTGGCCTAGTCAGCCTCCTGCACCACATGTGGGGGGGGGACATTTTTACCCTACCCAACTCCGGAGGCTTTTCTCAAGCCTCCTGTTGTGATTCGCTGGCAGCCGGTGCAGAGAGTAACGGAATTAGACAGTGAGGAAGAAAGAGGACCAGTCAGGAATCTGGAGAGGACTCGGATGAAGGTCCTGCATCTGATGCAGGGATGGGCCAGGATCATCTGGGAGTGGAGTGCTGACTCTGGAACCTTCGGAGTCTGGCAGCAGCGAAGAGGAACAAGGGGAGCCTGTTCCCAGTGCACGTATGTGCAGAGCTGCTAGAAGGCAAGAGCAGCTGAAACTAAAGGGGTGACTCAGGAGTAAGGCTGGGAGGTGATGGCCCTTCCCATAAGGGATAAAAGTCAGACCTAAATGATGAAACCTTTGCAGGAAGCAAAGTAGTTCGATCGGTTTTGAGTCATCCTTAAGTTCTGTGTACTTTGGTTGGTTTTTTTTTCTTGTACTTCGGCTGGTTTCTTTTCTAGTTCATTTGATACTTCAGTTTTTGGAAGCATTCCACAGAACTGAAAGGCTTGTGCTTACCTTGGGGGGCTGTTTAGGATGAGTTTCGTCTGGGAATGAAAACAATTCCCAGCGTTGCAATAAAGTAGGTTTTGCTTTTAAAACAAGTTTGTGATTAATTACTTTTGACGAAGAACACCTCCGGGTGGGTGTTCCCTCGCCCTCCCTGAGTCTCCGCGTGAGTCTTGTACCTGGCATCCAAAACGGACTGCATGGGAACTTCTGGGAGAGGAGGGACGGGCGGGCCAGCCAGGAGTGGAATTTACTGGTTCGCTAAACCGATAATTAAAATGATAAAATTAGCTACCGGTTCGCCCGAACTGGGGAGAACCGATAGCAGCCCACACCTGGGTACAGTAGTCCTCAACAACATTCATTCAGTGACTGTCTGAAGTTACCACAGCACTGAAAAAGGTGACCTCTGTACCAGATTTCACACTTACCGACCAATGCAGCATCCCAAAATTCAGGAGAATTTGGGAGGAGCTACATTTTTCTTAACAGCCAGAGGCTTCATTTAACAACAGCAACGATTCCCTTAACAGTGGTGGCAATCAAGGGTTGTAAAACAGGGAAGAGGGGGGAAACTTACTCAACAACCATCTCACAATGGAAATTTCGGGCTTAAATGTAGTTGTTAAGTTGAGGATTACCCATATTGCTTTATGTTAGATGCCAAAACTAAAAAGAGGAGAAGAGGAGGAGGAGGAGGAGAGGACAGGGGAAAGGGGAAAGAATAAAAAGAGGGAAAGAAGGGAGAGAGGAAGAGGAGGAGGAGAGGGAAAAGGAGAAAGAGAAGAAGAGGGGGAGAAGAAGAGAAGAGGAGGAAGAGAGGGAAAAGGAGAAGGAGGAGAAGAGAAAGGAAAGGGAGAAGGAGGGGACTCCCACCCTTGGGGTTCTCCTCCTGCACTCCTTCCCAAGCCATTTGCTTGGCAAAAGGAAAGAGCAGCTAGGAGAAGATTGAGGGAACTTGGCTGGGTTAACAGCTTTAGTTGGCCTGGATGGGCCATAGATGGCCAAGGACATTTCCATCAAGCGAGTTCTATTTTTTTAAAAAAAAAAAAATTAAGTAGGCATTGCACTTATGCACTACAAATCAACTTACAGAAGAGTGAGAAGAAATAGAGTGAAGTCTGAAGAAGTACCGCACGTATATTTCACGGAATATCTGATATAGCTTGGAGGGCTCATTGTAGAGAAAACAAAGAGGAGCAACTGAAAACATCAAAAAAAAAAAACCACCACTGGTTAGCAATGGAAAAATAGTAACATGTACTGTATAAATAACTTTATAATAAAATTTCAGGAAGATGGATTTCAATCACAGTAGACTTACATACCGCTTCACAGCCCTCTCTAAGCGGTTTACAGAGTCAGCCTATTGCCCCCAGCAATCTGGGTCCTCATTTGACCCACCTTGGAAGGATGGAAGGCGGAGTCAACCTTGAGCTGGTCAGAACCGAACTGCCAAATTGTTTGGCAGCCGGCAGTCAGCAGAACTAGCCTGCAGTTCTGCATTCTAACCACTGTGCTGCAGTACCTGAATGAATATTAAGGGAAAACAGGCATTATTATTCCACAGCTATAGCTATTCCAGCATAACTATAGCTGTGGAGTAAAAACGTCTGTTTTCCCTTAATATTCGTTCAGGTACTGCTTACCGACACTTGGAATAATTAAGCAGCACCACAGACAAGCCACTTGTGTATTATGGTTACCAATGTCAAAATAATTGCTGGAAAGCATTATTTGGGTGAACGGAGATCACTACATTGGCTGTGTAGATCTTACTACTTTCAGAAGCAGCTGTGTTGTTTTTGTGTGCTGGCAACTACTAAAAAAAATTGGCAGGTGCATAAACCCTGCTAAGAATAGCAACTCCATGCAAAGTCTGTCTTTTTTTTTTTTCTTTCTTTTTTTCAAGCTCAGAAAAAGCCATCCAAGCATCACCGGAACTAAAGAGTTTCCAGGTTATTAAGTTGTGAGAGATAATATAGAAAGGGACCTGTTTTAAGAACCGTGACAATCCACAGCTTCTACACAACCATCAACTGAGCAGTTTAACAGATAACAGATAATCAGAGTTGGAAGGGACCTTGTAGGTCATCTAGTCCAGGGGTCGCCAACTGGACCTCAGGGACCACCAAACTCATCATTTTAGATCCCAGGGACCACTAACTGGTTCTGTGGGTGTGGCCTAATTTGTGGATGTGGCTTGGTGGTCATGTGATTGGCTGGGCATGGCTTGTATGTAAATATTACAAATATTTATATAAATATTGATTTTTTTTTTAATAAAGAAGAGCAACTTTTACCCAAAATCAGGCAAAGCACGCAGGCAGATTGAGTTGCTCACAGAATCACAGATTCATCCAGAGATCTATCTATCTGCCATTGGCTAGCTCAGTCTGTCACATAAAATTTGCTTGCAAGCAAACTCATAAAATTTGCTAGCAAGCAAACTCACAAAATTAACTCACAACATACCATGCATGTAAATATCGAATTTTTAATAAAAAAAAGAGCAGCTTTTACCCAAAATCAGGCAAAGCAGGCAGATTGAGTTGCTCACAGAATCATTCATGATTTTAAATTTGATCTCCATTTTTAACTTTAAATTGGGTTTTAAGGGTGGGGGGGGGGTTTTCTAATTTTAGTCTGCAGCTGATTCTAATATTTAATTACTTTTTAACTTTTGTATTTGTGGGGTTTTTAGACGAGCTGTTCACCGCCCTGAGTCCCTTGGGAGAAGGGCGGTATATAAATGTAATTAATAAATAAATAATAAATAAATAAAATTCAGTGATCTATCTATCTGCCATCGGCTAGCTCAGTCTCTCAAATTTGCTTGCCGTGAGTCTGCACTGAATTTGCTTGCAAGCAAATCTTTAGTCCTAAGGGAGGTTCAGCTGTGCTGAGCCGAAGATCTAAAGACTAGCTAGAAAGCAAGAAATCCAACCATTTCCTGCTTCCTAAATAATCTAAATCTCCCGGCACAGCAGAACAGATGATGGTCAGAAAAAGGAAAAATAGCAATTTAGCAGGCAAGTTTAACCGGTAAGGAGTGAGTGGGCGGGGAGGGTTCCCACGGGCCATGTGAGCAGTGCAGCCTTGTGTTTCTGCGCAGCCTGGATTAATTGCTTTGTGGGGGTGCTCTGGGGGTGAGATTTCTCTGCGGCCCACCAAAATTTTCTCACGGCCCACCAGTGGCGACCGCTGATCTAGTCCAACCCCCCACCCAAGCAGGAGACCCTGCACCATTTCTGACAAATGGCAGTCCAATCTCTTCTTGTGAAGAGAAGGACCAGGGGAGACAGGAGAGCAGTCTTCCAATATTTGAGGGGCTGCCACAGAGAGGAGGAAGAGGTCAATCTAGTTTCTAAAGCGCCTGTAGGCCAGACAAGGAATAATGGATGGAAACTGAATAAGGAGAGATTCAACCTGGAAATAAGGAGAAACTTTCTAACATTGAGAATAATCAACCAATGGAACAGACGTTGCCATGGGAAGTTGTGGGAGCGCCATCACTTGAGACCTTCAAGAAGAGATTGGAACAGCATTTGTCAGAAATGGTGTAAGGTCTCCTGCTTGGGCGAGGAGGGGTTGGACTAGATGACCTATAAGGTCCCTTCCAACTCTGATTATCTATTATCTATCAGTGACAAGCTACTTACCATACATTGAAAAGCCATGGAAAGGAATGACACCTAAAGAAACAAAAAAAAAAAAACATATTCCACTTAGTGTCTAAAGAGTAGGTGTTTTCAGAAACTTAAAAACAAAAAAAATCTACGGAGATTCTCAGTCATCCAGGTCATGGTTGTCCCGAATGTGATTTTTTTCAAGAGGCAACTGGATTTTCTGGGGTTTTCTTTTGAAGAAGTTTCGTTTCTCATTTCAAGAAGTTTCCAGAAAAGCTAAAGGAGATTCTTGGATGAGAAGCGAAACGTCTTCAAAGAAAAACTTTTGGGAAATTTGGGGGGGGGGGGGGGGGGGAATTCCAAATTTTGCACAAAACACTTCACTCACAGCATAAAATTCTGCCACAATAAGAGTTCAGGTGCCATCTGGGGCCCTTTTGCTACACACGTTGAGGAATTATTGTGAATTACACGTAGGTAGCAAGGTTATCACTGGCACCTACTTTGCCTGGATGGATTAGAGGGGATTCACTGCGCGCAGCCAAAAGACTTGAACACATTCAAGAAGTTGTGCATTTCATCCTTGCTCTTCCTTGGCTAATTGGGGTGGGGTCGGGGACACCGGGGAGGGCGTGGTAAATCCGGGCTTATAAAATTTTTAAGGGGATTTTTTAAAGGGGAAAAGTCCAGGGCGGGCGGGGGAGACAGCCCGCATGGAATTGGGGGCAGCCGGGCCGGCGAGCGCGCCTGTGGGGCCTCGGGGGTTCCCGTGTCGGGGTGGCAGACAGGGGGTGGGCAGCCGGGGGCCAGTTTTATCGGCACGGTAACTGGGAGAGGTAGGTATGCTAGGGGTGGAGGGCCATATCCGGTTAGGGGATCGCGCTCCCGATGTTTACAGGCGGTAGCGCGCTCCGACCCTCCTTACCCATCCTGCAGTCCTGGTTGCCCGGAATCTCAGGCCCTGAATACCCGGCTGCTGTTGTGCAATGCCAGGTCCGTGGTTAATAAGGCTCCCCTGATCTGGGAGTTGGCTCAGGAGGAGGCCGCGGACCTGGTAGGTGTCACCGAAACCTGGTTGGGCCCAGAGGGAGGGGTCCCTCTGGTTGAGATGTGCCCACCAGGTTTCCTTGCATTTCACCAGCCTAGGGCTCAGGGAAGGGGTGGTGGGGTGGCGGTGCTTATAAAGGAAGTCCTTTGTCCTAGGGAGGCCACTGTCCCTCAGACGGCTGGCTGTGAATCTCTTTTTGTGAAGTGGGGGCAAGGGGTTCAGATGGGTCTTTTGTTGACGTACCTGGCTCCCTGCCACGTCTCATCGGCCCTACCCGGACTCCTAGAGGTAATAGCCGGGCTGGCGGTTGAGACCCCAAGGCTTTTAGTCATGGGGGATTTCAACCTGCCATCGCTCGGTGAAACCTCGGGGTTGGTCCGGGAGTTCTTGGCTTCCATGACGGCCATGGACCTGACCCAGTTAGTTTCTGCCCCCACTCACATGGGAGGTCACATGCTGGACCTGATTTTTGTCTCTGGGCAGTGGTTGAATGACTGTAATTGGGGGGATTTAGTTATTACACCCTTGTCATGGACAGATCATTCCCTCCTGAGGCTGGATTTCTGTTCCGCTACCCCCCACCGCAGGGAGGCGGAGCCACTTAGATGGTTCCGCCCCAGGCGCCTAATGGATCCGGATCGGTTCCAGAGGGAGCTTGGGCCATTTCCTGAATCTCTGGCTCTCAGCTCGCCTGGGGACCTGGTGGCCACCTGGGAGGGGTTGGCCGCCGGGGCCCTAGAGCGAGTTGTGCCTATGCGACCTCTGACTCGGCACAGATCCCATTTGGCTCCGTGGTATACGGAGGAGCTACGGGAGATGAAGTGCCGAAAAAGACGTCTTGAGGGCATTTGGAGGGCGAGCCGTTCTGAGTCTGACCGAACACAGGTGAGATCTCATATTAAGACTTACCTTGTGGCGATAGGGGCGGCGAAATCTTCGTATTTCTCCGCCCTCATTGCATCAGCAGAAAATCGGCCTGCCGCCCTGTTTAGAGTGACCCGCTCTCTACTTGAGCCGAGAGCGCGGGATGACCTCTTGCAGGGTAGAGCAGAGGAGTTTTCCCGATTTCTGCATGATAAAATCGCTCAGATTCGGGAAGGGCTCGACTCCAATTGGGTGGTCCCGGGGGAGGTGTCCGGGGCAGGTCTTGAGAGTGTTATCTGGGGGGAGTTCGATCCTGTGACCGCTGAGGGTGTGGACAGGTTGCTGGGGGGTCTGAATGCCACCACCTGTTTATTGGACCCGTGTCCTTCCTGGTTGGTTTCGGCTGCCAGGGAGACGACACGAGGCTGGCTCCAGGGGATTGTCAACGCTTCTTTGAGAGAGGGGGTGCTCCCTACCGCCCTGAAGGCGGCGGTGGTGCGCCCCCTCCTCAAGAAGCCTTCCCTGGACCCAGCTATTTTAAACAACTATCGTCCAGTCTCCAACCTTCCCTTCGTGGCGAAGGTTGTTGAGAGTGTGGTGGCACGTCAGCTCCCCCAGTACCTGGAGGAAGCAACTTACCTCGATCCGTTCCAATCGGGCTTCAGGCCTGGACATAGCACTGAGACGGCATTGGTCGCGTTGGTTGATGATCTCTGGAGGGCTCGTGACAGAGGGTTCTCCTCTGTCCTGGTCCTATTAGATCTCTCGGCGGCTTTTGATACTATCGACCATAGTATCTTATTGCGACGGTTGGAGGGGTTGGGGATTGGTGGAACCGTCCTCCGATGGTTCTCCTCCTTCCTCTCTGACCGTTCGCAATTTGTGTTGGCGGGGGGGGAGAGGTCCACCTCTAGGCCCCTGGTTTGTGGGGTGCCTCAGGGGTCGGTCCTTTCTCCCCTCCTGTTCAACATTTACATGAAGCCGTTGGGCGAGATCATCCGTGGTCTTGGAGTGAGATGTCATCTGTATGCAGATGACACCCAGCTGTACATCTCCACTCCGGACCACCCCAACGATGCTGTGGGGACTATGTCTAGGTGCCTGGAGGCCGTGCGGGACTGGATGGGCGGGAACAGGCTTCGGCTCAACCCATCCAAGACCGAGTGGCTGTGGTTTCCGGCGCCCCGATATAGCCGGCTGACACCTACGCTGGCTATTGGGGGGGAGGTTCTGCCCCCCACAGAGAGGGCTCGCAACCTGGGAGTCCTCCTGGATGTACGGCTGTCGTTTGAACATCACATCGCGGCCGTCTCCAGGGGGGCGTTTCATCAGATCCGTCGGATCTACCGGTTGCGGCCCTTCCTGGATCGGGACGCCCTGCGCACGGTCACTCAGGCCCTTGTCACCTCTCGCCTGGACTATTGTAATGCCCTCTACATGGGGCTCCCTGCGGGGAGCATCCGGAGACTCCAGTTGGTGCAAAATGCAGCCGCGAGGGTGATTATGGGGGCGTCGCGTAGCGCCCATGTGACGCCTCTCCTGCGCGAGCTGCATTGGTTGCCGATGGCTCTCCGGGTTCGCTTTAAGGTTCTAGTTTTGACCTTTAGGGCGACCCATGGCATGGGACCAGGTTACCTTCAGGATTGCATTCTACCAACGTTCTCCAACAGGCCGGTGCGTTCCCACAGGGAGGGACTGCTCCGGGTGCCGTCGGCCGCTATGTGTCGTCTGGCGGCGCCAAGGGGTAGGGCCTTCTCTGTGGGTGCCCCCGCCCTCTGGAATACTCTGCCACCGGAACTTCGTACCGGCACGGACCTGAGGGCCTTCAGGCGCGCGTTAAAGACCTGGCTCTTTGAGCAGGCCGGCCTGGGCTGAAAGAATGATTTTAAATTTTGATCTCCTTTTTAATTTAAATTGGGTTTTAAGGGTGGGGGGGGGGTTTTTCTAATTGCAGCTAATTCTAATATTTAATTATTTTTTAACTTTTGTATTTGTGGGGTTTTTAGATGAGCTGTTCACCGCCCTGAGTCCCTCGGGAGAAGGGCGGTATATAAATGTAATAAATAAATAAATAAATAAATAAATAAATAAATAATTAAAGCAGCCACAAACTGCCTTATGACAAAATACTTTGCCAACAGGCTGAAGGGAGCATCACGTGCTGCTCTAGGGGAAGATCTATTTCTAATCAACCTTTAGGAGGCTGTAGTGGAGCGAGAGCTTCCTTTCTTGAGACCCCACCATAACCAGTGTCAAGTTTGCTATTTCTCAGCAAATTACTTCAACGTGCAGTCATCCGAGGCACCAGGAATTTTTGGATGAAAGGGATTATCTAGATCCATTTCAGTTTGGCTTCAAGCCTGGTTTGGAACAGCTTACATAATAATGATAATGATGTTTTATTTTAAAAGCAATTGCCCCTTTGTGGCAGGAGGAGGAAGGGAAAGGGGAGGAGGAAGAAGAGGGGGAAGGGGAAGGGGAAGGGGAGGAAAAGGAGGAGGAGGAGGAGAAGAGGAAGAGGAAAAGGAGGAAGAAGGGGAAGGAGAAGGAGAAGGAGAAGAGGAGGAAAAGGAGGAGGAGGAAGAAGGAGAAGAGGAGGAGGAAGAAGAAGAACAAGGGGAATGAGGAGAAGAGGAGGAAGAGGAAAAATAAAGAAAAGGAGAAGGAGAACAGAAAAAGGAGGAGGAAGAAGGAGAAGAAGAAGAGGAGGAGGAGAAGAAGAGGAAAAGGAGGAGAAGGAAGAAGGAGGAGGAGGAGGAGAAGGAGAAGAAGGATCAAATAAATGCAGCAGCACTGGTTCTTTAATCTTTTGAGCCTGCTTTTACATGGCTGGGGAAAAAAACACCTTGGAATGCTTCGAAGAAAAAAAAAATTCTGCCAATTTTTTTTGAACAGTTGTTATTTCTTTTCACCCAAAGGACAAAAATGCCATTCAAAAGAATCCACTCTTTAAAAAGGGTGCAGTTCCCCCTGTTCCCACTAGAGGGGGCAACAATATAACATCTTTACCATTTGGCGGATAAAACACAGCATATTGTTCCATTCCAAGCTTCCCTACACAAAAAACAAACAGAAATAATACACCGAGCATCAGATAAGCAGCAAAGAGAATGCAAGGTTTTCCATATGAAAAATATAGACCGGTCACAATAAACAAGAGTGCAATTCTGAAGACAGGAAAATAATAATAAAAATAACAATCCATCTAGAGTAAGGGTCTTCCAACCTTGGCAAGTTTAAGACGTGTGGGCTTCAACACCCAGAATTCCTGAGCTAATATGTCTGGAAGAGGAATTCTGGGAGTTGAAGTCCACAAGTCTTAAACTTGCCAAGGTTGGAAGACCCCTGTTTAAAATGGTAAGCACCCCCATTAGTGGTGGGATTCAAATATTTTTACCACCGGTTTGGTGGCCGTGGATTGGTGGGCACGCTTTGCAAGCGTACATACGCTTTGCACGCGTGCGTGTACCAAACGCATACCTTGCGCAGGCGCAGAGGTGTTCCAACTCACCTCCTGCAAACCTGCACTCTCCTGGTTGTTTCAGTAGCTGCCGCACAGCACTCTGCTGAGCTGTGCAAAGCAGCTGCACTTCAAAGCAGGGAATAAAGGTCAGTATGGGAGCCCGGGCAGGCAGGCCCAACAGCAGAGTGGTGGAGAGAACCGGTTCAGTCTCCGCTGCTCATCCCCGCTACTGGCTCGGCAGAACCAGGCCGAACCGGTAGAATACCACCACCGACCCCCATGATCTTGTGATCCAAATCTGGATGCTTGACAACTGGCTCACATTTATGAGGGTTGCAAGATGATGTGATCACCTTCTGACAAGCAAAGTCAATGGGGATTTACTTAACAACCATGCTACCAACTTAACTGCAGGGAATCGCTTAACAAGTGTGGGGCAAGCAAATGGGGAAAAAATCACTTAGCAACAGACATTTGGGGCTCGGTTGTGGTCGTAGGTTCAAGAACTACCTGCAGACATATTTTTCCTCCACAGTACAGCATTGGATTTGCATCAGTTTTCATTTTAAACAATAAAATGGAATACAGGTAAATCGAGCTGACTCCTAGTACCCGTCAATCTTTGATTGTTGTTTCAGCAGCTGGATTATGCAGAAGCCCTCCCCCCAAAAAGCTGAAACATTTTCCCTTTGTAGGGCCTGATGTGGTCCGCCAGCGGCCAGAGGAGTTGGCGGCAGACTCGGACAGTGAGGAGGTTGGGGAGGAACATGGGCCAGGCCTGGAGTCTGGGGAAGGCTCTGACGGAGGCTCTGCATCGGAGGTAGAGATGGGGCCAGGGCCGCCTGACAGTTATCAGCTGCCTTCAGAGTCGGAGATCAGTAGGGCAGAAGAACAGCTGGAGCCTGTTCCCAGTGTGTGCATGCGCAGAGCTGCCAGGAGAAGGGAACAGTTAAGGGACAAGGGGGACAGTGAGTGGCTCCTCTCGTAGGGAATAAAGAGGAGCGAAAGGGGAGGGGTGATTGCAGGAGACAATGAGTTCAATTCATTAGGGTGAAGATCTGTTCCTGACTTCTTGCCAAGTAATTACTGCTACAGCATGGCATTTGGAAGCTATCGGCCTGGCAACTCTCCAAGCCTGATAAAGGCCTGTAGTTGTGAAAGCTCATGAAAGACTGTTTGCTGGGACTTTGCTGGAGAGGAATTCCCTTTAACCTAAATAAAAGGGGTTTTATCGGGACGAGGAGTCTGCTTCATGATCTTAGGAAGCCTAGGTCAGAACAAGGCCTAACATACTCCAACCCGTCAAAGATAGCCCACATCAATCATATTTTACAGTCCATGAGATGCAAAGAAAGTGGTAATTAAATGCATTGGTCGTCATGGACCAGAGACGTTAAGGTTTGAACGTTTCCCAATCCTGGTTTGCTTCAGACCATCAAGTAACATTTATAAAACAATTCTCTCTCTTCAGCGCCTCCGTATGGCTCGAACACTTCAAATAAAACGTTTCTTTACCTCGAATGAATGATCTGGGCGGGCTAGCACTATTGTATGCAAAGTGTTCCAACACGGAAGTGTCTCGGGAGAAACAGAGCAACACCTGCGGAAAACACAAACTTATCAGAAAGTTCTCTGTCAATAAGCTCGTTTTTAACTGAATCTAGAAAAAAAATGCATTTCCCACAAAGGTCAACGTCTTACTACACACTAAGGACAAGCAAAGTGTTCAGATTAATCTCTTCCAACTGAAAGATGGTTTTTGTGTTCCTGGAAAAGTAAACAGGTATGCTTCGTTCTATTTGGACTTCTAAGGAGAATTGTAAAAATAACCTCCAGTTTCCTAGTTTTCTTAAGGCAGCGGTCGGGAAAACTCAAACTAGATCGCTGGCAAAGACAATTTTTCTACTCAGAATCAATTCAGAATCCTATACATACCCGACTACTTCGTTTATTCTGCTGCATATAATATATATATATATATATTTACAAGTCTACAGCAAATTCATTTCCATGAGTAATCATTCTAATGTGGGACATGCAGCAGCTTATCTTTTTATTTTAAACAGAATTTTTCCAACGCCATGACAATGTTTCCCAGTGTAGGGCCTGTGCAGGGAGCACCTTTCTGTTTAATATTTGTATAAACAAAATCCTCTGAAAATTGTATTTGTCAAAGAAAAGCAGAAACGTCTTGAAAATCCGTCTGGGCTTCTGATAGAGGACAGAATAATTTTCTGCCAGAGATATGGCCTTACCTCCTTGAACAACTTGCTACTTTTGCTGGTTAACGTTTTTTTTTTGTCAGGCGACAAAGTACCTTTATCTTAAATACACACTTTCAGCACTACTTATCAGCCCCCGTGCTCCTATCCGAACTCTTAAAATATACCACAGCCAGCAAAGTAGAAATAAACAGGAAAAATTAAAAACTAGTTTATAAGAACCCACGTCAGCAGAAAGAGGAGAGAAAATTATGGATACAGACAAGGGCTCCTCTGAATTGCCCTACGAATTGGGGGTGAAGGTAGAAATAACTTCTTATTTTGTTTCATTTTACTTCCCTCCAATTCAAGTTCAATCCTCGGAGACTGCCTGGAAAAATCCCCACGAGGTTTTCTTGGCGAGAATTTTTCAGAAACAGTTTGCCATTGCCTGCTTTCTAGGGCTGGGAGAAAAGGACTGGCTCAAGGTCACGCTTTGGGCTGAAAGGCAGGACTAGAACTTCGTGGTTTCCTGGTTTCTAGCCATAACCACCACACCAGCCCGGTTCTCCCAATTTCCTACTACAACTTAACAATCGTTCATTTAGGTGGCAAGTCCAAAGTTGCAATGGCAGTGAAAACTAAAGGGGGAGGGGGCTTAGGATTGGTTTCCACACTGACCATGCTGACCTGTTATGGCCCGCCAATGGAGGTGGAGCTGGCAGCAGAGTCGGACAGTAGTGAGGAGATTAGGGAGGAACCTGCGCCAGTCTTGGAGGCTGAGTAAGGCTCGGAGGAGGTCTCTGCATCAGAGGCAGAGATGGGGCCAGGGCAGGCTGGCAATCATCAGCTGCCTTCGGGCTCGGACAGCAGTGAGGCGGGGGAGCAGCTGGAGCCAGTTCCCCTGCGCATGCACAGAGCTGCCAAAAAAAAAGAACAATTACGAACTAAGGGTCGACGTGGGAGTAAGGCCACAAGAGGGGCGGTGAATAGCCCTTCCTACAGGGATTAAAAGAAGAGCAAAGGGGGAGGGGGCTTTTGCAGGAAACAAATTCATTCATTCATTGCAGTGGTGTGAAGATCTGTCTGTGCATCTCAGAGACTCTGTGCTGAGTCCTTCTTTGTCAGCACTGAGTGTGTAATTTTACTGGGCAGCGTTCAAATATTGATAAAGGTCTGAGCTGATTAGTATACTTTTGCAAGACTGTTTGCCAAGCCGTTGACTGACTGTGAATGAAATAAATTCACACTGATGTAATAAAAGAGGTTTTTGCTGGGACACAGAATTGACTTAGTGCTTTTTGGGAAGGCCTAGGACAGAACATGATCACTGCAGCATCCCCATGGCCACGTGACTAAAATTTAGAGGTTAGCAACTGACATGTATTTATGACAGCTACACATGGTCACTATTCTGACCATGTGATGAGCCAGGGCATGACACAAAAGCAACAAAGTCACAAAAGTAGGTAAAGTCCCTTTAATACCTCCAACTTGGCCCCCAATGTCCAGTAGTCATCGGCTGAAGAAAAAACTCTCCCAAAAACAGTTTTTAAAGGGAAGAAATTCAGTCCAAACCCAAAGTACATATAAATTATAAATAAAAACCAACAAGCTGCAGCAATTAACGAGACAGGGCAGGATAAGGAATTGCAGACTTCCAAAAGATAACGAAACACACACAGTTGGGAGGACGCCATGACAAACAAAGATAATTCACGCTTTGCTTCCAGCAAGGTGCTGTGCGCAAACACCCTTTTTAAATCCTGTTTTCCCAGCTGCAGCTAATGAAGGGAATCAGGGCCCTTTTCTCCCCCGTAACCCCCATAACCCATGTTGCTCCCTTTTCCGTTCCTCCCTATGTGCCCTAGGATGAAGAGGGGGTGGGCCTGGGTCTTCCTCTGAATGCCCAGCTGGACTGTGCCCTTCCCCAGTTTCCTCCACAGCCACCGGAGACACACTCCCACTCCCTGTCAGCTGCTCAATCTCCTCCTCGGAATCAGATTTCAACAGGAGCATGACAGACCAGCAAGGTCAATGGGGGAATCCAGATTCATTTAATGACTACTGGATTCATTTCATATCTGTGGTGATTCACTTATCAACCATCTTGCTTACCAATGGAAATGGTTGTGGTCGTTAAGTGGAGGGCTATCTCTAGTCATAAACTAAATGTAGGTATCCTTCCACAATTTAATAAAGACTTGTCTTTCCAGCAGTGAACAAAATTAGCTTGTGACATACAAATTAGTGCATTGGCAAGCAGCAAAAAAAAAAAAAAAACTGGAATTGGTATTTTACTTTCCTTTTCCTTGGTATGAGAAAATTGATTGGCAAAAGCTATTATACTATTGAAGTAACGTGTATCTCGGACACTGACATATATGGGCCACGCAGAGGCAGTAAATTAGGAAAATGAAAGGAACAAAAGTGTGTCCTTCCCAGGTCAGACCCCTCCATAAGCATTGGTCAAGCAACTGATTGGAATTAAATCACGTTTCGAGGTAGCCCACCACAGTATCTATTTGACACACAGCTACTCTCCAGCAATTTCATTGTTAGGTATCTTCATCAAGAAAAAACTATGTTCTTGGCCACGGATTTCCAACCTTGCCCACTTTAAGACTTCATGTGGACTTCATGTCCCAGAATTCCTCAGCCAGCCATATTGGCCAGGGGACTCAACCTTGGCAACTTTAAGCCTTGTAGACTTCAAGTCCCAGAATTCCTCAGCCAGCCATATTGGTTGGGGAATTCCAACCTCATCAACTTTAAGACTTGTGGGACTTCAACTCCCAGCCATAGCCGGCTGAGGAATTCTGGAAGTTGAAGTCCACAAGTTGTAAAGTAGCCAGATTTGGAGATCCCTGCTCTTGGGCAGCACAACACAAGATACTTGTTCTATTCAGATTGTTGAAATGATCTTTAGAGCTGCTGGCCACACTGAAGAAGCAGGCATGAAATGGATTTCAGGAACGGATCCTTAATGCTAGCCAGGAGTAAACATAGAATCCTGAAAACTTAAGAATAAGGTCCACAGGCTCAGCAATAGTAATCGAATTAAGACAAATTCATTTCAAAAGGATTTCTTCCCACATCCGTTAGCTCTGGACTGAGTTGCCTCTTCTCAGACAAACCAAGCCGCTGGCCTTTTGCTTTCCCACATTCTCACAATTCCATAGATCGCCTTTTATATTTTTCTAAATGTACTTCCTTCTTTGTCCATATTCCCACCCCCCCCACCCCAAATATGGACTTTTTGCTAACGGTCTTAAAGTCAGCCTCACTTTCCTTCCCCGATTATAAACTATTTTTGTGTCGTGTGTTTTTATCAGCATACATACATACTTGAAATAAATTAATGCAGGCAAATTCACTTTCCCAAATGCTGAGAAGTACTCCGCGCGATTTTAATTTCCTTCTGTACAGGTTTCTTTCAGGTTTCCAGAGGTGTAATATTTCAGGAATGCACAGGGAATGATTTTTATATCCTTCTAAACTCCAGGTTTACAAACACCATACCATCCACAAGTCGGGAGGCTACCTGTCATTCTCTTGCCCAAAGGTTTTTCTGACTTTCAACTATCAGTAAATACTGCTCCTCTGGATATTATTCATACTGACTCCAAAACAAGGTTTATTACATGAGAATTCCTCCCCACCATCCTAACTTCCCCACCTCAGAATTCTCAACTGTATTTAATTATTTTCTCTAATGCAGAGAAGCTTGCCATGCTCCATGCAACTTTCCTATCTTTTTATGTTTCCATTTTCATTCTGATTTATTACACATGAACAATAATTTAACTGTTGTACAAAGTAATTAAGACTGTCAACAAATTGGCAGTGTAAAAACTTGCTATTCAAAATTCTAGCTATGTTTTTTTTTTCAAGACATACCTTCCTTCCTTCCCTCCCTCCCTCCCAATCTTCCTTCCTTCCCCCTTGCTTCCTTTCCTCCTTTCCTCCCTCCCTCTTTGTCTGTCCATATCTTCCTTCCTTTCCTCCCACCCTTTTACCTTCCTTCCTTCCTTTCCTTTCTCTATCCCTCTTCCTTCCTTCTCTCCTTCCCTATCTTCCTTCTTTCCTTTCCTCCCTCCCTCCCTCCTTTTCCTCCGTCCATATCTTCCTTTCCTTTCCTCCCTCCCTTTCCTCCTTCCCTATCTTCCTTCCTCCTTCCTACCTTTCCTCCCACCCTTTTACCTTCCTTCCTTTCCTTTCCTTTCTCTCCCTCTTCCTTCCTTCTTTCCTTCTCTATCTTCCTTCCTTCCTTTCCTCCCTCCCTCCATCCTTTTCCTCCGTCCATATCTTCCTTTCCTTTCTTCCCTCCCTTTCCTCCTTCCCTATCTTCCTTCCTCCTTCCTACCTTTCCTCCCACCCTTTTACCTTCCTTCCTTTCCTTTCCTTTCTCTCCCTCTTCCTTCCTTCTCTCCTTCTCTATCTTCCTTCCTTTCTTTCCTCCCTCCCTCCATCCTTTTCCTCCGTCCATATCTTCCTTTCCTTTCCTCCCTCCCTTTCCTCCTTCCCTATCTTCCTTCCTCCTTCCTACCTTTCCTCCCACCCTTTTACCTTCCTTCCTTTCCTTGCCTTTCTCTCCCTCTTCCTTCCTTCTTTCCTTCTCTATCTTCCTTCCTTCCTTTCCTCCCTCCCTCCATCCTTTTCCTCCGTCCATATCTTCCTTTCCTTTCTTCCCTCCCTTTCCTCCTTCCCTATCTTCCTTCCTCCTTCCTACCTTTCCTCCCACCCTTTTACCTTCCTTCCTTCCTTTCCTTTCTCTCTCCTTCTTCCTTCCTTTCCTCCTTCCCTATCTTCCTTCCTCCTTCCTACCTTTCCTCCCACCCTTTTACCTTCCTTCCTTCCTTTCTCTCTCTTCCTTCCTTCTCTCCTTCTCTATCTTCCTTCCTTTCCTCCCTCCCTTTCCTTCTTCCCTATCTTCCTTCCTCCTTCCTACCTTTCCTCCCACCCTTTTACCTTCCTTCCTTTCCTTTCTCTCTCCCTCTTCCTTCCTTCTCTCCTTCTCTATCTTCCTTCCTACCTTTCCTCCCACCCTTTTACCTTCCTTCCTTCCTTTCCTTTCTCTCTCCCTCTTCCTTCCTTTTCTCCTTCCCTATCTTCCTTCCTCCTTCCTACCTTTCCTCCCACCCTTTTATCTTCCTTCCTTCCTTTCCTTTCTCTCTCCCTCTTCCTTCCTTCCTTTCTTCCCACCCTTTTACCTTCCTTCCTTCCCTTTCTCCCTCCCTCTTCCTTCCTTTCCTCCTTCCTTATCTTCCTTCCTCCTTCCTTCCTTTCCTCCCTCCTTCCATTAACCGTGTTAAGTGCAATTTAACAACTGCAATGATTCACTTAACAAATGTGGTGAGAAAAGTCGTAAAATGGGACAAAACTCACTTGACAAATTTCCTCATTTAGCAACATAAATTCCAGGCTCAATTGTGGTCGTTAAGGCGAGGACTGCCTGGATTAGCCTTAGTTTGGCAAAAGATTCTATCTGCTGAGGGTAAGCAGATAAAAGACTGGAGTCCATTGATTTTCAGTGTGTCTTTGGCCTTGAGCCTGACATATGCAGACACAGAGCAGACTTCGTGAAATTATACACAAATGGAAACATTCTGTCCTCTTACTGCTTATCCAACCGTTATTGATATATCCAAATTACTCATTATAAATAGTCCCAAAGAAATGAACATCTGACGACATATCCTTATCACTCGGAAGCAGAATTTGGCAATTAGGTAGATAACCTGAGGATTTGTGTCTGCTCTAAGTAACTCTGTTGGACCAGACAATTCTTTTCCAGAATGGTTGAAATAGTTTTTGTCGGATATTTTTTTTAAAAAAAACCCACATACACTGGAAACAATCTTCTGCCTTCAATTCTGCCTGAACTGCAGTTTTTAACTCTATGATAAGGACTACCTGTATTCCAAGCATGGTCTCACCAGTGCAATATAAAGTGGTACTAACACTTCCTGTCATCTTGAGATTATCCTTCTCTTGATGCCTAGGATTGCATTGGCTTTCCTGCCATCTGATTCTCTTAATTTCTGTTAAGAAGATTTGAAAGGGGCATTTGGTGCATTTGCAAAGATTAGCGAGCTGTCTAGCTATGAACATCTACCCTATTTCACCAAAAATACGATCTACCCTGAAAGTAAGTCCTAGCATAATTATTACATGTGCACCCAACATAAGCCCTACCCCCTAAAATAAGCCCTAATTAAGATGCTGTCCATTCTAGAGTACACAGGCAAAAATTAAGCTAGGGTACGGATGGGGGAGTGAAGCTGCCCTACTACTTACCTTTGGACAGTTGTAGCCTGGCCTCACACACCCTGACACCTGCCTTGCTGGCCCATTTCTTCTGCTGGCAAGGTTTTCCTGAAGGCCTCTGTAGCTGATAACAGAGCCCCAGTTTGATCCGGAGCTCTGCTATCGGCTGCAGAGGCCTTCAGGAAAGCCTTGCCCGCCACAGAAGAAAAGCCTCTGACAGTGAAAAGGAGGCCACGGGTTATGCGCGCAAGAGAGGTTAGTCATGGATGATATCCCCCGAAAATAAGACCTGGTGCCTTTTTGGGTGGCAAAAAATATATAAGACAGGGTCTTATTTTCAGGGAAACACAGGTAAGACCATTTCACCTGAAAGGCCACCTACAAACATAAAATGCTGGCTAGAAACTAGGCAAAAGAGCACACTGACTTCCTCTCTTTAGCATGCCTAGCTTGGCATATGTACAATATGTGATGCTGGTGTTTTACAGCTTGGGTAATGCAGCTTTCTTCTAGCTAAATAAATCGATGTTTTAGTCTACTACTCTTAAGGCTGTACTTTTTAGCTAGCGGCACCTTCAATATCACAAGCTTCTATTTTGCAAGCTTTCTTAACTGCAAGGCAACTAGAGAAATATCTTAATGATGCTCTTTTAGAGAGCATCAGATTTTTTTGCCTGTTCTTTATTCTCAGAATACTCTTATCCGCTACGCTAAGGAATGCTTGTTTGATTGCAGCTGCGAAGAAAAAAACAGGACAACCCCCCTTTCAACAGCTTTGACTAATTGAGTTGAACATTGCGAAAATGAGGTGCTAACCCCGTGACATTTGTACTGAAATTTTAATCTATGTTAGCAAATTTGCAAATGTAATAACCCTTCATTAAAAGAGATTTTAAAAAAGTGACACAGACAATTACAAACACACATACACAGTTTCCATTTTTAATAGAAACAAAGGTCATATATTATAGATGCATAAATTATGAGTGCCTTTCCAAGGATCACAGTAGTAAATTATATAACACACACACACATACACAAAAAACACACACACGGTTATTTTTTTTTTATAAGCTGTATGACAAATATTGTTGGTTCCTTTTATCTTTAAATCATCTTTGAATGTTTAAAACTTGTATTCTTGATGCCCTTTCCAGAAAAACTCCTAAAAGGACCCAAATTTCTCATGAATGCCATCTTTTCTTCCAAACCCATGGCCCCTACCCATCCATCTCCATTGCAAACAAGAGCAATGCTTAGATCCTTGATGGTGAACCTATGGCACACATGCCACAAGTGGCACGCAGAGCCATTTGTGCCGGCGTGCAAGCCGCAGGCAAACTTACCTCACTGCGCATGCGCGCGCCTCACAGCTGATTTTTTCCAGCTGATTTGAGACCTTTTTCGGCCTCCCAGAGGCTTGGAAAAAGACTCTGCAAGGCTTTTCAGGCCAAATTATAGGCCCGTTTCATCACTTCCTGTAATACCGGAAGTGATGAAATGGGCCTGTAATTCGTCCTGAAAAGCCTTGCAGAGTCTTTTTCCAAGCCTCTGGGAGGCCGAAAAAGGCCTCAAAGCAGCCGAAAAATCAGCTGTGAGGCGCAGTGCAGGTAAGGGGGTGGCGGACAGGGGGATTGCGTGTGCATGCACAGGGGATAGGGGGTGGGGGGGCACACATTGCATTCTGGGTGCTGGCATGTGAGTGTGCGTGCGCTGGCACATGAGCAATTTTTGGCACAGGAGCCCCAAAAAGTTAGCCACCACTGGCTTAGAACAACTGTAGCTATAATGCTTCATCTACCAACCCCAGCTTATCTTTTATTTATTTAAGAAAATTTATAGGGTCTGTCCGGCTCTCACTCAGTGACTCCAGGCAGCTTATGTGGGGGGGGGGGGGGACAATAACATTTTTTTAAAAACTCCAATAACCCTCACTCCTTTGGTGACGATAATCAAACAAGCCTTCATCCTACTGTGGAGGTCCCCAGGCCCCTTGGAAAAACCAGGCCTTCATGAACATGGGTCAGTAGGGGCCAACCTTGTTTCTGCAGGGATGATGTTCTACAGCAGGAGTCCACAACTCCCGGTTCACTAATGAGCCTTGGCCTGTACGGAACAGGGCCATTGAAATTGACAGGCAAGCATATGAGGGGACGCAGCTGTGTTTGTATGTGCTTCTGCGATCTTTTTTCGCTGGCAGAGTCTTGCAGGGGGCCATCGCAGGCAAAAACGGAGGTCCGGAGCCCATTTTCATTGGCAAAGCACTTCAGGAACAATTGGCGCCCCCGACACGAGTGACGTCGAGCTGGTCACGCCACCCTGGCCACGTTCACCCCGGCCCCCTGAGGTCAAACACAACTCTGATGTGGCCCTCAGTTAAATCGAGTTTGACACCCCTGTTCTAGAGGGAGAGCGCCCCCACAGAAAAAGTCCCTTCTTCTTGGTCCCACTAGATCAGATGTGTCAAACTCACAGCCCGTGGGCCGCATGCGTCATGTGCTGGACACTCCACCTGGTTTAGCGAAGGGGAGGAAGTCGCAATACATCACGTGACGATTCCGTGATGATGCAAGTTTACATCCTTGCACTAGATGGTGTCCTTAGGAAAGGAGAACCTTAACATTCCTCCCCGTTGCCTGGAGGCCGTGCGGGGTTGGATGGGTCGTAACAGGCTTCGTCTCAACCCGACCAAAACCGAGTGGCTGTGGTTTCCCAGATACAGCCAGCTTGTTCCTTCGCTGGCCGTGGGGGGAGAGGTATTGACCCCTGTGGAAAGGGCGTGCAATTTGGGTGTCCTCCTGGATGTGCGGCTGTCTTTGGAAGAACATATTGCAGCCGTCGCCAGGGGGGCTTTTTATCAGATTCGTCTGATCTACCAGTTGCGGCCCTTTCTGGATCTGGGCGCACTTCGCACAGTCACTTCCACCCTCGTTATCTCCCGCTTGGATTATTGCAATGCTCTCTACATGGGGCTCCCCTTGAAGAGTCTCCGGAGGTTGCAGTTAGTTCAGAATGCAGCCGCGCGGGTGATCGTGGGCGCCCCTCGGGGCGCCCACATAACACCACTTCTCCGCAGGCTGCACTGGCTTCCTGTGGCCTTCCGGATTCGATTCAAGGTGGTACTGATGGTATTTAAAGTGCTCGATGGCTCGGGACCTGGGTACTTACGGGACCGCCTGCTGCCACCAACAACCTCCCGCCGCCCAGTACGCTCCCACAGGGTCGCCCTACTTGGGGTACTGCCGCCTGATCGATGGCGGCTGGCGGCCCCAAGGGTGCGGGCTTTCTCTGTGGGAGCCCCCTCCCTGTGGAATGATCTCCCCCCCGGAGATACGAGCCATGACAGACATCCTGACCTTCCGGCGCGCAGTTAAGACCCTATTTTTTAAACAGGCCGGCCTGGCCCAGTAAGGGTTTGTGGGGTTTTAAATTTAATAAGGGTTTTTAATTTTTAATCTGATTTTTAAATTTTTATCTATCCCGGATTTTAAATATTTAATTGTAGTCGGACGGGATGCAGCCACATATGTATTTAATTTGGTTTTAAATTCTATTTAACTTGTATCTATTTTATGTGTTTATTAGGCTGTACACCACCCCGAGTCCCTTTTTGGGAGAGGGATCGGTATAGAAATATGAAAAATAAATAAATAAATAAATAAATAAATTTCCTGCTTTCCTCCTATTTTTATATGTTAGTTTTGTTTTTGGCTCTGTTGCCTTTTTAGTGCTCCTCCTCCTTTTTGTAATATATTTCAGTCATAAAAATTTAGCTAGCCACCTTGAGCGATGTGCCCTCTTTCCAATTGGGCCCCTCCCAGAACTCTCTGGTATCATACAGTTGAGATTAATCCTTGTGGTTTTTCCCCAGGAATTCAACTTTGAACTATTGTTTTAGCATGACTAACTTGTTTTCTTTTTCTGTTTTCTCCCTGGAGTAGGGTTTGTTTCATTTTGTTTAGGATTCTTCAAACATTTTTCATATTTCAGCATCATGCTGAGACTCATTGTTATGCAGTTGTCCTAGCCAATAATGAATAAATATCAATATATATAAGACAAATACACTACATAAACTTTTCACTTGCCTAGTGATGAACACATTTTTTAAACCGGTGAAATGAACTACAATTTGACAGAAGTCCAAAAAGTACCACAATGCTTTATATGCATTGATATACACATGATAAGAATATATTCTTATGAACAATGGGGGAGTCATTGCTATTAAAATATCCAAAGGAGACTACAGAATTACTGAATGAACAGCAGAAATTAAGAAATAGCATCGAAATTTCTTTGATCCAATCCTCGATCTCTATAATTCAGCTGGTAAAATCAATTAACTAACTGTACAGGCTGGCACATTTTACAAGGTGTTTTCAAGGAATTCAACAAAGATTTGAATTTATCCAAGAGATATCTTATCATTGTTGATTCAGAGTTGTCTATGGTTAATGTTAACAATCCATAGGCACAATTGAATGATTTCTTATTAGGCAACAATTTATATACAGTCACTTGCACCACTAACCCAATTCTCAACAGGTTTAATTTAAAGGTAAGCCCCACAAAACATCAATGGAATTTACTCTTGTATAAATTGTACACATAGCAACGCACTGTAGCTCTGCTTAAGAGCAGCTGTTGCATTACAAGTTTTATTTGATCTACAAAGTAAACAGAACAAACTCTACTCTGCCCCAAATGTCCTTCTTCCAGTGACGTATGATTTGCCATTTGTTCCACGTAAATTACTTACCTGATATAAATAATCCTCAAACACAAAATAATAGTCATCATTGCTGGCTGTCAATTTCACATCCTGAAAAAAAAAAAAAAACCACAACTTTCTGAAGCTGAGCCACATCTTTTCCACATGGGCACCTCTCACACTGTACACAATATAACAACAGGCAGCATTATCGTAATCTAATGGCGCTAACAACAGCTATGGCACTAATCACATACCAAGCACAGCCTTTCATCGACTTCTAATTTTCAAATGCAATGGAAAGTTCCATTAGAATTATTGATCTACAATGAAAGAAACAGAATAAGAGAGTTGGAAGGGATCTTGGAGGTCTTTTAGTCAAACCCCCTGCTCAAGCAAGAAACCCTATATCCGTGATGGCGAACCTATGGCACAGGTGGCACGCAGAGCCATTTGTGCGGGCACGCGAGCCCTAGCCAAACCTACCTGCATTGGGCATGCGCGTGCCTCCCAACTGATTTTCGGCCCGTTTGAGGTCGTATTCGCCCTCCCGGAGGCTTGAGGGAAGCTTCTGCAGCCCCGGGAGTCCAAAAAATGGACCTTCTGGAAATACCGGAGTGCTTAAACGGGCCTGTTTTTCGGTCTCCCAAGACTGCAGAGACTTCCTTCGAGTGTCTGGGAGGGTGAAAACGGCCTCAAACGGGCTAAAAATCAACTGGGAGGTACGCACATGTGCAGTGCAGGTAAGGGGGCAGGGATGTTGCACATGCATGCGCAGGAGGGCGGGGCGCATTGAATTGTGGGTGCTGGTATGTACGCGCATGTGCATGCTACTGCGTGCGCACATGCTTTTGGCACACTACAACAAAAAGGTTCGCTATCACTGCCCTATACCATTTCAGACAAATGGTTGTTCAACCTCTTCTTAAAAACTCCAGTAATGGATTACCTACAACTTCTGAAGGCAAAAGCTGTTCCACTGATTAACTGTGCTCGCTATCAGGAATTTTCTCTTTATTTCTAGGTAGGTTCTCTCCTTGATTATTTTCCATCCGTTGCTTCTTGCCCTGCCTTCAGGTGCTTTGGAAAATAGCTTGATCTGCTCTTTTTTGGGGCAACTCCTGAGATATTGGAACTCTGCTAGCAAAACATTGTGGGATCCAACAAAGGACATTTCTCAAATCTTCATTTATTCCTGCTGTTTATTATTTAACTAGTTACCAGTCCAAACAAAGAGGGCTTATTCCTCATTTACTCAGGAAATGAAATTGTGTTTGGCCAGCCTGAGATTTGCCACATTCCAGAGGATTCTAAAGAGAAATGCAGTAAATGGGAATTTCTAGAGCAAGAGTCATGCTGATTTTGATTCCTCTGTTAGCATTAAACACCACATTCAAAAGGTATAATTATAGTGATCATAGCAGAACTATAGAGATTTTTCACTCCTTACTAGCCAGAAATTCAAGGCCCTTGGATTAGTTTGCTACCAGCTATCTTGCCAGCAGAACATAATTAATAAGGTGAGCCGTTCTAAAAGATATAAGCACAGTCAAAACAAACATTCTTTTTCACTACATAAAGCCTAAAGGCTGAGTAACACGTTAATTACTGACCACAGAAATATGCAATACAAAAATTACTTACTTTATAAATCAGACTGTCCACCAAAAGATTGTACTGGATCACGTTAGACTTCAGCTGCTCATAGTACAAGTTATCCTGAAATGAAATAATAATAACAATAATTGTCATCCATATCAACCATAAACGCCAGTCAATGATATTTGTGATACATTTTTAAATGTTCAGTTGACTGAGTTTCATGCCTTTTTTTAAATTTTAAAAAAATCTTTATTGGTCAAGTTTTAAAATTAAAAACATATTTCCATTTATTTCAGCATATTTATAGTGGCATTCACTCTCATTGACATGTTCTTAATATGTAAATTATTACCAAATATTATTACAGTTATTTACATTCAATTTATAATGTATATTCATATATTTCAGTTATATAATTATACGTAGTTATACTTAAGTCATTCGATATTGTTTCATCTCACCATAACCTTTCTTTCATTCATCTATTTTATGTTTACCTTGTAGCCAATTGTACCATAGATTCCAGATTTCATGGTTCTGTTTCTTCTCTCTTTCATTTCCATTGAAAGCCTATTCATTTTTGCACCATTTTATTACTGAGTTTCATGTTTAATGAATAAAAGAGACAATAATAATAATAACAATAATAAATATGATCAATGATCATATACTGAGCTGTTGTAAGACAATTGCTCAGACTGACTACAAACAACATCACAACACAGTCTCTCAGATGGTCCACTGGAATTTGTGTCACAACTACCATCTGCCTGTAGCAAAGAACTGGTGGGATTATAAGCCTGAGAAAGTGATCGAAAATGAGCATGCAAAACTACTGTGGGACTTCCGAATACAGACTGATAAAAGTTTTGGAACACAATATCCCGGATATCATGATTGTGGAGAAGAAAAAAGTGTGGATCGTCGACATTGCCATACCTGGTGACAGCAGAATCAACGAGAAACAACTTGAAAAAAATCACCAGATATCAGGACTTGAGAATTGAACGGCAGAGACTCTGACATAAACCAGTGCAGGTGGTTCCAGTGGTAATTGGCACACTGGGTGCTGTGCGTAAAGACCTCAGCAAGCATTTAAAAACAATTGGCACTGACAAGATCACCATGGGTCAGCTGCAGAAGACCACCTTACTGGGATCTGCTCGCATAATCCGCAGTCCTAAACACACCCCCAAACTCCACCAAAAATGAGTTTTTGGGACCCTGCAAGGCATCCTGCTCCAACAGGCTGCGCCAGCACAAGTCTCACAAAGACTCATTTCTGGAGGAGTTTGGGAGAGAAAGGAAGACTTCTGCTGCTTCTGCTGCTTTCCTTGCATGAAGCCAAAAGTCTCTCTCTCTCTCTTTCTCTCCCCACCTGAGAATGGAGTTGGAGACGGTATCCTGTGATCCCAAATAAAGGATGATCGATCGGTAGGAAAACACGGTGGGGAATTTTCCTGCAGACTTCTTTTTGGGATTTTTCCTAGGGTCTCTGGTCCACGGGATTTAAAATTATGAGTTTGGTGGTCCCTGAGGTCCAAAAGGTTGGCGACTCCTGCTTTACAGCCCTCTCTAAGCAGTTTATGGAGTCAGCATATTGTCCCTCCCCAACAATCTGGGTCCTCCTTTTACCCACCTCGGAAGGATGGAAGGCTGAGTCAACTTTGAGCCTGGTGAGATTTGAACTGCCAAATTGCAGGCAGCCGGTAGGCAGCAGAAGTGGCCTGCAGTGCTGTACTCTTAACCACTGCGCCACTGTGGCTCATATACTATCAGCATTTACTATGCTGATACATCACGACATCAAGAATTTGATGCATATGAAGACCTGTACCAGCTAAAGAACTTCCACCTTTGATTTCACACAACTGTGAATAGATAATACTAAAATCAACCAGTGTTACTGGAAACCACACAACTTAAAGATCTGTTAGTTTTACTTAGTTGTGATAAAAACGTTTTATATTTACCTTTGCTGTGAATCAGGGGTATCAAACTCGATACCACATCGGGGTTGTGTTTGACCTCAGGGGGCTGGGGTGGGCATGGCCAGCATGGCGTCACTTGTGTTGTGGGGGGGAAGGTGCCTGTGGTTGCCCAAGCACCCTGCCAGCAAAAACAGGCTCCCAAGCTCCATTTTTGGCTGCAACGGCCACCTGCAACCCTCTGCTAGTGAAAACGGAATGGGGGGGCACGCGTGGTCCTCCCAAGCTCCGTTTTCACTGGCAGAGGCATCGGAGGCCAGTCCTTCACTATTTCCAAGACAGCCTGGTGGACCAGATCTAAGCATCCTGCGGGCCAGATCTGGCCCTCTGGCCTTGAGTTTGACACCCCTGCTGTGAATGAAGTTAATTTATTGCCTGTTTGATATGTATATGAGGTTTTTCGGCTGTAATACTGACCTCAGTGCTTTTAAATATTATTGTTCTAAAGTTCTTATATAACCAGCTCTGATTATAGTGGAAAGGCAGAACTGAATTTCTTATGTAAATAAATGAGTTCCAGAAATTAAAAAAAAAATGGAACTAGGAAAAAATTCATTCAGGATATCCGAATATAATCTCAGAAACATTGTTAGATATTCATCGTCAAAACAAATGAAATATATTTCATCTCCAAACAAGGAATAATAAATATTTTAAAACAAGGAAATACAAGATTCATTTCCTTAAGCATTTATGTTTTATTATTCAAACAGAAACAGTTATCAAAAGTGGATTTTAAAAGGTGATTAAGAGACATTTGTAGGGTTGAATTTCATTTTTTAAAAAAAACAAATACAAACAATGATAAAGAAATACATAAGAATTATATTTTTTTTAAAAAAGGTATATATGTTAATGATTAAAACAATAAATGCAACAGAAGAGGGGGGGGAAAGAACTTTAAAAAAACTCCATGGGCATTAATGAATTCATGTTTTGTCTCCAACATATAATACAGATTACTTCAACTCATTTTCACTCCATCTATACAGAATAGACCAAATATAAATCCTTTCATTCCACACTATCCTGTCAGAGCTGAAGAAGCTTCTTAGATGAAAACTCAAATGTTTTCAAAAGAAAAACCAAGGATGTCCAGTTACCTCCTGAAAACATGACCTGCATGACTGAGAATCTCTACATAATTTTAGCTAAACAATTTGGGATGAACATTCTTGGAATGGTGTGGGAGTAAGAATGGATTTCCAGAGAGAGAAAAGTTTGCAGACTGCAGGAACCAGAAGCGCTACTCTGGTGATCCTGAAGACACAGATAAACCTCCAATTGGCCTCAACGACCCTCTAATAGGATGCAAATGACCAGCTCTCTGCAAGGAGTATAAATCCTTCCAGTCCTCACTATCCTGTCAGAACCGAACAATGAGAAGCAAAATGTCTTCAAAAGAAAGAAACCAAGAAGTCCAGCTGCCTCCTGAAAAAGCACTTTTGGGGAGATCAAATCCATTTCTTCGTATCAGGGGAATAATGAACAATGAAGTTCCTCTTAGGTTTACAAATTGAATTCCTATGCCTTCTGAAAATACTGCATCAGGATTCAACAACTTCAGAACATAAGTCAATTATTTGCTTGACTGTGTTACATCCCAGACATTCTTAAGTTAGACATGACATTAAGAACAGTTTCCTTGTGGTGTCTGGCTGATTGAGGATAGAAAACAGATGGTTGACTTACATCAGAGAATAGGTAGAAAGAAAGCAATTCCACGAGCTCATCTGGATCAATTGACAGTTTAGAATAGAGCAGAATAACAGAGTTGGAAGGGACCTTAGAGGCCTTCTAGTCCAACCCCCTGCTCAAGAAGGAAACCCTATACCATTTCAGACAAATGGTTATCCAATCTCTTCCTAAAAGGAGTCTTAGTGGACAACCAATTAAATATGAACAACAGTGTGCAGCAGCAGCCAAAAAAGCCAATGCAATCCTAAGTATCCAATCCTAACAGTGGGATACAATTAAGATCAAATGAGGTATTAATACCACTCTACAAGGTCTTAGTAAGTCCACACCTAGAGTATTGCATCCATTTTTGGCCACTACACTATAAAAAAGATGTTGAGACTCTAGAAAGAGTGCAGAGAAGAGCAACCAGGATGATAAGGGGACTGAGACTAAAACATGAAGAACGGTTGCAGGAACTCGGCATGGCTAGTCTAGGGAAGAGAAGGATCAGGGGAGACAGGAGAGCAGTGTTCCAATATTTGAGGAGCTGCCACAGGGAGGAAGGGGTCAAGCTATTTTCCAAAGCATCTGAAAGCCAGAGAAGGAATAATGGATGGAAACTGAACAAGGAGAAATTCAACCTGGAAATAACGAGAAATTTTCTGACAGTGAGAACAATCAACTCATGGAACAGAAGTTGCCTTCAGAAGTTGTGGGAGCTTCATCATTAGAGGCTTTCAAGAAGAGACTGGACTGCCATCTGTCAAAAATGGTGTAGGGTCTGCTTGGGCAGAGGGTTGGACTAGATGACCTACAAGGTCCCTTCCAACTCTGTTAATCTGAAACTTAAAAACTTCCAGTGTTGGAGCACCCACAACTTCTAGAGGCAAGTTGTTCCACTGATTAATTGTTCTAACTGTCAGGAAATTTCTTCTTAGTTCTAGGAACTGGTTGTCCTTTGACTTACTACTACAATTGAGCCCAATACTCCTGTTGCTAAGCAAGACATTTGTTAAGTGACTTCTCCTCCCATTTTACAACCTTGCTTACCAGCGTTGTTAAGTAAATCACTGCAGTTGTTTACGTTAATAACACGGTTGTTAACTGAATCTGGCTCCCCCCCCCCCCCCCCCGTTGGCTTTGCTTCTCCTAACATGGCATAAATGGGAACCGGTTTTCAAGCATCTGAATGTGACTATGGGGAATGCTACAACAGTCCTAGGTGTGAAAAACGGTCTTAAGCAGGGGTGGGATTCTGCTGGTTCGGATCGGTTCGGGCGAACTGGTAGTTCCGGTGACCATTTGGCCCCGCCCACCCGTCCCTGGCCTAATCTGTCCTGTCAGGTTCTGCTACCCACCAATGAAAAATAAACGAACAACCAGCCGGTTCCTTTGCAAGAGGCATTTATCTGCATTACAATGGCTGAGGCACTAACTGACCAGCATACGCACATGAAAAAGCAAGACGCTATTAAAACTAGGGCTACCTGCCCGATGCACCCCTCCACCTTATATGTGTGTATATGGGGAATCACACACTCCGCCCATCCCAGTGACATGCGCCTCCCAAGCAGGCTGCAACGCCGCCTCTCTGTTGTAATTAGTTCAGCGCCTCGCCGCTGTTCCATCCAGCCATCCCAGAGCAGTCAATCAGTGCCTCCCAGCCATTCCACCCAGCCGCCCTCCCAAACGCGGCTGGGTCTGTCAGAGCAGTTCAAAGATGGCGGCGCCAATGTGGCCATTCTCCAGGCCTCTGCCGGCATCTGTTGTGGTTCGCCGGCAGCAGGTGCACATGGCTGAGGTCTCGGAGAGCGAGGACTCAGATGAGGGGCCTGCGTGTGATGCAGGGATGGGGCCATCAGGGAGCGGAGTGCTGGCATCGGAGATTGTGGAGGCTGGCAGCAATGAAGAAGAGATCCCTGAGGAGCCTATGCCCAGTGTGCATGTGCCTGAGAGACCGGGATTCTTTGCAGGAAGCAAAGAAGTTCTTGCACTTCAAGCCTTGTGGAAGTTCGGACTATCTTGGTTTATGTTTGAAGACTTTTGTTTGGAATATTTCTTGGCAACTTAATCTAGTGCTTTTGGCAGCCTTGCATAACCTTGGCAAGGCTCGTTCTTATCAGAGACAATTAGTTTTAATAGCCTTTAAACCATGAATTAACGGAATTCGCAGAGAAGCATTAAAAGGTTTTGCTTTTATCTCTGCCTGGTGTGTTTACTTGGAACAAGGTTTGGGTCAGAACAGCATCTCCATCATAGCACTCCTATCACGCCCCTCATAGGAGCAATGCCTGCAGCCGGCGGGTAAGGCACAAGAGGTGGAGGATGTTGCAGTGGGTAGGCAGCTTGCAGCAGCCATGTGGCTTGGAAGGCGTCATTCCCCAGACCCCCTTGAATGGCAGCCCCTGTGAGGTTCAGGGCTGACATGTCCTTTATTTCCATGTTTTGCAGCTCAGCTGATTTGTGTGGCACGGCGGATTGCCGTGCCTCAGCTGTTTTACTCACCAGGACTACAATAGAAATAGATAAATATTAGAGCTAAAAATGGGTGGTTTTCAAACGCCATGTGTGCGCATATAGTGCATGTTTGGGACGCACGCACATATTGTGCACTCACCGAACCATGTGATGACCTGTGGCATGGCACAAAGGCAATGCAGTCAGATAATCAGTAGGAGTCCCTTTATTAGCTCCAACTTCGCCCCCAGTGTCCAGGTTATCTTCTGGCTGGAGAAAAACTCTCCCAGGAACAACCTTTGGCTGCAGAGAATCAAGTCCAAAACGTGGTCAACAAAAACTGTAACTATAAGTCCAATCAAGGCAAAATTAAAAAAATTAGTTCGGCAGGGCAGGAGCAAGAATTCCAGATGTGAAGGCACGGCAATAACTCCACACAGTTGGGAAGACACCAAGAACACAGATAACTAAAGTTAACACAAGATAAACTCATGTTTGCTCCCAACAGCCTGACGCACACAGCCTGCCTTCTTATCAACTGTCTTCCCATCTGTGTCTAATGAAGGGAATCAGGGCCCTTTCCTCCCCCGTAAGCCACGCAACTCACATTGTTCTCTTCTGTTCCTCCCTACATGCCCTAGGATGAAGAGGGGGTGGGCCTGGATCTTCCTCTGAATTCCCTCTCTCTTGTTCTACCTCTCTTCTGCTCTGCCCAGTCGGACTTTGCCCTTCCCCAGTTTCCTCCACAGCCAACGGAGCCACACTCCCATTTCCTGTCAGATTTACATCTTCATCCTCGGATTCGGACTCTGACAGAAGCATGACAAACCGGTTGTCACACCAGTTGAATCCCACCGCTGGTCGTAAGTCACTTTTTTTCCGTGTCAGTGTAACTTCACATGGTCACTAAACGAACGGCTGTAAGGTAACACCTGCATTAATAACATCAATGACCTTCTGACCACGTTGGGCAGGACCCTAACCCAATCTCCCCAAACAATTTCAAGGCAAACGATGAGGGGGCTCTCGCTAAACAAATCCTAGAAACAATATGTTGACCACGCCTAGGTATAAACCCAACTCGCATGAATCCCTTCAAGAAGACAGAAGGAGCCACCCTACAAATGTATTTGGTAGAGTTAGTCCTCGACTCAACAACGGTTCGTTTCGTGACCGTTCGAAGTTACGATGGCACTGGAAAAAAAAGGTAACTTGTGGCCGTTTTTCACACTTAGAACCACTGCAGCATCCCTATGCTCATGTGATTTACATTCGGGTGCTTGACAGCGGCTTCATATTTACGATGGTTGCAGCATCCCGAGGTCACATGATCACTTTTTTGCGATCTTCCGATGAGCCAAGCCAACGGGGAAGCCACATTCCCTTCACAGCCGTGTTATTAATTTAACGATGGCAGGGATCCACTTACCAACGGTGGTGTCAGGCTCCATGCGTTCTACTGTGTATATCGGAGCCCGTCAGCTCTAGAGGGACTTGAGTGGAGAGTGCGGCTATGGGGAATCCCGGTGAAACCCTTCCTGCCGTCGATGATGTTGCTGAGGCGATGGCTGGCACTAACGTGGCTCGACTGGAGAATGTAGCTGTGGGGAATCCCGGTGCAAACCCCCCTGCCGCTGATGACATTGCTGAGGCAAAGGCCAGCAATAAGCTGGGTTTCGGTGTTCGGTGTCCAGGGCTTATGACCCAACATGAAGCCTTAATGATTAGCTGAGAACTGCTAGGGTTTGGGGAGATGGCGGGACACAATTACACCAAAGCGATAGATGGAAGGCGGGGAGCACAGAATGAGTAGAGGTGCGAGACATGGTTTATAGGTGGAGTTAGGATAGGGATGGAATGATAGCCCAGGACTGAAGCGCGTGGGGTAATGAGAGTCAGGTGGATATTAGGAGTTAGATGCGTGTAGTAGGGGTTGTGACTGCGATGATAAACGGCGCTGGGAAACAGACACTCCTACGCTAACCTTGATTGGCTTCCTGCCGTTCTTGTCGCAGGGGGATGTCTGTGAATAAAACCAGCTTTTATCACCTGAACTGTGAGAGTCGGCTTATTTATTCTGGCAAATCTTCGGGATCTTTGAAGACCGGCTGAGAGGTAGCAAGGTCGTAAAATGGGGCAAAGCTGACTTACCAATTTACTCATCTTAGCAACATAAGTTCTGGGATCAACGGTGGTCGTAAGTTGAGGACTACTGTGCTAGAATGTCAGGAGAGCTGGCATACTTTTGGAAGTGGTCATGGAAGCAATTCAGCATAAAGAGAGCAAGCAAGAAAGATAAGAGCTGTACGATTCCCCTTTTAAGACAGAAGAAAATATGTAGTTACCCAGCAGACGCGTTTAATACCGTGTTTATTATCCTTATGATTTTTCTCATAAACACAATTTGCTCTATTTTAGGATTTTAACTCTGCGGTTAGGGAATGCATGTTATTTATCAGATGGCAGAATATGTAGTACGCTCAACTATGCTAGGACAAAGTCATTGCTATATTTATGATAAAGAAAAAAAATGAACCAGACATATTCAGAACATGGAAATAAAGTCATGCTGGTAAGTAGGTTATAATCCAGGTAGTCCTCGAGTTACAACAGTTCATTTAGTTCAAAGTTACGACACTGGGAAAAGTGACTTAGGACTGTTTCTCACATTTATGACCAGTGCAGCATCCTCATGGGCACGGGTTCAAAATTCAGCCGTTTGGCAATTGACTCGTATTTACGACAGTTGCAGCATCCCGGGGTCATGTGGTAACCCCTTCTGTGACCTTCTGACAATCAAAGTCAATGGGAAAGCCAAATTCACTTAACCGCCATGGTACTAACTTAACAATTGCAGTGATTAACTGTGGCAAGAAAGGTGTCAGCTTTGGAAACCATTTTGAGACCAGAAGCTTCCACACTACCACATTTTGAGCCTGGGAAAACGGGAGGGGAAAATTTCTTGGAGTGTATGTAGTTAGACATAACAACATTCTTTTTCTAAGTCAAGGTCATGTTATTCTGCACTTAAGTGAGGGGAAGTCTCAAATTGGACGGATGGTGATTGGGGCATGTGATGTGATGATGGGTGCAGGGGGCGGATTTGTAGATTTTACTTATTCAAGGAAGCCCGGAACTTTCAGATTCGGGATTCCCCAGATGTGCCAGTTTACTATCCCATTAAAACAGAACTTTCGAGAAGATGATGTTATTTGTGAGTTATTTGTTGGAGCGGGGGTTTTCTGGAACGCTGACAAAAGGTCATAAAATGAGGCAAAGCCAGGGGTGGGCTTCAGACGGTTCGCGCCGGTTTGGCCGAACTGGATGTTAATTTTACATCTGGTTTGGCAAACCGGTAGTTTCAATTGGCTGGCCTCACCCACCCTGCCCCACCCAGGAGTCCCCACACAGCCCGTTTTGGATCGCAGGTAAGTGCAGGATGGAGGCTCGGTGGGGGGGAAAACGGGCCTCCTTGAGGTTCGAGGAAAACCTTTGAAGCCTGGAAAGGGCAAAAAACGGGCCTCCAGAGAGGCCCCCCCCTCGGCAGCCCGTTTTCGCTCCCAGGGTGGTATAGGAGGCTGACTAGCCCACGTCAACCATGGCCACGCCCACCCAGCAACCGGGCAGAGAACTGGTTGTTAAGTGAGTTTTGCCCAGGGGTGGGCTTCAAATAATTTTAACAACCAGTTCTCTGCCCGGTTGCTGGGTGGGCGTGGGCATGGTTGATGTGGCCTAGTCGGCCTCCTACACCACCCTAGGAGTGAAAATGGGCCGCCGGGGGAGGGGCGGGGCTCTCACTTAGCAAGAGAAATATGAAGCTCAATTGCGGCTGTAAGTCAAGGATTACTTGTATAGAACTATAACACCAAGATTTCACAGTGAAGAGTCAATCTCATCAGATGTCTAGAAACATTACTTACTTATTTCCATGACGAGCATTTTTTTTTTGTCCTGTGCTAGCTTTTAATAATTTAAAAAATTCCAGGAAATTGAATTATACCATATCTTTTAAAACAAATATTTCCTTTGCTTGAATTCTATTTTGACCTGTAATACCCCAACATATTGGTGGGCATTATTTATTTTACGTATTAAATCAATTCATATGGCAAGGAACAAAATAGAAACAGTCAATCGCATCAAAATAAAATTACTACTAGCGCTGTATTGAGGCTCAAGAAAACACAAAATCACTAGATCAGGCCAAAATTTTCACACTAACATCCCAATTGTGTTAGAGCCTGAGGGCTTTCTTTATTTATTTTTTAGTTCTTGGTTTTAGTTTTTAAAGTCTTAATTGTTTGTAATTTTATTATTCTTGTGAGCTGCTACAAGTTGTGTTCCAAAGATGAATGACCATATAAATCTTTTTTCATAAAATAAACCCTTATGCCTAGCAGATAAGCCTGAGAGAATTACAAAAGAAAACCTATATAAAAATAAGGTAGTCCCTTTATTTTAAAAAAATGCCCCCTGAATAACAATGTATATTAATACTTTACAAATTAAATTAAGAATTGCACTGATTTTTCATAAAGATGGAGTCAAAATCCACTTAATCTATAAAAACTCTGAACTAATAGCTAAAGTCATCCTGTAATTGTTTTAAATTCTGGGATCTATAAGAGAAAACAGCTATACAATTACAAAAATTAGCCATTTTCCCCAGTCATTCGGAAGAAACCGAGGGAGGAAAGAATGTCTAATGATAACATGCTTTAAATTTTACTCCTTTACATTAACACTTCAACTAATCCTATTTCTAAGATTAGCAATTCTTTCCCTGGCTGGAACCGCAAGGTCAATTTAATTCCCTTTTTTAATGAAGGAGAGAATTGCAGAACAGCATTAGTAGCACTGAAATGTAGAGAGTCAGAGCAGAAAGCTTGAAATATATTTCCTTCTTAAAAGCAATCCTCTAAGCTGCTGACCCTTTACTTGAGAAGCTTAAAGAGAAAACCCTTTATATGAAGAGATAAGAAAAGGAATGTTGTGGAAATTCCAAAGTTTTCTCCTTTTTCTAAGGACCATCTCCAAAAGGAACTTAAAATGTGTTTAGGGGGGGGGGGGTAGAGAGAGAGAGAGGGAAAGAGAGAGAGAGAGATGGGGGTGGGGAGGGAGGGAGACCAACCATTCATACAAAATATGTTTTGTAAAAGAGATTTCTCAGGACAGATAATCCTAGACATACAACCATTAATGACTGTTCAAAATATATCTACAAATATAATCAAACCTCACTCTCTTAAGATTACACCAGAGTTGTCTTCTTTCTATAACCTACTCTTTCTAATAATCAAAACTGCAAAACACAAAATCACTTTCTATTTTATGTATTTAAAAAAAATCTGTCCCGGGTTTTCGGTCAATGATGAGTGTCAATAATGACCTTTCTCTAATCAAAGTCAGTTTGCCATCTCAGCAAGATCAGAGTTTCACCAACCACTTCTCCATGGTGGGTAGCGTCAAATCTTTCTACCTTTGTGCCTAAAATAATCACCAAGAGTAATGATAGATTAAAAAAATATATTCCATAACTCCTTTCTGACTGGGTAACCCATCAGTCCTACGAGGAAAAGTTCTAGCTTCAAAACATCCCATAATTCATTTACATAGTCAGTGTGCAAAACTATTTTTCAGATGGGCCTGAATATCATCACATACACAATTATTTATCTAAATCTTCTTTAGACCCTCAAGCAGGATTTAGTGACCGTTTGAGATCCGATCAGTCATTTTTCCAGGTTTAAGACTTAGCATACTGCAAATCACCACGTTAAGCACATGAGGACATGTACTATAATTAAATATCCTGTGAATCCATATCGTTTACAGATATCTTTGCACAACTGATTTATAGGCTGAAAGCATCGCAGTAATACATCTGTAGATTGGCTTGTTGGAGTTCTCCCATTACTTTAGAAGCACTGTCAGAATAACTGTAGGATTAAATAACTGGGAAAAATACATTAGCCCTGCCAATGCAGTCAGAGAGTCTGGAAGAGGGGTGTCGAAGTGAATTTTATTGAGGGCCACATCAGGGCTGTGGTTGACCTCGGGGGGGCTGGCAGACGTGTCCGACTGGTGTGTGGCCAGCTTGACACCACTCCCCAAACTGCTGCATGTTTTCTCTTTGCATTGGGTGGACCAGCCCGAAGCCAAGCTGGTCCAATCTTTCCTCCTCGCATTAGGTAAACCAGGATGGCGCTGTGGGCCAAATCCATGCACATCCGGCCCACGGGCCGTGAGTTTGACACCCTAGAAGAATTATGGCTTTCACCCTAAAAGAATTATGGCTTTCACCCTAGAAGAATTATGGCTTTCACCCTAGAACAATTATGGCTTTCACCCTAGAACAATTATGGCTTTCACCCTAGAAGAATTATGGCTTTCACCCTAGAAGAATTATGGCTTTCCTAACGTCCACCCTGACTTGTGGGTTTTCCCATTTTGCATTGAGAAATGCTCGTAATATACAGGCAGCCCTTGAACGACAATCATTCATTTAGTCATCATCATCTTCTTTTAATGACCCCATAATCCCTAGCGAGGTAGAATTTGGGCAACTGAAAGGAGCTGATTACTTACTGGCTGGATGCCCTTCCCATCACCAATGAGGAGTTTTGTTCAGCAGATATATTCTCGTTGTGCCCAGAGAAAGAAATATCTGCCTCTACCTAAGATCAAACTCCCAGCCTCCTGATTGTGAGGCGAGAGTTTCACCTCTAAGCCACCGCACTACTCAGACAATCATTCGTTTAGTGACTGCTCAAAATCACAACAGCACTGAAAAAAAATAACTGCTGACAGTTTTTCACATTTGTGACCATTGCAAGGGCCATCCCCAGGGCCACTTGATCCAAATCAGCAACTGGCATGTATGTATGATAGTTGCAGTGTCTGGGGATCATATGATCCCTTTTTGCAACCTTCTGACAAGCAAAGTCAAGGAGAGAAACCAGATTCACTGAACATCCGTGTTATTAACTTAACAGCTGCAGTGATTCACTTAACAACTGTGGCCAGAAAGGTCATAAAAGGGAGCAAACCTCACTCAACAACTGTCCTGCTTAGCAATGGAAATTTTGAGCTTGAATTGGGGTCATAAATCAAGGACTACCTATATTGAACTGTTATTAAAATACCTCAAAGACATATTAAAAACACACTTGTGAATTATTGATTAGGACCCACCGAGGCATATTATTAGCAAAAGTGATTAAATTCTGCAGGGGAGGAAATTATTTAATTATTAAATTGCCATGTTGCCCAGCTCCCCTGTAAGGCAACCCACAGATTACCAAAAGACCAATAGATAAATAAGTGAAATTATGCAAATAAAAAATTTAAAACTAGAAAAAGAGAAACAGTGCTAAGAAATGGACGGCAGAGGGATGAGGTCTTCTTACTCCCGCCAACCACCTCCGATTGGTGGGCACACCCAGGGGTGGGATCCAACCGGTGTAACTACCGGTTCGGTGGCCAGGTGTTGCATGCTGTACATGCGTGCAATTAACAAACTGCTGAGCTACCAGGACAGCTGACAAGCGCTGCGTGCAGCTGCGCAGCGTTTGAAAAGCCACTTCTTTCCTGCTTTTTCAACCTCAGCTGTGCTGCGCAAAGCAGCTAAGGTTTAAAAAGCAGGAAATAAAGGACAGGTAAGAGCCTGGGCAGGCGGGTGGGCCAAACAGCAGCAAACACAGAACCAGTTCGGTGTCTGCTGCTCTTCAGAGCTACCGGTTCTATAGAGCCGGACAGAACCAGTATAATCCCACCCCTGGGCACACCTCCCCCTTGTGGCCCCAAGCCAACTGGCAAAAAACAACTTTTGGTTACAAGTTTTTGACAAACTTATTCAACTATTCTTTTTGACAGGATTAAACTGAATGCCTCTCAAGAGAGCAGCCATCTTGACCCGCACTATATTTATGGGGAAATTGCCTTTCTCTAGGCCCGTGATGGCGAACCTATGGCACGCGTGCCAGAAGTGGCATGCAGAGCCATCTCTCCAGGCACACTAGCTGTCACCCGTTGCTCTTCCAGGTTCCGGAAGTTGGTATTCGTGCACCCGGGCGTGCCAGAAACAGGAAGAACAGCTCCCTGGCGCACATGCAGCCAAAAATTAGGTGATTTAGGGATTGTTTTTAAATTCAGCATTGAAGTATTGATCCCATGAGCATGCCGGCGAGCTGCTCTTCCGGTTTCTAGTGCTCCCCCCCATACGCACAGGTTCCCGTTTTGGCACTTGGTGCCGAAAAGGTTCATTAACACTGCTCTAGGCCTGTCATGCCCCTGTCAGAATCTGACTCTGATGAGGAAGCCGAAGTAGGAGTAGCTGACAGGAAGTAGGAGTGTGGCTCTGTTGGCTGTGGAAGAAACTGGAGAAAGGCAAAGTCCGGCTGGGCAGAGCAGGCGAGAGGTAGAACAAGAGAGAGGGACTTCAGAGGAAGACCCAGGCCCACCCCCCTCTTCATCTTAGGGCATGCAGGGGAGGAACAGAGAAGTGAGCAATGTGGGTTGTGTGGCTTACGGGGAGGAAAGGGCCCTGATTCCCTTCGTTAGTTGCAGCTGGGAACACAGTGTATAAAAAAGGCAAGCTGCTTGCAGCAAGCTGTTGGGAGCAAATGTAAATTTATCTTGCATCATCGTGACTTATCTGTGTTCTTGGCATCTTCCCAACTGTGTGAGTTTTGCCGTGCTTTCAAGTCTGAAATTCCTTCTCCTGCGCTGTCAAGCTAATTATTTCAGTTTGGTTTGTTTGGATTTTAAGTTACAGTTTGTGTGTACCTTGTTTTGGACTGAATTTTCTACAGTTAAAGGCTATTCCTAGGAGAGTTTTTCTCCAGCCGAAGGTAACCTGGACACTGGGGGCAAAGTTAGAGATAATAAGGGACTCTTATTACTTATTTGCCTTTGTGCTGCGCCCCGGGTCATCACAAGGCCATTCAGTTCATCCTGCATTGGGAAGAAGGGTTGGGGATGTTTTCCTAGGCGTTCCCACAAAAATGGAAGCAGAAGTTGCACTCAATGGGTGGGAAAAGATCAGACTGTTCTGAGACCTGGGAATATGCTGCACGTTCAGCAGCATTTATTGATATAAGAAGAGCCCACTGGTAAAAAAAAATGTTATGCTAGAAAGTCAGAAGTTTGAACAAAAGTGTTAAATAAATATAGATGCCCCTGTAGGAATTTGCAAAAAAAAAAGACTCCCAACAATGCTCAATTCTAGAACCAAAACATACACTTAGCTGTCACAGGAATGGAAACAGAAATTCGTACTTCCATTCTGCTTTTCCAACTTACCTCCGGCTGGGTTGAAATGTTCAAAATCAGTGCCCACAGCTCTGCTCTCAATGAATTTGGGGACCCTTGGCGCACGTACTGTTGAGCGGCTGCGCTGTCCTGCTCCGCAAGGACTATGAGAAATGCAGATCATATAATTAGGGAAAATACCTAAAACCTCACAGTATTAAAGTGAATCCTAAGAGGTAGCTAATATCAATTATAGGACTGTCACTGGACCTTAATTGAGACCCAGATTTCTGTCGCTCAGCAAAACAGTTACTAAGTGAATGTTGCCCTGTTTTATGACCTTTCTTGCCACAGTTGTTAAATGAATCATTATGGTTAAGTTAGTAACACAGCTGTTAAGAGAAAGAAGAAAAACCCCTCTCATCTCCCAACTGGTGTTTTTCTTTATTATTTTAATTAATGTATTTATGTACGACTGCTACTGCTACTTGTAACTCACAATTGTTTATTTTTATTTATTTATTATATTATTATTATTATTCTCATACTTCCTAGTACCTATCTCTTCCCATTTATGACTTTAACCATGTTGCTTGTATCTTTACAATTTATATTGCTTTATTTGTTCCCTAGTATGATTTGATTGCTTATTTAATAACCTAGGATTTATCACTAAGTGTTGTATCCTATGATTCTTGATGAACGTATTTTATTTTTTCTTTTATGTACATTGGGAGTATATGCACCAAAGACAAATTCCTTGTGTGTCCAATAAAGAATTGGCCAATAAAGAATTTTTTATATTCTTTACCTGGGGAAAATACATAATTCAAATGTAAATTCAAAAACCACAATCCTGTTGATGGCTGATCCAGGAAGCATTTCTGAACTTGGCTTGGTATAGAATAATCAGAGTTTCCCTGTTGAAACTATGGCTAAGTCTAAGACTTTTCTTTCGGGTTTAATGGGAAAAGACCTGGAAATTTTTTTTGGAACTTTAATGTTATATATATGTTGAGAATAGCAAAATATGCACAGAAATGGTAGGTCATTTCGATCCCCACAATAGATGAATGGCTGCAAAAACTGATAGAGTTAGCAGAGATGGCCGAATTGACTGTTTTTTGATCAAAGGAAAAAAAATACAAATTCTTTTATTTCTACCTGGAAATCACTTCTGGACTTTGTGCTTGAGGTGGGAAAAACAATGAAACGTTGTTTTTGGGCTTTACCAATTAAATAGATCTGTTGTTATAGAAATGGCTACTTTCTATATTATATGTAGAAGTAAAAAGTTGAGGTTTGAGGTTAATTCTTCTGCACTGAAGGGAGTTGGAAGTCAATGCCCTTTTTTTCTTCTTGCTTTCCCCCACTCTTCTCTTCCCTTTTCCCTTCCCTAACTTCCCTACTATTTACTTTTGTATTTTCTTTGTATGCTATATTATAAATTAATAAAATTGTTTTTTTTTAAAAAGAAACTACGGCTAAGTCTACCCATGTGTTGTGAAATTTAGGAGTTTGCATCATGTCTGCTTATTGCTAGTTGGTGTTCATGGATCTTTGGCTGATATGTCCTACATACCGACAGTTGCAGCCCTTACACAGTATATTGTAGATGACTCTTCTTTTTTTCTTCTGGGGCTGCTGGGCCTTCTGGATTATTTAGGATGTTTGGGAGGGCTTTATAGTTGGTGTGTTATGGTGAGGCCATGTGGTTGCAATAGTCTGTTGGTTTATGAGATTTTTTTTTTGACTTTTTAAAAACTTTTCTTGGTTAGAATAGAATAATTTTTTTTTATTGGCCAAGTATGATTGGACACACAAAGAATTTGTCTTGGTGCAAATGCTCTCTGTATACATAAAAAGAAAAGATATATTCGTCAAGAGTCAAGAATCATAAGGTACAACAATAATAGTCATAGGGTACAATAAGCAATCAAATTATACTTGGAAACAGTCCATATAAATCGTAAGGATACAAGCGACAAAGTTACAGTCATGCAGTCACAAGTGGGAGGGGGATGGGTGATAAGGAGTGATGAGATGTAATAGTAATGCAGACTTTGTAAATAGTTGGACAATGTTGAGGGAATTATTTGTTTAGAAGAGGAATGGCATTCAGGGAAAAACCTGTCCTTGTGTCTGGTTGTTCTGGTGTGCAGTGCTCTATAACGTTGTTTTGAGGGAAGGAGTTGAAACAGTTTATGTCCGGGATGTGAGGGGTCTGTAAATATTTTCACAGCCCTCTTTTTGACTTGTGCAGTATACAGGTCGTCAACTGAAGGCAGGTTGTTAATAATTGTTTTTTCTGCAGTCCTAATTACCCTCTGAAGTCTGTGTTATGCTATATTGTGCTGAGTGATCAGGCCCACTTAACTTAATTGCATGGAAATAGAAGAGAAGAGAAGAGAATGGGACCTTGGAGGTCTTCTAGTCCAACCTCCCGCTTGGCAGGAAACCCTAGACCATTTCAAACAAATGGTTGTCCAATCTCTTCTTAAGAACTTCCAGTGTTGGAGAATTCACAACTTCTGGGGGCAAGTTGTTCCACTGATTAATTATTCTAACTATCAGGAAATTCCTTCTTAGTTCTAGGTTGGTCCTCTCCTTGATTAGTTTCCACCCATTGCTTCTTGTCCTGCCTTCAGGTGCTTTGGAGAATAGCTTGACCCCTTCCTCTCTGAGGCAGCCCCTCAAATATTGGAATACTGCTATCATGTCACTCCTACTCCTTCTGTTTATTAAACTAGACATACCCAATTCCTGCAACCGTTTTTTTTATGTTTTCACCTCCAGTCCCCTAATTATCTTAGTTGCTCTTCTCTGCACTCTTTCTAGTCTCAACATCATTTTTACATCGTGGCGACCAAAACTGGATGCAGTATTCCAAGTGTGGCCTTCCCAAGGCGTTATAAAGCGGTACTAGCACTTCATGCGATCTTGATTCTATTTGGTTAGAAGATGTTGTATAGATGATCTGATTCCTTTTTTTGATGCTCAGGGTAGCAGATCCCGCAAAGGCCTGCTGTAGTGACTAACCATCAAGCAGAATTAAGATTATTTTCTTTTCCAACGCACGGACATAGCTCTCTTAATACCAATAAGGATATTTTGAACATGGAAGAAAAGAGAGGCTTGGTGATATTCAAGTGAAATTCTAAGTAATATGACTATTATTAAATGTTGTACCTTATGATTCTTGACTCTTGACGAATGTATCTTTTCTTTTATGTACACTGAGAGCATTTGCACCAAAGACAAATTCCTTGTGTGTCCAATCACACTTGGACAATAAAGAATTCTATTCTATTCTATTCTATTCTATTATTCCATTCCATTCCATTCTAAACAGGGATTCAGCTCGGGCAAAGAGCTGTATGTAGGGACACATTGTTTTAAATTAGCCACCTGTTGGCCTAGCTATTTTGCCTTTTTTAAATGCACAGGGCATATCTCATTGTGTATAACTGCAGCATAATCCTAAACTTGCTTATTTGGAAATTTTCAACAGGCTTACCTCTAGGGCAGTGTGATTACAACTCCAGCATGGCTGCTCCTTATATAACTTAAAACAGAAACAAACGGCAATTGTATGTTTTTTTAAAAAAACAAACAAACAGTATATTAAAAATGATTACTGCATCCAACTCTTACCTTTTTGACCGAGCCGTACGTGCTCATTTTCATAAAGCTCTAAAATGTTAATAAGAATAAAGTAAAACTATTAGTTCTATGAGAATACTTGAGTTTATATATCAGAATTACTTATTTGAACATAATGTTCCAGGCACGTACGAAGATTCAAATGAACATGCGTAATCATGTGCATGCACTGCAAATATTTCTCAGGTGTTTTTTTTTTTTAACATTAGCAGTCCTCTATTCATTGTTGTTTAACTTAAACACCCACCTGATGGCACATGTGCAGAATCATCGATATCCATCTGACCAGTGTTCAGGTCTAATTCGCTAAAGTATTCCTTCTTGAGGGGACAAAAAAAAAAAGAGATTTTCCAAGAGGATAAAATGGTGCCACTGTACACCATTTGTAAAATCAACATTAAATATCAATATATTGCTTTATTATTATTATTTTTAGAAATTTTTTGTATTTTTATTGAACAAAACAATTTAAAACATTGAACATAGTGAAGTCGGTTTGAAATAACTTTTGGTTAGTATATACAAAATCTTACTGGTAGTAATCTACGCTCCTAATGTTAATCAAAAAGAATTTTATAAAGCTTTATATGCTAAAATTATTGAATTGGAAAGGAAAAATATTTGTATTATTGGAGATTTCAATGCTGTAACAGATTATCAAAAAGATTATAATGGGGGAAATAAGAGAAGGGAAAAAAGGAAGAGAGAATTAGAAATTTTTATATTTTTATTGAACAAAATAATTTAAAACATTGAACATAGTGAAGTCGGTTTGAAGTAACTTTTGGTTAGTATATACAATTATTCAAATATATACATATATACATTTGTTTGCTCATGTATTATATTTTCCAACATCATTGGTCCTATTTTCATCTCATACATTCATTTACCCTCTCAGCAACTCCTTTCTCAATTTAAGACCTTCCTTTCTGCTGCCACCAGTGACAGAATCGATCTCAAATGGCATAATATGCCGACTCGTCTTTATTTTTCAGCTCTAAAGTTAGCTTGTCCATTTCAGCGCATATCAAGGTTTTGTTTATTGCTTCGTCTTCACTTGGCAGTTCTGGGCAAATGCTATCTTTGCCACAATAATAATATGTATAATCAAATATAGCTCATCCTTATTATATCAATATATTCCTTTAACTGGGGAGCTGTAAACCCCAAGTCTAAGACTGATAGGACTCACACTATGTAATAAATTGCGTCCCTTGGAAGACCACAATCCCAGCATCTTAATTAAAAACTCGATATAGATAGTCCTTGACTTACAGTGGTTCATTTAGTGACCATTCAAAGTTACAACAGCACTAAAAAAATGACACGGTCGTTTTTCACACTTACGACCGCTGCAGCATCGTCATGGACATGTGATCAAAATTCAGACGCTTGGCAACTGGCTCCTGTTTATGATGGAATATCCTGGGATCGTGTGCTCCCCATTTATGACCGTCTGACAAGCAAAGTCAATGGGGAAGCCAGATTCCCTTAACAACCAGGTTACCCACTTAACAACTGCAGTGATTCATGTAACAACTGTGGCAAGAAAGGTTGTAAGGGGGGGGGGCAAAGTTCACTTAACAAATGTCTTACTTAGCCACAGAAATTCGAGGACCACCGGTTAAGTCGAGGACCACCCTTACAGCAAGGTGAACGCTGCACTGCAATATAGCAACTGCCAGCAATGACTTAGTTATTAGTTATAGCAAGGGTCTTCAAACTTGGCAAGTTTAAGACTTGTGGGCTTCAACTCCCAGAATTCCTGAGCTAACATGACTGGAGGAGGAATTCTGGGAGTTGAAGTCCACAAGTCTTAAAGCTGTCAAGTTGGAAGACCCCTACTTTAAATTTTCAGATTCTTTAGATAGATGAGAGAGAGAGAGACAGAGAGATAGAGAGACAGACAGACAGACATGTTAAGATAGATATGATATAGATAGATGAGGTATGATATAGATAAAGATAGAGATAGAGATATAAATATATAGATAGATGTATAAAGATAGATTAGATATAGATAGATAGATAGATAAATAGATAGATAGATAGATAGATAGATAGATAGATAGATAGATAGATAGATAGATAGATAGATAGATAGATAGATAGATAGATAGATAGATAGAGATAGAGATAGATAGAGATAGAGATAGATAGATATAGAGATGGATGGATGGATGGATGGATGGATGGATGGATGGATGGATGGATGGATGGATGGATGGATGGATGGATATGGAAGGCCCTTTACCACAGATCAAGCGTCTTCAAACTTGACAAGTTTAAGACTTGTGGACTTCAATTTCCAGAATTCCTGAGCTAACATGATTGGAGGAGGAATTCTGGGAGTTGGACCACAAGTCTTAAAGCTATCAATTTTGAAGATCTCTGAGTTATAGGCTAGAATTTTCTTTAATGTCATTTGTGAAAAATAATCCTTTACAGCAGAGGGTTTAAAATTCATGCATCAAGAATATTCAGCAATTCTCATATACAGAATTAGAATTAGATTTAGAATTCTTTATTGGCCAAGAGTGATTAGACACACAAGGAATTTGTTTCCGGTGCATACGCTCTCAGTGTACATACAATAATATGTGCATGCGACAAATCATTATCATAATCATCGTAAAAACACACTCATCATAAAACATTAGATACAATACTTAGTGATGGGCATGGATACTAAGTAAGCAATCAACATAAATCACACTAGGATACTAAATAAAACAATATAAGTCATACGATAAGAGCAACAAAGTTATAGTCATAAGATAAGGAGATAGCTAATAGGGAAGATGAGAACAATAATGGTAATATTGCCTTTCTAGATAGTTTGTCTATCTAGAAAGTTTGATAGTTGTGAGAATTCGTTGTTTAACAGAATGATGGCATGAGCAAAAAAACTTTATAATTTTGATTCAAAGATCATGTTTGCCCCTTGGGCAGTTTATAGTTCATTACTTTTTTATATTAATTCATTCAACCCAGCCCTGTCCCCATTTTTCCCTCCTCTGCAACAGGAAGCAAAACACATTCCTTTCTCCATATACAAAAAAGCACCAGAAGGGAACAATTACCTCATTTCAGCCTTTGTATCATATTTATTTTCTAATATTCTAAAGGTTTTCTGTGCCTTGCATGCTGCTAACTATTTTTTTATGCATATCGATTCATGAAGTAAGGTCCACTGAGTTCAGTAGACTGTACTGTTAAATGAAATGGCTATCCTCTATTTTTAAAGAAGCTGAAATGGATGCTTACCAGGTCAGGTATATCTTTCACGTTCAGTGGGACCTGAATTAGTCCCAAGTGATTTCTAATATTAGGCATCTCGCTGGTGTCATAATTTGGATTGCGCAGGTTCATCAGCACCTTTAACAAGAAGACTAGAATTGACTACACACGTGTAAGAACTAAATACATTATTTTAAAATAGCCACCTTAACAGAACGTGACAATTTGCCCTGGTCACATTTCGTGCCCGCTTCTCTGTGGGGCCCCCCCTCAGGCAACCCATCACCGGTGTTTATGCTCCATCAGGCCCTCCTTCCCTGGCAATAGTCTGCCGGCACGCCTGCCCCACCCCTTGGCCGATTCATCATGGGACGCTTATCCCTGGGTGTTTCAGTGTACCAGACATTAAGCGGTGTCCCAGACACCTGACATGTCCCTCCCCCCCGACCAGCAGTGGTGGTAGCCCAGCCAGCGGTCACTCCCACCATGGCCTGGTTGCATTTGTAGCCAGTCGAGGGGGGGGCGGCTCTGGCCCCGCCAGCATCCATCGGCCTGCATCATGCTCAGGAGAGGCCAAAAGAAGAGTGTGAGCCCTGACCCCAATCAGAGCCTTGGCAGCTTTGTGGGAAGTACTTGCAGGCCGTCCCTCCCTTTGCTGGAGACCCATGCGCACCTCATTAGTTCCTGGAGAGGAAGGTCTTGCTTAAAAAACAACAGCAGAGCCTGTATGGTGGGAGAAGCTAAAATGGTTCGGTTTGGGGGGGAAATAAAAATGTTAAGTGCCCTTGGCGCTTTAACCCTATATCAGGGAGAGACGGCCTGCACACACTCTCCTCAGGTTTGGTCCGTGTCATATGTTTTTTTCTTCCAACTGAGAACTGTACAGCTCTCACTATGATGACCTGGAGTGTCACACAAACGTAAAAAAATCCAAAATGTAAATAAATGTCCTTTCATGCCTCCAACTTGGCCCCCACTGTTCAATAATTCTCACTTGGAGATAACACTTACTCAAAAATAGTCTTCAAAAGAAAGCAATACAGTCCGAACTTAAAGAGCAGATAGAGGTGAAATAAAAAACCCAAAACAAACTACAATGAAGGAAATTCCACAATGGACCAGGATAAGCAATTACCGACTGCAAGGAGATAACCAGGCACAGTCTGTTGGAAGGACGCCAACCAAGATAACTTCAGCCCAAAATAAAACATGCTTTGCTTCTGGCAACGCTGTGTTTTAATCGTCTCTCTTATATACTATTTTTCCCAGCTGCAACCAGTGAGGTGGATCATGGCCACTTCCTCTCTCGTAAGCCAAGTTGTTTCCTTCTCCGTTCTTCCCTGCGTGTCCTAGGATGAAGAGGGGATGGATCTGGTTCTTCCTCTGAGTGCCCAGCCGGCCTCTGCCCTTCCCCAGCCTCCTCCACAACCTCCAGAGCCACACCTCCACTCCCTGTCGGCTATTCCTCCTCTCCCTCAGAGTCCGACTCTACCAAGGGCATGACACTCACTGTCACTTGAATCCAGGTTTCCTTGCACATTTATGAACCAAAGGCACTTAATATTGTTATTTTTCTTTTAAACTGAATCATTTTATCTTCCCACGCCATAGTTTCTGGGTTTTTTGTTTTGTTTTTTAGAAAGCCCTTCTTCTCCCAGGAAGTCTCCCAGGAGGGGAGAGACCGCCTGCACAAATGTTCTCCCCACAGGGCCACTGAGGCTCTAGGCATGGCTGGGACTTGTGCTTTCCTTTCCTTTCCCTCCTCCTGAGCAGGATGCGGGGCTGGTGGATGCCGAGGGCCTGGAGCTCTCTCTCAGCTGGGACGCGGCTACAAATCGAAACGCACATCAAAACGCCCAGGGGAAAGTGTCCTTTGGTGAATGGGCCAGGGGAAGGAAGTTGCGGGAGGAGGCCGGCAGATCACTGCTGGGGAAGGAATGCCAACGAGGGGCGCGCCAAGCATAAACGCCAAGGGTGGGTTGACTGCAGTGGGGAGCCCACAGAGAAGTGGGCACAAAAATGTGGCTGGCATAAATTGTGTTAGAACCCCTGCCAACTCTAAGCTGCAAAACTACACAGATGGCTATTCATGGCAATAAGAAGAGTCAAAAATTTGGTCTGACCTAGGCTTCCTAAGCACTAAGCAGACTTTTTGTCCCGGCAAAACCCCTTTTATTAAACGAAGGTGAATTTCTTGCATTCACCTTCCGCCAAAGGCCTGGCAAACAGTCTTTCAAGGGACTAATTAAGAACACAGACCTTATCTAGCCTGGAGAGCTGCCAAGTAAATAGATTCAAACGCACTGCTGACAAGGAAGGACTCGGCACAGAGTCTCTGAGGTGCACAGACAGATCTTCACAGGGCTGCAACGAATGAATGAATGGTCTCCTGCAAACACTACTCCCCTTTCGCTCCTCTTTTAATCCCTATGGGAGGGGCCATTCACCATCCACCTGTGGCCTTACTCCCACGTCGACCCTGAGTTTGTAATTGTTCTTTTCTTTTGGCAGCTCTACGCATGCGCAGGCAGGGAACCTGCTCCAGCTGCTCCCCCGCCTCACTGCTGTCTGACTCCGAAGGCAACTGAAAACTGCCAGCCTGCCCTGGCCCCATCTCTGCCGCTGATGCAGAGCCCTCGTCCGAGCCTTCCTCAGCCTCCAGGACAGGCCCAGGTTCCTCCCCAACCTCCTCGCTGTCCGACTCTGCTGCCAGCTCCACTAGCCACCGGCAGGCCACAACAATTTTTGCAGCTTAGATCTGGTAGCTTTAGTCTACATTTCCAGCAAACAGGAAACGTTATTTACGGAGAAACCTTTCTCATCACACAGTGAACAAAATCAAGTATTAAGCTAGTTAGGTAGGACATATCTTTACAATGTAAGAAATGCTTTTTTTGTCCTTCCTTCGGAGGAACACATCAAAATATTTTTAGGCCTCGACTTACAACCTTTTATTTAGCGACTGTTCGAAGTGACAACGGCATTGGAAAAGAAGTGTCTTGTGGCCATTTTTCACACTTACGACAGTGGCAGCATCTCCATGGTCAGGGGATCAAAATTCAGACCCCTGGCAACTGGTTCATATTTATGACGGTTACAGCATCCTGGGCTCACATGATCCCCTTTTGTGACCTTCTGACCAGTTAAGTCAAAGGGAAGGCCAGATTCATTGAACACCCGTGTTACTAATTTTATAAACACGGTATTTCACTTAACAATTGTGGCAAGAAAGGTCATAACATGGGGTAAAACTCACTTAGCTGTCTTGCTTAGCAACAGAAATTTTGGGCTGAAATGTGGTCATTTGGTCGAGGGCTATCTATAGATGATCCCCCTAATTTTACCGTATACAGTAAAGTACAGTATACTGAAGATCGCATTAAAGCTCATTTGTGAATCTAATGACTCAAAAGATCCATTCTCAGGAATGACAAGATTTTATTGGATTAAAAAAACGTATATCCAAAACTAAAACCCAATCCATTTTTTTCCCCAAAAAACTTACCTCAAGAAAATCTTTAGGTGCATAAACTGGCCTGAAGAGACTTAGATCTGAAATATAAAATCATTCAACCCTAAATATTCTGTAACTATTTGGACTATACATTCTAGTAATAACAATAATCAAATATTATTATTTCAGCCTTATTCTAATAACTGTTCAAAAAAACTTCCAGGTTTATTTCCCAAAAAGTAAAGCTCATGCAGAATAATTGAAAGAGTTAATGTAATTATAGGGGGCATTATAATGTAATTATAGTGTAATTATAGGGGGCATGCATAAGCGCCTACCGTCCCTGCCCTATTATTTCTTTTTTTCTTATTCGTATCCATTTCATGTATTCATAACCATGTTTATACTACCTGTTATCTAATAATCGCTTGACAAAATAAAATAAATAAAAATAATAATTGAGGACAACTCTTATAAAGTTTTCTTTAATGGGAAAACTAAGAATACACAAAAATATCAATAACTAATTGAGGCTGGTCTATTTTAACTCATTTAAAATTAAAGGATAACATATGTTGGAATAATCAAGGTATCTATGCATTCTTTTGAGAAAGAATGATATGTCAGAATACCTGTCCAGAATCAGAAAAAACATTATTGATATGTGGACTATGGAACAAGAAAGAAATGGGATCCGCAGATCATTAAATCTTTTAGAAGGCCATTAAATCCTGGCTCTTTACTGGACCCTGAGATATAGTGGTAGATCCCATGAAGAATGATTGAGGCATCCTGAGAAGTTGATTTTAAGATACAGGGCTTTCAGTTTTTGTCATTGTCAGACACGAAAGACCAGATTCACAGACAAAAGTCCAATTCAACTGGTTTATTGCTACATACACAATCTTTTCAATTAATGGTTAGTCTCTGCTTGGAGTTAGTTAAAGGTCAACAGAATTCAAGAAGAGTTGTGTCTATGTGGGGATTCTAGGCTGATCCCTCTTTTAAACTCTGCTCCCAGGTTCTGTCACGTCTTCTCCTACAGTTATATAGTTCTCAGGGCAGGGGTCGGCAACCCGCGGCTCTGGAGCTGCATGTGGCTCTTTCATCCCTCTGCTGAGTCTCCCTGTCGTCACAATTTTGAGAGGAGCTTCTGGTTGGTGGGGGGAGGGAAGCATGGCGCACCAGGAGGAGACTCTATGGCAAGGGGTGGGTTTTCCAATTGGCTCCATGATTGATAGGGTTTTCGGTTAGGACAGATAGAGGAAAAAGAACGCCGCACTAGGAGACTCTATGGTGGCGGTCGGGTGAGAAACCAGACTTCTGGTCAGCAGAGGAAAAAGGTCAGCAAGCTATGAGGAGACTCTATAGTGGGGAAACCGGACTTCTGGTCGGCTCCAGAATTGAACAGGGGGCTTCCAATATGGATCTTTGTGGATCTTTGAGTATTTAAGGTTGCCGACCCCTGTTTTAGGATTATTGTAGTTTTATGGCTGTTGTGAGTCACCCAGAATTTGCTTTAAGATGGGTGGCCATACCAATCTTTTCAATAAATAAATAAACCCAATGAAACATTTTATGCGCCTATGTCGTCAATGAAGACCAGCACAAAACCCTCCTCCCTAAATACATCCCCAGGGATTTGAGACACAACCTAAGCCCTGTCAATTCAGACATAAAACATTTTAGAAATCCAAGTAGCCAATCACCTAATTTGTTAACTTTGCACAGAGAGATTGTAACCTCGTTCTCTTTGTTTTCGTTGCCTGCGGGACCATAATGAACTGTTGTTTGTATTTTAAGGGACAGTTGATTCGTAAGGAAAATTGTAAAGAGAATTTTCTCCAAACAGCTTATTAACAGGAGACAGGCAAGAAAAGCACAACTTAGATTTCTGAAAAGCTTTTGCTATCTTCCACCTTTCCGGTAGGGAGGTGTTTCTTGTCTTTCTCTTGCATATTCTCTTTTCAAAGTACGTACATACTGAGCGTGATTTTAATTTTCATAATGAAGGCGGGCAATACCTGGCTCATCCGTCCCCATTTCATTCCATTTATTCAAAAGCTCTTTTTGCTCACTCAGCGGCCTCTGTAGAGCACAAGAAACAGGGTGCAGTCAACTTCAATGTTGACAAGACACCTAAACGTACACGAGATTGTAGATAAACTGTACGTTGACAGGAAAAGCGGCAAATAAAACATACCTTCTGTGATAACGGAATGCCAAGTTCTATACACATGCTGTTTAGGCTCTTCAAAATACGTTTTTCCCAGTTTGCCTGGAGAAGAAAACAGAAATCCATTCATCTTCCTCCTAATTATAATGTTCAATTGGAAGATACTTTCTCATTTTCTCTTTCTATTTAAGTTGTAAATACCGGTGTGTGTGTGAGTGGTGGTATGCTACCAGTTCAGACCAGTTCGGCCGAATTGGTAGTTAAAAAAACCCCAAACATGAAGCTAAGAGGAGGAAAAAAATCCTCCGACAATCAGCTGACAGGAAAAAGAAGAGAAAAACGCAGGATCAGCCCTGTCACCCGCTCCTGCGCTTTTCTCTTCTTTATCCTCTCAGCTGATTGGCGCTGCAGGCCTCAGCTGGCGTGGGGAAAACTCCACGCAGGCGTTAAGCAAAGCACACCCACCACGCCACGCCCACCGAACCAGTGGTAAAACAATTTGAATCCCACCACTGGTGTGTGTGTGTGTGTGTGTGTGTCTGTCTGTCTGTCTGTCTGTTAAAAAACAACAAATCCTGCCCAAGTTTTGCTTGGGAAAATGACCACGCACACCAATATATCTAGATATCTAGAAAGGGGGGAAAAGATAGATTAGATTAGATTAGATTAGGTTAGGTTAGGTTAGGTTAGGTTAGGTTAGGTTAGGTTAGGTTAGATTAGATTAGACTAGATAGATCTGGATGGATGGATGGATGGATGGATGGATGGATGGATAGATAGATATGGATGGATAGATAGAGATAGATGAATGATAGATAGATAGATAAGATAGATGGATGATATAGATAGATAGATATGGACAGATGGGTATCAATAGCTACAATTTCCCTGTGAAAGAAAACAGGAATGGAATTGTATCAATTACTGTATTTGGGGATAGGCAGGGTGGCTGGGTGGGAACAGCCCTGTCTTCTTCTGTTTTATCGCCCGTTTGAGAATTTATTTTCTTGCAATTCCTCAGTTTTTAAAAAGAAAAATCTAGAGAACAATGTTACACCTATGTAATATATAATCATCTGACATGATTGTTTCCTATGTATCATATGTAGCTCAGTAATAAAAACGGGGGAATGTAATGGAACTGCCACACATCAATTCGTTTGAGGACAATTTATTACTCACCCCAGGTAACACCGTGCGTCAACATTTATGGATCATTGGTTTATTTATTTTTCATCCAGCAAAGTCTTCTTGTTATATTTTTGAAAAGGTTTTTCAGGCATGGAGTTTACAGAACTGCAATTAACAACTGCAATTAACCTAACCATTGAGTATGCAAAGTGATATGTGTTATTCTTTTTAATGCTTTAATTTAGCAAGTATGGGTGGAGACTAATTTTTCATGTGCTCACTGAATATGTTGATGCAGTGCTTGTTTGTTTGTTCCATTTTAACTGTCTGCAAAAAAACAGAAATGTCTTGAGCTTTTATTGCCAATCATCTTCAAATATTTATGCGCAGACATACCGACTGGCCGATATTATCACATCTACTCTAATCAGGGTGTAAGTGGAAAGTTTCAGCTTGTTCAAATTGTCCTGTCGATGAAACGGCATTAATTGATTAGGATTTTGTACACATCTTTTTCCAGCTCCTGTAAACCGCTTTTCAACATTACCCTAATAATACTGTACATTCTTCACTCTCAGATATTACTTATCATCACTGTCTTTTAACGACCCCATAATCCCATGTGGGGTGGAGTCTGGGCAACTGAAAGGAGCACTAGCAGAATGTTTTAATGGCCGGATGCCCTTCCTGTCACCGATGCGGAGTTTTGTTCGGCAGATATATTCTCAGTGTGCCCAGAGAGAGAGAAGCATCTGCCTTTATCTAGCATCGAACTCACAGCCTCCTGATTGTGAGATGAGAGCTCCACCTCCAGGCAGGGGTGGGCTTCAAAAATTTCAGTAATGGGTTCTCTGCCCAGTTGCTGGGTGGGCGTGGCCATGGTGGGCATGCTTTAGTCCTGTGATGGCAAACCTGTGGCACGCAGAGCCATTTGTGCGGGCATGCGAGCCCCAGGCAAACTTACCTCACTGCGCATGCGCGCACCTCCCGGCTGATTTTTCAGCCAGTTTGAGGCCTTTTTTGGCTTCCCAGAGGCTCAAGGGAAGCCTCTGCAACCTTTGCAGGCCGAAAACAGGCCGGTTTCATCACTTCCTGTATTTCCAGAAATACCGGAAATGATAAAACGGGCCCATTTTTCGGGCTGCAGAGGCTTCCCTCAAGCCTCTGGGAGGCTGAAAAAGACCTCAAATAAGACGAAAAAATCAGCTGAGAGGAGCGTACATACACAGTGCAGGTAAGGGGGCAGCAGAGGAGATTGCGCACGCATGCCATGGGGGCGCGTGCACATTGCCTTCTGGGTGCTGGCATGCGAGTGCGTGAACGCGAGCGCGCACACAATTTTGGACATAGGAGCCCAAAAAGGTTAGCAACTACTGGCCTAGTCGGCCTTCTGCACTATACAGCCCCCCCCACCCCCCCGTTTTCACATTCCTCAGGCTCCAGAGGATTTCCTCAAGCCTCTGGGAGTGCAAAAACTGCCTCCCCCAGGCTCCGGAGGCCCTTATGGTAAGCCCATTTTCCCCCCTCCCCAAGCCTCCAAGCGGGCCCTGCATCCTTGGATGCACTTACCTTGCATCCAAATTGGGCCACGTGGAGACTCCTGGGAGGGGGGGTGGGAGAGGCTGGGTGGGGTGGGATTTGGCAATTCGCCGAACCGGCCATATCATTAGCTACAGGTCCGCCCGAACCCAGGCGAACCCGTAGCAGCCCAGCCCTGCCTGCACGCTACCACACCACTCTCAGATATGACTGTATGCTGCCATGATAAAAATATAAGGCATAAATTTCTGTAGAATGCCATAGCATTGAATTGAGCGTTGAATTATAACTATAAGCCTTGGTTGGGTTAATTAATAACACAAAGAAGGTTAAAGTCACAAGAATGCCAGTATTTATTCACTTCACAGGTATATATGGCTGTCCATCCCAAACAGATGACTCTGGGCAATTAGCAATAACTTTCAAATGTGATTCCTATATATGGGTAGTCCTTGACTTACAACAGTTCCTTTAGTGACTGTTCAAAGTTACCACGGCACTGCAAAAAGAGACTTAGGACTTATTTTTTTCACACTTATGACCGTTGCAGCATCCCATCAAAAGTCAAGCACTTGGCTATTGATTCATATTTATGACAGCAGCCAGTGTCCCAGGGTCATTTGATCACTTTCGGATGAGCAAAGTGAATGGGGAAGTCCGTTTCACTTAACAACCAAATGACTAACTTAACCCCTGCAGTGGTTCACTTAACAACCGTGGCAAGAAAGGTCTTTAAAAATTTGCTTAACAAATGTCTCACTTAACAACATAAATTCTGGGGTCAATTGTGATCATTAAGTATAGGCAATATACGGCAAAAAAAAAGTACAGATAATACACCAGTTTCGCCAGTACACCAGTTTCAGTTTCGTCGTAACTTTGAACAGTCATTAAATGAACTATTGTAAATCAAGGATTACTTGTGGTTTTTTTAAAGGTGGAGGGGGCTTGCTTCTTTTGGGAAAGATGCACAGTCTGCCTTTGTTGATTGTTTGGGAATGGCCACTACATATTTCATGGAACTGAAAACCAGATTTTACACATAGCATGGCTTCTTGAGATTTAAGGTAAAGGTAAAGGTTCCCCTCACGCATAAGTGCTAGTAGTTTCCGGCTCTAGGGGGCGGTGCTCTTCTCCGTTACAAATCTGAAGAGCCAGCACTGTCCGAAGACTTCTCTGTGGTCCTATGGCCAGCATGACTAAACACCGAAGGCGCACGCTGTTCCCTTCCCACCAAAGGAGCCTTTATTTTTCTACTTGCATTTTTTACTTGCTTTCGAACTGCTAGGTTGGCAGAACCTGGGCCAAGTAACAGGAGCTCACTCCATTATGCAGCACTAGGGATTCAAACTGCTGAACTGCTAACCTTTCTGATCGACAAGCTCAGTGTCTTAGCCATTGAGTCACCGCGTCCCTTCTATTTGTTTTATTCTATTCTTGAGATTGGTGGCACTCAATTCAGTGAGCATGTATTTATTATTATTTATTTATACAATTTGCTTATCTCCTTCGAATCAACTCTGGTCAGCATACAGCTTTAAAGGAATACAACCGTAAAAAAAAAACATTTCTAAAAACAATACAAACAGAATTACAATTAGGTGAAGTTGCAATTAACAGATATGGAGGGAGGGAGAGAGGGAGCAAGATGTAGGATTTTTTTATTAATTCATTGATTCATTCATTCATTCATTCATCAACCACCTCCAGTGTGATATTCCCCCCTAGGGGACTCAAGCCAACTGGCATAGTCGGGTCAAATACTTCTTATTATATATCCATATTTGAGCATGTGCAGTAATATTTAATCGCATCAAACCTGAGCTTTTCTCATGTAAACCAAAGGTTCCTTGATGTGTTCAGGAGGCACTGAGGGAGAACAAGGTAAAGGAAACCTAAAAGGAAAAAAAAATATTTTAGTCCCAGTACTATTTAGACCAGGGGTCTTCCAACTTGACAGCTTTAAGACTTGTGGACTTCAACTCCCAGAATCCCTCCTCCTCCAGTCATGTTAGCTCAGGAATGCTGGGAGTTGAAGTCCACAAGTCTTAAACTTGCCAAGTTGGAAGACCCTTGATTTAGAGCTAAATTAATCTTTACATATCATATTTTTTTCTTAGAGATACATAAATTTTCAGGCACAATATATAGCACTAGCACTTATATATCACTTCACAGTGCTTTACACCTCTCTCTAAGAGGTTTACAGAATCAGCATACTGCCCCTCAACAATCTGGTTCTTCATTTTACCGACCTCGGACGGGTGAAAGACTGAGTCAACCTTGAGCCAGTGAGAATCGAACTGCTGGCCCTCGGCAGAACTGCATTCTAACCACTGCACCACCACGGCTCTCAATACATGGTGTCGTGATCAAGCTATGGCCTTGTGAAATATTGCTAGAGGCACTTATGTTTCACTGTTTATCCTGGCAATAAGGTAGGATAAAACAGGATAGTTTTGCAACCATATCATAAACCAGTGTTTGCCAACCAGTGGGCCGTGGACCACTGGTGGTCCGTGAGCAAATTTTGGTGGTCCGTAGAGAAGTGTCACCCCCCCCCCCCAAGCAATTAATCCAGGCTGCACGGGAACACAAGGCTGTGCCACCCACTTGGCCTGCGGGAACACAAGGCTTGCATCGCTTGCATTGCGCACAACACGAAGTAGTGAGGGGAGGGGGGAAAGGTCAGAGAGAGGGAATTTGTCCCCCTCACCTCACGCGCCTGGCCTGGCCACTGGGCTGTTTCTTTCTGCTTCTTTCTTCTTCTGCTTTTGGCTGCATGCAAGGAAAGCAGCAAAAGTCTTTCTTTCTCTCTCCCCCAAACTCCGCCAGAAATGAGTTTTTGGGACTCTGCAAGGCATCCTGCTCCAAGAGGCTGTGCCAGTGTGACAAGTCTCACAAAGACTCATTTCTGGCGGAGTTTGGGGAAGAGAAAGAAAGACTTCTGCTGCTTCTGCTGCTTTCCTTGCATGAAGCCGAAAGTCTCTTTTCTCACCTAAGAACGGAGCTGGAGACATTATCCTGAGATCCCAAATAAAGAATAATTGATCAGTAGGAAAACGGGGTGGGGAATTTTCCTGAAGACTTTTTGGGGGATTTTCCCAGGGTCTCTGGTCCACGGGATTTAAAATGATGAGTTTGGTGGTCCCTGAGATCCAAAAGGTTGGCGACCCCTGTCATAAACTATTAAGAGGTCAAAATGAAGAAGCTCTTAATTAACAGCCCTAAGAGACTACAATGCATGATACTTAAATCTCAAGACTGTGAAATGAACATGAAGCTCATAAGGCAGGATAAAATCAAAGAGAAATATTGAGAATGGATAATTGCTTCAAAGACTTAACAATGGACAATTCATTCTATGTTCCCTGCCAACTTCCAACAAGCAAGGCCAATGGGGAAGCCTGCAAATAAATTATAAATCACAGCAATATTAAGTCCTCGCTCAATGACCCAAATGATCCTGTTAGGAGGCACTAATGGGTTCAACCCAGAATGAGTTGCATTGGAAACAAATGCCATACAGGTAGTCCTTGACATAACAAACCATTCACTTAATGATCATTTGAAGTTATGACGCCATTAATAAAATTAACTTATGGCCAGTTTTCACACTTACAACAGTTGCAAGCATCCCCATGGTCACATAATCAAGATTCGGGCTCTTGGCCACTGGCATGTACTTATGACAGTTGCACCTTCCTGGGGTCATGTGATCACTATCTGTAACCTTCCCAGCTGGCTTCCGACAAACAAATTCGATGGGGAAGCCAGATTCACTTAACAGCTGCAAGTGATTTGCTTAACAACCATGGCATAAAAGGTCATAAAATGGGGCACAGCTTACTTTAACAATGGGAATTTGGGGGTCAATTGTGGTTGTTAAGTCGAGGACTCCCTGTACACATTAAGTCAAGGATTTCCCAAGTTGTGAAACAGTGTATCTGGCTTGAAGAGGTGCAGACAGAATCCAGGGGAGAAATGAAGATTATGTTGTGTGCTATTGGCCGTCGGCCCCTCCAGCAGCCAAATCAGAGGAGGAAGAGGAGGAGGAGGAGGGGTCGGGGCCAGCATCAAGGCAATCTGAGAGAGGGAAGAGGGAATGCAGTTGTCAGAGAGAGAGACAGACAAAGAGCCTGGGCCATCCATCAGCCCCCAGATGGAGAGTCAACAGCCCCCAGGTCTGGAGGTGTCTGATGAGGAAGAAGAGGAACAGCTGGGTACAGTGTCTGACGCGTAGATGCGCAGAAGGCACAGGAGAGGAGAGCAGTGGAAATCTATGGGCTGATCTTTGGGAAGGAAGAGCCACCGCTGCTAGTGAGGCCCCACCCTAACTCTGGGGATAAAAGGCAGGGGGTGGTGACAAATAGGTGTGGCAGACAATTATTCATCTTCCGGACAGATGGACTTGTCAGACTGAGAAACTTTTTGCTAGGGCTGCCGGCATTCCTAATAAAGGAATCTTTTGAGTTCTCGTTTTGAGTTGTCGTGTTTGGGAAGCTGGGTCAGAACACATTATAGTTACACTTTGTTCCAAGAAATCCATCTTTCCCACAATTTTACTGTATTGTTCTTATTATTCATTTGTCTTCATTTTGACGTTTGGGTCTGTAGGGAAGGTTGCACCATTAAGATTACACCAAAGGGGAAGTAAGCTGGCAACATTTTAGGGACCTCTGAGTTAAGAAACACTGCATGCAAACATGAAGCAAAAGTTTTACCAACAGTGAGACAAAAAAAAAACTCACATACTGATTTCTCTATAAACAGCATTGTGCAGCTTCTTTTCCCAACCTGGCAAAATAAGAGTTAAAAAAAAAAGATTAAAAAACTCATAATTGGGACGTTTAAAAACTTGAGAATAAAGAGATGGGGTAGGAAAAAGGATTTTTAGTATTAAAAGCACATGAAAGCACAGAACGTAATTCATATATTCCTAATTTTGTTTAAAACATTTACGTATCTTATGTACTAGAGACCAATATCTGATCGAATTTCAAAAGACAAGTGATGGCTTGGAATTGATTTCCACAGTAAGGCAATTCGACAATTGCACGCAATCTTCCTATGTCCTGAAGCATCCATTCCCACTTATCTTATACCATTCTGGATTCTGATGCCATATAGAAGCCACTGGCTATTCGCCTCAGTGGTAGGATTCATTTTTTTTTACTACCGATTCTGTGGGTGTGGCTTGGTGGGTGTGACTTGGTGGGCGTGGCAGGGGAAGGATACTGCAAAATCTCCATTCCCTCCCCACCCCACTAACCTGCTTTCCAGCTCCGTTCTCCTGTGCAGGGCAACCAAAGAAGACCCAGCCAATCAGCTGGGACTTGGGAGGCGGAGAATAGATGGGGGAAGGGCCAGTCAGAGGCGGTATTTACCAGTTCTCTGAACTACTGAAAATTTCCACTACCGGTTCTCCAGAACTGGTCAGAACCTGCTGAATACCACCTCTGATTTGCCTGTTCAGGTACTTCAAGCGACTTCAAGAACGTATTAAGAAACAGCTCCAGCACTGTTCCAAACCCCAAGATATTCGGAGTCGGAGATCAGTGGGGCAGAAGAATAGCTGGAGCCAGTTCCCAGTATGTACATGCGCAGAGCTGCCAAGAGAACAGCTAAGGAACAAGGGTCGACTCGGGAGTAAAGGCACAGGTGGACGGTGAATGGCTCCTTCCATACGGAATAAAGAGGAGCAAAAGGGGAGTGGTGTTTACAGGAGACAATTAATTCAATTCATTAGGGTGAAGATCTGTTCCTGACTTCTTGCCAAGTATTGTCTGCTACAGACTGGCGTTTGGAAGATATTGTCCTAGCAGCTCTCCAAGCCTGATAAAGGTCTGTAGTTCTGAAATCTCTTGAAAGACTGATGGCCGGGACTTTTCTGGAGAGGAATTTAAATAAAAGGGGTTTTATCGGGATGAAAAGTCGGTCTCATGCTTTTAGGAAGCCAGAGTCAGAACAGTAGGAGTCCAAGCCAAAATTGTTGATGTTGTTCAGTTCTTAAGTCATGTCTGATGTGTCCCGACCCCATGGACCACAGCACGCCAGGCTCCCTCTTCCTCTACTGTTTCCTGGAACATGCCCAAATTCATATTTATTCCGTGATGACAATATCTAACCATCCCATTCTCTGCCGACTCCTTCTCCTTTGGCCTGCCATCTTCCCCAAGCCAAACTAGGATGGTAAAACAGGAGTTTCCTGGCTAGCGATATTAAGCTGCACAGGTAGTCCTCGACTTACGACAGTTCGTTTAGCGACCGTTCAAAGTTACAACGGCACTGACAGAAAAGTGACTTCTCATCATTTTTCACAATCATTGCAGCATCCCCAAAGTCAACACGATCAAAATCCGGACAATTGGCAGTCGACTCATATTTACGACCATTGCCGTCTTCCAGGTTCAGGGGATCCCATTTTGCAACCTTCTGACTAAGCAAAGTCAAAGGAGAAGCCGGATTCATTTCGCAATCGTGTTGCTAACTTCACAACGGTAACTGGTTCCGTCAACAATTGTGATGAGAAAAGTCGTAAATTGGAGCAACACTCACTTAAAACAAATGTTTCACTTAGCAACATAAATTCTGGGCTCAACTGTGGTCGTAAGTCGAGGACTACCTGTATAAGGGCAACATACTTTCAGGAAGTTGAAAGGATCAAAGCAGAGATATTAGCATGAACATGAATATATACTGTATATTTGCTTGATAAGACAGTATTTCAGCCTATGAAATTTCAGGTAACATAAGAAGACATTCAGCAGTTCAGTTAACAAGCTGCTTAAAGCCAAGTGTGATGACCTAGGGTGGGATACAAAAAAAAAACCCAGTCACAGAAAACAGGTGAAGCCCCTTTTATTCCTTCACTTTGCTTCCAAGCTCCAAATATTCTTGACAGAAGGCAAAAAACTCCCATACAAACAGTTACAAGAAGAAGGAAGAAAGCAACACAAACCAGGCAAAATAAGGACTGGAGGACGTCCACAGATAACACACACTAGGAAGGACGCCAAACTCAAGAGAGGAACCATAAACTAGAGATATTTCCATGCTTTGTTTCCAGCGTTCGCCCGTACGCATATCCGACCTCTTATTCAGTTGTCACAGCTGCAGCCCATGAAGAGGATCAAGGCCCTCTCCTCCCGAGTAGACTACGTCTCTCACTTATCCTCTCCTCCCTGTGTGCCCTAGGACGGAGAGGGGATGGGCCTGGGTTCTCCTCTGACTGCTCAGCCAGCCTCTGCCCTTCCCCAGCTTCCCCAGCTTCCTCCACAACCTCCGGAGCCACACTTCCACGCCCCGTTGGCTGTTCAGTCTCCACCAGAGGCATGACAGCAAGGAAGAGATTTCAAAAAGCTTGCACAGAAGATTGGCACAATAACAGCTTGAGCCCCATGGTTGTTAGTGGAGAGTAAAGATACATCTTTATAAGTTGCTACAGTTAATGTAGTCTGTTTATTAATCTGTTGAAAATTAACCTGAATTAGATGGACCATATCTAAAACCCAGCACTTACTCAAACCAAAAATCTTAAAATGTAATGAATAAAAAAAACACAAACCTGATGTCTTCAGAAATTCCTTAATATCTTCCTTCAGGGATTGTAGCTTAATCTCTGGATTGTGTAAACTGAGCTAACAAGAAAGATAAACATGACAGAAGTGTCAACATCCTTCAAAAATCAGGAGAGTCGATATTTAATTAGGAAAAGCACAAAAACTACAATTGAAAAACCAGGACATTGTTTTAAATTTTTCCGGGGATATATCAGGTACGGAAGCTAACAATTTATGTTTTATGGATCACTGTTACCACTCAACATTTGAAAGTTAGCTTGGTTTGACAAATGCCAGTTGCAATCTCAATTTGGATGCATAAGGTCAAGGGGCTTTTAGATCCCAGTGTCAACTCAAAAATATTTCTCTGGTCTAAAGAGTCCTCAGCAGAAAGGAAGTGGTGGGAGTAATGCATACCTAGATAATTGCTAGGCGGCAGGAGCTTCTGGCACACAGGATTTTTACTGGAGAGCATGATTGATGTCTCTTGGCTATGGATGTGTCCCATTGGAGAATATACATCCAGGAGGTGTGGGAAGACCAGGGTCAGGTGAGGTGAATGATGTGTCTGCACCCAGATAACACCGACATGTTCACTCCTACTAAATGAATTTTTTTAAACTCTGAGAGATGTGGCTAGAGACTCATGATTCAAATATGGGTAGATTGTCGGACACCCAGCCTATTATTAGCTTTCTAAACCTACATTTCTAGCATGGAAATAAATATTCGTATCAGCCGCCACATTCAAACATACAGTAGAACTGAAGGTTTACGGTCCATTGTCAATGTATATTATAATTCACATACAGACCAGGACAACCTCTTTCACTAAAATTAAAATATTGTAATGTACCAAAATCTCAGAAAAAGTTTTGAATTGTTCTGTAGTCTAAGACACGTATCTAGAAGGGCCATCAAAAAAAAAAAGGAAGGAAGAAGGCACTTTAAGAATGAGATAATAAAAAGAAACACAGATACAAACATGTTTTGGCTACAACTGAGAACACAATTTCAATTGCTAAGCAAGGCTATTATAATATTGAGTTGTGTCCAATGTTATGACTTTTGTGCCATGATTGTTACATGAATCACTGCAAGTTGTTAAGCAAATCCTGTCTCCCCCAATGACACTACTTGTCAGAAGTCAACTGGGAAAGTGGCAAATTGCAAATACATGACCCTGGAACTGCAACCATCATCAATAAATATTGTATTTATTTACTAAGAAAATTTATATACGCTGCCCAACTCACACATAGGTGCCTTGAAACAATTACCAGTGCTTGGATTTTGATCATGGGAAAATGGATACACTACAATCGTTGCAACTGTGAGGACCAGATGTAGTATTCAGATGGTTCGGACCAGTTCTGGCATACTGGTAGCAGAAATTTTGATTAGTTCAGAGAACTGGCAAATACCACCTCTGGCTGGGCCCGCCCACACCCTTTCCTGTCCTATATTCCCTTGTTTTAGCTCAGCTGATTCGCACGGCAGAGTGGATTGCCACGTCTCAGCTGAGGTAAAAAACAGCTCACCTCACTAGCGCTGACACAGAGGGTGGTTATTTAAGTGCTGCGCGAAGCGTGCTCTCGTGATAGAACCGGTAGGAAAAAATTTGGAAATCCACCACTGGTGAAGACTGCTTGTAAGTCACTTTTTTCAGTGCGGTTGAAACTTTGAACAGTTGCTGAACGAATCGTTGTAAATCAAGGACTATCTCTATGTACGCGATTGATTTCACCTAACATTTTAGTTAGTTTAGTCCTGTGCTCCCCTGACTATTGGCATTTGTGCTATTCTAGTTAGAATATCAGATCTAGTCTAAAAACCCTCTTCATAAACAAACAAACAAACAAACAAACAAACTTTGGCTAAAGCTAAATAGATGTGGAAAAGTATCAAATATTCTACCCAGGTTTCTTATACAGGTAGTCCTTGACTTACGACCACAATTGAACCCAAAATCTATGGTGCTGAGACATCTGCTAAGTGAATTTTGCCCCATGTTATGACCTTTCTTGCCACAGTTGTTAAGTGAATTACTGCAGTTGCTAAGTTAATAACAAATGAGTCTGGCTTCCCCACTGACTTTGTTAGTCAGAAGGTCACGAAAAGGAATCAATCACACGACCGTGGGACACTGCAACCATCATAAATATGAATCAGTTGCTAAGCGGCTGAATGTTGATCACATGACCATGGGGATACATCAACGGTTGTAAGCAGGGGTGGGTTGCTTCCGGTTCTCACTGGTTTGGGTGAACCAGATGCTAATTTTACATCTGGGTAACTGATCTGGTAGTTGCAACAACTGGCTGCCACTCCCCACCCCGTACCTCCCAGCAATCTCCACGCTGCCCGTTTTGGATCACAGGTAAGTGCAGGGCACATGCGGAGGCTTGGGGAGAACAAAAAATGGGCCTCCCAGAGGCTCCAGAAGGCCAGAAATGGGCCCATTTCCAGCCTCCAGAGCCTGGGGAGGGGGCAAATGGGCCTCCTGGAGGCTTGAGGAAAGCCTCCAGAGACCCGGGGAGGGCGAAAAACGGGCCTCTGGAGCCCGGGGAGGGTGTTTTCACCCTCCCAGAGGCTCAAGAAAACTCTCTGGAGCCCAGGAGGGCAAAAACGCCCCTCTGCGATGATGCAGGAGTCCGACTAAGCCACGCCCACCATGGCCACGTCCACCCAGCAACCGGGCAGAGAACCAGTTGCTAAATTTTTTGAAGCCCTGTTGGAAGTGTGAAAATGGTCATGAGTCATTTTTTTCAGTGCCGCCTGCTGTAACTTTCAAGAGTCACTAAATGAATGAATTTTAAGTGAAGGGTTACCTGTACTAGGTGTCTGTGAATGTCAGTATTAGAAAGTTAAAAAGAATATTCTGACTTTTACCAAGGGAGATTTGTGAAGGAAAAAGAGCAATGGAAAGCTCATAAAACAATACAGACATTACAAAAAAAAATCTGGAATGGCTTTGGAGTTTCATCTTTCAGGTATGCAATTTGCCAAAATTAATTTCCTCGCTTCTAGAGGTTGTCTAGTGCTAAATTATGACCGAGTAAATTGTACAGAGATATAGTTACAAATCCACATTGGAAGTTACAAAACATTAACATGTCAATATTGATTTTCTGATGAAATTATGTATCTTATTTCAGATAACAATTCCTGAATAGAAGATTGAAGTGAATGGTGTACTTGGGGGGAAAATAGTTTGTGATTCAAATGAAAAAAAAAATCTTGTTTTTAAAACAAAATCAATTGTTTTACAGATATGCAGGTTATTTTAAATATTACCAGATTCTAATTTCTAATAGTTCAAAAATCAATAATTGAAATTAAGTATCATATAATAAAGAAATATGCAATATAGTTCCACAATTATATCCCTCTTTGAAAAAAAATAATAGTATAAAAATATATACCTTTTATTAGAGGCAACAATACAGGTGAAACTCAAAAAATTAGAATATCGTGCAAAAGTTCGTTTATTTCAGTAATGCAACTTAAAAGATGAAACTAATATATGAGATAGACTCATTACACACAAAGCAAGATAGTTCAAGCCATGATGTGTCATAATTGAGATGATTATGGCTGACAGCTCATGAAAACCCCAAATCCACAATCTCAGAAAATTAGAATATTGTGAAAAACTTCAATATTCTAGGCTCAAAGTGTCCCACTCTAATCAGCTAATTAAGCCATAACACCTGCAAAGGGTTCCTGAGCCTTTAAATGGTCTCTCAGTCTGGTTCAGTAGGAAGCACAATCATGGGAAAGACTGCTGACCTGACAGTTGTGCAGAAAACCATCTTTGACACCCTCCATAAGGAGGGAAAGCCTCAAAAGGTAATTGCAAACGAAGTTGGATATTCCCAAAGTGCTGTATCAAAGCACATTAATTGACAGCTATGTGGAAGGGAAAAGTGTGGAAGAAAAAGATGCACAAGCAGCAGGGATGACCGCAGCCTGGGGAGGATTGTCACAAAAAGCCCATTCAAAAGTGTTGGGGACTTTCACAAGGAGTAGACTGAGGCTGGAGTCAGTGCATCAAGAGCCACCACACAGATGGATTCTAGACATGGGCTTCAAATGTTGTATTTCTCTTGTCAAGCTGCTCCTGAACAACAAACAACGTCAGAAGCGTCTTACCTGGGCTAAAGAAAAACAGAACTGGTCTGTTGCTCAGTGGTCCAAAGTCCTCTTTTCTGGGAGATGAGAGCAACTTTTGCATCTCATGTGGAAACCCAGCACCCAGAGACTGGGGAAGAATGGAGAGGCACACACTGCACGATGCTTGAAGTCCAGTGTGAAGTTTCCACAGTCTGTGTTAATTTGGGGAGCCATGTCATCTGCTGGTGTTGGTCCACTGTGCTTCATTAAGTCCAGGGTCAACACAATCGTCTACCAGGAGATTTTGGAGCACTTCATGGTTCCTTCCGCAGACGAGCTTTATGGGGATGCTGACTTCATTTTCCAACAGGACTTGGCACCTGCCCACACTGCCAAAAGCACCAAAACCTGGTTCAATGACCGTGGGATTACTGTGCTTGATTGGCCAGCAAACTCGCCTGACCTGAACCCCATAGAGAATCTATGGGGCATTGCCAAGAGAAAGATGAGAGACATGAGACCGAACAATGCAGAAGAGCTGAAGGCTGCTATTGAAGCATCCTGGTCTTCCATAACACCTCAGCAGTGCCACAGGCTGATAGCTTCCATGCCACGCCGCATTGAGGCAGTAATTGCTGCAAAAGGGGCTCAAACCAAGTACTGAGTACATATGCATACTTATACTTTTCAGAGGTCCGATATTGTTCTATGTACAATCCTTGTTTTATTGATTGCATGTAATATTCTAATTTTCTAAGATTGTGGATTTGGGGTTTTCGGGAGCTGCAAGCCATAATCATCACAATTATGACAAATCACGGCTTGAACTATCTTGCTTTGCATGTAATGAGTCTATCTCATATATTAGTTTCACCTTTTAAGTTGCATTACTGAAATAAATGAACTTTTGCACAATATTCTAATTTTTTGAGTTTCACCTGGTGTGTGCCTGCCTGCTCTCTATTTGTGAATATTCTCTATAATTTAATATAGAAATTGTAGAAATACAATTTATGTCACAACAGTAAGAAAATACTTCCTTGCCAGGTATTTCTTTTACATTTTTTCTTTACACACACTCTCTATATGTTTATATGCATATAGAGTTTGTATGTTTTTAGATCCTTGATGCTTTTTTAATAGTCATACACCACTTTTCTTATGCTGGTCTATAAAAATCTAATTAACTCAATATATTAAATGTATTATTATCAACTTCAAATAGACTAATGTATTTACACATCTTAAAAATGAAATATGGTAAAATTAACATTAAGAAAAAATAAATGTGTCTTTGCTTTATACTTTAAACAGCTTGAAGCTTTATAAGAACAAGCAGACACTGCTAGATGTCCTTCCTAACAATCTGCATGAATACACTGACACAATACTGCCATGTAGCAAGTCTTAACTCAGACAGTGACAGTAAGTTTTTGCAGATTAGACTTTCTGAACACAGAATCTGGAAACAAATGAATACTCAGGATTACTGTACATTAGAAACATTTAAGTGGCCATTTTTAAATATTCTATAAAATATTAATATTTATATACTCTATAACATATTTAGAATTCTGAATAATCCATAAGACTCAGGCATAATGCAAGCTGGTAAATAATACCTCAGCCCTTTTCATACAAAAAATAAAAAATAAAATACTTCAGCCTAAGCTCCTCTATGGTTACTCAGAAAGTATTATTCCCACACTAATTCTACGATATATCTTATCAGCAATAAAGATGATTAGGGGACTGAAGGCTAAATCATATGAAGAACAGTTGCAGGAACTGGGTATGTTTAGTTTAATGAAAAGAAGGACTAGGGGAAACATGATAGCAGTCTTCCAATATTTGAGGGGCTGCCACAAAGAAGAGGGAGTTAAGCTATTTTCCAAAGTACCTAAGGACTGGACAAGAAGCAATGGTGGAAACTCATCAAGGAGAGAAGCAACCTAGAACGAAGGAGAAATTTCCTGACAGTTAGAACAATTAATCAGTGGAACAACTTGCCTCCAGAAGTTGTGAATGCTCCAACACTGGAAGTTTTTTTTTTAAATGTTGGATAACCTTTTGTCTGAAGTGGTGTAGGGTTTCCTGCCTAAGCAGGGGGTTGGACTAGAAGACCTCCAAGGTCCCTTCCAACTCTGTTATTCTATTCTATAATGCATCTTATAAAAATATGGAATTACATTAAGAAGTAGAGTTGGCTCAAACAAATCATGATTTGAACAAATCACTTTCTAAGGGAGTGAGTCTTTGAAAAAGGAAAGACTGCTTATATCCATCTATTCAAATTTTGATACCATCCTGAACTTTGCATCTTATAGCTGAAAACAGTCAAGTAGAAGAGAAAGACAGAAGTATATTATCTTGAGAATACTAACTATAGGTTTCCTCAACTTATAACAATTGAGCCCAAAATGTATCTTGCTAAGCAAGATTGTTAAGTGAGTTTTGCTCCCTTTTACCATCTTTTTTTGCCACAGCTGTTAAGTGAATCTGGCTTCCCCATTGAATTGGGCTTGTCAGAAAGGGATCAGATGGGACAGTAAGTATACGTCATTTATCAAGCATCTGAATTTTGATCAGATGATCACAGGGATGCTACAACAGTAAATATGAAAAATGATCATAAGTCAGTTTTTTCAATGACTTCGTAACTTTGAACAGTCACTAAATAAACTATTGTAAGTTGAGGACTACTTGTACTGCAATGGATGAATTGGGAAGAAATGATATTATTGTTATTATTGGCAATCTTACGATTTCCATGAAAGCCTTGACCAAAATCCCTGGGTAGGAAGATCACAAAAATAATGAATCATATCCTTCCTCCATGCAGCCTAGATAGTTAATTTTTAATGTTAATCGCTACAGGATCTAAACTGCTTCAAGTAAAGCTGCCTTTTGTAATTGACTGATGGTGATTATTGTAATGAATTTGGATGTAGAAAAGTAATTATGACTGCACTGGGAAGAAATATTATTGCAATGAATTCAGAGGGAATAGATTATGAATACATTAGGAGGCAAAATATAGTTTAGCAGTAATATTTATTATTGCAATGAATTGGGAAAGAACAAATCATGAATGCATTGGGAAGGAAAAGTTATTTGTCATTATTATTTCAGATTTAATCTTCAATTCCATTCACAGTCTGGGACTGGTAAAAATTTAACAGTTCAAGTCCTAAACAAGGACCTAAAAGTTATTAAGGTAGTGTCTGAGTATATAGGCAGTTTTGAGTATGGTGGATTTTGCAAAGTCAGGATATTCAGGCCTAATAAGTTCAAAATTTCCCTGGATCTAGGCAACCATTTGGTTGTACCATTACTATTGGTACAACCATTGATTTCTTCCTCCATAGTCATTAATGTAACTTCAATTTGCAAATCCCAATATTTTGTTATTTTGTTTCTCTTCAATTCATGCATCACCAGGAATTGCAATATCAATGAAGATCTATTATAATAATAATAATTATTATTATTATTGATCATCGCACAGTTTGCCAGATGTTCAGACTGGATTTGGTATTTTTGTCTACCCATCGAGCCCTTACCAAGGACCTGGGATAGGCAGATGCAGATGTTTTGTTGTTACAGAGATGGTCTCAGGTTGGAAGCTGTTCCCAGTAAAGCCACCTTCTGTAATTGACTGATGGGAGAATTTGTCAATGCCTATGGTGTTCAAGTGGTGCTCCAGTTGTTTTGGGATTGCACCCATTATTATTATCATTGTTGTTGTTATTGTTTAATTTCAATTCAATTCACAATCTGAGACTGGTAAAAACTTAACAATTCAAGTCCTAACCAAGGACCTAAGAGCTATTAAGGTAGTATCTGAGTACATAAACAATTCCAACTAAGATGGTTTTTTTGCAAAGTCAGGATGATGATATTATTATTATTATTATTATTATTATTATTATTTCTACTACTACTATTACTTTTATTGCAAAAAATTGAGAGGGAACATTATGAGTGTTTTAGGATGAAAATTATTATTATTATTATAATAAACATGTATTCATTAAACATGAAACTCAGTCAAATGAACATTTAAAAATGTATCACAGATATCATTGACTGGTTTTGATGGTTGATATGGGATGTTGCCAGCATCCTAGGTATCCACCAAGTATCTTCTTAAAATGTACGATGTTCCGAGTAGCGCCGTCTTTTGCAGCTCCGCTGGTGCTACAGCAGGAAGCTGCAACTTCTTGATATATTTATTATTGTTGTTGTTACAATGAGTTAAGGAACAGATTATGAATGTTTTAGGATGAAAAAGATTATTATTATTATTATTATTATTATTATTGCAATGAATTGAGAGGAACAGATGAGTGCTTTAGAATGGATTATTATTATTATTATTATTATTATTATTGCAATGAATTGAGAGGAACAGATGAGTGCTTTAGGATGAAAAAGATTATTATTAATATTATATTATTATTATTATTACTATTACCATTATTACTATTATTATTGCAATGAATTGAGAGGAACAGATGAGTGCTTTAGGATGAAAAAGATTACTATTAACTATTATTATTATTGCAATGAATTGAGAGGAACAGATGAGTGCTTTAGGATGAAAAAGATTACTATTAATTATTATTATTATTGCAATGAATTGAGAGGAACAGATGAGTTCTTTAGGATGAAAAATTGATGATGATGATGATGGCAATGAGTTGAGAGGGGACAGATTATGCATGCTTTAGGACGAAAAAACGTATTTAGAATTGTAATTATTATGGCAATGAATTGAGAGGAAATGACACTGTTATCATTGTCATCATTTTTGCAAGGTAAAGAGATTTTTAAAAGAAACTGCAATTGCATGCATGCACTGGCAGCAAGTAACAAAGACTTCGCCCGTTATTCTTAAGAGGGGAGCTGAGGAAGAGCCGCCCGAGCGCAAAGCCGGGCAAGAAGCAAGGAGGGGAGGCGGGGCGGAGCAGGAAAAAGGCTGCGGCGGGGAGGAGGAACCCAAAGCGCGGCTCAAGCCACCTCACCCGAGCCTGCCGCTCCAGCTGGGCGTGAAGTCCGGAGCCCTTCAGCCTCTCCACGATCTGGGCGATGGTCAGGGAGAGACCGTCATCCACGCCGGCTTGCATGGCTCCCGCGGATGAAAGAGGGCCCCTTGCTTTCGGCCGTTGCCGCACGGGGGACCGATTTCAGCAACGCTCCCACCCAGCTCAGCCTAGACGCAACCCCAGCAAGTTGCCTCGGCGTTGCCGGGCAACAGCGCGGGGCTGGTGCGGCGGGGGAGGAGTTCCCCAGGAAACGCCGCCCGGGAAAGCCACATTCCGCCGCTTGCAGTGACCAAGCGTGGGAATCCCTTTGTAGAGGGAGAGACTGTTAAAATCATTTCACGGAGACTCACAAACATATTTTCGTCTCTTTTTTAAAAAAAGAGTCCAAATAAAATCAACCCGGGGTCGAATAAAGGGCTTTGTAACTGGGCAGGGCCGTGACACAGGTTCATGCCTGCCTTTTTTGGAATATATTTAGAATCCTTGCTTGAGCAGGAGTCCCTACCATTCTGGACGAATGAATGAATGAATGCTTTATTGGCCAAGAATTTGTCTTGGTGCATATGCTCTCAGTGTACATAAAAAGAAAAGATACATTCGTCAAGAATAAGATACAACGCTTAATATAGTCGTAGGGTACAAATAGACAAATCATACTAGAAACAGTCAAATATAAATGGCTGTCCAATCTCCTTTTTAAACAATTATCTTCTTAAATTAAAAAAAAAAAGATTCAATGGAGGTGAAGGGAAACTTTTCTCTACACAAGTTTTGCAAAGAAAGGAAAACAAGAAATTGAGACAAGTAAGCAAATCGGGCATTAATCAGAGAAAGAAATTTTATTCATTCATCAGTTCCTTCGGGGTTTTTATGTACTACCTATTGTTGAAAGAAATATCCTTCTGGGTTCAGTTCCAAGTGGGGAAAAAGAACTGGAAACATGGAGGCTGCTTGGAAGGTTTAATGGTTACAGGGCCACATGGCCTGAAGGTCCAGAGAAGAATGATCACATGCTTCAAGGTGAGAAGAGAAGGGGGAAAAGAAAGGGCTGAGATACTGAGAGTGCCTGGGTTTTATACCTTCTGTTGAATTGGAGCTTGTATTCTAATTGGTTGTCAGACTCCCAGGGGCAACTCTATAGGCTGTCCTGAATTCCAGGCTTGGTCTAGCCTTGCTGGGTGATTATACCCTTAAAAGGGCTTTTGGTAATTGCTATAACTTTTACCTGGAGTTCCTTCTTATGTAAAGTATTCTGGCCCAGGCCTTAATGGCCCACCCATTAACAAAGGTGGGGGTGAGATTTTGCTTCTGGGGTGAGTTTCTGCTTCTTGAGTGACTATTCTTTTTAGGACAAATATTCCGCCTTTTAATATTTCCTAGGCTATTTCAATTTTTCTAGGAGAGGGGTGGATGCTAACTTCCTACACTATCTTGCAGAAACTCAGATTGCAATTACTTCATGAATAAGATTTGGTGGATTTACCAATTCATAAAGAGAAAGTGGTGGATATATCCTAACTATTAATATGATTGTTTAAAAAACATCAAAACAGGATAAATGGAAAAAAACGTATACTCAAGAAAGACTAAGGCTTGTAAAAGAACATAAAATAAGATACAAAGAATTGTTCCTATTGAACTGAAAATATAGTTTTAATGAATCAAATACAGATTGTCGACAGTCATAAATAGCAAGCAATATTCCAGATCAATGCTGAAAGCCTTAGGAAAAAAAATCAATTCAGTAAGTAGGAGAGCCCAAATTTCAAATTTGGCATAAATCTATATACATTATAATCCAAGAATGGTTTCCTAACTGCATGGCATTCACTTTTTATGGAGGAAATTATTCTTGACATCAGGGCATACTTCCACAATTTCATTAGCTGTTCTTCCCAAATAGAAGAGCAAAGTTTCTTTCAGTTTAAAATTTCTGCAGCAGAAAGTATATTGAGCGCAAACTCAGTGAACTTTGAAGAAATAACAATAATATTCTCACAGTTCAAAAATTATTAATACAATTTGATTATGTGCTATCAACCATATAGAATAACTCCAAAACCCTTCTAATCTAAGACCTAGGGATTACTGAAAAGTAATGCAATGCAAAATGAAATAAATACTGTATTTATGACACTATAAATAAGAATGACTCAGTGGTGGGATTCAAAATTTTTTACTACCGGTTCTGTGGGCATGGCTTGGTGGGCATGGTGTGGGTTGGTGGGCATGGCAGGGGAAGGATACTGTAAAATCTCCATTCCCATCCCACTCCAGGAGAAGGTTACTACAAAATTCCATTCCCTTCCCACTCCACTAGCCTGCTTTCCAGCTCCATTCTCCTGTGCGGGGCAACAAAATAAGACCCAGCCAATCAGCTGGGACTCAGGAGGCAGAGAATAGACAGGGATGCGGCCAGACCAAGGTGGTATTCTGATTACTCAAAATTTCCGCTACCCGTTCTCTGAACTACTCAAAATTTCCACTACCGGTTCTCCAGAACTGGTCAGAAACTGCTGAATACCACCTCTGGAATGACTCCTAATAATAGTTTCAGAAATAACTACTTTGACTGTTTCAGATCTGAAAAAATCTTAGAAAAACCAAACATCTTTTAGCTATGTACGGACGAAGCAGTTGATCATGTTACAGTTTTCATGTTAGATAAATAGCTGTTATTACTTTGATTTACCTTCAATATAAAACTCAAGTAACTGGGGAAAAATGCATTAGTCAGACGCTTAAAATGGAGTATTTTAAAGGTTAATCTGTTTTCTGTAAATAAGAAAATGAATTCTGTACATATTATCTCTGAACTCCAGACTGCTGTGTTCTAAGGTGAAATTTCATGATTAAATACAGGAATGCAGATGCAACTTGTTACCCTAACCTTTTCTTGAAAGAAATGGCATTACATTTACTACATAAAGTTTAATAATACTATATATTTCTTATTGTTGTAATATCCTCTAAGACTCCTATTGTTGATGAAATAGACTAAAATGCTTTTGCCTTTAGTATTTTAGTATTCCTCAATTTTTTCTCAGGTAGTCTTTGACAGACAACATGTGATGGATGACCCAGGGTGGGATACAAAACAAACAGTCTTAGAAAACCAGTGAACCCTCTTTTATTCTTTCACTTTGCTTCCAAGCGCCAAATATCCTTGATGGAAAACAAAAAAATTCCCTCACAAACAGTTAAAAGAAGGAGGGAAAAAAACACAAACCAGGCAAGATAAGGGCTGGAGGACGTCCACAGATAACACACACTGGGAAGGACACCAAATTCAGAGAGGAACCATAAACTAGAGATATTTCCACCCTTTGTTTCCAGCATTATCCCATAAAAATGTCCATCCTTTGATTCAGTTGTCACAGCTGCAGCCCATGAAGAGGATCAAGGCCCTCTCCTCCCAAATAGACCATGTCTCTCCCTTATTTTCCCCTCCCTGCGTGCTCTAAGATGGAGATGGGATGGGCCTGGATCCTCCTCTCTGCTCAGCCGGCCTCTGCCCTTCCCCAGCCTCCTCCACAACCTCTGGAGCCACACTTCCACTCCCTGTCGGCTGTTCCTCCTCTCCCTCAGAGTCAGTCTCCACCAGGGGCATGACACAACAGTTCATTTAGTGACCGTGCAAAGTTACAACCGGACTGAAAAAAATGACTTATGACCGTTTTTGTGATCAAAATTCAGATGCTTGGCAAATGACTCTTATTTATGATACATTATATTTATGATTCAATGTCCCACATCATGTGATCATGTTTTGCAGCCTTCTGGCAAACAAAGTCAATGCAGAAGCCAGATTCACCTAACGTACATGTTACTAAATTAACAACTATGGTTAAAAAAGGTCGTAAAATGAGTCAAATCTAATTTAACAACTATCTTAGCAACAGAAATTTTGAGCTCAATTGTGGTCATAACTTGAGGACTATCTGTATTTTCACTCCATGTAGAATAACAAGCTGTATAGAAAAAAAAAAAGAATTCTCAATACAACAGAGAGAACAAAACCTGGAGTTCTACATTAATCACTTGGGCTGGCAATGTGAAAGAATAATCCCTCTTAGGAGAATATAGTAGATTTCTTCACACTGAATGAATACCAAGAGTATTTCCTTGTTTTCATCAGTTATATGTCAAAGGCTACATCATTCAGCTCTCCAAAAGCTTTCTTCTTAAATCAAGGTAGGAAACAGATCAATGGCAATGTGCCATTTATTTTAAAACTAGCTCGATATCTGTGCTTCGCTACAATACTATGTGCTTAGTTTTTGGGGAGGAAAATAAGGGGGGGAAATCTGCCTCTGCCTACCAGCATCCATTGGTATTCATCTGGCTAGCGTCCTGTCAGTGTGTGAGAGAGCTGCGGGCTGTTTGGAAACTGAAAGAGTATTTGCTGTGTGAGCAAGAAGGAGGTAGCAAGGAGCCTGGATGTGGCTTAGCTCAACTGTTCTGTACTAAAGCTGCTTGGTACTCTGAAACTAAAACTGAAACTCCTCTCCTCTGCTTGTGTTTTGCATTTGGAAGATAATTCTTTTCAGGTGGAAAGGGGTAGTAGAACTCCTTAGCATCAGAGTGTGTTAATAGTAACATAGGAAATACTAAGGCTCTGATGGTCATTTTGAAAAATCCTTTCTTAGTGAGCACCTAGAAGCCAAGACGAACATATGTGCCAAATTTCAAGTTTGTAGGCTTTACGGTTCTGGAGATTTTGTGATGATGTGTGAGTGGTATTTTGCTTTTATATATATAGATGATTGCCTTTTTCTCTTGAACAATTCAGTATTATAAAGCCGTTTTCGAATCCTGCACTCTGTCCAGAAAACCTCCAAAGTTCAGCTTTAGTTTTTGTGTGTCAGAACAAATTATATTAATTATTGTTATTATTTTGGCTGGAAAAGATCAGACAAGCCTCTAGGACAGGGCTACCAAGCTGCAGCCTGCGGGAAGGATGCATCACGTGCTGGCCACGCCCACGCCCAGTTTAGCGAAGGGAAAAATAGTTGTGATACATCACGTGATGATGCCGTGATGACACGAGTTTGACAACCCTGCTCTAGGAGATTCAACAGTGGCTTGATTTTTTAAAAAAATTGTATATATTATTTATTTATTCTATTGTTTTTTTATTTGTATCATTCAAATCTGGTTTATTCACAGAATTTTATATGAGTTTTCAACCAAGGAAATTGAACTACTTCCCTTCCAATTGTTTTTCCAGTATCAAGCTGTCACAGCGAAGCAAGTCTGATTTAAAAATGATTTTTTTTAAAATGACTTAACAATCATTAAGTGATTTTTTTCATAATTTCCATTAAAGTGAAATAGATTGATGTCATCCACAATTGTTCTTTGGTGTTCACTTCATACATTTTCTGAAGATCAAAGATGGTATTCAGCAGGTTCTGACCAGTTCTGGAGAACCAGTAGCGGAAATTTTGAGTAGTTCGGAAAACCGGCAAATCCCACCTCTGACTGGAGATTTTACAGTATCCTTCCCCAGCCACGCCCACAAAACCGGTAGTAAAAAAAATTGAATCCCACCACTGCTGAAAATGCATTTCCTTTTAATGTCTTAAACTGCCTCAAGTTGTAACATTATGAAGTCAAAGTATTTCCATCTTGACATCATTGATATAACTTACCCTCATGTCCTTTCCTTGGTTCTTTGCTTTTCTAAAGAAATTAATTGTGATTTTGTTTTAAGAATAGCCATATTATATTTCACATTGCCCTCTAAAGTTATAAAATCAATTAAAGACTTTTCCTTCACTTTTTCAAATGATTTCTCAGGCTTATCACCGTGACTCATCTGTTCATGATGTCATCTGATATTGAATCTCAGCTGCCGTAGCAATCAAAAAGAGGCAATAAAAAATATCCATTCTTGCCATGATCTTTCTGAGTTAAACATTAGTCCTGTTGTCCTTTCTAACAACCATTATAATTTTTTAAATGTATATGCTACCGAATTCTTAGTACCTGAGTGGTTTTTTTAAAAAATAAGTTTTCCCGAATAGTGTCCATTGCTTTATGCATTTTGCCACAAAACAACGATATCTCTATTATTTCATCTAAGTCAACACTTTTATTGTGACCAGCTTTAGACTGAATACAGTGTGGTTATGAAACTTTTGAATACTTCCTACATATCTGCCACAGCCATTCATAACTAAGGGTGTACACAAAATTTGGTCTAAAAAGTCAAGATTATCAGATGGATGGAGCTTCAATTGCACTATTTGTAGCTGCTATTTTGATCAAACTCTAGAGTCTTCCCTGTTCCTAATCTAGCACACTCAAAATATGTTTGACTGCAACAAGCATAAGTCGGGAAAAGAGAGAACAGAGACAAAATATATGTGTTCATGTTCATAAACTGAGGTTTTAATTCCAAGGCCATTTGTCATTTCCACTTTTATTCAAACGGGATATTGAAATGCAGTCATTCTAAAAAAATGTACTGAATATCTAAATTGTCAGGTTCCGGCAGTTACCCCAATTAAATTATGAGTCTCGAGCCAAACTTCCCTCTTCATTAGAAAAATTCCTTCCTTCCCACACAGTGGTGGGATTCAAAAAATTTTATGACCGGTTCTGTGGGCGTGGCTTGGTGGGTGTGGCAGGAGAAGGTTACTGCAAAATCCCCATTCCCTCCCCACCCCACTAACCTGCTTTCCAGCTCTGTTCTCTTGTGCAGGGCAACAAAAGAAGACCCAGCCAATCAGCTGGGATTCGGGAGGTGGAGAATAGATGGGGGCGGGACAGTCAGAAGTGATATTTGGCGGTTCTCCAAACTACTCAAAATTTCCGCTAGGGGAAATGGGTCAGAACCTGATGAATATCACCTCTCCTTCCTTCCTTCCTCCCTCCCTCCCTCCCTTCCTTCCTTGACATCTTTCTGAGGAAAAGAAAAAAGAAACCTTGCCCTTTAAGGAATAAGCAAAGTTCTTTCCTTTTGTGGGTTCAAGTTTCCTGGCTGGGAGAAATGCAAAATGATTTGGTCAGCTGCTTGGAAGTCAGAATCAGTTAATTAATAGGAAGGCAGGTAAAAAGAAACCTTACAGCGTTCCTAGGATTAATCTAATAAGTGAGTAGGAAAACCTCTCTTTTATACACTTCAGGTTCTTTGATTTGTAAGTGAAGTCTTTGATTTGTGTGTGTTGAATTCCTGTCTCTTTGAGATTAGGATCTTTTCCTGGGATCTTGGTTTTATGGTCCTGATCCTGTTGTTTGTTTGTTTGCTATCATGGTTCCTTCCTGCCATGCCTTTTGGTTTGCTTTTCACAAGTTTTTTATAGCTTTCCATCTATTTGATTTCTATAGGAAAGGATCCTAGCTAGTCTGTAGGGTTTTTTCTCTGTATCTCATGCCTGTAATTTTCTCCTTCCTTTGTTGTGAAAAGTAAGCTGGCTCCAGCTATTTTAATAGCCCTATTTGACAAAGGGTAGGGGCTGTTTTCCTAGAAGAGAGGGGAATCGTAACGTCCAATATTTCCTTTCTAGAAACCAGCAAGATTTCTGAAACTTTCTCATTGAGTTTGGGAAGGGTTTTTAATTGGATGAATACAGGGATGAATGAGAAATACTTGGCCCCTCCCTTTGTTTTACAAATTGGTTCTTTCTGAGTTAGGAGTTGTAACTTGAGACACAGCACTTCTTTCTCTGAAGAGGAAAGGGGGTGAATTTGCCTCTTCCTGCAACTATGATGTGTCTTTATCAGATTGTAAATTGGCTGGAGAGAGTCTCTTTTATGGCTTTGTCTCCCTTCCAGATGAGCAGAGCAGAATCAGCTTTCGTTTCCGTTTAAGAATACAAACAAGATTTCTCAAACTTTCCTACCGCATTTGTAAAAGGTTTTAAGACAGAGATTTGATTTTCCTTTGAGAACTGGGGAATTTCTAACTCTCCTTGTTATGCAAATGGAATCTCTGAGATAGCAGGAAGACAAATTGAACAGAGGAGGGGGGGGTTCCTGTAAATTCAAACTGGTTTGCAACTCTATGGTTCAGAAAGAGTTCTCTTTGTCTCTAGCATGTGGGGGAATTTCAGCCCCTCCCACCATCCAAACAGCATGTGAAAGGCTCCAATGCACAGAGAGAGAGAGAGAGATGATGAGAAAATGCAGGCTTAGATTAACATTGCATATTCACTCCTGGCTTCAATATTACTTTGCTTTATCACAAAACCAAAATAACTGCCTTTATACTGATGGGCTTCAGGACTTCAAATTAATCATCTTTTTATTGTTCTGTATTCTGTACAGTGGTAGATTTGTCTTCTGTACAGATGCAGATAGATAAACTCAACAAGACGTCCATAACAAAGTACTTTTATTGGTTCATTGGGTATCCTCATAACTCACATTTGTGATGAAGTTCTTCTTTAATGACCAATCCTTTGCATATCTGTGTTGTAGGTAAAAAGATGATTATCTTCTATCCTTTTTCCCTCATCTTGTAGCGATAGAAGTAAAACAGTTACCACGAGTCCGTGAGTTCAGACAAGAGTGAGGAACCTCCCCCAGCCCATCGAGGGTCAATTTAGTGACCAATCAGGATTACAGATGTGGTCATGTGACACGGACTACATTTCCCAGGATACCTTAACTACATTTACCATGATGCATTCCCTTAAGGGAACAGCTCACAATTGCTACCCAACTATCCAATTCCCATAAACTGGCTGGACAGCACATACAACCTAGAAGTAAGGAGAAATTTTCTGACAATAACACCAGTTAATCAATGGAATAACTTGCCTCTTGTGGGTGTCCCATCACTGGAGGTTTTCAAAAATAAGGCTCCTGCCTTGAGCAGGAGGTTGGACTAAAAAACCTCCGAGATACCTTCCAACCCTATGATTTTATGATTATTCCAAACTACAGCCTTAGACTGAAATTCATTGTAAGAACCATGACATCTGATCTTCTTCCATTATAAAGTCTCCTTTAAAATAACCAAATGCTACCTATCAAGCTGGTGAGATTTACTTCCTAAGTCTATACATGCAATCTTCTGGGCCCAGAAGAGATAATATATATTGTGGCAAATTCTTTCTCCTTACCAGCTGTTCTTTTGCACAGCAGCATATTTCATTACATGAACGAGTTAAGAGCCAAATTGCACTGTCAAACTAAACGGAGTACCTGACCTGAACGATTCATAAGGCTGCAGTTCTCCGTTCACTTATTCTGAAAAACACCATGCCGGGGTTGAAGTGAATTACGCCAAATGCTGATCAAAACAGAAAGAAATTATTTGCAACCTGACTTCCTGTGTCACCTGGTTTCCCATCCCATATTAAGGCGAGGAATAGTTTGATTGTTGGTTGATCATGGATTGCATCAGCTACATGGATGGTTGAGGTAGGATCAGGGCTGGGCTGCTGGGGGTTCGCAGGGGTTCGGGGGAGCCCCTAGCTAAGATTCTGTGCAGTTCAGAGAACCCCCAAATCCCACCCTGCTTGAGGAGGGCAAAAAACGGGCCTTCCGGAAGTTCGGGAAGGCTGGAAATGAGCCTGTTTCTGGCTTCCAGAGAACCTCTGGAGCCCATTTTCACCCTCCCAGAGACTCGAGGAAAACCTCTGGAGCCCAGGAAGGGGAAAATGCCCCCCATGCCATGGTGCAGGAGGCTGACTAGGCCACACCCACCATGGCCACACCTACCCAGCAACCGGGCAGATAATCCATTGCTAAAAATTTTGAAGCCCACCCCTGAGTAGGATGTGACGTCACAATGCGTGGATGAAATTGTGAGTGGTTAGATAGTTTTCTTTTAGGGGTTGATTTTATGCCACATTATTATTATTGTTGTTGTTGTTATCATCATCATCATTATTATTATTTTCATGCCAAGCCATGCCTCTATGATTTGATAGTTTGTTATTAAATTTATAGGATGCATTTTCCCAAAATGGGGTTGCATGATCCCCAATTCAGTTGCTTTATCATGTGATTCTGGTTAGGGTTTTAGGATGGCAGCATTGGACGTGAATTATACATTTATTTTCTTGCTTGCTACTTCGCCCATAGAAAACAACCGATGCTTGTTATTATTGCTTATTTTTTCTTCCCCTTGTGTGAGAAGCAAAAGAGGGAATAGTGCTGGTAGTGTCAAATCAATAAATTTTTTTATTATTTTTCTTCCATTGTTATTATTTTTATAAATAACTCAAGCTGGTAAACATACCTAATACTCTTCTCCTGTCATGCCCTTGTTGGAGTCTGATTCTGAGGGGAAGATTGAGCAGCTGACAGGGAGGGAGAATGTGGCTCCGGTGGCTGTGGAAGAAACGGGGGAAGGGCACAGGCTAGCTGGGCATTCAGAGGAAGACCCAGGGCCATCCCCTCTTCATCCTAGGGCACGCAGGGAGGAACGGAGAAGGGAGCAACATGGCTTACGAGAGAAGAAAAGGCCCTGATCCCTTTCATTAGTTGCAGCTGGGAGAACAGGATATAAGAGGGACGTTTTCATATAGTTTTTTGCTGGAAGCAAAGCTGCATTATCTTTGTGGAGGCTTATCTGGATTTTGGCATCCTCCCAACTGTGGGTGCTACGTTATCTTGTGGAAGTCTGCAATTTATCATCCTGGCCTGCTGTGTTAATTACTTCAGTGTGATTTGTGTTGGGTTTTTTTTTATTTCTAATTATCTTTACTTTGGGTTCGGACTTTACTCCCTTCGTAGACTGTTTTTGGAAGAGTTTGATATCCAGCCGAAGATAATTGGACATTGGGGCCCAAATTGGAGGCATTAAAAGGAATTTATTCTACTTTTGTGACTTCGTTATTTTCGTGTCACGCCCCAGGTCATCACACCTCCTCCTATTTTCCCCACAACGACAACCCTGTGAGGTGGATTGGGCTGAGAGAGTGTTACCCACCTGGCATTCATGCCTAAGGCGGGACTAGGACTCAAGAGTCTTCTGGTAATTGGCCCAAAGTCATCAAACTGGCTTTCGTGTCAAACTTAGGACTAGAACTCACAATCTCCTGGATTCTAGCCTGATGCCTTCACCACTAGACCAAGCTAGCTTTATTAGTTTTATTGATCAAAGAATCCATGCTAAAGCTATTTTGGTACAAGGTGGATGAGTATGAGTGGGTTTAAGAAACATCTGATGCTTCTTTCTTTGATTAGAGGAGCTGAAATGTTCTTCAAACACACCTGGAACTATTAGTGATAAACTCAAGATTTTGTCAGGTTTGGGGAATTGTACCTCCCAGCTCCCTTCTTTCTTCTCTGCAAATGATGATAGTCCAACACCATTTTTGAAGAAATCATTTCTCTGTCTTCCCTCCTCCTAGCTTCACGTGACTGAGTGGTGGTATTCCTCCCACGGTCCAAAGATCAGAAGGTAAATGATTGAGTTAATTCTTGAAGAGCGGTAGCCAAAAGCAGGAACAGCTTCAGATGAGTTTAAATTTGATCACCATTTTTATTTTTGGGTAGGGGGATTTTATTTATGCAGGGCAGGAAAACTTTTTCACTGACAGAAAGTTTTCCTTATTTCCTTTAAACTGGAAATAAGGAGAAACTTTCTGACAGTGAGAACAATCAACCGATGGAACAGAAGTTGCCTTCAGAAGTTGTGGTAACTTCATCACTGGAGACTTTCAAGAAGAGACTGGAGTGCCATCTGTCAAAAATGGTATAGGGTCTGATTAGGCGGGGGTTGGACTAGATGACCTACAAGGTCTCTCCTCACTCTGTTAATCTGTTAAGGCCTTCATTCGGATTTGGGCAACACACTGAAAGGAGACTTAAGCTAAGGCCAGGGGTGTGTTGCTACGGGTTCGCCCAAGTTCAGGCAGACTCGTTGCTAATGTCATGGCTGGTTCGGCGAACCACCAAATCCCACCCCTGGCTGCTCCTCCCCTTCCACCCTCCCCTTTCGCCGAATCGGGAGTGGGCATTGCCAGTGCGTGATGCATACGGCCCACGGCCCAGGGGTCGGGAATTTGATGGCCCTGCTGTAGGGAATCCATCCATATTTCTGCTGATTATCTTCTTCTTTCCTTCTAGAGGTGGAGTTCTTGTCTCACAGTCAGGAGGCTGTGAGTTCGATTCCTAGGTAGAGGCTAATATTTGGAATAGACTCTCCTGCTCGAGGAGGGGATTGGACTAGATGACCTCCCAGGTCCCTTCCAACTCTGTTGTTCTATGTTCTATGTACCTTTGCCAGTATTAAAAATACATGTGATATTTTTAGTAAATCTATATACAGCTAGTTTATGATTTACGGTTTATGATATTTTTTTGGATAGGCCATTGATTTTTTTGTATTATATACTAACTGTTATGCAAATATTGTTATATTTAAATAAATGCTGGTGGTTTTTAAGTGAAATGCTTAAGCTTTTTGCAATTTGGTGCTATTTGGATGGGGATTGTGAATTTTCTTGCATGCTTACAATGCATACTTGACTATGAAAACAGATTAACTGATGCATACCTAGTGACATACATGTTGCAATTACTAAGGCCGATGCTTGTGTTTTGTTAACATTTTTATTGTTTGTGACCCTGAAAAGGACTGTTTAGGTAACCAAACTTGGTTACTAATATGAAATTGGCCAGCCCTTATTGCTTATGAGCATGCAAGAAAATTCACAATCCCCATCCAAACAGCACCAAATTGCAAAAAGCTTATGCTTTTTACTTAAAAACCACTGTATTAATTTAAATATAACAATATTTGCATAGCAGTTAGCATAAAAGATCATAAAATCAATGGCCTATCCAAAAAATGTCATAAATAGTAAACCATCAAGCGTGCAGGACTTTTTCACGCAGCTCTATCTATCATCTATCTATCTATCTATCTATCTATCTATCTATCTATCTATCTATCTATCTATCTATCTATCTATCTATCTATCTACCTACCTACCTATCATCTATCTACCTACTATCTATCTATCGCTATCTATCTATCTATCATCTATCTGTCTATTGTCTCTATCTCTCTCATCTCTCTATCATCTCTATATCTATCTCTCTATTTCTCTATCTGCCATCTCTCTCTCTCTATCATCTATCTGTCTATCGACTATCTCCTTATCTCTCTATCATCTCTCTATTATCTCTATTTGTCTATCTATTTCTCTACCATCTCTCTCTCTGAGAGTTTAATTCCCAAAGACCATTTCTTTACTCCTAACAGTTTGCAGATTCACCATATAGTTGAAGAATTTTTCAATATGATATTAGAAAATTAAAATGAATGTTCTACCTGAATGTTCTGCCTTCATCTTAAAGCTTAGAATATTTGCCTAAATATAACATAATGAACGAAGTAGCAGTTATAGCCTCCATTGGGAAGCTATGGCCATCAATTTAATCTACAAGAATTTAATCCAGTAAAGGATTATTGTTACTGATTAACTATGTAATCTCTATTTACATTTATTTATAACTTCTAGACCAAAAATATGTTTTGTTTTACATCCCAGACAAACCTATAGATTATCCATCTTAGTACTAACCAAACCCAACCTTTCTTTGCTTCCAGCCTGATCAAGATCATCCAAATGGGAGACAGTTTTAAACATTGGAAGAACTCTGAGTTTCCCAAAAGAAATCAAGTCAGATTTCACTTTTAATAGCACAACATTTTTTTTAAATTCAGTTCTACAAACAGAAAAAAAAAAGATAATTGGTGGAGGGAAGATGAGAAACATTCCAGTCCATTCACACTTTAGTGCAGCCTCCTAACCTTGGTTTTTCAGTGAAGAAAAAAGAAAATAAATCCCACATTCCTTGTGGTCCTTACCAAAAGAACAGTAGACAAGCTGAGTGATGTCAAAATAACCAAGGGCTCAGAACATTTCATCTAGAAACACATTTCTCAAGAATTATATACCAACTGCACTCTAAAGACTAGTTAGATTTATGGATGTTGCTTTGTAAATCATGGGCAAAATGCTGAGAAGTTGTGTAAGAGCTACGGTAGTTGGAAGCAGACATCTTAAATTTTGCCCTGAGTTGCTGTGGCTTTGTCTGATAAAACATGTTTATTTTCCTTAGGTATTTTACATCGTGTCATTAATATAGGCTTGGTTACATCATGTCGAGTTTTATTCCGTGGTTTTAATTAGCAATCTAAGCTAATTAAGGAATGCTTACATTTCAAGGGAGATCTATAAGACCACACACATTGTCACAAAAAGAAGATTACTGAAGGAATCTGTTTAGAATAGCAGGCATTAAAGTCTTGGGAAACAGTTCCTTAACTTTTCTCACAGTCAAGTATGTCTGGTTACCCAACTGGTCAGGGATCAAAGACAGGGCTATTGTTATTTTCATTGGTTTTATCCACAAAATAAACACATCCAACAACTTAATAACAACCCTGAAAGTAATAAAAAGAAACCTAAAATATAGATGGCCAACAACAGTTTTCAAAGGGAACCATAGGAATGCAAATTATCTCACGCTAGCTGAGATAGCCCAAATATAACACAGCAAAATTCATTTTGCGTAGACCCATATATGAAAATATATATAACATATTTTTTTAAAAAAATACTTTGCCAAATTGACATTGAATCCTTGCATTTTATCAGTGTGGGTAAGATAGGTTTTGCTAAGTAAGGGCCATTTATTCATATACTGTACCTGGATGGCTTCAAGCCTTCTATTAATTTCTCCAGTTTAGACATTAAACAATGTTACACAAATAAAGTGTCCCATAATTTTACGGCTCCGTTGACTTGAAGCCAGTATTTATGTTTTGAGCATTTATCTTTTTTATGTAATGTTTTGTTTATGACCATTATAAACCACTTCAGTCCCATCTGTCTCTAAGCATTAATACAAATGCAACAGCCTCAAGCCAGTACAGCACCAGTAAAGTAATAGTTTTAAACCCTTTCTCTCAATTTCTTATTTAGGAACATTCAGGAAAAAAACAACAACTTCATCAAAGAAGCAGGATGGAAACACCCATGCGGTTATTACTACACATAAATGCAAATGAGGATTTGTGTGAAGCCATATATAAGTCTTAAGTGCTATTGCTATTGCTATGGATAATCCTGCTCCAAATTGTCACTAGCTGGAGAATGCCAACTTCATTCATTCATAACCAGGGGTGGGATTCAAATTTTTAACAACCGGTTCTGTGGGCGTGGCTTAGGTAGTGGGCATGGATTGGTGGTCATGTGACTGGGTGGTCATGGCTTGGTGGTCATGTTATTGGCTGGGTGTGGCCAACTCAATATCACTCACATCGAGGTGTGCATCTCCTCGCCCGGCCTCTCATGACTGGGGATGCTGCAACAGTCGTAAGTGTGCAAAATGGTCATAAGTCACTTTTGTCAGTGCCATTGTAACTTTGAATGGTCACTCCACACAAGCAAAGTACCAGCAAAGGAGGGGGAAAAAACTCCAGAGAAGTTCCTGAGACAGTAAGTCTAGTCCTGCCAAGAATGTAATAAGGGTTAACGGGGAGGCAGTTTCTGTAAGCAACACCAGAATGTTTCCTTCCTGCCTTTCTTACAGGATTAGGCCAGTGATTTCTTCTAACAATCGGTTCTCCGAACTGCTTAGAATGTTAACAACTGGTTCTAGCGAATAGGTAGAATCCCACTCCTGTTCATAACGTTTCTCTAACCTTGTGTTTCTGTCTTTTACTGATTTTTTTTCACAGCTTTTTAGCCAAAAAACAAAAACCCCTCCACCCACACAAATGAATTTACAAGATCAACGGCAATCTCTCTATCATCTCTATATCTATCTCTCTATTTCTCTATCTACCATCTCTCTCTCTCTCATCTATCTGTTTATCTAATTATCTCTCTATTATCTGTCTATCTATCGACTACTGGCCTAATCCTGTAAGGAAGGCAGGAAGGAAACATTCTGGTGTTGCTTACAGAAACTGCCTCTCCGTTAACCCTTATTACATTCTTGACAGGACTAGACTTCCTGTCCCTGGAACTTCTCTGGAATCTTTTTCCCTCCTTTGCTGGTACTTTGATTGTGTGGAGTGACCATTCAAAGTTACAATGGCACTGACAAAAGTGACTTATGACCATTTTTCACACTTACGACTGTTGCAGCATCCCCACAGTCATGAGAGGCCAGGCGAGGAGATGCGTGCCTCAATGTGAGTGATGTTGAGTTGGCCACACCCAGCCAGTCACATGACCACCAAACCATGCCCACCAACTAAGCCACATCCACAGAATCAGTTGTTAAAAAATTTGAATCCTATCCCTGGGTCTATATTCACTTTTCACCGAGTGGTGTGGTTAATTGAAAGGCCTACATGATTAACTGAAGGCTCTTCATGACAAGGGACTGTTGGCCACCACAACACTTCCACTGTGGAACCCATTTGAGAACGTTCCTTTCTTCTATAACATTAAGACTAATACATAATTCCATGGTTTATTAAATGCTAAGCAACTGTGAAGAATTTTGTTTAAAAATCCTCAGCCTTTTTCAAGAGGGAGACGCCAAGTTTCTGAGTAGACAAGTCATGATTTCAGAGTTCCAATCGCCGTTAATGGCCATTTACAGCTTCAGGATCTTTCATTGCTAAACTTTTTTTTATGCTTCTTTCTTTACAGACAACCCTACTGTCATTCTGACTATAGAATGCATACATTACCATTTGTTTTATGGCACAGTGATATCATAATCAGTTTTTTTCCCTCCCAATTTCCAGTGTAGTTATGGAAGAACTTCCACAAATGTCTGAGAGGTCAAACACCATAATCAAGACAAATATTTATTCCTGCAACCAAGATTTATCAGACACCCCCTATCATAAATCTAACACTCAAGCTGACATTTCAGGGGGAATTAGAAGCAGCTGAAAAGTAAATTCAAAAAATAGAAACACTTGAAGCACAAGATTGAACTAAACAGAGTTGGAAGAGTCACCTTCTTGGGAAGATTGCTTTCCAGGGCATTGTGGCACCATAACATCACAATTAGTTGTTTTTCAATTTCCACAGTGTAGCTGTGGAAGCATGATTGGACTTCCACAAATGCCTGAGAGGCCATAGTCTTTCTTTGACTATCGATGTGAAACACCTGTGTTTTAGAACTTTTTAAAAAAAATTTAATAATCTTTCTTAAACAAATTCTACAATTGAAAATAATTGAAAACATATTTCCATTCATTGCAGCAAATTTGTAGTAGCGTTCACTCTGACATATTCTTAAGTATGTAGAATATTACTAGATATTATTGCAATTGTTTTACATTCAATTTATATCATATTTTCATATATTTACATAGTTATTTACTTATTTATACATAATTATACATAGTTGTGCTTAGTCATACCATATTATTTCATCTCACTGTAACTTTTCATTCATCCCTCTATTTTGTGTCTACCTTGCAGCCAATTATACCATAAATTCCAAACTTCATGGTACTCTGTCTCTTCTCTCTCTGTCATTTCCATTGAAAACCTATCCATTTCTGCACACTCTAAAACCATTTTTATTATCATAATATCAGAGGAAATGCTGTCACTTTTCCAATTCTGGGCAAAGGCTATTCTTGTTGCAATTATTATAAGTAATATAATATATTGGAATTTCTTACACATTTTATCTCTTAATATACCCAATAGGAATATCTCTCTGGTCACAATTCAATTATTTGTTTTGCAATTTCCTCCAACCAGTATCCTAATTTTAAACCAATATTTTTTAGCTTGGGGGCATGTCCACCACATATGGAAATAGGTTCCCTATTTACATTTCCAACAATTTGCTGGTCTATTAGGGAACATCTTAGCCAATGACTGAGAGGCCATAGTCTTTCTCTGACTATCGATGTGAAGGTTTGGTCTCTGCACACCTGTGTTTTAGAACTCTTAATGGCTGGGGATGATAAGTATTTAGCAGAGCTTCCTTGTCTATCAAGGAGTATGCGGCAAACGGAAGTAGTGTGCAAAATTGTAGCAGTGAATATAGAGTCACACAGGCACAGAAGTTGAAGAGTAAAGGTTTTATATACAGGGGTATAAGCACAATCCAAGATTCAGTCCAATGTTCATACATGGTTCATCATTCATTAGAATATATAACCTCTTGCAACCCTCTGGCAGTGAAACAGAATTTTTGATGGCAGAGATACCACAGGCTAGTTCTTAGCTGTTTCCAGAGTGACCCACAGGGCAGATCTAACCCTCCGGCAGGCTGGATCTGACCCACGGGCCTTGAGTTTAACAAAGAGAAGGACGAGGGGTGACATGTTAGCAATCTTCCAATATTTGACGGACTGGTTACAGGAAGGAGGGAGTTGGTTTATTCTCCAAAGACTTGAGGGCAGGACAAGAAATAACAGATGTAACTTAATCAAGGAGAGATCCAGCCTAGAACTAAAGAGAAATTTCCTGTCAGCGAGGACACTTAACCAGTGGAACAGCTTGCCTCTAGAAGTTGTGGGTGCTCCATCCTTGAAGGTTTTCAAGAACAGATTGAATAATCATTTGTCTGGAAAGGGGTAGGGCAAGGGTCTTCAAACTTGACAGCTTTAAGACTTGTGGACTTCAACTCCCAGAAGTCCTGAGCTAACATGACCAGAGGAGAAATTCTGGGAGTTGAAGTCCACAAGTCTTAAAGCTGTCAAGTTTGAAGACCCCTGGTATAGGGTCTCCTGCTTGAGGAGGGAGTTAGACTAGAAGACCTCTAAGACCCTTTCTAACTCTGTTATTCTGTATTCTCTTTAGGCTGTACAGGGCAAAATTTTTGCATTCTGTCCTCTTCATGGCTGAGCTATACTTAGACAGAAAAAAAAATGAGAAGCTTTGCTGCTCACAGAATCTCAAAAGTTTCATTCCCAAATTGGAGTTCTACTTCTGGTTTTACTGCCTGTTTGAGCTGTATCTTCTAATAAGCATTTAGCCCGGTGACATTTTCCTACCATAAATGCATATCTTGGAAATGATTCTGGATCCATTTGTTCAGTCATCCCTGTTTTGTTTATTTAACATTTATTTTAAGACCCATGTTCTGCCAAAGCCCTGCTCCCCCCCAAGGTGGTTTACCGGCTGAAAATATGGGAAGAATTGAATATGGCATAAAATAGAAGCCAATCAGACTGATCAAAAGGCTTCTCAGGAACTTTAGAAAGTTGGATTTCTGCTTTTTTTCCCCTTAGGTCAATGAAGATTTACAGACTGCAGTGGGAGAGGAAGGAAGGAAGGAAGGAAGGAAGGAAGGGAGGGAGGGAGGGAGGGAGGGAGGGAGGGAGGGAGGGAGGGAAGGGAAGGAAAGGAAAGGAAAGGAAAGGAAAGGAAAGGAAAGGAAAGGGAGGGAGGAAAAGGAAGGAAAGGAAAGGATGGAAGGAAAGGAAAAGGAGGAAAGAAGGAAAGGAGGAAGGAAGGGGAGGAGAAGGAAAGGAAAGGAAGGAAGGGGAAGGAGAAGGAAAGGAAAGGAAGGAAGGGGAAGGAAAGGATAGGAAAGAAGGAGAAGGAAAGGAAAGGAAAGTAGGACAGGAGGAAGGAAGAAAGGAAGGAAAGGAAAGGAAGGGGAAGGAAAGGAAGGAAGGAGAAGGAAAGAAAAGGAAGGAGGGAAGGAAGAAGGAAGGGAAGGGAAAGAAAAGGGAAGGAAAGGGAGGGAGGAAAAGGAAGGAAAGGAAAGGATGGAAGGAAAGGAAAGGAAAAGGAGGAAAGAAGGAAAGGAGGAAGGAAGGGGAGGAGAAGGAAAGGAAAGGAAGGAAGGGGAAGGAGAAGGAAAGGAAAGGAAGGAAGGGGAAGGAAAGGATAGGAAAGAAGGAGAAGGAAAGGAAAGGAAAGTAGGACAGGAGGAAGGAAGAAAGGAAGGAAAGGAAAGGAAGGGGAAGGAAAGGAAGGAAGGAGAAGGAAAGAAAAGGAAGGAGGGAAGGAAGAAGGAAGGGAAGGGAAAGAAAAGGGAAGGAAAGGAAAAGTATAGAGTGATTGATTCAGGAAGACTGAACTAGATCTATAATATCTCGAGGCACTAAATATTGAACCTGATAGTTCTGCCAGAAGAGATAACCCTAGCTTAGACCATCCTTTTTAAAAAAAATATGTATCTCATCATCCTTCATATAGGACATGTCATCTAACACTACATGGAAGTCACTAATTTAAAGAACGCCTCCAAAAAAAGCCTACTCAAAAGTCCAAATGGTTGGAAAAAACAATGGCTGCTGTGCACAAATTAGTCTGCAACTTTCAAACGTTCATTTATAGTGACTGTTTGAAGTTACCATGGCACTGAAAAAAGTGACCGTAGACCGTTTTTTCACACTTACTGTATATAACCGTTGCTGCATCCCCATGGTCACATGATCCAAATCCAGATACTTAGCAACTGACTCATATTTATGTCAGTTGCTGTATCTTGAGGTCGTGGGGTCACCTTTTGCAACTTCCTGACAAGCAAAGTCAATGGGGTAGCTGGATTCACTTAACGTTACTGTTCTGACCCAGGCTTCCCCAACAGCACGAAGCCAACTCCTCGTCCCGATAAACCCCTTTTTATTTATTTTACAGTTACAGACCTTGGAGAGTTGCCAGGCCATTATCTTTCAGATGCCACACTGTAGCTGACAGTAATTGGCAAGAATGCAGGAAGAGCTCTTCACCTAATGAACTAATTGTCTCTTGCAAAAGTCCACTCCCCTTTTGCTCTTCTTTTATTCCCTATGGGAGGGGCCGTTCACCATCTACCTGTGGCTTTATACTCCCAAGTCAGCCCTTGTTCCCTAGCTGTTCCCTTCTTCTGGCAACTCTGTGCCTGCGCACATTTGGAACAGGCTCCAGCTGTTCTTCTACCTCACTGATGTCCGACTCTGAAGGCAGCTGATAACTGTCAGATGGCCCTGGCCCCATCTCTGCCTCTGAACACAGAGCACTCATCAGAGCCTTCCTCAGACTCCAGGACTGGCCCATGTTCCTCCCCAACCTCCTCACTGTCTCAATCTGCTATCAGCTTTGCTGGCCATTGGTGGGTCATAACACTTACTAACTTAACAACTGTCTTAGGAACTGTAGCAAGAAAGGTCATAAAAATGGGGCAAAATTCATTTAACAAAAGTCTCATTAGCGACAGAAATTTGGGGCTCAACTGTGGCTGTACGCTGAGGATTCCCTGTATTTCCAGGATGTGTTGAGGTTATTTCATGAAGACAACTTGAGCATCATGGAGTACAGATGATGCTACCAAATATTTGCACCATAGACCTCACCTTCCAGAGTGACAATATGTGGGTGAGATGAACCATCAATCAATAGTGTCTCCATCTTCTGAAGAATAAATTTCATTTGATTTTATTCATCCCTGCTTTCAGGTCAGTTCTTCTGCTTCATTTGATTCTCTTGCAAATGTCTAAGAGATAGGGATGCTGTTAGAATATTGAAACAACATGTTATCTTTCCCAGAGGCAGCAAGGCATCCCATAAATGCATCAGAGATGGCATTGAATAGATCTTCTGTCTCTGTAAATTCCTGCTTACAAACTGATCCTTCTCTTCTTGCCCTTCCTCCTCATATCTATCAGAGTTAGGTGAAGGGGCAGTGTTCTAACCCAGAGTTAGGTGAAGGGCCAGTGTTCTAAGTCTCGTTCAAAGCAAACAGACAACAAACAGGTAAAAGGAAAACCTTTTTAATGCTTCTCTGTGAATTCTGTTCATTCACAGTAAATCCAGGGGTGGGTTTCTACCAGTTCTGTCTACCTCTGTAGAACTGGTAACTCTGAAGAGCAGCAGACATAGAACCGGTTCTATGTCTGCTGATGTTTTTGCCCACCCACCCATCCGGGCTCTTACCTGACCTTATTTCCTGATTTTTTCAACTTCAGCTGCCATGCGAGGCACAGCTGCAGTTTAAAAAGCAGGAAAAAAGGGCTTTTTCAAAGGCTGCTTCTCTGCACGCAGCATGCTGATGACGATTTACAGGCGCGCAGACGGCAACGTGCAGGGAAGCACATCGTAAATCACCGAATCTCGTAAATGACCGAACTGGTAGTTAACCCTGTCGGATCCCACCCCTGAGTAAAATATTATTAAAAACTAATTGTCCCAGATAAGAACAAGACTTGCCAAGGTTGCACAAAGCTGCCAAGAACACTAGATTAAATTGCAAGGAAATAATCAAAACCAAGTCTCCGAAAACAAACCAGGATAGACCGAACTTCCACAAGACTTGAAGTGCAAGAACTTCTTTGCTTCCTGCAAAGAATCCCACCTCTGAGGGCTGGCTTTTATCCCTTAAGGGAGAGGCCATCACTTTGCAGCCTTACTCCCAAGTCGCCTATGCTGCTGCAGCTGCTCTTTCCTTCGAGCAGCCCTGCATGCACGTGCACTGGGCACAGGCTCCTCAGGGGCCTCTTCATCACTGTTGCCAGACTCCACAATGTCTGAAGGCAGCAGTCCACTTCCTGATAGTCCCGGCTCCATCCCTGCATCACACGCAGGTCCATCATCTGAGTCCTCATTCTCCGAGACCTCAGCCGTCTGCAACTGCTGCTGTCGAACCACAACATGAAGGTATCTCAGAGAACGAAGGGCCAAGAATGTAAATAGTCCGTTGGCTCCATCAAATGTTTGGAGAGAACCTGGGAAACTGGCGTTCTGACACAGGGAGAAGTAGCAGAAACATATACGAAAGATTTCAAGTGGCATTGCAGATTGATTCAGTACCATGTGTCCTGCCTCCCCAGAGGTTTTCCATGGCTTATAAAAATCTTCCTTTTCAGACTTGCAATAAATATTATCTTTTTTAAGTCTCTGGAGAGTTTTCAGCTTGCATCCTTGCTTCAATCAGCATGACATAGCAAATTCAGAATACAGAATAACATAGTTGGAAAGGACCTTGGAGATCTTCTAGTCCAGCGCCCTGCTCAAGCAGGAGACTCTATACCATTTCAGACAAATGGCTCTCCAATTTCTTGTTAAAAACATCCAGTGATGCAGCGCCCACAACTTCTGATGGCAAACTGTTCCATTGGTTGATTGTTCTCACGGTTAGGAAATTTCTCCTTAGTTCCAGGTTGCTTCTCTCCTTGATTAGTTTCCCTCCATTGTTTCTCGTGTGGCCAACCTTTTGGAGAATAGGTTGAATTCCTCTTCTTTGTGCCAGCCCCTCAACTACTAAACACTACTATCATGTCACTTCTAGTCCTTCTTTTCACTAAACTAGACATATCCAATTCCAGAAATCCTTCTTCATATGTTTTAGCCTCCAGCCCTCTAATCATCTTTGTTGCTCTTCTCTGCACTCTGTGATGACCCGGGGCATGGCACAAAGGCAACACAGTCACATAAGTAAGAAAAGTCCCTTTAACACCTCCAACTTTGTCCCCCAATGTCCAGTTAACTTTGGCTGGAGAAAAAACTCTCCCAAGAACATAATATACATAAAGAAAAGATACATTTGTTAAGAATCAAGGATCGTAATGTACAACACTTAATGATAGTCATAGGGTACAATCAACAATCAAATCATACTGGGAAGCAGTCAATATAAATTGTAAGGATACAAGGAACAAAGTTACAGTCCTACAATCACAAGTGGGAGGGGATGGGTGATAAGAAGTGATGAGAAGATTAGCAGTAATAGTAGTGCAGACTTTGTAATAGTTGAACAGTGTTGAGGGAATTATTTGTTTAGCAGAGGGATGGCTTTGGGGGAAAAACTGTTCTTGTGTCTAGTTGTTCTGGTGTGCAGTGCTCTATAGCATCGTTTTGAGGGAAGGAATTGAAACAGTTTATGTCCGGGATGTGAGGGGTCTGTAAATATGTAAATATTTTCACAGCCCTCTTTTTGATTAGTGCAGTATACTGGTCCTCGATTGAAGGCAGGTGGGTAGTAATTGTTTTTTCTGCAGTCCTAATTATCCTCTGAAGTCTGTGTCTGTCCTGTTGGGTTGCAGAACCAAGCCAGACATATAAACATATAAAGTACATATAAACTGTAAATAAAAATCCACACAAACCTTGCTGCAGCAATTAACTGGACAGGGCAGGATAAGGAATTGCAGACTTCAAAGGCCAACAAAGCACACACAGTTGGGAAGACGCCAGAACCCAGATAAGCCTCGACAAACAAAGATAACTCACTGTTTGCTTCCAGCAACTTTGCTGTGTGTAGCTTGCCTTTTTAACACTGTGTTCCCAGCTGCAGCTAATGAAGGGAATCAGGGTCCTTTCCTCCCCCATAAGCCATGTAACTCATGTTGGTCCCTTCTCCGTTCCTCTCTGCATGCCCTAGGATGAAGAGGGGGTGGGCCTGGATCTTCCTCTGAATTCCCTCTCCCTTGTTCTATCTCTTCCCTGCTTTGCCCAGCCAGACTGTGTCCTTTCCCAGTTTCTTCCACAACCACCGGAGCCACACTCCCATTCCCTGTCAGCTGCTTGGCCTCCCCCTAAGAATCAGATTCCAACAGAGACATGACACATTCTTTCTAGAATCTCAACATCTTTTTTTCTATCTTGGTGACCAAAACTGGATCCAGTATTCCAAGTTTGGTCTTACCAAGGCAGTTTTTGGCGGTACTAAACTTCATGTGATCTTGATTCTGTCCCTCTGTTAATGCAGCCTAGGACTGTATTGCCTTCCTTCATTGTTATCTGACTTTTTGCTTGACTTTTTAATCTTGCAGTAGGCTCCCTATTTTATTTTGCTAATATTACCGAAAACTCTCTGTTAGGATTGGTCCAGATTCTCTAACGCCAAGACATCTTTGATGAACAGGTGAAGAACAAAATCTTTGCGTCTAATAGGAGCCATGGTGTTGCGGTGGTTAGAATGCAGTATTGCAGGCATGAAACAAGAATTAAATGAACAAGGGTTTAATATGGTTTGGTGTTTATATATGCAAATACATTCTAGATATGAAAAAAGATGTGAAAACAGAGGGTTTTTATAAAGAATTGGCATAATTAGATAAAATATTAACAGGAACCGAAGAAAAACTGATAAAAATTGTATAATTACATATTGGATATTAAACTGGAAAAAAAACAAGGGAAAGAGAAGATGATAGCGTGGGTAAACAATTTTGGCTATGCAATAGAATTAGATAAATGGCAGAAACTCTAGGACAGAAATTATAAATTAACAATGTCAACAGCATACAAAGAAAATTTATATAAGATGTTTTATAGATGGCATTTTGTGCCGGCCAGACTGGCAAAGATGTTTAAAGATAAATCAACTAAATGTTGGAAATGCCACCAGACACCTGGAACATATTATCACATGTGGTGGACATGTACTGAAGTTAAGAGATATTAGACAAAAACACACATGGTTAAAAAAGATGATAAACAACATATAGACCTAAAACCTGAAATATTTTTGTTAGGGATGATACTTGAAGGTTATAGTAAAGAAAAGACATTTAATTATTCATGTAGTAACTGCAACTAGAGTAGTATTTGCTCAAAACTGAAAAGATTCCGATAGAAGAAAATGTGATTAGGAAAATATTAGAATGTGCAGAAATGAATAGGTTAACACTGGCAATTAAAGGAAAAGAACAAATTGAATATTATATGATATGGGAATCATTTTATCAAGGGTTGGAAAAGAAAAATAGAAATTAGAAATTAAATATATGAACATAGAAGATAGATGTATAGAACATATATGAATATAGAGGGGAAGGAGTTAAGAAAGGGATAGTTTCAATGATAAGATATATTATTCAATATAAGAATGTAATGTAATTGTTGTTGTTATAGTAAGAAAATTGTATTAACCACAAATAGTATGCACAAGATATTTGCACCCAGATGACACACTGTACAAAGAACAGATGAAATGTTTGTTAAATAAAATTTAAAAAAATATTAAAAAAAAAAGAATACAGTATTGCAGTCTGATTCTGCCCACTGCCAGGAGTTCAATCCTCAGTGACTCAGCCTTTCATCCTTCTGAGTTGGGTAAAATGGGGACCCAGATTATTAGGGACAATAGGCTGTAAACCGCTTAGAGAGAGCACTGTGAAGCGGTATATAAGTCTAAGTGCTATTACTAGTGCCAATAACCATTTTGTAAAGGATCTCCTGTGGGAAAAGGTGAAACATCTCCTTGATTCCTAACTCTGTTATCCTTGAGCAATGTGTGCATCACGTTTCTTTAAATGTGATTTTCAAATGTAACTTTTAAAAACTGTCCAAATATAAAGGAAATCTGAACAAATGAGAAGGAATATAACGTGTGTATCTTTCCAGCGCCACTTATTCTCTGCAGGACATAATGCTCTATAAACAGAAGACATTGTCCAGATTACTTTGCGCTATTCCCCTCCAAAATGCATTTTCTTAAGGATAATGTAGACAAAGCATTGCAGAGAAATCTGATAGCCTAATCTACAATATTCATCCTTAGCGAGACTGGAAACTTTTGTTCTCGACAGCTGGCGGATAAGCCTCTTTGATGAGGTTATGTGGAAATAATTTAGACTAATTTCATTTTTGTTTTATTCCTAATCATAGAAACATGCAAGCTTAGAACTAACTAGATGTCCAGAAAATGGAGAAAAATGGGGGAAACAGCCAAATTTAGAGTAATCGGGTTGGAAGGGACCCTTGGAGGTCTTCTAGTCCAAACCCCTATACCATTCCAGACAAATGGCTCTCACGTTTCCACAACTTCTGGAGACAAGCTGTTCTACTGATTAATTGTTCTCACTGGTACAAAATTTCTCCTTAGTTCCACGTTGGATCCATCCTTTATAGGTTTCCATTTGTTGCTTCTTATCCTTCCCTCTGGTGCTTTGGAGAATAGGTTTATTTATTTATTTGTCAATAGCTTACAAGATAATAAACATAAGTCTAAATACAGGAAATGGGTATGAATAAATGGGGACAATAGGACAGGGATAGTAGGCACGATGGTGCATTTATGCATGCCCCTTAAAGACCTCTTAGGAAGGGGGTGAGGTCAATAGTGTGTAGTTTGAGGGAAACGGAGTGTGGGTTTAGGGATGTGTCAACAGAGTCAGGTAGTGAGTTCTAGGCATTGACCACTCTGTTGCTGAAGTCGTACTTTCTGCAATCAAGTTTGGAGTGGTGTACATTAAGTTTATATCTATTGTGTGCTCTTGTATTGTTGCAGTTGAAAGTAAAAAAGTCATCGATTGGTAGTCCATGAAAGCAGATTATTTTGTAAATTATGTTTAAGTCAAACCGTAGGTGGCATAGTTCTAGGTTGTCCAAATTCAAAATCTCAAGCCTGGTGGTGTAGAGTATTCTGTTGCGAACAGAGGAGTGTAGTACTCTTCTCATGAAATACTTCTGGACATGCTCAATTATATTAATGTCCAATATACAGTGTGGATTCCAGACAGCTGAGCTGTATTCAAGTATTGGTCTAGCAAAGGTTTTGTATGCCCTAATTAGTAATTCAGTATTACCAGAGGATAAACTTCTTAAGATTATATTTACAACTCTTGAAGCTTTTTTGGCAATGTTGTTGCAGTGAGCTCTTGCACTTAGGTCATTAGATATGAGTACTCCAAGGTCCTTGACGGAGTGAGGGTCATCAACAAAGTTGACCCACTCTTTTCTATGACAGCTCTTCAAAAATTGGAGGACTGCTATCATGTCATCCCTAGTCCTTCTCTTCATCAGACTAGACAAAACCCAATTCCTGTTCATCATATGATTGAACTTCCAGTCCCCTAATTGTGTTTGTTGCTTTTCCATGTGCTCATTGAACTACCAAGAACACTCCCACCAATACCAATAGGAAAAGCCACTTGCATATAAACAGGCAACAAACCACATGTCCAGCACTGATGATGTTCTCTAGTTTGGTAATGAAAGGTCTGTAGGAAAACAACCGAGCTCAGAGAGCATCAAGGACCTCACAAAAGCATGTTTAAAATGCAAACTAACATTCAAACTGGCTTAGACAGATCCATTCCTTAGTTCACTGAACTGTAAGAAAAATAAGGTGGTGATTCAGCACAAACTATAAAAAAGATGTTGAGACTCTAGAAAGAGTGCAGAGAAGAGCAACTAGGATGATGAGGGGACTGGAGACTAAAACATATGATGAATGGTTACAGGAACTGGGCTTGGCTAGTCTAGGGAAGAGAAGGACCAGGGGAGACAGGATAGCAGTGCTCCAATATCTGAGGGGCTGCCACAGAGAGGAAGGGGGGTGTCAAGCTATTTTTTAAAGTACCCAAAAGCCAAACAAAAAAAATGGATGGAAACTGAACAAGGAGAGATTCAACCTGGAAATAAGAATAAACTTTCTGTCAGTGAGAACAATCAATCAATGGAACAGAAGTTGCCTTCAGAAGTTGTGGGAGCACCATCACTTGAGACCTTCAAGAAGAGATTGAACTGCCATTTGTCAGAAATGGTGTAGGGTCTCCTGCTTGGGCAGGGGGTTGGACTAGAGGACTTATAAGGTCCCTTCCAACTCTAATTATCTGTTAACTGTAAACCAATTCACAAGATTCTGTTATTCTGTTTTTTTTTTTGCTTTTTATTAATCAATTAAAGTCATTTTAGCCTTCCTGAGGAGTTGAGTTCATGGTCTGGTCTCCTTAGTTGGGCTGATACGTCAGCAAGAATCTTTTTTAGGAAACAATCAATTAATGTCAATAAAATATATAACTGCTGTAACGGTTGCAATACTGAATCAGGAGAAAGGAATCCCAAATTCAAGGCAGTCTACCCTCTGGCATGGAAAATCCTAGTGTGACTTGGAGGCAATTCCTACTTCCCTGGATTGTTGTTATGGAGGAAGAAAAGAATGGAAGGAGGAGTGCTTGGACAAGACACTGACATTAACATGACATTGACATGGACATTAACATGATGCTGACAATGACATTGATATGATGTTGACATTGATATTACTTTGACGTTACATTGACATTAGCATGACATTGACATAAACATTGAGTTGACATTAGTGGAACATTGATAACACATTGGCATCAACATCAATATTACATTGACATTGACATTGACTTGACATTAATGTGGCATTGACATGACATTAACATGACATTGGCGTTGACATCAATGTTACATTGACATTTATGTTACATTGACATTGACACAATATTAACATCAACATTGACTTGACATTAATGGGGACATCAACATGACATTGACATCATCATTATATTGACATTGACATGACATTGACTTGACATTAATGTGCCATTGACTTGACATTGACATTGACCTGACATTGACATTGACATTGACCTGACATTGACATTGACCTGACATTGACTGACACTGGTAAATCAGAGAAATTAACCATGAGATGGGTAGCATATAAAGTTAATCAATTAATCAACCAATTGGAAGTTGTCTTGAATTTCTGGAGGAAAGGCAGGTAATCAATCTAAGAAATAAATGATAAATAATAATCATGGTTGCACCACCATAGAACAGGAAAACTGCATGCCTCTATGAAAGGAAAACGACTGATGATGCTATGAAAACATACACAGGCAATTACTCTACATAAATTATTTTCAGATAACTTCTCAGTACAATTTGATTTTAAGAATGTGGAATGGTTTCTCTTTAGACCAGGGCTCTTCAAACTTGACAACTTTCAGATTTGTGACTACAACTCCCAGAATTCCTTAGCCAGCATGTAATCCACAAGTTGCCAAGCTTGGGGAGCCCTGCTTTAGACTAATATGGGATGGGAAATTTCTCATCATATCTCTTTGCATCCATCATATTTTCCTGTACAAGGAATAGAGCAGCATTAAGAGATTCAATTTAATAGCAATAGCACTTAGACTTATATATTATAATATATACTATTATAAAAGGGTCATCAAACTATATGTAGCAATAACAACTCCAAAAATCAGAAAAAACAGATTACCCATAACAATAAGGAAGCTTCAAACCAAAAAGAAATCACTTTGGTGGAAAAACAAATCTGGTCATGTTGTCAACTTCAAAAGCTGATATAAAAATTTATGCCACCAGATAAAGACTGAATGCACCAATTATCACATTAAACAAGAGGAAAACCTTCTACGCACCAATTCCACCTGCACTTTCTACAATTTTGTAAACAACAAACCAAAAGACTCAAGGTCCATCTCACCCTGATAGGACCAAATGGTAAAGACTACAATGATGACACCATTAAAGCCAATCTCTTTAACACATTCTTTGGCTCAGTATTTGTAAACATATCATGCCCAGTATTTCCTAGTCAAACCACAGATAGCTACAATGATCTAATACATATCGATTTTACAGAAGACGATGTTGAAAAAGCACTACGTAATCTAAAACCATCTCTATCTATTGGACTGGAAGAATATGTGCCTACTTCTTTAAAAAGCTATACACTGCCATAGCCGAACCTCTAAGCATAATCTTTGAAAAATCTTTCAGGACCAGCTCCTTGCCAAAACTATAGTCACAAGCCACAGTCATCCCCATCTTCAAAAAGGGACACCCAGCCTAGTTGAAAATTACAGATCTATCTCTTTATGTTGCATCACCTTTAAAGTCATGGAATCAATTATTAACCAATCCATTATCCTCCACTTAGAGACAAACAACCTACTCTCTAATAAACGATTTGGTTTCAGAAAAAAACTATCCTGCAATCTGCAACTCTTACTCTGCAAAAACATATGGATTACACAACTCGATCAGGGCAAAGCAATAGACGCAATCTACATAGACTTCTGTAAAAACCTTTGATTCAGTGGTACACGACAAACTACTCCTAAAACTAAAATCTTATGGTATCTCTGGACACCTGCATAACTGGATAGAAACATTCCTGTCAAACAGACAACAAATGGTCAAAATTGGGAGCGTCCTATCAAATACTGTATAGTCAACAGTTGTGTCCCCCAAGGCAGTGTTCTAGGACCAACTCTCTTCATACTCTACATAAATGACCTCTGTGATCATATTAAGAGCAACTGCGTCCTCTTTGCTGATGAAGTAAAGCTATTCAACACCACAGACAATACTGCTATTCTTCAAAAAGACCTCGACTATGTATCAGAATGGTCAAACAAATGGCAACTTCAAATCTCAACAAACAAATGTTCTGTCTTACATATTGGCAAAAAAAATCAGAAAATAAAATACAGGCTGAACAGTCAAGACCTTGATGATCCAAACTCTGTCAAGGATCTTGGAGTACTCATCTCTAATGATCTAAGTGCTAGAGCCCATTGTAACTACATAGCCAAAAAGGCATTAAGAATTGTTAACCTAATCTTATGTAGCTTTTTCTCTGGTAATATTACACTAATAACTAAAGCATACAAAACATTTGCTAGACCAATACTCGAATACAGCTCATCAGTTTGGAGCCCACATTACATATCTGATATTAACACAGTTGAGAAAGTCCAGAAATATTTCACAAGAAGAGTTCTCCATTCCTCTACTCGTTGCAGAATACCTTATGCCACCAGACTCGAAATTCTAGACCTAGAAAACCTAGAACTATGCTGCCTTCAATCCGATCTAAGTATAGTATATAAAATCATACATTGCAATGTCCTACCTGCAAATGAATACTTCAGCTTCAACCATAACAATACAAGAGCAAACAATAGATTCAAACTCAAGGTTAACTGCACCAAATTTGATTGCAGGAAATACGACTTCAGCAATAGAGTGATCAATGTCTGGAGTACTCTACCTGACTCTGTGGTTTCTTCCCCAAACCCTAAAAACTTTAACCTTAGACTGTCTACTATTGACCTCACTCCTTTCCTAAGAGGTCTGTAGGGGGCATGCATAAGCGCACCAACGTGCCTACCGTCCCTGTCCCATTGTTTCTTTTATTTTTCTTATATGTATCCATGTATTCATAACTATGTTTTTACTTATACCTATTATCTTGTAAGCAATTGACAAACGAAATAAATAAAAATAAATAAATAAAATACCACTTTATAGTACTTTAAGCCCCCTCTAAGTAGTTTTACAGAGTCAGCCTATTCCCCCCAACAATCTGGGTCCTCATTTTACCCACCTCAGAAGGATGGGTCAACCTTGAGCCTGGTGGGATTTGAACTGCCAAAGTGCAGGCAGCCAGCAGAAGTGCCTGCCGTGCTGCAATCTAATTTCTGCACCACAGAGGCTCTTTAAAAGCCCTTTGGTTTGTTATAGTCTTTAATCAGGGATATTTAAATACAAATACAAAGCTTAATTAATGCAGGTGCCTCTTAAGGACCTTAAGCCTTTCATGTAGTGTAATCAATGATGACCCACATCTAATTGTCAAGACGATTTCCCCCTGCCCAAATCCAAATACATGCTTCACTGCCTTAATTTATTAATTAATCTGGTTAAATTTACAACTTTGATCCAGATATGCTCAAAGGATCTCAGCTTTGCTGGGTGGCAGGGAAAGAAGCCACCAAACCTGAACATTGGTGAACAGCATTGCCTTTTGGTCACTATTTCTTTTCTGTGAAAAGTCAAGTTGTTATAGCGGAGACTCTTTAATTTTTCTCTAGGCTAATTTTGCCTGCTTGTCAAATTAAGAACTGTAATCAGGTAGACATACCTGGAAATCCCCAGGCCCAATTTTGCCTCCATAGCTAAGATTGCACTGTCTTTGCAGTTTTAATGTAGGTGTCAAGGCTACACCCCCATTCAAATCATAAGTCTCTAGCTGCATCCCTCAAAGTAAAAAAAAAATGATTTATTAGGAGTGACCATGTCGGTGTTACCTGAGTGCAGTCAACTCTAAGGCACATCATTCATTTCATCCTTGACCCTAGTCTTCCTCCCATCCCCTGGATGTATATTCTCCAATGGGACACATTCATAGCCAAGAGTCATCAATCATGCTCTCCAGTAATAATCTTGCGCGCCAACAGCTTTGGCTGCCTAGCAATTATCTGAAGCATTTAAGGAATGCACTAGTCCCCCCCCCCCCCCCCATCTTCTGCTGGCAACTAAAAAGACCAAAAAAATATTTTTTTAGTTGATAGTAGGACAATTAGGGAATGCAATTTATGGATTATGGATTCCACTCCTTTCAAAGCAGAAGGAATAATCTTCAACTGTTATCCTTTGTATAAGTTAGGAACTAAGAAGAAATTTCCTAACATTTATTTATTTATTTATTTATTAATCATACTTTTATACCGCTCCCTCTCCCAAAAAAGGGACTCGGGGCGGTGAACAGCCCACTAAAACATACAATAAAAATGTAATAAATACTATTAAAAATAAATTAAATAACCAAATCGGCTGTCTATTAAAATTTAAGTTAAAAATTTAAAACTAATAAAACCCTAATTTAATTGATTAAAACCAAAAAACATAGTTACTGGGCCAGGCCGGCCTGTTCAAAAAGCAGGGTTTTTACTGCGCGCCGGAAGGTCAGAATGTCCGTCATAGCCCGTATCTCCGGGGGGAGATCATTCCATAGGGAGGGAGCTCCCACAGAGAAAGCCCGAACTCTCGGGGCCACCAGCCGACAACGGTCAGGCGGCGGCACCCCAAGTAGGGCCACCCTGTGGGAGCGTACTGGGCGGCGGGAGGTTGTTGATGGCAGCAGGCAGTCCCGTAAGTACCCAGGTCCCGAGCCATGGAGCACTTTAAATACCATCAGTACCACCTTGAATCGAATCCGGTAGGCCACAGGAAGCCAGTGCAGCCTGCGGAGAAGTGGTGTTACGTGTGCGCTTCGAGGGGCGCCCACAATCACCCGCGCGGCTGCATTCTGAACTAACTGCAACCTCCGGAGACTCTTCAAGGGGAGCCCCATGTAGAGAGCATTGCAATAATCCAAGCGGGAGATAACGAGGGCGGAGGTGACTGTGCGAAGTGCGCCCAGATCCAGAAAGGGCCGCAACTGGTAAATCAGACGAATCTGATAAAAAGCCCCCCTGGCGACGGCTGCAATATGTTCTTCCAAAGACAGCCGTACATCCAGGAGGACACCCAAGTTGCGTGCCCTTTCCACGGGGGTCAAAACCTCTCCCCCCACGGCCAGCGAAGGAGTAAGCTGGCTGTATCTGGGCGCAGGAAACCACAGCCACTCGGTTTTGGCCGGGTTGAGACGAAGCCTGTTACGACCCATCCAACCTCGCACGGCCTCCAGGCACCGGGTCATCACTTCGACGGCTTCGTTGGGGTGGCCCGGGGTGGAGATGTACAGCTGAGTATCATCAGCGTACTGATGGAACTCCACCCCAAAGCCACGGATGATCTCACCCAGCGGCTTTACATAAATGTTAAACAGCAGGGGCGAGAGCACCGACCCCTGAGGCACCCCACAAAGCAGGGGCCTTGGGGACGATCTCTGCCCCCCCGTTAACACAAATTGCGAACGGTCGGAGAGGAAGGAGGAGAACCACCGTAATACGGTGCCTCCAACCCCCAACCCCTCCAACCGCTGCAATAGGATACTGTGGTCGACAGTATCAAAAGCCGCCGAGAGATCTAACAGGACCAGGACAGAGGAACAACCTCTGTCCCGAGCCCTCCAGAGATCATCAACCAACGCGACCAACGCCGTCTCCGTGCTATGCCCGGGCCTGAAGCCCGATTGGAGGGGGTCAAGATAACTCGCTTCATCCAGGAATCGGGGAAACTGACGAGCCACCACACTCTCAACAACCTTCGCAACAAAGCGAAGGTTGGAGACGGGACGATAATTTAATAACAATGCTGGGTCCAGGGACGGTTTCTTGAGGAGGGGCCGCACCACCGCCTCCTTCAAGGTGGTAGGTAGAAGCCCCTCTCTCAAGGAAGCGTTTATAATACCCTGGAACCAGCCTCGTGTCACCTCCCGAGTGGCCAAAACCAGCCAGGAGGGGCACGGGTCCAACAAACAGGTGGTGGCATTCAGTCCCCCCAACACCCTGTCCACGTCTTCTATAGTAACAGGGTCGAACTCAACCCAACTGGCCTCCCCGATATCCACCCCCGCCCCCCCGCCCGGAAATGCCCAGTTGGAGTCCAGCTCGTCCTGAATCTGAGCGATTTTATCCTGCAGAAAACTAGAAAACTCCTCAGCCCGTCCCTTAACCAGTAAAACAACTTGTCTCCAGAAGTTATGGGTTCTCCACCCCTGGAGATTTTTAAGAAGAGACTGGATAGCCATTTGTCCAGAATGGTATAGGAACTTCTGGTTGAGCAGGGGTGTGGACTAGAAGACCTTCAAGGTCCCTTCCAATTATGTTATTCTGGCCTTTCCAATGAGGGAGGATTAGAATAGGATCAGAACAAGTTCATCTACCTGTTAAGGTGCTTGGGAAAAGGTTGCTAGTGCAGAGATCTATCTCTTCAAATTCTTTCTGAAGATTGGTCTCAGACTGTTTTAAAAGCCACATCCAAAAAATTAGCCTGGCTGATGGGTCACCGAATTAAATCAAATGTAAAGGAGTCCCCACAGGTTTTACTCTGCTAGTTGTAGCTGACTTCCGGCGGCATAGCTCATCTCCGTTTCTTTAAGCCATTAAGCCAATGCTATCCAAAGACATTTCCACAGTCAAGTGACCAGCAGGACATCACGCTGCAGTGCAGAGTGTGTGGCAAAACACAGAGTGCCGTTACTTTCCCACTGAAGTGGTACCTATTTATCTGCTCGCATTTGCATACTCTCAAACTGCTAAGTGGGTAGGAGCTGAGGCAAATGATGGGAACTCACTCCATGGCACGGCACTCGGGTCTTAAACTCGGGCTGTCGGCTTTCCAGCTGACAATCTCATTGTCTTAACCACTGAGCAATCATGCCCCTTGAACTGAGTAAAGTGGGAGGAAGAAACTGACTGATAACTAGTGAATTCCAACCTCGATTAATGCTCCAAGAGAAAAGTGAGGATAAGTAGCTTGCAAAGAAACCAAAATGGCATAGAACTAACCAAGAGATGAGACCAACTTGCCAGATGTGATTCTGGCCATCCGATCTGATCAGTTATGGAAGGCTTGCTGAAGAATCCTGCCCCTATTTGAGGTGCAGGATACAGGGGCTGAGGGTCAGCCTTTCTGGGAAACAGATCCCACACTTTGGATGTGCTGTTCCTCAGAGGTATAGCTTTCCTGTAATTCCTTCAGGCCAACAAACCAATTTTAAATTCAATTAACCTCTGGTCAATAGCATGACTATGAGAGACCACTGATTTAATTTAGAATTACAGTTGGGATTATTATATCTCTCCTTTTTTAAAAAAAATTGACCTGTATTTTGTGTTGAAGGCACCAGAGTCTGCCAAATATCTAAATCTGATAATTGGAATAAAATAATGAAAAGCAGATAAATGAAACATTACCTGCTTTCTCCAATAATGGGTAAAAAATTATAGCCACCATCAACCCTGTCAGTCCTGGAAAAAGAGTATGCAGTCCTTAAAAACCGAATCTGCAGCAGAATTGGCAAATCCCACTTTTCTTCCTCAGCTTATGATTTGTTGGTTTGTTTTTGCATTACAAAAGAACTTTTTCACAAGAGTGCTAAATCTGTGTTTAAGAAATAGCAAATTTGAGAGCCTTAGACCACTAGAGAGGTACTTTGTGAGCCACTGAAGAAGCTAGAAATCTCTACTTTTCTATAAAAGGTAAAGATTCCCCTCGCACATACATGCTAGTCGTTTCCGGCTCTAGGGGACGGTGCTCATCTCCATTACAAAGATGAAGAACCAGCACTGTCCGAAGACGTCTCCATGGTCATGTGACCGGCATGACTAAATGCCGAAGGGGCATGGAACGCTGTTACCTTCCCACCAAAGTGGTCCCTGTTTTTCTACTTGCATTTTTACATGCTTTTGAACTGCTCGGTTGGCAGAAGCTGGGTCAATTTGAGCCAACTCCATTATGCAGTGCTAGGGATTCGAACCGCCAAACTACGACCTTTCGACAAGCTCAGCATCTGAGCCACCCTTTTTTCTATAGTCAAGCCAAAATGTCCAGCAACCAAAAAGACAAAGATTTACCTCAGGATCCTTTAGTGCCAATAAGACGAAATAGATCTTGTTTCCACACTGGCAATGAAGTATGTTAAACTATGACCACAGCACAAAGAAAGGAGGAAAGAGAAAACTTAAAAAAAAAAAACTTTAACAGGTAAAGACATCTTTAACCTACCTTAGCGCTTGGATTGGGATTAGAGGAGGAAGTCTATGGAGATTCTCAGCCATCCAGATCATGGTTTTCCCAAAGTGCTTTTTTCAAGAGGCAACTGGACTTTCTGGTTTTTCTTTGAAGACATTTCACTTCTCATCCAAGAAGCTTCTTCAGCTTCTTCTACCATCCAGTCAAAGCTGAAGAAGCTTCTTGAAGAAGACAAACTCATATATAATACATTTTCACTTATTTTACACTTGGCTCTTCTTGCCAAGGCAGTATGATTTGTTACTTCAAGGTGGCAATGTTTCATTGTATTATTCATAAAACTCAATCCATTTTGATTACCTCAGTGGTCTATTTATATTTTATATTACCTGAAACAGAAACTGTTCAATTATTTTGTTAACTTGCTGAATTCTGGCCTGAAAGCATAATAAAGAACTATTATGGTTTAGTATTAAATACTAGAATATTTAATGATTCTAAGTGTTAGACAGCCAGATTCTAGGTCTCCCTCAGCTAAACAAGTTTGTGAGAAGACTTTGGGCCAGTCATTCTTTCTCAGTCCAATCTACCTCAAAGAATGTTCATGGGGGAAAATGGATGGAACATTATCTAACCATCCTTGAATTCCTGAAGGAAAGGCTGGCTCTAAAATAAATCAATGGAGCTTCTAGAAATCAAGAATCCCAGGGAAACTTAAGATCATAGTTCAAGGGTTCCCAAGAAGAACCCTATTAAGAAATGAACACAGTCAATTTGTGAGTAAATAGCACCTAGCTCAGTTTTTCATGTGCAGAAAACTTTCTACAGAAAGAGACGTCTACAAAAATTTGCTTTCCCCCTTTCCTTGCCTTTCAGTCCTAATGGGAAGATCTTATGGGATGTATGAACTGTGAAGAGCATCTCCAAGGAATAAATTAGAGAGGAGTAGGAAGAGAAATAGAAGAAGAAGAAAAAATAGAAGAAGGAGAAGGAGGAGGAGGAGAACAAGAAGAAGGACAACAACAAGAAAAAGGACAGCAAGGAGAAGGGGAGGAGGGGGAGGGGGAGGAAGAAGAAATGGAGGAGGAGGAGAAAGACAAGAAGAAAGACAACAAGGAGAAGAGGAGGAGGAGGAGGAAGAAGAAATGAAGGAAGAGGAGGAGGAAGAAGAAGAAGAAGAGGAGGAAGAAGAGGAGGAGGAGGAGGAAGAAGAAGAAGAAGAAGAAGAAGAAGAAGAAGCTTTGTGTGATTTCACTCCCAAAGGGCAGAAGAGAGGGTGGACTGATAGTGAGGAAAGAATGCTCCCACCCACCACCACCAAGAAGATCCAAGGAATTTGAGAAGAAAATGACAGGAAGGGGGGGGGGCAGAATTCAACATGCATCTCATTTCCTTGCTTCAAATGAGAACTTCCCTCACCTTGCCAACTTCTTTGTAGGTCGCAGATCCAATGATTTCAGTTGGGTTAGTAGAACCCTTGCCTTAAAATTGCTCACAAAGTTTATTCTCTGCCAAAACCCAGAGCGTAACTGAGAGCTCCTACAACTAATGCTTCCAAATTGTTATAATTTCTGGAACTGTCCTTAACAGTCTATGTATACCCTATAGAAAGGTGTTTTTTTTTTTCCTGCAACAGGCCTCAGTTCTGGGTGCTTTCTTTGAAAAAGCAGAGCTGGCACTCATTATACTCTTTCCAGGGTCAGGAATTTCTCTTGGTGCTGTCGTTTTAGAAAACTGATCCTGTCTCTAAACTCTAAATTTGCACAGAGAGCTGTGACAACAAAAATGGCTTCTATGGGTACTTTCTCTGCCCACTGCCGGTGGATAAAAGGGAATTTAGGGTTAGGGTTAGTATCCTAAAAAGACAAAATATTTTATTTTACACATTACTACAGCAGCGAGAATTGCACTCGCTCAATCTTGGAATATGGCCACTATACCAACAGATAGTTTAGTAATTCAAAAAATTTTTCAATTGTGCAGAAATGGACAAACTCACTATAGAATTAAATAATAAGGAAGACTCGGAATATTACTCAATTTGGGATAATTGGTACCAATGGATAGTTAGTCGGTATATGAAATGTATAGATTAGAATAAGATATAAATATGTATATGTACATGATTATTAGAATTGTATAGAAATGTACGAATATAACTAAGATTTTTTCAGTTCTGACAGAGAAGATGGTGAATTGTACAGTTATTTTTTAGATTTACTTCTATTTTAATGTTTCAAATTTCAATAGTTTTAAAATTTTTAAAGGGAGGGGATTTAGACACATTTTTTAAAAAAATAAAAGAAACATTTTCACAATCGAGAAGCCCAAAAGAGGTGCGTGGTTTTCTGTGTATGTCAGAGAAACGGGTGTCAGATAAAAAGGTACTTTTTTTAATAAAAGAAAAAAAACTCCTCAGGAAACACAGTTGCCTCAGGCTGTCATATTCTGCCTCTCTGAAAGTCCAAGCTGAACTCCAGGCAGCACTTGTTTATGTTTATTTGTTATGTTTATTTAATTTATATACCGCTCCCTCTCCCATTTGGGACTCGGGGCAGTGTACAGCCAAATTAAAACAATACAAGGAATTTAAAATTTAAAAACAGATTAAAACAGATTAAATCAATGGCCGGAATTAAAAATAGTAAAAATAATAAAAACAAGGGTCTAATAAGATAACAAATTTAAAATCCTGCAATACTATTAGGCCAGACCGGCTCGTTGAAAAAGATGAGTCTTCTGAGGAAAACCCGTCTTGAAAGAGGCTATCAAGGACCTGATCTGTGGTAGTTCCATCTGCAATTGACGGATTGCCTGGGAGATGGGAGAGGCTTGAAGAAAATGCCAGGTTTATCAAGCCTGATGGTGGAAGGGGTTAATTCTGTAATCATTCTCCAGGATGGTTGTGATCCCCACAGTCAATTACAGGGAAGGGGTGGGCCTAGCAGGGAGGGGAGGGAAAAAGACTTATGCCGTGCACACATGCGTCTCTTTCTGCAGTCTCCAGCTTTTTCATGTCTTGCTAGGAAGCATCCGTCCCACATGCTCCTTAGACTACTTTGGACTTATCATTCTGCATGGGCGGCTGTAGGACAGCTGTCTTTGGATAACTGCCTGCCTGTTTGCCAAGGCTAGCTTCCCTTTATCCAAAAATGGTCGCTTAGTGGGCAAATTATGCAGACCTACTTCGGGAGAATAAAGGATGGATATCTTCAATGGCAGTCTGATTGACCTCAGCTCTAATATCTCTGCCCTGCTCTGCGAACTCGACTTGGAAAATTACACCATTTTCTGCTTAAACCACTCTCCCCGGACCTTTAAAGGTGAGTGCTCTTCGAAGAATAAAGAAGGCATCGGCCGGGTTTAGCTAATCTAAAGTAAACAATTTGTGAAGGTTTTCAAGTCAGGCTGTGTGAAAAGTGACATTTGTGGATCAGGGAAAAGTGGAAGCAAAAAAAAGCCCTTAATGTTCAGATTAAACCGCCGGTGGTGCCAGAAATGTTAAAAGTTGCAGGGCAGGATCGAAAAGATCTGAGAGAACGAAGTTCAAATATTCCAATGAACACTTTTGAGGGCTGCAATAAAAGGTATGTGGGAGGAATTGACCACTCAAATGTGCAATTATGTATTAGTCTCCTGCTATGTCTAATTGAATCACAGCACTAGAAAAATGGTAAAACTTTAAAGTTTAGCTGCATCGTGGTGTAATAAGCAGGCATAACCTTTTAGAAGCCTAGCAAATCAACCCGTTAAAAAAAACAGTGCATGTTACAAAGAAAATGGGAAGCAATCGAAGGAGCACATATGCTGATAAACTACATTTTAGAGGGTAGTGAAAGCAACCAGAGATAGTCTGGAGGTTGCACTGGATTCTGTTTATAACAGAATAACAGGGCTGGAAGGGAGCTTGGGGGTCTTCTAATCCAACCCACTGTTCAAGCAGGAGACTCTATATCATTTCAGACAAATGATTGTCCAATCTCTTCTGAAAAACTTCCAGTAATGGAGCACCCACAACTTCTGAAAGTGAATCGTTCCACTGATGGATTGTTCTAATTGTCAGGAAATTTCTCCTTAGTTCTAGGTTGCTTCTCTCCTTGCTTAATTTACATCCGTTGCTTCTTGTCCTGCGTTCAGGTGCTTTGGAGAATAGGTTGAACTTGACTTCCTCTTCTTTTGGTGGCCCCCTGTATTACTGTATTAGTGCCCCTTCTTTTGTTAACTTTACCAGGGTAAAGTTATCCTCTAGTTCCACTAACTTAGAACGTCACCCTTTCCCAATTCTTTGGGGGCAGAGACACAAAACTGAGAGCAAATATAAGATTTTCCAATCAGGCAGGCAGAAAGGATGTTGTAGAAGAGCAGTATCAAGCAAGGGACTTGATTAGCCCTTTTCCTCTATTTATCATGCTTCCCTATTTTGAGCTAACCGGATCTTCTAGTGGGAGAGAAATCAGTTGGAGCACGTCTACTTCACCTTTTCTGCCCACTTATGACTTCTCTCCAAATGTCTTCTTGTCCCCTTCACATCATTTCATTTTGAACCCCTGGAAAACCTCATGCTTGGCACCTCATCACTGCTAACGATGGTTTCTAGACAGACCGTAGTGAAGGGGAACCTTGCTCGTGGGTTTAGCGAGAAGAAGACCCAGGGGTGGGCTGCTGGGGGTTTGCGGGAGAGCCCCTAGCTAAGATTTTATGCAGTTTGGAGAACCCCCAAATTCCTCCCTTGGCTGGCTCCTCCCACCCCGCTCCGCCCCTCCCAGGAGTCCCCAAGCGGCCCATTTTGGATGCAGGTAAGGGCAGGGCATGCACAGAGTCTTGGGGAGGGTGAAAAATGGTCTCCTGGAAGTTCAGGAAGGCCAGAAATGGACCTGTTTCTGGCTTCCAGAGAACCTCCGGAGCCCAGGGAGGGCAATAACTCCACTGCCATGGTGCAGGAGGCTGACTAGGCCTCACTCACCATGGCTACGCCCACCCAGCAACCAGGCAGAGAACCCTTTGCTAAAATTTTTGAAGTCCACTCCTGAGAAGACCTCTGGCAGATGCACTGTACTAGCAATAGAAAGAAATGATGGTGGGAGCAAAGACATGAAAGATTCTTCCCTTCAAGTAAATGTAGGAGTCCCACTGTTAAGGAGGACTAAGAGCAAGCTACTCATGCAGGAGACATGGCTTGTCTCACTGGTTTCTTTCTAGCTTTCAAGTCTCCGTGAGAAAAACTACCCCTTTTTTAAAAAGATAAAACCCAGAAATCTTGGGTCCTTTTTTTGTTGTTGTTGTTTGTTTGTTTGTTTTGGTTTGGTAATAAGTTTTTTATTTTATTTTATAGCATACGGAAATTCCAACTTCAACTGAACAGTGTGTTGTCTGGGTACAAATCCTTTTAGGAAATAATAATCACAATATTTACTGTTGTAAAATATTCATTGCATTCGCATCAATTATATTCATCTTAATAACAATCATAATCATACTAAACCTTGGATCCTTATTCTCCACGCATATCGTCCCCCGTGTAGAACAGTGATGTCAAACTCAAGGCCTGCGGGCTGGATCTGCCTCACAGCATGCTTAAATCTGGCCTGTAGGGCCGGCCTGGAAATAGCAACGGACTGGCCTGAGGTGTTTCTGCTAGTAAAAATGGGGCACGGGGGAACTGTGCACGGCTCCTTTGCACCCCATTTTTGGTCTGGATGGCCTCCTGCAACACCCTGCTGGCTAAAACGGAGTGCGGGGGCACCCTGTTTTGACCGGCAGGGTGCTGCTGAAGGTGATTCCCACCTCCCTGGCCACCCGTGGAGGAGAACTACAATGCTGATCTGGCCCTCAAAGAAATCCAGTTTGACACCTCTGATGTAGAAAGAAAGCGCTTCCACCCCTTAGCATAGCAATAGCACTTAGACTTATATATACCGCTTTATAGTGCTTTACAGCCCCCTCTAAGCGGTTTACGGAGTCAGCCTATTGCCCCCCCCCCAACAATCCGGGTCCTCATTTTACCCACAATGGAAGGATGGAAGGCTGAGTCAACCTTGAGCCTGGTGAGATTCGACCTGCCAAATTGCAGGCAGCCGGCAGTCAGCAGAAGTAGCCTGCAGTACTGCCTTCTAACCACTGCACCACCTCACCTCAGCATGTGGTTATTCCACACACAGTGCTTCTTTCGATTCTGATTATTGTTCCCGTTGCCTTGCAGAATTGGACCAGACAGTACGGATCTTCCTCTATTCCTTGATTTTTTTACTCAGCATCGCGGGGAATACCCTGGTGATCACGGTGCTGATCAGAAACAAGAGGATAAGGACGGTCACCAATTTATTCCTGCTGTCGCTGGCCATCAGCGACCTCATGCTGTGCTTCTTCTGCATGCCTTTCACCCTGATCCCCAACCTCCTACAGGATTTCATTTTTGGCAGCCCGCTCTGCAAAATTACCAGCTATTTCATGGGTGAGTCTGAAGAAGGGTCCTTGCTTCGCGAGGGAGTCATTGTCAGCTCCTCTTGAGTTGTTGGCTGACATCTTCAAATGCAGGAGTGTCGAATTCGATTTCATTGAGCGCCACATCAGGGTTGTGTTTGACCCGGGGGACAGGGGAGGACTGGTCAGCTCAATATCACTCATCTTGGGGGTGCCTGTGGTGCCTGAGCACTCTCTCAGAGAAAACAGTCTCCCGAGCTCCGTTTTTGTCTGTGATGGCCTCCTGAAACCCTCTGCCAGTGAGAATGGAGCATGGGAGGGATGCCTGCAGCCCCCACGAGTTCCGTTTTCACTGGCAGAAACACCACGGGCTGGTCCTTCACTGTTTCCAGGGCGGCCCTGCGGGCCAGAGATAAGCACCCTGTGATGAGCCAGGGCGTGACACAAAAGCAACAAAGTCACAAAAGTAAGTAAAGTCCCTTTAATACCTCCAACTTGGCCCCCAATGTCCAATTATCATTGGCTGGAGAAAAAAACTCTCCCAAGAACAGTTTTTAAAGGGAAGAAATTCAGTCCGAACCCAAAGTACATCTAAATTATAAATAAAAACCAACACAAACCACGCTGCAGCAATTAACGAGACAGGGCAGGATAAGGAATTGCAGACTTCAAAAGATAACAAAACACACACAGTTGGGAGGATGCCAGAACCCAGATAAGACTTGACAAACAAAGATAATGCACCCTTTGCTTACAACAAGGTGCTATGCGCAAATGCCCTTTTTAAATCCTGTTTACCCAGCTGCAGCTAATGAAGGGAATCGGGGCCCTTTTCTCCCCCGTAACCCCCGTTGCTCCCTTATCTGTTCCTCCCTGTATGCCTTAGGATGAAGAGGGGGTGGGCCTGGGTCTTCCTTTGAAGGCCCAGCCGGACTATGCCCTTCCCCAGTTTCTTCTACAGCCACCAGAGCCACACTCCCACTCCCTGTCAGCTGCTCGACCTCCCCCTCCAAATCAGATTCCAACAGGGGCATAACACACCCCGCGGGTCAGATCTGGCCCCGGGTCTTGAGTTTGACAGCCCTGTTCTAATGAGTGATAAGTACTCCTTGGCTTACGACCACAACAGATCCCACAATTTCCAGTCCTTCAATCAGCATTGCCCCATTTTATGGGCTTTCTTGCCAGCGCTGTTAAGAGAGTCGCTGCAGTTATTAGGTTAGTGACACGATGGTTAAATGAGCCTGGCTTCCCCATTGACTTTGCTTGTGAGAAGGTCACCATGATCCCCCCGGGACATTGCAATCCATCATAGATGTGAGCCAATTACAAGCATCCAAATTTTGATCATGTGACCATGGGGAGGCTGCAGTGGACATAACTCTGAAAAACGGTCATAAATCATTTCTTTCCAGTGCTGTCCTAACTTCAGTCATTAAACAAATGGTTGTAAGTCAAGGAGTATCTATACTCACATGCCCAAGAAGGAGTCATCAGATCTTTGTATAACTCTGTTGGGCTCTTCTAGCAAGTCCAAAGAGCATAGCTACTTCCAACTTACCTTCAGAATGAGTAGGAAAAATGGCTACTCAAAAAAGAAATTTCTGGTGATGTGGAATTTCGAGCTATGTATCTCATAGCCTTCTCTAACTCAAAGATACCTTTCTATGCTTCCTATATATTGATATGACTAAACACCAAAGGTGCACGGAACACTGTTACCTTCCCACCAAAGGGGTCCCTATTTTTCTACTTGCATTTTTTTACATGCTTTCAAATTGCTAGGTTGGCAGAAGCTGGGACAAGTAATAGGAGCTCACTCTGTTACGCCGTGCTAGGGATTCGAACCGCTGAACTGCCGAACTTTCTGATCAACAAGCTCAGCGTCTTAGCCACTGAGCCATAGAATCCATTCTTCATTCAGATAGATAGATGATAGATAGATAGATAGATAGATAGATAGATAGATAGATAGATAGATGGATGGATGGATGGATGGATGGATGGATGGATGGATGGATGGATGGATGTAAACACATGTTACCGATAAAATTCCAAACAAACTATTTAAAATGAGAGTAGGGTAAAATACAATAATTATAGGATAAAATACAATAATTTAATACATAAATATAGAATAAAATAGAATAAAATTATATTTCTGTATCACCCCTGCAATATACCCCAATCAGGTCCACCTATGCTGATCTCAGTCAGAAATTGTGCTGTATTAAATGTCATTTCCAGATTCTGGCCATACATGAGATATATGCAGAGGTGGTCTTCAGCAGGTTCTGACCAGTTCTAGGGAACTGGTAGCAGAAATTTTGAGTAGTTCGGAAAACTGGCAAATCCCATCTCTGACTGGCCCCGCCCCCATCTATTCTCTGCCTCCCTAGTCCCAGCTGATCGGCTGGATCTTCTTTGGTTGCACTGCAAAGGAGAACGGAGCTGGAAAGCAGGTTAGTGGGGTGGGGAGGGAATGGGGATTTTGCAGTAACCTTCCCCTGCCACGCCCACTAAGCCACGCCCACAGAACCAGTAGTAAAAAAAATTGAATCCCACCACTGGGTATAGGTTGCTTTAATATGGGCCTCCCACTGGGCCATACATTCAATATGTGGACCAAGGTACTTATCTCTCGCCCCCTTTTGAAGCCCTTTTGAAGCCCACCCCTGGAGGGAGGCAGGAGGAACTGGCTACAGATTTTATTACCTGCCAACGAGAAAAACAAAGGGATTTGCAGGAAGATAGCTTCTTTACTTAGAATGACCAACACATGATGTTTTATCCTATCAACAACATGCTCAGATTCAGCAGATATGTCTCCAACTTGTTCATTTCCTTAACAAAAAATAAATGTTCTACTAAGCAAATGAAGATTTCTACCTTTTCAAGCAATGGGAAGTTTTTCAGAGTCAGAGTATCTTTTTAGAGACCAGGGCTGTTGTTTTTTGGTGCCAGAGATTTTATTTATTTGTTTTGAATCATTTAATCATGTTCAATTCTCGGTGACGTTATTAGGCAAGGGCTCTCCATGCATCTCTGTCAAACACAGCTCCCTTCATTTGTTGGATACTCAACTTTGTATTGCTTTGATGCAGGGGTAGGCTTCAAAAATGTTAGCAATGGGTTCTCTGCCCGGTTGCTGGGTGGGCGTGGCCATGGTGGGTGTGGCTTGGTTGGCCTCCTGCACCGTGGCCGGGGAAGAGCATTTTTCCCTCCTCGGGCTCCGGAGGCTTTCCTCAATCCTCCGGAAGGGCAAAAATGGCCTCCCTGGGCTCCGGAGGCCCTCTGGAAGCCAGAAACAGGCCCATTTCCGGCCTTCCTGAACTTCCGGGAAGCCCCAAGTTTCTGCATACACCCTGCACTTGCCTGCATCCAAAATGGGATGCTTGGGGACTTCTGGGAGGAGTGAGGCAGGGTGGGTGGGGCCAGCCAGGAGTGGGATTTGGGGGTTCTCCGAACTGCACAGAATCTTAGCTAGGGGCTCTCCCAAACCCCCAGCAGATGGTATCAAGCTTGCCCCTTCTTCTTGTTCACTGACCATTCCTAACATCATTGTCTTCTCCAATTCACACGCATAGCATAGCCAAAGTAAGATCGGACGTAGTCTTAAGATTTTAGCTTCCACTGGTGGGTCTGGTTTTATATGGTTTAACACCTCTCTGTTAGTTACTCTGACTGCCCATGATACACGCAGTAATTTACATATTAAGAGATTTTATAACACTTATAATAATCTTTATAACTTATGCTTGATTACGAATCTACCAACTGATAGAAGGAGAAGAAGTCACAGGCACGCGTCTCCCAAAGGGCTGGAAAAGTTGCGTTTCTTTCAAAAGCAGAAAAATGGTTTCTTTTTTTAAATGATACAATTACAAATCCTGAAGTATCTCAGTTTCCTAGCTAGACTCTAGCTTAGATCCTAGACCAGTGGTGGCTAACATTTTTTGGCTCCTGTGCCGATAATTGCGTGCATGCTCGCTTGCTCATGCCCCTCTCCACCCCCTGTGCATGCGTGCCAGATACCCGACAATCAGCTGTCGGGCAGCGGCACGCATGCACATGCGCAGTGGGGCTCTTCCGAGCGACCTCTCACGTACCAGGGGAAATGGCTCTGCGTGCCACTTCTGGCACACGGTCCTAGACATTCTAGCGTATCTTGGTTTAACTGGCCAGACGCTAGCCTAACTTTCACACCAAGGCAAGAATCTTTGTGAGGCTTCCTTTAAATTTCAGCATACCCCACCAACCTAGTTTCTTATCATGGTCAAGCAGAGACTACAGAGTAGTCTTGGAAGCGAAGGTAAAACACGGTGCAATTTTCTTATTAGTGCAATATCTCACGTTGGAAGTAGACTACATCTGAACAGGGTCTCTTCTCTGGTTTCCAACGTTCCTTAAAAAATCAATGGCTTTGAAAAGAAGCAAGATCTCTTAGTTCAGCTAGTAAACCACAAGTGTAGTTAGCAACTAGTTAGATGGGGAAAATATCATATCTTCACGCTCAATCAACATCTTAAGGCCACTGAGAATTCAGCTATCCCTTAAAAAGGTCGGAGATATGTTTTATGCTAAACTATAACCCTCAATATCGAAGCTATGCCAATGCTTACCTAATCACCCATTTGATTAGGAATCAGCAAAATATTTTGCATTGTAACCCAACAGTATCTGCTTGGGCCATGCTGTGGTTCCAGCCAGTGGTGGGATTCAAAAATTTTCGCTACCAGTTCTGTGGGCATGGCTTGGTGGGCTTGGCTTGGCTTGGTGGGCATGGCAGGGGAAGGATACTGTAAAATCTCTATTCCCACCCCACTCCTGGTGGAAGGTTACTGCAAAATCTCCATTCCCTCCCCACCCCACTAACCTGCTTTCCAGCTCCGTTCTCCTGTGCAGGGCAACCAAAGAAGACCCAGCCTATCAGCTGGGACTCAGGAGGCGGAGAATAGATGGAAGTGGGTGCTATTTGCCAGTTCTCTGAACTACTCAAAATTTCCACTATCGGTTCTCCAGAACTTGTTAGAACTTACCACCTCTGGTTCCAACACGGCAAATGATTTTATTAGCAAATATTTAGTTTGGAAGAATCTAGGCAGAAAAATGGAAGAATAATTTAAATGATGACAAAGAAAGAAGTCTTATTTAAACCATAGAGGTCTTAGCCAAACTGAACATGCATTTGGTTTCTTCCATTAACAAAATTTATGCAATTTAAATTGCGCTTTTTTTCCTACTGAATTTCTATTTATAGGATTGCAAGGATCATCCCAGACTTAAAGATATTTTAATTTCATGTGATTGGGACATAAAAGACAGCAGAGCAATATAAATGACAACAGATATTTTGTGTTTTAAGGCATCTAAGATCCAGGCATTCCTTGACTTAACAACCACAATTGAGCCGATTGTTTTTGTTGTTTAAGTGAGATATTTGTTAGGTGAGTTTTTGTCCAATTTTATGAGCTTTCTTGTCACAGATGTACCTGCACTGTACAGTGGGAATCTCATCCATGTTCCTGAAAAACTGTAATAAAAACCCAAAGGCAAAGTCCTTTTTCAGGAAAAAGGGGAAACACGTTTGATGAGACAATAAATTAATCAGTAGGGTATATAAAATGACAGTCAATAACTCAGAGGTAATTGCAGATATAAAACCCTCAAAAGAACAAAAGAAGTTTTTTCCTCCTTGGTTATTGCCATCAGAAAGGCAATTTGAGGAAATATATCAATATGACCTTTATCATCAACATCAACCTTTTGGAATGTATAATATAGGAGAAGACACAATTTGTAAGAGTTATAGCCACAGATAACTTGTACTCTATCTCAATACTTGGACTGCCATTTAAATTTTATGTCTTCAAACTGCAGTATGTCAACGTGGAAAATTATACTTTTTCCTATATCTATGTTTGCCGAACAAAACTGTTTTTCTTTCATTCATGATGCTGGAAAGAAAACTGGTATCCCTTATAGACAGTAAATGTCATAAACCCATTTTTTCTCATTAATCAAAACCATGAATTAGGAAGAATTTCTATAAACTTTTTGCCACATCTGTGTATAAGAAAAATGTCTAATGTCAATATGTTTCAGGCATCTGTCATTGGGCACTGGACGTCTGGATTGTGTAATATTTGATTTGATTATGGCTGTCTAATTTTGTGAAGCCTTTGGATAAATATTAGTCTCCTTCTGCTGATTTATTTGCTAGATAACTCATTTTAGGAGATCCCTAAAGAGACAAAAATTGTGATATTGTACAGAGATGTTGTCTTAACCTCAAAGAGAAGGAAGTGGGTTTAAAATTAAAGAAAAGATTCTGAAATATATACCAGTTTGTCATTTCTGTGACGGTTGCTAGTTATAACCTGGAACAATCCTAATGAATCTCTACAAGATTCCTTTTTAAAGGGCACGCTAATGATATGCTAGATACAGAATTTTGCAAAAAAGCTTCCAAAAGTGACAATGTGCAACCAGGCCATCTGTTATGGGCATCGTCAGGCAGGGAAAGTGATGTCATGCTTAACATCATATCCACGCCACATCATTTGTGTCATTTGCATGACGAATAATGGAATAACAGGTTTGGAAGGGAACCTGGAGGTTCTTCTATTCCCGAAAACAAACAGATGAGCCTTAATAGGCTTGAACTCATAGCTCTGTCTGACCCATCAGTTCAGAGACAGCCATAATCAGTCATAATCTCCCAGTGGCCTAGTGGTCTTAGCAGCACATTATCATCCTGTAATCCTATATTCAAAGTATTGGACTAAAACACTACATGGAAAATGGACGGTGAAGCTGAATTCAAAACTTTGAATGGAAGCAGCAGGTCTTCCATTTTTCATCAGATTTTTAATCTGTCTATACACCATCTTAACAAGGACAAATCTAAGTATTGTTGTCTACGTTCCATAACTGCAGCCCTAAATTAATCTGGTCAATATTGTCCAACTGGCATCTTTCCCATTGGTTTGGAGATAGTAAAACTATACCTTATTCTGTTACTCCTTTGAAGTGATACTACCTGAAAAAAAAAATATTCCTCATCATGAAATAAGAAACAAGATAAAACATCTAAGTGATACATCAATTTGACTGAGGCAATAGTAAAATATATAGTCGGGTTTCACCTGATTTAGTTTAATGTTAGTTTCTTGTTTTAACTTGAAGCCTTCTTTCTTAACCTCCGTTTCTGTAAGAATCTTTCCTGTTATGCAGGGAATGTAAGAATTGTAAATTATTAAAAGAATTGTAAAAATGTAAGAATGTAATTATGTAAGAATGTATATCAATCATCTCCATAAGTAGGTTCCCACCCCTGTTCTTTGCTTATTTGTTTCAGGGAAAAGATTTGCTGGAATAGTCTTTCAATTAACCTTTTACTTTCAAAAGACATTTTTGCTTTCTTTGACTTTTGAATTACTTTCCACAAATTCTGGAAAGGTAATTTGGTATTATCTGCCAAATAGCTGATCTGCTTTAGTGTCTGGTGAAAATTAACTTTCTGCTCCGCCCACCCCCCCCACCCCCCAAAAAAAATCTTCTGCATAGAAGCATTGCTTCAAAGTAAAGCTTGGATCCTAAGGAAATTATTTTGCGTTACTGAAATCATTCATCTCCCTTTTTTTTCAATCCTATGTTCACCAATGGGTTAAAAAAAATACTGAATTGGAGGTGGGGGAAATGAATTGCATTTGGTTGTAAATTGGATGTTGTATCCACTTTCGAACTGTGTGCCATGAGGCGCCAATTTTTAAAACACTGATGGGAGTTATAATCCAAAATGCCAAGTTTCCCACCTCTGTTTAAGCCCTTCTTTGTCAGGTGTGAAGAATCAGGACAACGTGTTAAGTTCCAGTTAAGATGATTTATTGCTAAAGCTATACACGAGAACCTAGTCAACTAACAGATCAGCATAAAATTAGCGTTAGATAAGAGTTAATAAAATTCAAGACGGACTAGATCTAGATTGCTTATGGGAATGTAATGATTCCAGGCTAATTCCTCTCTTGACTCCACACCCAATCTTTGTCTCTTCTCTCACATTCCTCCACCAAATAGCTTCGCTGGCTGAGGAACTCTGGGAGTTGAAGTTCACAAGTCTTAAAGTTGCCAAGATTGGAGACCCCTGGCATAGACTATATTCAGCAATTGGAGGGATAGAAAAGCAGATTTTGGAATAAAAGAAGGCTTTCCACCACTTCCATTCTCTCCATGACTCAAATTATGACTGTATTTTGCCCTTTGTAATTGAAAACACAATTCTGCATATATTTAAAATATGGAGAGCAATTGACCTAAGGGATGTGCATTCATATCCATGCAAAAGATTCTTTGCTGGGATGTACAATTCCTATTTCTCACAAAGAGAAAACCCAGCATGATATGTTGTGACTATCCTATATCCTTCCTTCCAAATCGCATGTGAGAAGAGAACTTGCAAAGACTCTATCCTTGAGGAATATGGTGGTGATACTGACAAGACATCAGTGGTGGCTCTGAAATCTGTTACAAAATACAAATCTTACTGCAGTCCAGATGTTGCTAAATAACAACAACAGAACCAGCAGAGGAAAGGATATTGAGAATGTGCTTTTTCAAGAGGCAACTGGACTTTCTTCGTTTTTCTTTGAAGACGCTTTGCTTCTCATCCAAGAAGTGTCTTCAGCTCTGACTGAATGGTGGGGAAAGGAAAGATTTATACCCCTTGCAGACAACTGGTCATTTGCATTCTATGTCTACATTATGGACAGAGAGGACCTCTGATTTTAAAGAGGGCATCAAAGAGGCCATCTATATCAAAATTGAACAGCTCTCTCTCAACAGAGAGGGAGGGATACGACATTGTCTATGTCCAGTCTATAACACAGTCCTTTCAACAGTTCCAAGAAGACTCTGCACCCATTTGCAACACTCAGGTGACCCTGAGGACTCAGATGAACCTCCAGGTGGCTCAACAACTCTTTAAAAGGATGCAAATAACAAGCTGTCTTCAAGGAATATAAATCCTTCCATTCCCCACCACCCAGCCAGAGCTGAAAAAACTTCTTGGATGAGAAGCGAAGCGTCTTCAAAGAAAAACAAAGGAAATCCAATTGTCTCTTGAAAAAGCACCTTTGGGAACAACCATGCCTTGGATGACTGAGAATCTCCCATAGATGTTGAGAATTGTAGTGCAGCAGAACCTGGAGGTGTACCACAGGTTCTCATCTGTGGTGTAAAACCAGAGTTAGAACTTAAATTGACTGTTACTAGACCAGGGCTCAGCAATTTTAAACCCTCAAAGAGCCATTTGGACCCATTTCCCACAGAAAAGAAAACACCGGGAGCCACACAACCCTTCCCATGCCTGACTATTTCCTGAGCAGCCACAAAACTAGCACATGTAGTTGAATTAAACATTCTGTTTTTGTTGTGGTTCGCTGGCAGCCGGTGCAGACGGAAGCAGAAGTGGACAGTGGGGAAGAACGGGGACCAGTCAGGTAGTCTGGAGAGGACTGGGATCCTGCATCCGATGCAGGGATGGCGCCAGGACCATCTGGGAGTGGGGTGCTGCCTTCGGAGCCATCAGAGTCTGGCAGCAGCGAGGCAGAGGACCAAGGGAAGCCTGTTCCTAGTGCGCATGTGCACAGAGCTGCTAGAAGGCAAGAGCAGCTGAAACAAAAGGGGCGACTTGGGAGTAAGGCTGGGAGGTGGTTGCCCCTCCCATAAGGTATAAAGGTCAGGCCAAGATGATGATACCTTTGCAGGAAGCAAAGTAGTTTGATCAGTTCAGAGTCATTCTGGAAGCTCTTTGTACTTCGGTTGGTTTTGGGGTTTTTTTGTACTTCGGTTGGTTTCTTTTCTAGTTCATTTGATACTTCTGTTTTTGGCAGCACTTCACAGAACTGAAAGGTGTGTGTGCTTATTTCGGGGGGCTGTTTGAGATTAATTCTGGCTGGGAATGAAAACAATTCCCAGCATTGCAATAAAATAAGTCTTGTTTGTAAAATAAGTGTGTGCGTGACTACGGTTTAGGAAGCCTGGGTCAGAACAGTTTTCGTCCGAAACTTTTCTTTTCTTGGATTTATCCATGGTTGGCCTACCAGGGTTGAAAAGCTCAATAAACTGTGTGCCGACAGATGTCGCATATTGGCAGCTGTGACACGTATTTTGAGTGACAGGGAGCCGCAGCAGAGGGATAAAAACCACATGCAGCTCCAGACCTGCGAGTTGCTGACCCCTGTACTAGACACATAAACTGCTGCATTGCCTTGGTTTTAAGATTGTAAAATTGAGCTCAATAATTTTCCTTCTTCTATTTCTGCTTTCCTACCCACCTAGGTGTCTCAGTGAGCGTGTCAACTTTTAGCCTGGTGGCCATCTCTCTTGAGAGATACAGTGCCATATGCAAACCCTTGCAATCTCGGGTCTGGCAGACCAAATCCCATGCCTTGAAGGTAATCGCGGCCACGTGGTGCCTGTCCTTTGTCATCATGACGCCATACCCAATTTACAGCACGCTGGTGCCTTCAGTGCTTCCTAACAGCACCACATCCAAGTGTCGTATTAATTGGCCGAGCACAATGATCGAACAGTCCTGGTAAGAGTGGACCAGAGGTCCTTGTTTTTCGAAGGCATTTGTCTTAATCTATCAAATTATGGAAAGCGCAATGATTTGTGATTTCAGTAGAACCAAAATAAGTGTAATACCATTGCAACTAATTGCAATAACAGTTGATGTCTCAATTACATTTGTATAACTATAGGCCCAATGTTGCACATAAGTACCCTGTTTCCCCGAAAATACAACCTACCCCAAAAGTAAGTCCTAGCTTGATTTTTACATGTGTGCCCAATATAAGCCTTACCCCTCCCAAAAATAAGATCCCGCCCACTCCAGAGTGCATAGATAAAAATTAAGCTAGGGTGAGGATGGGGTGGGAGCTGCCCTACTACTTACCTTTGGACAGTTGTAGCTAGGCCTTGCACACCCTGACACCTGCCTTGCCAGCCCATTTCTTCTGCAGCCAGCAAGGCTGGCAAGGCTTTCCTGAAGGCCTCTGGAGCTGATAACAGAGCTTCGGATCGATCCAGAGTCTGTTATCGGCTGCAGAGGCCTTCAGGAAAGCCTTGCTGGCCGCAGAAGAAGTTCCTGAAGGCCTCTGACAGTGAAAAGGAGGTTAGGGGCGACACACACACAAGTGAGGTTAGTTAGTGGATAACATCCCCCCAAAATAAGACCTGATGCCTTTTTTGGTGGTAAAAAAATATAAGACAGGGTCTTATTTTGGGTAGTAATGAATTGAGGGCTTTTTTGCTCTTCTATTGTTCTAGCAGTTTTTGCATTTATGTCATATTCTCTACCTACCAAGAACAATGGCTACATTCTTCTCTTATGTCAACCCAACTATCTTCTCCAAGATCAAGTCATTTTTCATGGTCCAGATGCAGTTGCCTCCTAAGAAACGGGGAGACGTTCAATCCCCCCAAATTTCAGATACGAAAGCATTGATCAACCAAAACTAAATATGTCAAGCTGGACACCCACCTTATGCTGGAAATAAAAATTCTGAGCAATTAATCAGAAGTATGTTTTCCTCAAAACAAACTAAGAAGGAGACATTTCCCACTTTTTGCATTTGAGCATCCAAGAAGGGACAGAAAAAGAGAAAGGGAAAGAAAAAGAAGGGAAGATGGGAAGAGAGCAAGGAAGGAAAAAGAAGGGAAAAAGAAAAGAGAAGGAAGAAGGAAGGAAAAAGAAGGAAGGAAGGAAGGAAGGAAGGAAGGAAGGAAGGAAGGAAGGAAGGAAGGAAGGAAGGAAGGAAGGAAGGAAGGAAGGAAGGAAGGAAGGAAGGCAATTATAATGAGTGGGTCTGAGGGAAGTCCTGCCTTAGCACTTGGCTACCACAGGTGCCCCCGAGTGATGTCGGGCTGGCCATGCCCACTCTGGCTCCTGAGGTCAAACTCAACCTTGATGTGGCCCTCAATAAAACTCCTGGTCTAGAGACTAAATCTTACAATGAATGGCTAAGAGAACTAGGAATGTTTAGCCTAAAAAAGAGAAGGCTTAAAGATGACCTGATAATCGTCTTCCGATACCTGAAGGGCTGTCGCGGAGAAGAGGGAATTGACTTACTGTCCAAAGCACCTGAGGGCAGGACAAGACGCAATGGGTAGAAACTCATAAAAGGAAGCTCCAATCTGGAACTAAGGAGGAATTTCCTGTCCGTAAGAACCATTAATCAATGGAGCGACTTACTTCTCAAGAGTTATGTGCACTTCACCACTGGAAGTTTTCAAGAAAAGATTGGATAACCATTTGTCTGGGATGGTATGAGGATTTCCATCTTGGGCAAGGGGTTAGATTAGAAGACCTCCAAGGCCCCATCCAGTTCCAGACCTATGATTTTATGTAAGTCTCAGGGAAGAAGAGTTTCTTGAGTTATGTGTACAGATCTTTCTTACAGGGCACAGAGAGAAAGATGCTATAAAAGAGTTAAATCATTGTGAATTTAAGCAAATTCTTCTAAGAAAAGGAGGTTTGAATGGATGGATATGTACTGTATGTGGGATATATATTCTCTCTCTCTCTCAATCTCTCTCTCTCTCACACATACACACACACACACACACACACACACACACAGAGACAGACTCATTACCATATTCTTTGTCAAATTAGACAGCCACTTAGACAAATTATTGCCCAGCCTTCTTTTCAGATAAATAACACAGCTGTTTTGCCGTCACTATCTTTCCAGATTTACAGCAAAGTTTACAAGCCTACTCACTGAAATCTTCAACAAATAAACCCATATTTCTTCAACTTCCTATAACAACAACTCAAATTATTATCTAGCCTGTTTTGGAGTTTGTGTGATATTAAATCAAACCCGGGGCACAAATATTAGTCAAAAGTGGGTTTATTTGTCTGAGACAATATGGTTTAGTTTTTAGAACTGGTGAGCTGGCCAAAGATGCCAGACTAATCAAGCTATAATTGTAACTGAAGCTCAAAGTGAAATATGTTTTCTGTCACATACCTCCTTCAGATGATATCCTGATTGTTAATGATGACAGTACTGGAAAGCAAAACAATTGTGTTTAAATTATGCCTTCATGCACTCTTACCATAATCTCATATTTCCAGTCAGAAATAGCCCCATAATAATAAACTTTCCAAAAATTCCTCTGCTGATCTGCTTTAGAAAAACAGAGATAGCAAAGAAGGAAACATTTTTCCAGGGAATAAATGTTCATGGACTAAATCTTGGTGGGAGTTTTTATGGGTGTGTGTGTGTATGTGTGTGTATGTCCTGCTTTTTTTTTAAATAACAGGCACTGTTATTTATTGATTAAATTTACATGCCACCCTTGTTGCTATGCAGAGCAGTTCTGGGTGGCTTGCAATGCCCTAAAACAAAAGAATAAAAACAAATATGAATACAGCAAAAATTAAAATTACAAAAATTAAATAGACTGAGAACCAAGGGCTTGTGCAGAGCAGGAGTAGTGTCTTCTGTCATGGTACCAGGTACCTCCATCCTGGAGCATCTCCATCAGGTCCCCATGCCAAGCCAGGCCTTAAGACCCTTTTGGAAAAACCACAAGGATGTGGGTTGACCTCATCTGAGGTGGCAGGATGTTCCAAAGGACAGGGTTCAAATCAGAAAAGGCTTTTCTCCTAGAGTCATTGCCAGTCAAAAAGAAGAGGTCGAGAGTAGACCTCTTCTTCTGGACTTTGTGGAGTGGGCCACAGTGGTGGGATTCAAATTTTTTTACTACCGTTTCTGTGGGTGTGGCTTGGTGGGCGTGGCATGGCTTGGTGGGTGTGGCGTGGCGTGGCTTGGTGGGCGTGGCAGGGGAAGGTTACTACAAAATCTCCCTTCCTTCCCCACCCCACTAACCTGCTTTCCAGCTCTGTTCTCCTGTGCAGGGCAACCAAAAAAGACTCAGACTATCAGCTGGGATTCGGGAGGCAGAGAATAGATGGGGCGGGGCCAGTCAGAGGTGGGATTTGCCAGTTCTCTGAACTACTCAAAATTTCCACTACCGGTTCTCCAGAACTGGTCAGAACTTGCTGAATTCCACTTGTGAATTGTAGGCATCTTATGAAGGTTCAGTAATGATTGCCCATCCCGTCTCAAATTTCAGATTCAATTGGAGCCCCTTTTTTTGAGATCTAACAAGTAATACCTGAGTTGCCATCTTTCCTATTGTAAATAGGAATTGTTATTCTCATGTTTAAAATATAGTCTAGTGGTGGTAGAGGCACGCTGGGAATCAGGTTTGCTGAGAGGCGGGTAGGAAAATGTGATTTTTTCTGACTATCTAAATCTTGCTTGTGGCTTTCTCAGGTATATTTTCCAACTCCTCATCCTTTTCCTTATCCCGGGGATCGTAATGATGATAGCGTATGGATTAATCTCCTTGGAGCTCTATAGAGGGATAAAATTTGATACAAGCAACAGAAAATCTTCTCGAGGTAATCCCGATGACTGAACCTGTCCATTTGCTTTCTGTCTTAATAGCTTGCCATGTACAAGCACAAACAGTGATATGTATATCTATCTAACTGTTTGTCTATCATCTATCTATCTATCTATCTATCTATCTATCTATCTATCTATCTATCTATCTATCTATCTATCTCACCTATCTATCTGTCTCTCTGTCTGTCTGTCTGTCTATCTATCATCTATCTAACATCTATATCATCTATCTATTATCTATCATCTATCTATCTACCTATCATCTATCTATCATCTATATCATCTATTATCTATCATCTATCAATCAATCAATCGATCTATCATCTATCTATCATCTATCTACTTATCTATCTATTATCTATCATCTATATCAACTATTTATCTATCTATCAATCTATCTTCTCTTTATCTATCATCTATCTATCTCTCATTTATATGATCTATTATCTATCATCTATCAATCAATCAATCGATCTATCATCTATCTATCATCTATCTACTTATCTATCTATTATCTATCATCTATATCAACTATTTATCTATCTATCAATCTATCTTCTCTTTATCTATCATCTATCTCTCATTTATATGATCTATTATCTATCATCTATCAATCAATCAATCGATCTATCATCTATCTATCATCTATCTATCATCTATCTACTTATCTATTATCTATCAACCAATCATCTATATCAACTATTTATTTATCAATCTATCTATCTTCTCTCTATCTATATCTATCTATCAACTATATCATCTATTATCTATCTATCTATCATCTATCAATCTATCTATCTAACTAAATCATCTATATCATCTCTCTCTCTCTCTTATATTTATCATCTATATCATCTCTCTATTATCTCTCTATCTCTCATATATTTATCATCTATATCATCTCTCTATTATCTATCTCTCTATTATCTGTCTGTCTGTCTGTCCTAGTCCAGCCTTAGGCATGAAAGCCAGCTGGGTGACTTTGGGCCAGTCACTCTCTCTCTCGGCCCAAATAACCTCTCAGGATTATTGTGGTGGGGAAACCAGGAGGAGGGAGGAGTATGGTGTATCTTTGCCACCTTGACTTATTTGTCAAAACAATAAAGAGTTGGGGAGGGGGGGATGCAGATAAGTCAAAATAAGATAAAGTTTAAGTTTATCCCAAGAGAATGACATTTATGGGAGTCCCTTTCAAACCCCCGGTTGCGAAGGAGAAAAGGGGAGAGTCCAAGGAAGGGTTGGGGTCGGAAGCCAAGAGGCCAAATAGTTTTGAATGCTAAGGGGTGTTGATGTCCTTGACCCTGCCTTCCATGTGCAGAAAGGAAAGCTAGTGAGAGCAGCAGCGGCAGGTACGAAGATGGGGATGGTTGCTACCTGAAGAAGAACAAGAAGCAGCAGCAGCAGCAGCAGCAGCTACCCCTGCGTCAACTTTCGTCCCTCGGCTCCTGCAGCAACAGCCAGAAGATTGAGCGTCCAAGGAGCAGCTCCTCCTCAGCCAATCTGATGGCTAAGAAGCTAGTGATCCGCATGTTGATTGTGATTGTGATCCTGTTCTTCATCTGTTGGACACCCATCTTCAGCGTCAACACCTGGAGGGCCTTTGACTCCACTTCGGCTCAACTCCTGCTCTCGGGAGCTCCCATCTCGTTCATCCATTTGCTCTCCTACACCTCCGCCTGCGTGAACCCCATTGTCTATTGCTTTATGAACAAACGCTTCCGCTTGGGTTTCCTCGCGACCTTCACTTGCTGCACCAAGCCACGCCTTCCAGCGGCCCGGGCAGAGGTGGGAGAGGACGAGGAAGGAAAGACCACGAGAGCGTCCCTTTCCAGGAATTCTTACACCCACATGAACATGGCTGCCCCTTCATGATTGGGAGATAAGGAGAAGAAACGTTGTAAACCTTGCAACTCCGACCATCGCCTTCGTGTATCAAGCCCATCTGAAACGGTTTGGCACTTCAGGATTTCCTGCTCGAGTGGGAGAGTTTGATCAGAAGACCTCTAATGTCCCTTCCAACCAGGGGTGGGATTCAAATTTTGTAACAACCGGTTCCGTGGGCATGGCTAGGTGGGTGTGGCCATGTAACCATGTGATTTTTGGGCTTTCTGGGCCTCAGGGGAGCCTCTGGGGAGGCTTTTTTTTCTGCCACAAGGCTTCCCTGGGGCTCAGAAAGGAAACAATGGAGTACACGGGGGGGCACGCAGCACTCCCCTGCACTCCATATTGGGGCCTTCTGGGCCTCAGGGGAACTTCCTGGGGGAGCATTTTTTTTTCTCCCACAAGGCTTCCCTGGGGCTCAGAAAGGAAACAATGGAGCACAGGGGGGGCACGCAGCACTCCCCTGCACTCCATATTGGGGCCTTCTGGGCCTCAGGGGAACTTCCTGGGGGAGCATTTTTTTTTCTGCCACAAGGCTTCCCTGGGGCTCAGAAAGGAAACAATGGAGTACACGGGGGGGCACGCAGCACTCCCCTGCACTCCATATTGGGGCCTTCTGGGCCTCAGGGGAGCTTCCTGGGGGAGCATTTTTTTTTCTCCCACAAGGCTTCCCTGGGGCTCAGAAAGGAAACAATGGAGCACAGGGGGGGCACGCAGCACTCCCCTGCACTCCATATTGGGGCCTTCTGGGCCTCAGGGGAACTTCCTGGGGGAGCATTTTTTTTTCTGCCACAAGGCTTCCCTGGGGCTCAGAAAGGAAACAATGGAGTACACAGGGGGGCACGCAGCACTCCCCTGCACTCCATATTGGGGCCTTCTGGGCCTCAGGGGAGCTTCCTGGGGGAGCATTTTTTTTTCTCCCACAAGGCTTCCCTGGGGCTCAGAAAGGAAACAATGGAGCACAGGGGGGGCACGCAGCACTCCCCTGCACTCCATATTGGGGCCTTCTGGGCCTCAGGGGAACTTCCTGGGGGAGCATTTTTTTTTCTCCCACAAGGCTTCCCTGGGGCTCAGAAAGGAAACAATGGAGCATAGGGGGGGCACGCAGCACTCCCCTGCACTCCATATTGGGGCCTTCTGGGCCTCAGGGGAGCTTCCTGGGGGGCAATTTTTGCTCCCAGAAGACTTCCCTGGGGCCTAGGAAGGGAAAAAATGGAGGGGGTTGCTGCGCCCCACCCCCCGCCCCACTCTCCATGTTTTGCCTTCCTGGGCCTCAGGGAAGCCTCCTGGGTGAAGCAGTAAGACAGTGAGGGGAATCCCGGCACAGCTGATCATAGGAACAGCTGATTGTTGGGAGGGGAAAAAAAGAAAAATACCTTAAGGAGTGACTGGGCGGGGAAGAAGGCAAACAGCGATGTCGGGCATGCACGCAATGTTGTGCATGCGCGATAAGGACTGACTGGGAAGGGAGGGGCAGGTGGGGAGGGGTGGAACGGGGCCATCGAGGGGCACGATTTGCCAGTTTGCGCAGAATCATAACAACCGGTTCAGAATCGGTAGAATTCCATTCCTGCTTCCATCTCTGTTATTCTGTTATTACTTGTACAAAAACAGTTGGAAGAGATGGGAGATTTACAGCACACTCCTGGATCAAAGGTCTCTCCCGAAGGACTCTTCTAAGGCCAGATGAATAAACCCAGAGCCATATTGAGATAATGTGTGACAAAATAACGCATAAGAGCAAGGGTCTTCAAACTTGCCAAGACTTGTGGACTTCAACTCCCAGAATTCCTGAGCTAACATGACTGGAGGAGGAATGCTGGGAGTTGAAGTCCACAAGTCTTAAAGCTGTCAAGTTTGAAGACCCCTGCATAAGAGGAAGGGTAAAATTCATCCATACTTTTCTTTCCTGATTAATTTTGCACCTAGGCTTCAGTGCCTCCAAATTAACAGCATGAAGGTAATGGGAGGCAAACATAAAAAAAAATATAATAGCTATTTGGGAAAGTAAAAAGTTTAATGTTTGGGGAATAAACAATTAAGTTCCCAAGTGCCTCACCGTAACTGCATTTTTCTATGACAATTTAATGTAGCTTCGATTCAGAGCAGTGGCGGAACAAGGAACTGATTTGACTATATATATATAAAAGCAAAATACCCGTCATGCGTCATCACAAAATCTCCAGAACCGTAAAGCCTACAAACTTGAAATTTGACACGTATGTTCCTCTTGGCTTCTAGGTACTCACTAAGAAAGGATTTTTCAAAATGACCATCAGAGCATTTAGAGTATTTCCTATATTAATATTAACAGGCTCTGATGCTAAGGAGTTCTACTCCCCCTCCCCACCTGAAAAGAAATCTGTTCCAAATGCAAAACACAAGCAGAGAAGAGGAGTTTCAATTTCAGAGTACCCAGCAGCTTTAGTACAGAACAGTTAAGCTAAGCCACGCCCAGGCTCCTTGCTGTCTCCTTCTTCCTCACACAGCAAATACTGTTTCACTTTCCAAACACGCTGACAGAATGCTAGTCAAATGAATACTGATGGATGTTGGTAGGTAGAGGCAGAATTCCCCCTCCCTTATTTTCCTCCCCAAAAACTAAGCCCGACAACATAGTTTCGTAGCAAAGCACTAGCATGAGCTAGTGTTTTATGTTTCCTCTACCCAGCAATACCCTGCAAGACATTCTAGGTCAGATCAAGAGAACCCACCATCAATACACAAGAATAATACCCTTGCCTTTGGCACTGATGCACCAAGAACCAGTGTTCATACATACTGCCTATGGATAGGAAAGCTTTATTAACTAGCCCAGCTGAGACCTGTTGATATTCCTTTCTTCCAATATGTGGTACATTGCCACTTTCCTGGCCTTTAGGCCTACATGAGAGAGAAACACTAACCTTGATTGATACCTGTATCTATAGATATCCAGCAGAACTGGGATCTTCTCCTATGTTTTTGTGAGATTCACTAGTGTTTTTTATTGTCCCAGAGGTGCTTTTTCCAAAGGCCACTGCGCTTTCTTGGGGTTTTTTTCTCTTGAAAACATTTTGCTTCCCATTCAAGAAGTGTCTTCGGTCCTGAAGAAGTTGGATGAAGAGTGAAACATTTTCAAGGGAAAAAAACTCCCAAAGGTCCAGTCCAGATTTTGGGAAAGCACCTTTGGGACAACCCAGATTGAGAATCTCCATAGACATAGAATTAGGGGTGACATTGTAGCAATATTCCAGTATTTGAGGGGTTGCCCCAAAGGAGTCAAATTATTTTTCAAAGCACCTGAGGGCAGGACAAGAAACCAGGATGGAAACTAATCAAGGAGAGAAGCAACCTAGAACTAAGGAGAAACTTCCTAACAGTGAGAACAATTAACCAGTGGAACAGCTGGCCTTCAGAAATTGTGGGTGCTCCATCATTGGAGGTTTTTAAGAAGAGACTAGACAGGTTCTTGTCTGAAATGGTATAGTATAGAAATAGTATAGGTTCTCCTGCTGGGCAGGGGGCTGGTCTAGAAGACCTGGACTAGAAGACCTGGACTAGAAGAGCTTCTATTCTATGTAATATTCTATCATTTATTGGTTTTATTGTCCATATTATATTCTATTTTTTACCCAACCCTTTGTGGAGGTGTGTGTCTGTGATAATTATGGTAATTATTATTTTATTTTTATTTCATAATTTATCTTGCAAAAAGTCATGATGGGGCATATTAAATACAGAATTAAAAAAACAAGAGAGAAAGATGACGATGGGAATAATTGTAGATGCCAAAGAAGGACATGAGAATTTTAAAGACCCAGCTGGCTGTTTAGATCTGATGGGAATTGAGCAAATTCAGGTCATCATAGATTGGCCAAGTCAAGGTACAACATAGGTAGTTGATGAAGGAAAAGAAGAAGGAGAAGGAGAAGAAGAAGAAAGGCAGTGGGGGATATCTGAGAATATCTAGCTTAGCAGGACAAAATTATTCCCTGGGGGCTTTTGATGATTTTAGAATTCATTCCACAAAACTGAAATCCAGCAAAAAGTTCATCTTTTTTCTCGAATTAAAGACAAGTGCTTAATTCAGCACTACAAAATATCCATAAGAATCAAAGGTAGGTTTTTTTAAAAGTACGTAAAAATAAACGATAGCCATTATTCTTTTCCTGAGTGGGGGGAGGGAAATCTATATCTAAGTCAGGGTTCTCCAAACTCGGCCACTTTAAGACTTGTGGACTTCAACTCCCAGAATTTCCCAGCCTGGGGAATTCTGGCAGTTGAAGTCCACAAGTCTTAAAGTGGCTGAGTTTGGAGACCCATGATCTAACTGATATCTTTATTAACGAAGTAAGTATTCCATTGAGTTCAACCTTTGGCAGTGTGGTAGATGTCTACTTAGAATGATGCAGAACATCTTGTGAGATCTATCTTGCCTTCCCAGCCAAACAGATTTCCAAATGGTCTCTCATCCATGGATAAACCCAGGTCTGACTCTCCTTCTTATTCTAAGATCAATTGGATTTCAGTTTTCCAATTCTGTTAGAAACACTAACATGGAGAGGTGAATTCCAGATACACGGAACTGCCAATAAAAGCAAGGGAAAATGACATTCATGCAGATAAAAGGAAGTGTTTCCTCAACACAGTTGAGTTATTGAAGTTATTGAATTTCCTACCACAAGATCAATCAGAATAGAACTGGAAGGCACTTTGGAGGTCTTTTAGGCCAGTGGTCACTAACCATTGGGCCGGGGACTACTGGTGGTCCACGAGAAAATGTTGGTGGTCTGCAGAGAAATGTCACCCCAAAGCACCCCCCAGAGCAATTAATCCAGACTGTGCAGGAACACAAGGCTACGCCACCCACATGGCCCGCAGGAACACAAGGCTTGTGTCGCTTGCGTTAAGAACAACATGAGGTAGTGAGGGGAGGGGGGAAAGGGTGGAGGGGGCGAATTTACCCCACTCACCCCATGTGCCTTGCCTGGCCACCGAACTGCTTCTTTCTGCTTCTTTCTTCTGTTTTTGGCTGCATGCTAGGAAAGCAGCAAAAGTCTTTCTTTCTCTTTCCCAAACTCTGCCAGAAATGAGTCTTTGGGACCCTGCAAGGCCTCCTGCTTCAAGAGGTTGCGCCAGCAAAGACTCATTTCTGGCAGAGTTTGGGGGAGAGAAAGAAAGACTTCTGCTGCTTCTGCTGCTTTCCTTGCATGAAGCCAAAAGTCTCTCTCTCTCTCTCTCTCCCCCTGAGAACAGAGCTGGAGACGGTATCCTGCGATCCCAAATAAAGAATGAGCGATCGGTAGGAAAACGGAGTGGGGAATTTCCTTGCAGCCTTTTGGGGGGATTTTCCCAGGGTCCCTGCTCCACAGGATTTAAAATTATGAGTTTGGTGGTCCCTGAGGTCCAAAAGGTTGGCGATTCTAGGCCAGCCCCCTCCTAGGTCCTTAAAATTCTCATATCTTTCTTTGGCATCTATAATTATTCCCATCATCATCATCAACTTCCTCTCTTGTTTTTTTTTAATTCTGTATTTAATATGCCCCATCATGATTTTTTTGCCAGATAAATTGTGAAATGAAAATAAAATAATAATTAACCTAATTATCACAGACACACACTTCCACAAGGGGTTGGGTAAAAAATAGAATATGTGGACAATAAAACCAATAAATCAGGGTCTTCAAACTTGACAGCTTTAAGACTTGTGAACTTCAACTGCCAGAATTCCTCCTCCAGTCATATAAGCTCAGGAATTCTGGGAGTTGAAGTCCACACGTCTTGAACTTAGCAAGTTTGAAGACCCTTGTAATAAATGATATTGGATAGAATAGAATAGAAGCTGGAAGGGACTTTGGAAGTCTTCTAGTCCAGCCCCCTGCTTGAGCTGGAGACCCTATACCATTTCAGACAAGTGACTGTCCAGTCTCTTCTTAAAAACCTCCAGTTATGAAGCACCCACGATTTCTGAAGGCAACTTCTGTTCTACTGGTTAATTGTCTTCACTGTTAGGAAGTTTCTTCTCAATTCCAAGTTATTTCGCTCCTTGATTAGTTTCCAACCATTATTTCTTGTCCTGCCCTCTGGTGCTCTGGGTAATAATTTGACCTCCCCCCTTCTTTGTGGCAGCCCCTCAAATACTGGAATCCTGCTATTGGGTCCCCCCCTAGTCCTTCTTTTCTCTAAATTAGCCAAACCCAGTTCCTGCAACAAAATGAGAACATTAACTAAAATGGAGCCAGTCCCTATAGCCGTTGTTAGCCATTCAGCAAATTGGTTCAGATAAGCCATATCCCTCAGGTAGATCTGGGAAAATCTAAAATGTTGGAAGGAAGGAAGGAAGGAAGGAAGGAAGGAAGGAAGGAAGGAAGGAAGGAAGGAAGGAAGGAAGGAAGGAAGGAAGGAAGGAAGGAAGGAAGGAAGGAAGGTATGCCAGGCCACTGAGAGGTGAAGAAATTATCTGGTTTCTTTAATTAGGCCAAAGAAAACATAGCTTTGATTATGTGAAGGAACTCAAATAAAGGTTACACAACAGAGGCTGTGAAAAAATGAAATTAAGGTCTGGAACACATTGGATATCATGGAAATTTCAAGATAACCACCACTGTAGTTGCTGGACACATATCAATATGCATGTAAAACAGACCCAGGGGTTGTCTTACATGATTATTTTCTCTTTATACTCACTCTCCAGTGTTGCCTTGGAACACACTTAAACCATTTTCTTTCTTTTTGTGAGCAAGATGAAAAGGGCATTAAGTGATTTACACTAATTATTTTTGTGTGTGTGCGTATGTGTGTCTTGTGTCTCCCTGCTATTGAACATCCCACGTACATGTATATTTTTAACGTGTACCTTTCATATGGTATGATGCGCTACAAATACATTTATTAAAAAGATATTTTACCTTGCAGCATTAACCTCCTGCTTTCGGCATCATAGCGGAAATCCTTGTTAATGTTTTTCATGATTATGAAAAAAAAAAAGTAGGACCGCGCCTTCTTAAAAATCGCAAACTTCCACTCCTCCTACCCTTGAGATCATTTTCCAGGTGAAGTTTTCCCTCAGGAGGGAATTCAACTCTTGGTGATGTAACATACAACACGCTTTGCGTGATTTTCTTTGGGTGAGTTTTTCTATTTCTTCAAGCTTTGAGTGAGAAGTGAAACCAAGGGTGGGATTGGACCGGTTTGGACGGGTTCGGGCGAACTGGATGTTAAAGTTACAGCTGGTTTGCCGAACTGGTATTTCAACTGATCGGCTGGCTCTGCCCCTCTCCCTCCTCCCCTCCCCTCCCAGGAGTCTCCATGTGGCCCATTTTCGATGGAGGTTAAGTGGAGGGTCTTTGCGGAGCCTCTGGGAGGGGGAAAACGGGGCCTTCTGGAAGTCCAGAAACAGGCCTGTTTCCAGCTTCCGGAGAGCCTCCAGAGCCCGGGGAGGCCATTTTTGCCCTCCCAGAGGCTCTGGGGAGGCCTCTGGACCCTTGGGAGGGTGAAAAGCGGCCTTTCCAGAAAAACCAGAAGTGGCAAAATAGGCCTATTTCCAGCTTCAGGTGGGCCTCCAGAGACTGGGGAGGCTGTTTTCGCCCTCCCAGGGGCCTGGGGGCGGCCTCTGGACCCTTGGGAGGGTGAAACGGCCTCCCCTGGCCATCAGGGCCCCACCCATCCAGCAACCGGGCAGCAAACTGGTTGCTGGGATTTTTGAATCCTACCCCTGAGTGAAACGTCTTCAAGGAAAAACAAAGAAAGTTCAATTGCCTCTTGAAAAAGCACTTTGGGATTATCTAATAATTTCCCATTCAGGTATTAATCAGGCCTGAAGCTGCTTAGTTTCCAAGCAGAGTGAAAGTCAGGACAAGGGTAGCTAGAATAGAATAGAATAGAATAGAATAGAATAGAATAGAATAGAATAGAATAGAATAGAATAGAATAGAATAGAATAGAATAGAATAGAATAGAATAGAATTCTTTATTGGCCAAGTGTGATTAGACACACAAGGAATTTGTCTTGGTGTAAATACTCTCAGTATACATAAAGAAAAGATACATTCATTAAGAATCATAACATACAACATTTAATGATAGTCATAGGGTACAATAGCTAACAATCAAGATGTAGAAGAGAAGCAACGACAACAACTTATGAGAAATATTGAATTTTACAATAATTGTGTTTACATGGGAAGCATAGTTAATATCGATCATCTTCCTCCTCTTTTAAAGACCCCATAATCCCTTGCGGGGTAGAGTCCGGGCAACTGAATGGAGCCAAGTGTTTACTGGCTGGATGCCCTTCCTGTCACCAATGCAGAGATATGTTTTCAGCAGATATATTCTCAGTGTGCCCAGAGAAAGAAATATCTGCCTCTACCTAGGATTGAACTCACAGCCTTCTGATTGTGAGGTGAGAACTCCACCTCTAGGACACCATACCATTAAAGCATAGTTAATAATGGATCCAGCTCCAAAAATAAGCTGACATTTGGTACCCTCATTCCCTAGTCCCAGTCAGAATACCCAGTCAGAATACCCTGCTTATGGAAGTCTTATGCTAATTGTGACTTGGAACATAGCTGGCTGGAAAAAGGTGATTGACAAGGGAGTATCCTATCTAAATTTGACGTAATAGCCATCCAGGAAACCTGGTTAACTGAAGAGGATGAACTAGTACAACTTCCAGGGATGGGCTTCTCCCTGCCCGAAAAATAAAAAATAAGGGGCAGCCCTCTGGTGGACTATGTATCATTATTAAACCAGAATTGCAATGACAGGGGCAGAAACTATATAATGAAGATAAGTTTTCATATTTTCTAGTTGTGAAATTCAGATATGGGGAGTTTAAATTAATATTGGTAAATGTATACATTCCTCCAAACACATTCCTGTAGTATACCTCTTGATTATTGGACCAGTGGTGGGATTCAATTTTTTTTACTACAGGTTCTGTGGGCGTGGCTTGGTGAACTTGGTATGGCTTGGTGGGTGTGGCGGGGAAGGATTCTGTAAAATCTCCATTCCCTCCCCACTCCTGGGGGAAGGTTACTGCAAAATCCCCTTCACTCCCCACCCCACTAACCTGCTTTCCAGCTCCATTCTCCTGTGCAGGGCAACCAAAGAAGACCCAGCCAATCAGCTGGGACTCGGGAGGCAGAGAAGAGATGGGGGCGGGACCAGTCAGAGGTGGGATTTGCCGGTTCTTCGAATTACTCAAAATTTCCACTACCGGTTCTCCAGAACTGGTCAGAACCTGCTGAATACCACCTCTTTATTGGACATGTTTAGAAGTCATACTAGATGATATAACCATACTGTATCCTCAAGCCATAATTATATTACTTGGAGATTGTAATGCTAAATTAGGTCCATCTTTGCATGAGTTTGCTCAAAAGAAAGGATTCCCAAAGGAATTTCTTTCTTAGTAATCATCCTCAGTGGCTTTCTAGAGATAACAAAAATAATACTGCTGGTCTGCTCCTATTTAATTTTTAAAGGTAATCTTCAAATCTTGGATAGAAGGCCTACTTGTGTCTAATTTCCCAACAGTTGACATATCAAAACAGAACTGGAGCTGCAGAATTCAAATTATATGTTAGAAACTTATTCTTATATATTAATATGCTTCCCTTTGGACACGTCCTACTTAAGAGATGAGGAAAAATATTAAAATGGGGTGAACACATGTCAAGATTCTCTCATTTCATATGGACTTTTTAATTTCCTTTGAGTTACTATACCTTAATTAGTTATCATTCAGCACACTGTGCTGGACTATTACAGCTGCCAACCTCCCCTTTGGTATTGCCCTGAAATGAAATTTCAGTTTGCAATGGGCATTGGCTGCTATGCTTTCAAAAGGAGAAAACACATTTTAATCTACAGATAAACACCATTACGTGTCTCTCAGCATCCTGGCATCTTCACTTCGGTTTGATTTGATGCATGGAGCTCATGTGATCTTACCCATGAGAGGTTTTCATGGCAATCATTTAAGGAGCACTCTTATAGGATAGGGACATGGTGGCTCAGTGGCTAAGACGCTGAGCTTGTCGATCAGAAAGGTCGGCAGTTTGGCGGTTCGAATCCCTAGCGCCACGTAATGGAGTGAGCTCCCATTACTTGTCCCAGCTTCTGCCAACCTAGCAATTTGAAAGCATGTAAAAAATGCAAGTAGAAAAATAGGGACCCCTTTGGTGGGAAGGGAACAGTGTTCTTGCGCCTTCGGCATTTAGTCATGCCGGCCACATGACCACGGAGATATCTTCGGACAGCGCTGGTTGCTCGGCTTTGTAATGGAGATGAGCACTGCCCCCTAGAGCCGGAAATGATTATCATGTATGCGCGAGGGAAATCTTGATCTTTACTTTACTTGTAGGATAATTAGTGGAACAAGATTGGGCTCAACTCTAATGAGCTGCTTTATTTTTCTATTTTCTTACACTCCTTAATAAATGAATCCTCAATGCCGAAACACAAAGTACCATGGGCAAGCGGTTGATTGCAACTTACTGAGCATCTATAAAGCTTGGTTGTTTTCTTGAGATGTTTCATTAACCACACTATGTAAGTCTAAATATTATTGCTATTGCTGTTGTGGCCCACTGGCGGCTAGTGGAGCTGGCAGCAGAGTCGGACAGTAGTGAGGAGATTGGGGAGGAACTTGGGCCAGTCCTGGAGGCTGAGGAAGGCTCAGATGAGGGCTCTGCATCAGAGGCAGAGATGGGGCCAGGGTAGTCTGGCAGCTGCCTTCGGAGTCGGACAGCAGTGAGGCGGGGGAGCAGCTGGAGCCGGTTCCCAACCTGAGCATGTGCAAAGCAGCCAAAAGAAAAGAACAATTACGAACTAAGAGTCAATGTGGGAGTAAAGCCACAGGTGGACGGTGAATGGCCCCACCCATAGGGATTAAAAGAGGAGTAAAAGGGGAGGGGTTTTTGCAGGAAACAATTTGTTCATTCATTGCAGCAGTGTGAAGATCTGTCTGTGCATCTCAGAGCCTCTGTGCTGAGTCCTTCCTTGTCAGCACTGCGTTTGAAACTATTTACTTGGCAGCTCTCCAGGCTAGATAAGGTCTGTGCTCCTAATTGCACCCTTGAAAGACTGTTTGCCAGGCCTTTGGCTGAAGGTGAATGCAAGAAATTCACTTTCGTTTAATAAAAGGGGTTTTGCTGGGACAAAAAGTCTGTTTAGTGCTTTTGGAGAAGCTGAGGTCAGAACAATTGCTATCTTACCTAGTTTGAGTAATGAAAAGTCTGTAAGAAAACAACCAAGCTCAGAGGGCATCAAGGACTCCTCATTTCAACTCCGAGCTCCAAATATTCTCCTTTATTGATACATCCATGAATAAATTACTTGAAATTAGAAAACCAACTGTGCTTGCATCTAGAGAGAACTCTTTGATCTATGCCAGGCAAGCTCTACCAAGGCATCCGTCAACCACGTGGACTTCAATTCCCAGAATTCCCCAGCCAACAAGGCATTTCAGAGAATTCTAGATATTAAATACATCAGGGATTCAGGAAAACGATCGACATAAACAAGTTCAAGTTATGGCTGATCGATGAGAATAAGTGAAGCTATTTATCATGTTGTCTATGGACTCATTTGGGGAGGCTTGATATTTTCTTGATGTTTTTGCATAATTAGACAATGCTACATTCGATATAATAGGAAAAATATCTTATTTGTTCCTCTCACTTGTGCCTCCAATAAGCTTCTTATGTTCAGTTTTATAAAGCCTGATATATATTTAATTTGTTGGAACAAGGAACGATATATCGAACTCTTAGATTTATATCCTACCTGTGGTCCAGGAGTACAAGATGGCATCTCGGCTTCCTGTATTTTTTTCTCCCCAACCGCCCTATGAGGTAGAGTGGACAGAAAAGAATGACCCTCCGGGTTTTGAGGGAAAATTCGAAAAACTCGATTGGAAGTTTCTCCAACTGCCTTTCTAACTTCCTTAAAATCCTTTGATTTATAGAGTTCGAATTGGACATTCTAGCAACACTGCAAATTACCTTCGGAGACAATATAATAAATATTTCTGTGTATAGAGTCCTAGGTTTGCATTTGCTACAGGATCTCCAAAGATACAAGAGGCAGTTGATAGTGAAATGGGCACAGCAGCGCCTGCATTTTCTGTGTCGCATAAGAAAAGTACATCTTGAGTGGTGGGTGCAGTGGCCTAGAGGTACAGCTCTCACCTCACAAGCAGGAGGTTGTGAGTTCCATCCCAGGTAGTGGCAGATTTTTCTTTCTCTGGGCACACTGAGAATATGTCTTCTGTGAACTCTGCATTGGTGACAGAAAGGGCATCCGGTTAGTAAACACTCAGCTGCATTCAATTGCTCCAAATGCACCCACGGATTATGAGGTCATTAAAAGCCAAAATAACAACAGCAGCAACAGCAACAACAATAATAGTACATCTTCCTCTCCCTGTCCTTACCACTTTCTACCAATCAAGAGAATCCTGTCATATTGCATGATAGTCTGGTTTGGAAGCATTACTGCTTCGGACAGGGAGGCTGTGCAGAGAGTGATAAGGACAGCAGAAAAGATCATTAGCAGTTCCCTCTCTTCTATCCAGGACATGGCACAGAAGCTATGCTTGAGCAAGGTGCACAGGATTGTCTGGGATGCTACATATCATCTTCACGATGTGTTTTCCTTGTTACCTTCTGGGAGGAGGCTTCATGGTATCCGAAGCAGAACATCCAGATTCAGCTGCAGTTTTGTTCCATATACTCACAAGCTTCCTCTTTCTCACAAGCTTCCTCTTTCTGCGATAGACAATCATTTATATTTATATATATGTATATATATTTATATGTTAGGGTAGGGGTGTCAAACTCAAGGCCTAGGGCCCAGATCCAGCCCACAGGGTGCTTAGATCTGTCCCACAGGGCTGCCCTAGAAACAACAAAGTACCAGCCTGTGGTGGCTCTGCCAGTGAAAATGGAGGTCGGGAGGTACTCCCACAGCTCTCCCGAGCTTTGTTTTCTCTGGCAGATTGCAGGAGGCCATTGCAGCCAAAAATGGAGCTTGGGAGCCCATTTTTGCTGGCAGAGCATTCAAGTCACCAGAGGTGCCATCCCCCAGCATGAGTGATGCCAAGCTGGCCACACCCATCTTGGCCACGCCCATCTTGGCTACGCCAACCCCGTCCCACCAAGTCAAACACAACCCTGATGCGGCCCTCAATGAAATCGAATTTGCCAGTAGTGAGATTCAAATGTTTTTACTACCAGTTCTGTGGGTGTGGCTTGGTGGCCATGGCAGGGGAAGAATACTGTAAAATCCCCATTCCCTCCCCATTCCTGGGGGAAGGTTACTGCAACATCCCATTCCCTCCCCACCCCACTAACCTGCTTTCCAGCTCCATTCTCCTGTGCAAGGCAACAAAAGGAGACCCAGACGATCAGCTGGGATTCAGGTGGCAGAGAAGAGATGGGGGCGGGGCTAGTCAGAGGTGATATTTGCCAGTTCTCCAAACTACTCAAAATTTCCGCTACCGGTTCTCCAGAACTGGTCAGAACCTCTGGGCCATGCCCACCCAGCAACCAGGCAGAGAACCCATTGCTAAAATTTTTGAAGGCCACCTCTGGGTGAGGGTTTACCGCTGGATGGCAGATACTCATGTTATGAAATCCATCATGGATTTTGCAAGGAGGCACAAATCCCTCAGGTTCAGAACAGAAGGCGAATTATCAACGTGCCTAGATTCATGTTTCAGTGTCTGGTGTTTTCATGAGCCAAGCTCGGAGAAAATATTGAAAAATCAAACTGAGCCTCACATCCCGTTCCAATTGCCTTGTCCTCAGGCGAATCACTCCTCAAGTCTTGAGAGAGGCAGGCTCCGGAGGCTCTCTGAAAGCTGGAAATAGGCCCATTTCCGGCCTCCCCAAACTTCCGGGAGCCCCGCTTTTCACCCTCCCCGAACCTCTGCGTGAACCCTATACTTACCTGCATCCAAAACAGGCCACGTGGGGACTCCTGGGAGGGGTGGGATGGGGTGGGCGTGGCCAGCCAGGAGTGGGATTTGGAACTGCACAGGATCTTAGCTAGGGGCTCTCCCGAACCCCTGCAAACCCCCAGCAGCCCACCCCAATCTTATCTCCTGTGGTCCCTTGGAACAATAACTTGATACTTTTCAGAGCAACTACCTATCTATCTTTCCAGAAGTTACTTCATGTGGCATTCTCCCCGCTAGATTTGGTGTAAGTGCTTAGTGTTTCCGAAATGCATTTTTCTGGTGAATAACACTATATATGTGGGGGAAGAAAAGGATTTATAGATTTGCATGCAGAGAACAAGTCACTCTCATAATGTTTATAAGGATAAAAGGAAGGTGTACTACATGATAGGCATATGCCATGATTGTATAGCTAGGACTAGTAGTATACAATTTTGGAGAGGGAGATAAATCAATCTCACAAGGAATAAACAAAATTAAACTTTGGGGGCTGTTGTTTTGTTTTGTTAATGACCAGATAAAAAAAATTCCCACTATTTTTAAGGATTGAAATGCAGATAATCAGTGTTGGAAAAGAACTACTCTAGTCCAAGGACATGGCAATTGCAAATGAAGACACCAAGAAACCATCCAAGAGAACATAAAAAAATAAATACAAGAATTTTGGCAGATCACAAGACAGCACTAAACTGCTGGCTATAAATGTTTCTTTAAGGAGACAAACACCAGAGATTGTCTGGAGGTTTAGTTCAGATTGATAGCGAATATATTGCCTTCAATCAGGTAGAGGAATAAACATGAATGTAACACAAAGAAAATATTTTTCTTTTCAATTTGAGCAGTTTCTAGCTAGACCTTTATTTCTATCCAAGGACCAAATTCTTGAAGCAGATTTTCCAGATTTCAATTTATCCAGAGTCCTTTGCATTTCTTAACATGTACAAATATAAATCAGGGATATAAGAGAATGCTCTGAGTCAGCGGTCACCAACCGGTGGGCCCACTGATGGTCCACAAGAAAATTTTGGTGGGCCGCAGAGAAATCTTACCCCAGAGCACCTCCCCAAAGCAATTAATCCAGGCTGCGCAGAAACACAAGGCTGTGCTGCCCACATGGCCCATGGGAACCCTCCCTGCCCACTCACTCCTTATCCAGCAAACTTGCCTGATAAATTGCTATTTTTTCAACCATCAGGTGTTCTGCTGTGCCAGGAGATTTAGATTAGCTAGGAAGCAGGAAATGGTTGGATTTCTTGCTTTCTAGCTGGTCTTTAGATCTTCAGCTCTGCTTCAGTCCTCCCTTAGGACTGAAGGTTCTATTATTCAATGCAGACTCACGGCAAGCAAATTTTATGTGATAGACTGAGCTAGCCAATGGCAGATAGATAGATCACTGAATGATTCTGTGAGCAACTCAATCTGCCTGCCTGCTTTGCCTGATTTTTGGTAAAAGTTGCTGTAAAAGTGATTAAAAAAATGATTTTATAAAACAAATCAATATTTATATAAATATTTATATTTACATACAAGCCATGCCCAGCCAGTTACATGACCACCAAGCCACACCCACAAATTAGGCCACACCCACAGAACCGGTTAGTGGTCCCTGGGATTTAAAATTATGAGTTTGGTGGTTCCTGAGGTTCAAAAGGTTGGCTACCCCTGCTCTGAGTGGTGCAGTGGCCTAGAGATGGAGCTCTCACTTCACAATCAGGAGGCTGTGAGTTCAGTCCTAGGTAGAGGCAGATATTTCTCTCTCTGGGCACAATGAGAATGTATCTGCTGAAGACAACTCCGTATTGGCAACAGGAAGGGCATCCAGCCAGTAAACACTTAGCTCTATTCAGTTGCCCAGACTCCACCCTGCAAGGAATTATGGGATCATTAAAAGAAAATGATGATGATATAAGAGCTTTTTTACTTCACTCATTCTGGAATTCTGTCTGACCAGATAGATGGGAGAAGGTTGAAAGTTACAGGTAGTTACATTTATTTTTTTCTTTTCTTTCTGGAATTCAATGCAGAAAGAAGTATCAGGAAGGGAAGTATCAGGAAAAACAAACTGTTTTTCCCAAACAATTGTACATCTATTTATTGATCCAACTTAGACACTGCCCCATTTCCAAAACTACAGGTAGTCCTCAAGTTATGACCATAATCAAGCCCAAACTTTATGCTGCTAAGTGAAATGTTTGTTAAGTGATGTTTGCCCCCTTTTATGACTTTTCTTGCCAGAGCTGCTAAGTGAATCTTTTGTTCTGACCAACGCCCTTTTCCGACCAATCAAACACAATCCAAAAGGAACAGAAACCTTGTAATGCTTTTACAAAATAATTAGCTATGATAAGCACAAGCCTTGCCAAATTGTGTGAGATTTGCCAAAAGACAACAGACAAGAAATAATGTGCAATACAAAAATGTTCAAACACAAATTCAAGATACTGGAATGTCCACGAGGCTGGAGTTTCAAAACGTCTTTGCCTTCTGCAAAGTATGTTCTTTTCAGAGCTGGTTTTTATCTTCTTGAGGGAGGGGCCTTACTTGCAGTCTTACTCCCAAGTTGCCCTTGCTTTTGTAGCTGAGCTGCTCTTTCCTACGAGCAATCCTGCACATACGCACACTTGGCACAGGCTCCTCGGGAACCTCCTCATCGCTGCTGCCAGCCCCCACAATCTCTGAAAGTAGCAGTCCACTCCCTAATGGTCCTAGCCCCTCATCTGAGCCCTTGCTCTCCTCAGCTGTCCGCACCTGCTGCCGGCTTACCACAACATCATTGAAGTTGTTAAGTTAGACACACGGTTAAGCGAATCTGGATTTCCCCCTTGACTTTGAATGTCAGAAGATCGCAAAAGCAGATCACACAAACCTGGGACACTGCAGCTCGTCATAAATGTGAACTTTGATCATGTGACCACGATCAAAACCGTAAGTGTGAAAAACGGACATAAATCACATTTTTAGTGCTTTTCACTAAATGAACTGTCGTTAGTTGAGGATTACCTGTAGCTAATAAATAAACAGCTGTCATTAGGATTCTGAAATTATGGTCTGCTACATGTAGAAATGTAATGTAATGTGGAAATGTAAATGTAGAGAGACGTGGTGGCTCAGTGGCTAAGACGCTGAGTTTGTCAGTCAGAAAGGTCGGCAGTTCAGCGGTTCGAATCCCTAGCAGTGCGTAACAGAGTGAGCTCTGTTGTCCCAGCTTCTGTCAACCTAGCAGTTCGAAAGCATGTAAAACATGCAAGTAGAAAAACAGGGACCCCTTTGCTGGAAAGGTAACAGCGTTCTGTACACCTTCGGCATTTAGTCATGCCGGCACATGACCATAGAGATGTCTTCGGACAGCGCTGGCTCTTTGGCTTTGTAATGGAGATGAGCACCGTCCCCTAGAGCCGGAAACAACTAGCACATATGCACGAGGAGAACCTTTACCTTTACATGTGGAAAACTACTCTGGCCCTTATAAATGCAACAAAATGATGCCAGACAGAGTAGACAGATTTAACAATATTCATTTCTCCCACAGATCAACGCCGCCAATTGCCTGCTTTCCTCCTATAATCTAATCAGTTACCTGCTTGCAAATAACAAACCCTTTCTATCTTTTTGAAAAAACATAACAAACCAGCCTTAAAAAATACAGAAATCTAGATTTAGCTGACTCTCTATGCAACCTGAAATCACCCCTCTTGCCCCCCACCCTCAAAAAGAACAACAACCCTGTCTCAGACAGAAAAATGGACTGTACTTGCCTCTTCAGATAAAGCCTCAATTTCTTTCCTTCCAGTCTTTCATTCTAAGCCAAGAATTTACAGTGTTTGTTTTTACTTATCCTTGGTATCTGGCACTGGGATAGCTGCATTGCAGTTTCATTCTCAGTAGGTGTGAGATCTTTCCACCTGGACTTGCTTTAATCTTTTGGTAGCGGCTAAAAGGTCCTTTGAAAGTAGAGAGAGGATTGTCAAATCAATCAATGCGTTGCTTCAACTTTTAGGTGGACACACCTGTTTTCCAAGCAAGGCAATGAGGAAACCAATTTCTACTTTTGGTCTTGTTTCTTGCTAACATGGTTAGGCAATAAACAATTCTTAAAGTTCCAGAGAATTCTTAGATACAGATCAAGAGAGTTAGAAGGGACCTTGTAGGTCATCCAGTCCAATCCTCTACCCAAGCAGACCCAACACCATTTCTGACAGATGGCAATCTAGTCTCTTCTTGAAAGCTCCCAGTGATGAAGCTCCCACAACTTCTGAAGGCAGCTTCTGTTCCATTGGTTGATTGTTCTTACTATCAGAAAGTTTCTCCTTATTTCCAGGTTGAATCTCTCCTTGTTCAGTTTCCATCCATTATTCCTTGTCTGGCCTTTGGGTGCTTTAGAAAATAGCTTGACTCTTTCCTCCCTGTGGCAGCCCCTCAGATATTGGAAGACTGCTATCATGTCTCCCCTGATCCTTCCCTTCACTAGACTAGCCAGTTCCTTCAACTGTTCTTCATATGTTTTAGTCTCCAGTCCCCTCATCATCCTAGTTGCTTTTCTCTGTACTGTTTCTAGAGTCTCAACATCATTTTTATAGTGTGGTGACCAAAATTCCTAAGGATATATCCCTGGCCTTTTCTCTACTTTTTCCATTTCATCCCCCCCCCTTTTTTTTTAACCAAGTACAAATCAACTCTTTCTTAACAGTGTAAGGTAATGTAATTATAGAAAATACAGGCAGCTGTTTATTGAAGTGCTAATTGTACTTAAAGCAACAGAGATACTTAAGACTGTATAGATTTTCTAAGTATCTTTTTTCTATACTGTAGTGAAAAATCCGCCTCTCAAATATGTTTGACCAGCCCTTGTGCATGAAATAGTTTCATTGCACTGTGTTTTCTGCAGTTGCATTTAGATCTGTTTTTCTCCGATGCAAAAGACAACCCCTTTGCTATTTGGATATTTAACTAAAAATGAAAAGCAAGCTGATTGCCTGGAAGCTGAAGTTACAGGAATCCTTTGGAAAGGTCACCCTTAAATATATCACGAAGACAAAAGAGGAACTAAAATTTGCCAGAGGTGCTTATAGAAAATGTGTATGGAGATCCTTAGTCGTCCAGATCATGGTTGTCCCTGAAGTAATTTTTTTCAAAAGACAACTGGACTTTGTTTTTTCTTGAAGGTGTTTCGCTTCAGTTCAAAATAGGTTGAAAATGTTACAAAATAGGTTGAAAATGTTACAAAAAGATTTAACCATTATCCATTCTGGCCTCCAAGACAGACCAGGCAACAGAGCTGCAGAAAACAAGTTTAGAAAGGATAAGATCCCAAATGAAACCATTCAATTAAAAAGGCTGAAGCTAAAGCTCATTTTAACATAAAATAAAGCTACCTTGGAATTGGAACTCTAGACTTGTCCTGCCAAAAATTTGGCTATGAATATCTTTAATGTCTTTTTCAGACAAGACTGCATTTCTCTGGATGTGTTGTTTGGCGGCAGTATGATAGATCATTAGCTCTTAGCTCCCAAGAGAAAAAAAATGTGTTATAAACCAGTCATCAGCCCATTGCCTACAACAGAAAACTGGCTTTTTTCCCAGCAGTTACCTCCTTCAATGAGAATACAGTTGGAAGGGATCTTGGAGGTCTTCTAGTCCAACCCCCTGCTCCAGCAGGAGCATCTATGACCATTCACCATGGCCAACTTGCCAATGCCAACTCGTTGCAGGACAAGAGTTACGCTAATATCAAAGAAATGATGGAATAGAATCATTAAACAAAGGATGCGAAAAGAGGGACAGAATGAAATGTGAATGGCAAAAATTAAAATATTTTTTAGTTATTTTAAATAATTAAATAGAATTGTTGAAATTGTTCTGTGGCAAGTTGGCCATGGAGAGTTGGCCATGGAGAGTTGGCCATGGTGAATTGGCTGTGGAGAGTTGGCCATGGAGAATTGGCCGTGATGAGTTGGCCGTGGTGAGTTGGCCATGGAGAGTTGGCCATGGTGAATTGACTGTGGAGAGTTGGCCATGGAGAATTGGCCATGGAAAGTTGGCCATGGAGAATTGGCCGTGATGAGTTGGCTGTGGTGAGTTGGCCATGGAGAGTTGACCATGGAGAGTTGGCCATGGAGAGTTGGCCATGGAGAATTGGCCATGGAGAATTGGCCATGGAGAGTTGGCCATGGAGAGTTGGCCTTGGAGAATTGACCATGGAGAGTTGGCCATGGAGAGTTGGCCATGGAGAATTGGCCATGGAAAGTTGGCCATGGATAATTGGCCGTGATGAGTTGGCCGTGGTGAGTTGGCCGTGGTGAGTTGGCCATGGAGAGTTGACCATGGAGAGTTGGCCATGGAGAGTTGGCCATGGAGAATTGGCCATGGAGAATTGGCCATGGAGAGTTGGCCATGGAGAGTTGGCCTTGGAGAATTGACCATGGAGAGTTGGCCATGGAGAGTTGGCCATGGAGAATTGGCCATGGAGAGTTGGCCGTGGAGAGTTGGCCGTGGAGAGTTGGCCGTGGAGAATTGGCCATGGAGAGTTGGCCATGGAGAATTGGCCTTGGAGAATTGGCCATGGAGAGTTGGCCATGGAGAGTTGGCCGTGGAGAGTTGGCCATGGAGAGTTGGCCGTGAAGAATTGGCCGTGGAGAGTTGGCCATGGAGAATTGGCCTTGGAGAATTGGCCGTGGAGAGTTGGCCGTGGAGGGTTGGTTGTGGTGATGTGGCTGTGGTGAGGTGGCTGTGGTATGTTGGTTGTGGCAAGTTGTCCCATTCCTCAAGCAGGACACCCTATACCATTTCAGACAAGTGGCTGTCCAGTCTCTTCTTAAAAACCTCTAGTGATGAAACACCCACAACTTCTGGAGGCCAGCTGTTCTACTAGTTAATTGTTTTGTCAGGAAGTTTCTCCTTTGCTCCAGGTTACTTGTCTCCTTGATTAGTTTCTATCCATTGTTTCTTATCCTCCCTTTTGGTACTTTGGAAAGTAAGTTGACTTCCCCTTCTTTGAAACAGCCCCTTAAATACTGGAATACTGCTATCATGTAACCCTTAGTCCTTTTTTTTCCTCTAGATTAACCATGCCCAAACCCTGCAACCATTTTTCATTATCCTTTTAGCGAATAAAGTCAGTAATAGGGATAGTTGCCTTTCCACTAGCTCCCATTATCCATAATTTATACATTAACAGCAAAAGCAGGTGTGTTTTTTTTATAACCATGCTTTGATTTACACCACGACAATTTGAGTGCCTTCAATGGAAATTTAAAAAAATTACTTCGACTTCCGCATTCGGTGCACTTTTGTTAAAAAATAAAAATAAAAAAAAAGTATTCTGCTGTCCATCTAAACAAAAAACCGCACATTATGCATTTAGATGTGCTCAAAAAAAAGTATCGCTAATTGTAAAAGCTTGCGATGTTAGTACATTGGAACAGCCAAAACCACTCATCTTTTCTGAATGATTAAATGAAATTGTTCCCATGTCCATTAAACATCTGGCTTTGTATGATTATTGGTTGAATTGAACAACTGATGGGGGAAAGTAGCTTTTTCTCCCCCGCTACTATTTATATTATATCTATAAATGAGTGTGTGTGCGCGCGCATATGTGTGTGTGTATGTTCCACCATAACTCTGGAACACTCAAGCAATTTCAACCAAACTTGGCAAGATTATTTAGTCTCCAGAAACAAACACTGTGGAGATAAGACCAGATGGTGGGATTCTACCGGTTTGGACTGGTTCTATAGAACCAGTTGTTATGATTCTGCACAGTTCGGAGAACCGGCAAATAGTGCCCCTGGCTGGCCCCGCCCCTCTCTGCCTGCCCATCCCATCCTACCCCTCCCCGCCCAGTCAGTCCTTATCATGCATGCGCAACATTGCACACATGCCCAACATCGCTGACTGCATTCTTCACTCCTTAAGGTATTTATTTTTCCCCCTCCAGATGATCAGCTGTTCCTATGATCAGCTGTGCCGGGATCCCCCTTGCTGTCTTACTGCTTCGCCCAGGAGGCTTCCCTGAGGCCCAGAAGGCCCAAAGAATGGGGGGAAACCCCTCCCCCACCTCCCACCTCCATTTTTTGCCTTCCTGGGCCCTAAGGAAGCTTCCTGGGAGCAAAAGCATCCCCCAAGAGGCTTCCCTGAGGCCCAGAAGGCCCCAAAAATGGGGGGGTTGCTGCCCCCCAAAAAGAAGCCACACCCACCCAGTCACATGGCCATGCCCGCCTAGCCATGCCCACAGAAGCGGTTGTTACAAAATTTGAATCCCACTCCTGGGTAAGACACCTCAACACCCCTCAGGGGGTGTGTTCTGTTAAGATACATCCTGTTGTGCCTTCAGATGGCTTCTACTGTACAGTGCTGTGGAGTTGCCATGGTAACGGCTTCACAGTACTCCACAAGGGGGCTCTCTCTGGTAAGGGGGAAAATCCAACATTAGAAATGATGTTTGTTCCGGACAAATTGTCACCGAAATCAGGGCTTTTCCAGTCTAATACAGGATTAAGATAAATAAATACCTGGGCAAACACTAAGCTATCGGCTAGTCAGTAATATAAAATATTACCAATATTAAAAAATTGGTAGTACTGGAAAAATCAGCATTTATGTAGCACAAGTGCATTTATGTAACAAGTGCTACATAAATGCTGATTTTCACCATGTCTGACCTTCGTTAATGATTTGCAGTTAGAAACACCCACCTAAGTTTAACATCTAATGTTTAGAGTCAGTTTTGCAAGAAAAGGTAAGAACAAGCAGAAGACACAGAAATATTAGCATACAAAAAATGCAAGGGTACCTACTGAGGGTCTAAGGATCAAACATTTGTTGTTTGATTGTAACTAATTACACAATATGTAATTGTGTGCCTGAAACCTTGAAACCTTGTAAGATTAGACAAGGGAGCAAGATATTGGCATTCTTTCTAAATCTTGCAAGCTTTCGGTAAGAAAGTCTATTGGACCAGAAAGAAGTTAGCCATTTTTAGAAGATTGGTTTAATTTGGTACTCCCAATTATTTTGTTATAACTGATATGTTGGGCTTAAAAAAACTTTTTAGTGACGAGGTGGTACAGGCTAACCGGATGTCCAAATTTGGCAACTTTTAAGATCTGTGGGCTTTAGGTCCCAGAATTTCCCAGTCAGACATGCTGAATTCCCCATGCTGGCTGGGGAATTCTGGGAGTTGAAGTCCCCAACTCTTAAAGTTGCCAAGCTTCGCAACCCTTGATGTAGTGTTTATCTGTTGAAAAAGGTTGAGAGATAACGACGGCATACAAGATTACCAACATTGTCGTCTCTTGCTGTACACTTAGTGTAGCGTTATGTATGGAACATGGAAAATATAATTTAAAAGACCAACTTCTAGAAATAACTATGGATCCGTCGTTGTGTCATAGTGGACAGGAACTTGGAAACTCTACAAAGTTACTTGGGTGGAGCACAAGGCCAATTTTTGGAAAACGATAACCTGACGATGCTACCTTACTATGATAAGTGAAGACAAAAGACAGACAAGTTGTGAAGAAGCTTTGTGATAAATCTACAGCATTAGAATTGGATAAATGTTTAGAATTTTTTTTTTTTAAAAAAAATCCTTTATTTATTTTTTTATGTGAACAATTTAATGCAGAGGTCTCCAAACTTGGCAACTTTAAGACTTGTAGACTTCAACTCCCAGAATTCCCCAGCCAGCATGGGGAATTCAGCATGGCTGGTTGGGGAATTCTGGGAGTTGAAGTCCACAAGTCTTAAAGTTGCCAAGTTTGGAGACTCCTGAATGTGTCCCAACATATATAATACTCCTTCCTCTTCCTCTTTTCCCTATAGCAACAACCCTGAGTTGGGTTGAGCGAAGAAGATTCACCCAAAGTCATCCAACCAGCTTTCATGCTTAGCGCAGAACTAGAACTCACAGCATCTCGATGATTAGCCCAAAGTCACCTATCTGCTTTCATATCTAAGGTGCCTCTTGTTTTTTAGCCTGGTGCCTTCACTACCAAACCAAGCTGACGTTAGAAGGAAATTCAGCAAGCATCTTCGAAATTAACTTGGCGTGCTAAACACATCATGTCTTAGCAGAACACTTTTTAAAATCTATCTATCTATCTATCTATCTATCTATCTATCTATCTATCTATCTATCTATCTATCTATCTATCTACCTACCTATCTACCTATCATCTATCCCATATACCATAATTCACCCCAATTTCATGTCTGTCTGTCTGTCTGTCTGTCTGTCTGTCTGTCTGTCTGTCTGTCTGTCTGTCTATCTATCTATCTATCTATCTATCTATCTATCTATCTATCTATCTATCTATCTATCTATCTTCCATATCCCTAAATCTATCTTAATATCTATCCATCCATCCATCCTTCTATCATCCATCCATCCTTCTATCATCCATCCATCCATCCATCCATCCATCCATCCATCCATCCATCCATCCATCCATCCATCCATCCATCCATCCATCTATCTATCTATCTATCTATCTATCTATCTATCTATCTATCTATCTATCTATCTATCTATCTATCTAAATCCTCAACTCCCAATTTCATTTAGTGACTGTTTGAGCTTACAATATGTGACTTATGACTGTTCCTCACACTTATGACCATTGCAGCACCCCCCCCACCCCCCCATGGTCACTTGATCAAATCCAGACTCTTGGCAACTGACTCATATTTATGACGGTTGATCTCTTTTTGCGACCTTCTGACAGGCGAAGTCCAATAGGGGAAGCCAGATTCGCTGAACAACCATCTTACTAACTTCACATCTGCAGGGTTTCCCTTAAACAACAGTGGCGAGAAAGGTCATAAAATGGGGCAACATTTATTTTAACTAGCTGCCTCACTTAGCAACAGAAACATTGGGCTCCACTGTGGCTGTAAGTCAAGGATTACCCATATTTGGTCTTTTGCAACATTCTCTGAGCAAAACCAGGCATTTGCATACAATGCATGAACTGGCGCAATGTGCTAAGCCAGAATTAAGGAAAGACACACTGCCACCTCGTGGCTACGCAGTGGATGAGCGCTCCTATCAAATCTATTCTATAAGCCTAGAGCCGCATGGAAAACAGCTTTACGTTAGCCTGATGCTTCTAGATAGTATATTAAAATATGAGCAGTTTTGACTTGTAATGGACTCTTAACAAACTCCTAAGAATCAGAATCCAATCTTAGTTAATTTTGAAGCGTGCTTAAGCAGCCTAAGTTACCTCTTAGTGGTCTTTTGTCATCCCCAGCTTCAGTGATGGAGAGTTTAAAGAGTTTTCTATCTTTTCTGAAATTCAGCAGAACATTGTAAATAAAAGCTGGCAGAGAGCTCAGTCAAATAAAGTGTTTTTCCAACAGCATCTCGGATCCTCTTCTCAGTTATGAAGGGGACGTTTTATTCAGTGGTGGGATTCAATTTTTTTTTACTACCAATTCTGTGGGCCTGGCTTGGTGGGCGTGGTGTGGCTTGGTGGGCATGGCAGGGAAAGGATACTGTAAAATCCCCATTCCCCACCCCACTCCAGGGGAAGGATATTCCAAAATCACCATTTCCACCTCACTTCTGGAGAAAGGTTACTGCAAAATCCCCATACCCTCCCCACCCCACTAACCTGCTTTCCAGCTCCGTTCTCCTGTGCAGGGCAACAAAAGAAGACTCAGCCAATCAGCTGGGACTCGGGAGGCAGCGAATAGATGGGGGCGGGGCCAATCAGAGGTGGTATTCCAAACTACTCAAAATTTCCGCTACCGGTTCTCTGAACTACTCAAAATTTCTGCTACTGATTCTCCAGAACTGGTCAGAACCTGCTGAATACCCATTTCTGGTTTTATTCCTTTTTGTAAATACATTTCTTAGCTAATTTTGTTTTGTAGTTCTTTCTGGTAGTGGATTGTGATTCCCATCACCTATACACTAAGGGCAAGGCTAATGAATGTCTCATAGAATTACATTTCAAATTAAAATACATGCAGAGACAAAAAGAAATAAAGACACAAAACTGAACAACCACAGTATCGAATGAAGAAAACCCAGAAAAAGGCTTCCTAAATACACCTTTGAGGCACAAACAACCCACTCCAAAAATGGAATCTACATGTTTAAACTAGAATGAGGAGGTCCTGCCAAATCAAATTCTACAAAGTGGCTTTTTCAGCAATAACCTCATTTAAAAGATGTACCACTGCATTATGTTTTGAGCAGTGGTGGAATTCAATTTTTTTTACTATCGGTTCTGTGGGCGTGGCTTATTTGGTGGGCGTGCTTGCTGGTCATGTGACTGGGTGGGCATGGCTTGGTGGTCACGTGACTGGGTGGGCATGGTCAACTCAATGTCACTCACATCAAGGTGTGCCTCACCTAGCCCCTCCCCTCCCAGCCATTCCTTGTCAAATAGCCTCAACTTATCTATAGTTCTGTAAAAATGTTGTTCACCTTTTTTGACTTTATTATCTGCATACTATAAATGTACTTTCATGGACCACTGAAAGGAGGAAATGACTCACATGCTTTACCCAAGAGTGTGGTAGGCAACAGGCTTTTAAGGGGCTGACACAAAGAAAGGGGGACAATGTATTTTCCAAAGAAGCACAATGCAAACAAGAAGCAATGGATGGAAACTGAACAGAGAGAAGCAACCTAAAACTAAGGAGAAACTTTGTGACAGTGAGAACAATTAACTAGTGTAACTTACTGTCTCCAGAAGTTCTGGGTACTCAATCACTGGAAGTTTTTAAGAAAAGACTGGACAGCCATTTCTCTGAAATGGTATAGAGTTCACCGCAAGGTCCCTTCTAAGTATTATTCTGACATCTTTCCCAGGATTTCTAATTTCCCAGGATTTCCAATTTCAGAATTTGGCATCCTCAGTTTTCTTACCTGAGCTGGGGGTTGGACTAGAAGACCTCCAAGGTCCCTTTTCAACTCACGTGTATTTTATGCTCTGGACTATTGACATTGAATGCATGTAAACCCTGAAAAATATGTGGTAGCCCTGGGCAAAAGAAAGGCAGAAAAATCACTCTATGTATAGGGACAGTGTAAAATATTAACACATGATAAATAATGGAACAATTAAAAATAATAGCACAGAGTTTTATCTCTCTCTCTCTTTTTCCTATTTTTTCTTTTTCTCCCTTTCTTTCTTTCTCTCTCTCATACACACACACACACAAACACAGAGCACTTAACAGACAAGCATTTTGAAAGCAGTTCCTTTAAATTTCTCCAAGGCTGGAGTGGATTTCCCCCACCCCCTCTGTCAGACTGCACTCCTTCTCATTCCAGACATTTTAGCTCACAAGGGGAAAGTGATACTTGCAGCATCCAAGCCTTTCTTCCTTTCCCCCAGGGAGAAAGAGGACGTGGAGAACGGAAAGCTAGGAGAGCGATGGCAAGTGAGCGACCAGGCGACCAGGTTGGGGGCGTGGCCAGCCAGGGGTTGCCACCGGTTCGGTGACCTACGCCAAATAACTGCTACCGGTTTGCCCGAGTAGGTGAGAACCGGTTGAATAGCACCTCTAGTTTTGAGTAGTTGCTAAAATGATTTTTTTTTTTAAAAAAAGAACATTTAAGGACAAACATTCACAATCAAGACAAGATGAATATCACTGAAGATTCAGCAGGATTAGGGAGTGACATGATAGCAGTGCTCCAGAATTTGAGGGGCTGTCACAAAGAGGAGGGGGTCAACTTATTTTCCAAAGCACCAAAAGGCAAGATGAGAAAAGATAGATGGAAACTAATCAAAGAGAGAAGCAACCTGGAACTAAAGAAGAATTTCCTGACAGTGAGAACACTGGAAACACTTGCCTCCAGAAATTGTGGGTGTTTCATCCCTGGAGGTTTTTAAGAAGAAACTATAGGGCCATGATGGCGAACCTATGGCATAGGTGGCACGCAGCGCCATTTGTGCCGGCACACGAGCTGCAAGCAAACTTAACTCACTGCGCATGGGCTTGAGGAAGGCTTCTGCAGGCCGAAAAATTGGCCCGTTTTGTCACTTCTTGTATTTCCGGAAATACCAGACGTGACGAAACGGGCCCATTTTTTGGCCTGCAAAGGCTGCAGAAGTTTTCTTCAAGCCTCTAGGCCAAAAAAGGCCTCAAACAGGCCAAAAATCAGCTGGTAGCGCACTGCAGGTAAGGGGGCAGCGGCGGGGGATTGCACGTGCATGCACAGGGGGCATGTGAGGGGCGCACGCATTGCCTTCTGGGTGCTGGCATGTGAACGCAAGCACCTGTGCACAAAAGTTTTGGCACAGGAGCCCAAAAAGGTTAGCCACAATATTCTGTTCTGTAGAAGCAATTTATACATTTTTGCATAAACATAGGAGAGCTTTAATTAGACAGTCCTCAACTTACAACAATTGAGTCCAAAATTTCCATTGCTAAGCAAGGCAATTGAATGGTGCATCATTTTACGTCCTCTTTTACCATGGTTAAGTGTATCACAGCAGTGGTCGTGCCTCATGTCGCCATGAAGTCAGCTTGGCTTCCCTCGTTGATTTTGCTCGTTGAAAGCCACCTGGGAAATGGTGATCACATCACTTCGGGACAGTACAACTATCCTAAGCACATGCCAGTTGCCAACTGCTCCAGTTCTGATCACATGACCATGGAGAGGGCAAAACACTCGTGTGAAAGCCGGTTAGATGTTTTTTCTTCCCCCAGTGCCATTGTGTGCATTTGAACGGTCATTAAATGGATTGCTGTAAACTGAGGACCACCTCATTACAACTGCTGATGGTTAGAAAGTGTATCATTTACAGAAATGCAGAATTTTTCCATTCCTGGAAGTCCTTTTAAGATGACCAGGTCTCCTAGAATCTTATGTAGGTTTCCCCAAATTAATATATATCTGAACTAGGCTGCCCATTCAAACTTTGGCCCACCCTGTTTCACGCAAAGCTACCTGCACTGGATATGAGATTACAAGCAATTCTTTCTTTTTATCTTATTTAATAAATATCAAAAAAGGAGGAGAGGAGGGAGGGCAGGAGGGAGAAAGGAGGACAAGAAGGCGAAGGGGAGAAGAGGAAGAGAAGCAGGAGGAGGAGGAAGAGGAAGAAGAAGAGGAGGAGGAGGAAGAGGAAGAAGAAGAAGAAGAAGAAGAAGAAGAAGAAGAAGAGGAGGAGGAGGAGGAGGAGGAGGAGGAGGAGCCTGAACCTTATTTCTAGGACACAAAGCTGCCACTCAACCCTGTTTACAGTGTCTGCTGAAGAAAAAGGTAAAATATCTGAACTAGGCTGCCAATTCAAAGTTCGGCCCACCATTTCACACAAAACTAACTGCACTGGATTTAAATGAGATTAAAAGCACTTCTTTCTTTTTTTTCTTATTTAATAAATAATATCAAAAAAAGTGAACTAGTTCATATTTTACAATATAGGAATTAAAAACAATTTTGTCTAACGTCTGCATGTTTTTCTTTACAAGTGGGAGGGGAGTTTTCAGATCCAGTTTACCGAAGCCCAGATCTTCAGGGACTGTTCTTGAATTCTGGCATGGATTTCATCTCTCTCCTGCTTTTGCACCTGGATTGACTTGTTCCCTGTCAGGAAAAAGCAACTGGCTCCTTATACGGAGAATAATACATCAACATTTCAGCAAGTTTGCAATCATTTCAAAACCACTTTTCCCCCCCTTTTCTTTTTGATGAATCAAGTCACAGGAAGAGTAACAGAACATTTAATTCATTCTTAACAAACTTCAGTGAATCTTATTTTTTTTTTCCTTTAAAAACAATCAAGTATTCAATGTGCTGATTACACACCGTACATGTGACAAACACACATCTTGGTTTAGGTTTCATTTTTATTCGTTGCTTGCAAACCGCTCTCAGGTTGCGAACTTTTTAATGTTTATTTTTGAGGAAACAGGTCACCGAGTAGATTGGTTTTGTGTTTTTGTTTTGTATAAAAATTACGCTGAAGACCTTCTTCGGTCTTCTTATTGCTATGAAACTTTACAGGTTTGCAAAATAAAACTTTTTTTTTTTTTAAAGGACTGAATGACCATGCACATGGATGAAATATGGAATAACTGGAGCCTGCAAAGCATAGCAAATGGCAGGCGATTTCCTAACTGTCCCCGGTTACGTTAAGATTGCTTGGAAGTACATCCTATGGAGCTCAGCGACGCCTACTGCCATTTATACTGCAGCCTATTTACCTACGCAAGCGCGCACGCGCGCACACACACACATCCATTACTAGCCATAAGGGGAAAATCCTCTCCTTCGTGTCTAGAGAGCAGCTGTATGCCCACCAAATCAGACAGTAGCCAACTGAATGGAAAGTTTTGCAGGGATTACTGATAGCTATCCGTGCCCGATTGGCCAAGACAGTTAGCATCACTGGGATAAAGAATGGAGGGTTATCAGCAACAGCTTTTTTTTTTTTTTTGCTTCCAAGAGCACAGGTGGAATAAAATAAATGTGAATACATCCCTCCATGCTGCATGTGAATACTTCCAAGTTAGCACTCAAGAAAGAGGGTTATATAAGTTTCTCTCTTCCCACTTCTTCTCCTCTATACCCAGCCCCCAGGATTCATTATTACTGGAAACATGTTGGAAGGGTCCAAACACGATGTTGAAGCAGTTGTGCCATTGCAGTTGCAATGGAACGGAAGAAAAAAGTGTTCCAGAGAGGAGGAGGAGGAGGAGAAGGAGGAGGAGGAGGAGGAGGAGGAGGAGGAGGAGGAGAAGGAGGAGGAGAAGGAGGAGGAGGAGGAGGAGGAGAAGAAGGAGAAGAAGGAGAAGAAGGAGAAGAAGAAGAAGAAGAAGAAGAAGAAGAGGAGGAGGAGGAAGAAGAAGAAGAAGAAGAAGAGGAGGAGAAGGAGGAGGAGGAGGAAGAAGAAGAAGAAGAAGAAGAAGAGGAGGAGGAGGAGAGGAAGAAGAAGAAGAAGAAGAAGAAGAAGAAGAAGAAGAAGAAGAGGAGGAGGAGGAGGAGGAGGAGGAGGAGGAGGAGGAGGAGGAGGAGGAGGAGGAGGAGGAGGAGGAGGAGGAGGAGGAGGAAGAAGAAGAAGAAGAAGAAGAAGAAGAAGAAGAAGAAGAAGAAGAAGAAGAAGAAGAAGAAGAAGAAGAAGAAGAAGAAGAAGAAGAAGAAGAAGAAGAAGAAGAAGAAGAAGAAGAAGAAGAAGAAGAAACCCCCGAATCTTAGTTCTAGGACACAAAGCTGCCACTCAACCCTACATTTAGTATCTGCAGAAGAAAAAGGTAAAAACAAAACAAACAACGTTGGATGCAAAGAAGTACACAATTCTGAATGCCATCATATGCACAGCTTTCCAAAAGTGGAAGTAAACAGCAAGGTTGATCCATGAAACGGGTTATTTCATTCTGCAATGAAAGACACCACCCTCTAAAGTTCTTTGGTCCAAATTGGACTGCATTGCATGAAAAGGATGTGTATTTGAAGGCTTGTTTGAAAAACCTTGACAAGTAGAGGGCTATCAACTGGAAAAAAAAAATACAAGCCTTTCTCAAAATGTAGCTGAAGCAAGAATGAAGCCAGCTCGCTTGTTTTTAGGTTATCAAGAAAAAAACATGTTTCAAACAACAATTCCAGTCAATTCTTCACTCCGTGACAATGGAGGCATCTGGACCGCAAGTAGAAGGATTCAAGGGGTCACAAGATTGGGCTGTTAAAAGGTGGGTGGGGAGATTCTTGAGCCACAGCAGGAAAAAGTGGGACCCCTTCATCAGACATGTGGCTTCATCATGGGCCTGATGGATTTAATATCCACAACCGTACTCTCCCCACCTAAGTAGCTACCAGGGAAACAGGACTGAATGGGTGCTGCAAAATTTGACTGCCGATTCCAAGCAGGAAGTTATAGTTCCGCTTTTATTCCGAGATAGCTCGCGAGTTAGCCAGCTGACTCATAAGGGAACAGAGGATGGCAGTTTTATTCTTGTACAAATAATGGTGGGGGAACAAACGCAACACTGGCTTATTTGACCGTTTGCTGATCTAAGAACCGAACAAATACTCCAGTGATGTAAAAATGCAGCTGATAAAAGAGATAAGACTGATTCGGAAAGTAAAAACTAGGCCACATGAGTTCTTCTCGGCTCCGGAGATTCTCCCCAAATCTATAGTATCAACAAAGACAAATTATTCCTCCATCCAGCCCCTCCAATAAATCTGTAAAAGCCAAGGTTAAAAGATGCCGTGAAAGATATCCTAATCCTACCTCCCTCTCCAATGCTCTCATAGTTATTACAGGTAGATTTTAAAAAAAGAGACAACATTAAGTTTGTCTTCTTACCAGAGTCTTTCAAAGATGCAAAATACCAAATATATTCTGTTCAGCGAGGACTGAACAGAACTAAACAGATCAGCTGGCAAGCAAGGTAGAAAGAGATTAATGCTGAATTATGATAGAGGTCTAAATGTTTGCCAAAACTTCAGTCTGTGAAGGCTGAGAAGCTTATAGCAGTTTTAATCAACTCTGTATGAGACAATTTAGTCAGGAAAACCTAAGATGCTACCAGTTTTTGATCCTCAAAACAGTTTGCTAAAGGTTGTAGCCTATTCCATAAAAAGTGCAGCATCGTACTCTGTAGAACTCTTAACATACACTACACAGAGATGTCCTGTGTACATCACAACAACGAAATAGGAAAAATATAAAGGCTCCTGGAAGGAGGTTCAGCAAGTGATAAGGCCACAATAAATCCTTGCCTTTGGTCATTGCTGAGAATGAGATGAGGCAAGGTAGAAATTGGTTATGATTAAGAACCAAAAATTAACAAGCATATTATTTGGAAACGATTAAACGGCATGAAAAAAACAGCATGCCGGGAAGTCTGGTTTGGAGAGAGAGGCCTATTTTTTTTCGATCAACTGTGCTTAGCAGCTGCAGTCTTCAACTAAACAACTAAAGCTGTAGATTATGTGGAAATGGTTCATATGGTGTTTGCCTTTGCACACAAAGGCTGCTTTTGAAGTTCAACATTGGCTACTGTACTTAAGTCTTCCGTTTATGGAACAATGAACAGTTATAATGAACGAAGGATGCCACCTTTATGACAGGGGGAAAAAAATCCCATTGGGATTAAACTCCGATGATCCTAATTCTTTGCTTGCAAATAAATTTACAATTTATTTAAATAAAAAGGGAAGGATAAAGACAGCGCGTGGCAAATTCCTCATCAAGTACCAAAACTGACGCATCGTAAGTGCAAGTCAAGGCCCAATTAATGACTCTCCCTCCCCATTATGGCATTTCGAGAATCCGCCAATATATTATAGAGGATCCATGTAACTAGGTCAGTACGTGAACATCTGGATCATCTACTTATCCATCAAACCCAAACCACTAGATTTCTTAAAAAAAGAGTTTCAGGAGACTCCACTCAATGGAACCTAAACCTTGTGGGATCCTTGATCCACGTTTTGGAATTCTTCAGATACTTGTTACAACAGCTTCAGTTTTCAGGAAAAGAACCTTTTGAGTACCAGGCAATCCTCCTTAAGTGTATTCCGAAACGATACAAGCCATTACACTGAGATTGGAAATTAACTGCCTTCTCCCCATAAATGCACAGGTTTTAAATATGGCAATCGCACTGGGCCCATTCGCAACACGCCTCTCTGCTGTTTTATCCTCAAAGACGGTAGAAGAAAACGGTGGTGTAATTTGGCGCTTATTTAACATGCAACTGAGAGACAATTTGCGAAACAGGAGGACAATCTCTTTACATGACAGGAAGAGGAATATATATATATATATATATATATATATATATATATATATATATATATATACACACATTAGTTCATTAAAATGATGTAACATGGGAGGACAGCGAGGGTAATTTCTCACAATTCCCAATATAAAATAAAAAGTATCCAACAATTGTGACCATGTTTGAAGTAAATGCTGACATTTGCGTATGACAGAAAACATGCAGCCAGATGTTACTGGGAGCAGAGTAGGGTGTTTTTTTTTTAAAAAAAAATCAAATTATGCACACGCACGCACACATATACACACTTAACTTACAATTAATAGCAAATTATGTACAGGGGTAGCCAAATAAAAATAAAGCTACCCTGACAAAATCCTGAAAATATTTTTTTTTCTGAGGCATGTATTGATGGTGAAAGGGAAGAATAAATCCTTTTAAAACACTCACGTACATTAAACACAAGGGGCAGTTCGAATAACTGCACAAAGAGGCCACATTTCTAATGTTAAAAACCTCAGGAATCAACATTATAAATACATTTTTTTTAAAAAAAGAAAAAGAAACACAAAGTAAGAACGATGCACAACGATGGGAAAAGGAGCTGTAGAGTCAACATACGTTGCATGTATGTATATTGCAGGCAAGGCAGAGGCATTGTTTTTAAAGCTTTTTGCACAAACTTCATATAACTCTTAAAAAAAATATGCTGGCCTTCACAAGGTTCTACTTGCTGAAAAAAAAAAAATTCAGAATTCAGTTCATAAAAAGTCACAAGACTTCATTTTAAAAAAAATGCAACGGTTCCAGCCACAGACCGCGCAAATATATGGAAGAATATGGTAAGTAGATTATACAAGCATGGTCAGGCTTGGAACCTGAATATACTTCAGAGCAAATGCTCAGAGGAGGAACAAAAATAATAATAATAATAATAATATATAAACTATTTGGTAACAAAAGCGTACTATATGTTGTGATACAAAAGGCATGGTGAAAATGTACCTTTTCTCTACTAAAGTGTTCCTTGGTCCATAAAAACCATGTTTTGTCCATGTTTTAACTAGTTCGATTTTAATCCCAGCCACTTTTTGTTTTCAACTGCAGTTGCGTGTCCATTTTAAAAGAGACAATTAAAAATAGACTTTTTCCCCCATAAAGGGGGTGCTGCTCCCCCTCCCCCAAAATGCATTTCAGTTTTATCGTGGCTTCGAATTGAGATCAGCACTTGTAGGTGATAAAAGTTCATACGGCGGCCAGGAGGTTTTTTTTAAAAAATTATTATTTTTCTTTTCTTTTCTTTTTTTCCTTCCCCTCGCAAAACCACAAAAGTTGTTCAGTTCCATTGTTTGAAGCACTTTTTTCGAAAAGTATTTAAAAAGAAAGGAAGAAGTTCCACCCGGAGAGCAGTGGTTAGGAAACCACGGTGGCCGCTGATGACGTGACGCTGGTGGGGTTCGTGCTGACGTTTGTGTAACTTCCCTCACTGTTTGTGTTCGATTCGCTGGAGGCCAGGAGGCTGGAGTTGGCTCGTAGGATGGCCCCAGCGGCGCTGCAGTGCGGCCGGGGGCCGGGCTCTGGGGTGTAGGTGAAGGTAAGGCTGGTGGAGTAAATGATGCCGTCGTTGCGCACTAACGTGACCGGAACCTGGACCGGCTGACGGACCCACCGCCACCCTTCCCGGAAGGCAGAGATGTCCGGGACGACACACAGCATGCTCTCGGCACATCTAAAAAGGAAGCGGAAAGAGACATTAACGTCCTCCGGGAAAACCACGTGCCCTAACATTTTCAAATCCGTATTTGTATTATTTTATTCATTTGTTATTGGATTGTTTTCTTCCATTCGTTTTATTTCTTATATAGGAGTGGTGGCTAACCTTTTTGGGCTCCTGTGCCAAAAACTGTGCGCACTTACACACTCGCATGCCAGCACCTAGAAGGCAATGCGCCCCCCCACACCCCCTATGCATACACGCACAATTCCCATTTACCCACCTGCCGCCCCCCTACCTGCACCTCACAGCTGATTTTTGGCTGGGTTGAGGCCTTTTTCGGCCTCTCAGAAGCTTGAGGAAGGCTTCTGCAGGCCGAAAACTAGGCCCGTTTCATTACTTTCAGTATTTCCAGAAAAACAGGAAGTGATGAAACAGACCTAGTTTTCGGCCTGAAAAGCCTGCAGAAGCCTTCCTCAAGCCTCAGGGAGGCTGAAAAAGGCCTCAAAACTGTCTGAAAATCAGCTGTGAGACACGCACATGCATAGTGAGATAAGTTAACCTGCAGCTCGCGTGCTGGCACAAACAGCTCTGCGTACCACCTGTGGCACGCATGCCATAGGTTCACCATCACGGTTATATAGGATGTTTTTATATTCCGGTAAGCCCACCTTGAGTTGCCGTGCGCGATAGACGGCAATATAAATTCAATCGATCATTCAATATTTCCAAACATTAAAGAAACAGAAGAATCTGAATGTTACATGGTATGGGACTTGTTTTATAAATGGCTAGAAAATAAAATTAATTAAAAGGGATCAGATGTATTTATAAAGCAATAAGAGAAGCTAGTGTAATAGACATATTGAATATTACTTATATTATGTATATATATATGGGAATGTGATTATTATACTGTTATACTATTAAAAAGAATATTATTAGTAATTGTTAAGCACAAGTAATTGTTAAGCAAATAAGCAAATATGTACCTAATCGACACACAATTGAAATGGAATGGATTTATTGCATGTTAAAGAAAAGTTTTAGCTAAAAATAGATATTTCTAAATAAATAAATTCAACCACAAGAAAATTTTAAAAAAATATCCCACACTGGCATGAATTGCACAATAAATTTGCAGGGTTTTAGCACTTAGTATTAGCACTTAAGACTTGTATACTGTTTCATGGTGTTTTTACATCCCTTTCTACAGCCCTTTTACAGCCCTTGCAGAATCAGCCTCTTGCTCTCAAACAATCTGGGTCCTCGTTTTACCAACCTTGAAATGATGGAAGGCTGAGTCAACCTTGAGCCTGGTGATATTTGAACTGCTGGCAATAGGCAGAGTTAGCCTGCAATACTGCATTCTAACCACAGGGAGGGAAGGAGGAAGGAAGGAAGGGCAATAGCAGACTTACATATCACTTCCTAGTGCTTTACAGCCCTCTCTAAGCAGTTTACAAAGCTACCATATTGCCCCCAACAATCTGGGTCCTCATTTTACTGACCTCAGAAGGATGAAAGCTGAATCAAGCTTGAGCCCTGTCAGGATCGAACTCCAGGCTGTGAGCAGACTTAGCCTGCAATTCTGCATTCTAACTACTGTGCCACTAGGGCTCCTTTGTAAATACATTGTTTTGTTTCCAATTTCTAACTATGCAGAAGCTGCAGAATTATTTTGCATGATTGTCCTTCCTTTTGCTGCCATAAGGACAGAGATTTAGATTTCTTGTTGAAAACTGCAAAGTGCTTACTGCAGACAATGAATTTACTTAATCACTATATTTGCTTAATGAGCATTGAAAAAAAAGAATGGCTGTAAAATTGGGTGCAAAATCCTTCTTAATGACCAATACAACTAACTACCATAATTCCAGGCTCAATAGTGGCCGTAGTAAATTTATTATTTTAGTTAGGTGAATGAGTGATCGATGAATGCCTTTCCTTTCCAGAGTCCCAAACAAGCATCCAAGAGTTACATTAACATTGCAATGGTTATATCACACCTGTACATCGTTTCAGCTTCCACATCCCCAAACCAGACACGCAAATTTGGAGTGAAGTTTTGCCCGGTTAGTTCCAGCATTGCTACATCTCCACCACCATTGAGCTTGGGAAAATAAAAGGAAAGATAATGCATGACACGTTTATCATGGGAGACAAGCACAAAAATACAGTGATTTCAGGAAAGCCTATTTGAATTAATAGAGCATTTTTTGGGGACGGGGGGGTAGGGGAGACAGCTGAATCTTCAGACAGGAAATTTTTATCCTTACCAGTTGAATATGTCAGCCAACCCAGGTAGACCGACCAGACAGGGAACACAACCAAATGAGCTAATGGTACTTTTCTTGTAAGGCTACATTAATAGAGGGGGGTACGATAGTTCAATGGTTAAGACGCTGGGCTTGCTGGCTGGAAAGGTAGCAGCACAGGTTTGAGACCTGAGCACTACACGACGGGTGAGTTCCTGTTCTTGCCCCAGCTTTGCCAACCCAGCAATTTGAAAGCATGCAAATGCGAGCTGATTATTAGGTATCATTTTGGTGGGAAGGTAACAGCGCTTTAGACATCATGCTGGCCACATGACTGCGGAAATGTCTTCAGATGGCACTGACTCAATAAGCCTTGAAATGGAAATGAGCGCCACCCCTGAGAGTCGGCAACAACTATCGGAGTAAAATCCGCAGGGACCTCTTTACCTTTTTTTACTTTGACATTAATAGCATCTTGTCAATCTGGTAGTATAAATCTCCTGCTATCCTTTTCACAGCTTGAGTAGTTGAGATTTCCTTTCCAAGTCTTTTTCTCTGCCCATTTAGCTAAAGGCTAAGCCCTTTCTTATCTGATTGTTCCCTAGCCAGCATCTCTTCCCAGTCCACCCTTCACTTCCAGGTGACTCTCGTGTACTGTTAAATCTTTGAAACAAGAAATAAGACTATTTCTTTCTTTAACTGGAATGACTGCAATACCCAAATAAAATTTTGTGAGAGAAAGAGAGAGAAATGTTTAGCAAATACAAACATCATGTCACAGATTCAGTTCTTCCTGCTTATATTTCTGAATTCCTAAAGCTGCAAGTTCCCCTAAATATTTTCAAAACACAGGTGACAACCAACCAAATGGCTTGTTCACTGTAATCTCTATTATACACCATGTTCAAGCAGGAATAGCTAGAAATAAAATTCTGGCTTACCTGAAGACTTTCTACAACAGGCACAGGTGTTACAGGAGCATGGACAGGTCCCATGCCCTCATAAAATGTATATTCTGCTTTATCTGTGCTAATGATTGTCCATGAAGCTCCATCATTAATCATCTCTTTATTTGGTTCTTTGGGGCATGGAGTGGCCTTTAAAGAAATAATTGCCAGACACTTGAGAAAGCATAAATAATACAACAACAGAGGCTTTCAAAAAGACATCAGGTCCAAAATGCAGACCACAGTTCTATATATTCTCTTCAGACTTGCCTTTTTCTGAACTTGGTGGTCTCATCTCTTCTATCAAAACCCTGCAACTTCCTTTCCAAGACTACCCTTTATCCAACTTGCAGTTTCCAATGCTAAAATATACGGCAGGAAACAAGGAGGAGTGGCCCCCTCTCACATTAATGTGCCATCTGCAAGTAAAATATGCACTACTACAGTGTTGCAAATATAAAAACCCAATTGCCATGCTATGTCATTTTAAGAGGAGGAGTTATCAAAAGGCTGGAGTAGGTGCTGAAGTCCTCACGGTGCTAGCTTTTAGACATGCCTACTGTCAAAAGATTAGAAACAACATATACTGTACTAGTATGTCAAACAACTTACTTGAAATTGGATAATTCGCTCTTGGGAAAGGCACAAATACATTCGTTCAGTATCTTTAAGGTAGAACGCACACTTATGGAGCTGGGATACTGGATCATCTGCATCTAGCAAAGCGGTTTGTTTGTCCACTTTCCGTATTATCTGTCAATAAATACGGTTCAATATTTAGAAAGTTTTTAAACAACATCATCATCATCAATATTATGAATGTATCACTTCGGATGGCTATTTCCTCATGTATTATCTATTGACAATGGATTTCAAAACTGTTGCTAAGGAAGTGTGGTTATTTATTATTATTATTATCTCTTTTATTCATTAAACATGAAACTCAGTCAACTGAACATTTCAAAATATATCACAAATATCATTGACTGGTGCTGATGGTTGATACGGGTTGCTGCCAACATCCTAGGTATCAACCAAGTATCTTCTTAAAATGTACAATGTTCCAAGTAATGCAGTTTTCTGCAGTTCTGCTGGTGTTATTGCAGGAAGCTGCAACTTCTTGATGTATTTTTTAAAATTCTTGGACATAGTACCAAGTGCCCCAATGACAAGGGTATTACTGTTACATGTTTCATCCATAATTCTATTCTATTCTATTCCTATTCTAGTTGTTTCGATGGCCAGGTCGAAATACTTCATGGTTTTTTCCAGTTCTTTCTTTCTGACTCTGACGTCTCCTGGTACAGCGATATCAATAAATCGTACGCTTCGGCTTTTGACAACTGTGATATCTGGCGTGTTGTGTTCCAAATGTCTGTTAAGTCCCACAAGATCTTCACCTTCTCATTTTCAACAACTTTTTCCACTTTATGTTCCCATGGCTTTTCGGATACAAGTAAGTCATATTTTTTACATAATGCCCAGTGGATTAATTTAGCAACTTGGTCCTAGCTTTGTAATCGGTTTGCGCGATTTTGCTGTAGTCGCATATTAAATGTGTAACAGTTTCAACGTTGTGACTGCAAAGTCGGCAGTTTGGATTTAGAAATCCAATATAATTATACTTATTACTATTATTGTATCGGTGATGTTACATTAGACAGGCACTACAATGCTATTGCAGAATAGTAGTTTGGCTGCCTGTTTGCCAACTCTGACAGATACATGCTTATGCGCTTCCCAAGATACACCACGGAAGGGCAAGCTGGCTTTGCACCAGAAAGAAAGACAAGTGGTTCTTCTTGCAGCAGCATCCGAGGCCTCTCTTTCCCTCGGAGCCCTCTCTCAAATGGGCGTTACAACTGGGAAGGTTCGGAACCGGCAGGAATCTGACTGCCTGCACAGAGCAGCAACTTGTATCCCCACCAAATTGATACCTATTTATCTACTCCCATAGAACATGCTTTAAACTGTAAAATGAGCAGAAGCTGAGGACAGTGACGGGAGCTCACCCAGTTCAGAACAAAAATAAATAAAAATATGCTGTATACAATAAAAAAGTAATAAAATAACACAAATAAAATAAAATACACATGTGCTGGAGAATCATAAAAACGCAGACAAGGAACGGACTCTGTCTCACAACTGAGATCCAGGCTTTGGGACAGATTACCTGGAACCAGGTTTTCAAAGCTTAATGAAAAACCAGCAGGATGTGGGCCAAACTAATCTCAAGAAGGATGATGTTGCAGAGTGGACAGCACAGTATTTTTCCTCAAACACTATTCTAAATCCTCTACATTTTAATAAAATAAGTTTTTTTAAATTGATTCAGGAGCAGATACACTGAAAATGTAAAATGTACCAATCTTGGGAGTGCCATGCCAGTAACTGAACAAACAAGCTTGACCGTCTGGCCATAATGGATATAGCCATCTCGGACTGTGAATTCTTCTCCTTCGGATTCATCATCGTCCACTGCCAAGGAAAGAGATATATCAGCATGCCAGGCAAAACTTGAATCCGTTCCAAAAAAAAGCATAATGCTACTCTTTCCCCAAACTCAGGAAAGATTAAACAAAAACACCCACAGAGAGGTTTCAGTTTTACTCACAGAGATGAATGTAAAATGCTCCCCATTGTTGTGAGCTGGCATGAAAATTCCCTCCTTCTACGTGCAAATATCTGGTGCTAACTGTTTGGGACCGAAGTCTATTAAACAGTGCCACTTTTGTCCCTGATGCGATACATACTGCAGGAGAAAAACAAAACAGAGCCCTTAATATACCAGCTTTAGCCTTAAGACAGAAAAGATGTGCTGGCCATGAAATCAGCACTTCTACTAATCTGAAAATGCAAGTTTCTTCAATCTGGGTCCTCATTTTATTAACCTCAGAAGGATGGAAGGCTGAGTCAACCTTGAGCCTGGTGAGATTCAATCTGCCAAATTGTAGGCAACAAAAGTAGCTTGCAGGACTGTATTCTAATCACTGCCTCAAGCATGCTTTAAAACAGGGGCGTCCAACCTTCACAACTTTAAAACCTAGACTTCAATTCCCAGATTTCTCCCAGAAGTCCCCTGTGGGATTTCGATTTCCAGAATTCCCTGTACTGGCTGGGGAATTCTTGAAGTTGAAGCCCACTGGTCTTAAAAAGTTGCTAAGGTTGGACAACCCTGTTTTAAAACATGGTTACCTCTTTAATCAGGTAATCTCAAAAACACGACATATACAATTGTTGCCCCTTTCTCTCTCTAACTACTGAGATTGTTGGAAGCTGAAATCAAACACTTTCTTGTTGTAACAACTGGAAATTATTTGATAATGGGATTGCTCTATCAAAGGCCACATTCTTAAGAGAAGAATGGAAAACTCACAACCTCACAGCACGTATGTGAAACGTAGACCACTATCAATGAAGCTTGCCTGTCAATACTTACAGTCTGCATTTTTGAGCGATTGTTTCTTTTTCGAAGGCTTGGAGATGACTTTGATCCGTTTACTAAGGAAAACACCGATATCGTCACTATTGCCATAGAACATTTTTACAGATAACATGAAGTGCTTTCGCTTGTCAGAGTCTGATATGTACAAAGTTTTAGCTGTGCAATAGTTCTGTGGATAAAAAGAGACAGTAATTTAATATTTTCCAATGAAGTCCTGTTAAAGGTAATTATGCCAAGATATACTACTCAGAAGTTTTTGAAAGATAATTATGCCTAAATATACATATATGTGAAATTCAATATTTGGAATATTATATTTACTTTGGGCCTGCTTGATATACTAATTTTAGGTGTCCCATCTATTCCCATACTTATTTATCTTCGGAGGGGGTGATTGGTAGGATAACAGTGCATGTATGTAACGGCAGTTGTGATCACGTGATTTTTCACTCGGAGACCACTCTTCTTTAAGAGTGAGATGCCGGTACAGTTGTAGTCACTAAAGAAGTATGAAAACAAGATTTTTTTAAAAAAACCTATTAGGCCATCTAATTATTATTTTTTGCATAAGAGCAGGTTAAAAGCCAAAAGATACTCAGTGACTACAAATGAACAGAGAAGAACTAAATGTAGTGCATTCATCCCTTGAACCGATTTATTACTCACACTGACCATGATATATCAGTAACTAGATTCGCAAACTGTAAGTTACATTCAACCCACCTTTCCTTCCAAGTTTAACTGCTGCATCTCTTGGTCGCTATTTCCAATCCCAATAAAGGCGCATGGTTGAGATTCTTGCTCAGAACAGCCATCTCGCTCCATTTGTTCTTTTTTTTTCTTCCATCCGCTACCCATAAGATAGACACACGGAGGAGGGCAAAAAAATCTGAAGACAAAAGAGCAGAATGTTAGGTTCATCTGGAACACGCGTTTCCCTTTCAGTGGCAAGTCATTTGTTTCTAGCACAAAATGCCATTTTTGAAGGAAAAGGCGCCAAGGGAAAAGAATTATAATCTGAGCAAGGGATAATTGTTTTAGATTTTTAATATATCTATATACAGTATATAAAAGTTAAATATCACTCACGCATTTCTCACAAAATCTCCAGGACCATAAAACCTACAAACTTGAAATTTGGCAGGTATGTTCCTCTTGGCTTCTAGGTGCTCACTAAGAAAGGATTTTTCGAAATGACCATCAGAGCATTAGTATTTCCTATATTATTATTAATATACACGCTCTGATGCTAAGGAGTTCTACTACCCCTTTCCACCTGAAAAGAATTATCTTCCAAATGCAAAACACAAGCAGAAGACAGGAGTTTCAGTTTCAGTTTTATTTTCACAGCATCAAGCAGCTTTAGTACAGAACAGTTGAGCTAAGCTCTGCCCAGGGTCCTCGCTGTCACCTTCTTGCTCACACAGCAAATACTGTTTCAGTTTCCAAGCAGCCTTCAATTCTCTCACATACTGACAGGACTAGCCAGATGAATACTGATGGATGCTGGTAGGCAGAGGCACAAATTTTTTCCTAATTTTCCTCCCCAAAAACTAAGCCCAACCACATAAGTTTCTTTTCCCCACCACAACCACCTGTGAGGTGGGTAGGATGAGAGAAAATGACTGATTCAAAGTTACCCAATTGGCTTTCCTGCCTAAGATGGGACTGGAACACATGATCTGATGGTTTCCAGCGTAGTGCCTCAACCAGTAACTCGATTTTGTCACTGAGCTATTTAAATCCAGAAAAGGGAAAAGGGAAGATGGAACTTAATTGGATTCCTAAAGTCAGAAATATACTTACAAACTTCTCCAAATCCTTGTTTTGTTCCCAAATCCCATCAGATGTAGGATTTGATTTTGTTTGCTATTTCTGCTGGCTTCTCTAATAAATGAAAAGATTTCTCTTGTGGTAGATTTGGAATTACTGGGAAGATAGTGCCTCCGCGTGAATCTTTACCAACTAGGCCTTCAAGGCAGTGGTGGTATGCTACTGGTTCGGACCGGTTGGACTGAACCGGTAGTAAAAATAACTACCGGTACGGCCGAACCAGTTCCTCCAATGATCAGCTGAGAGGATAAAAGAAGCCACAAGCTTGGGAGGGTCGCTCCTAGTTTTGCATTTTTTCATCCTCTCAGCTGATTGGTGTGTGGGCGCGTATGCAATCACCCACCAAACCGGTAGCGACTAAAGTAGGGACCCACTACTGCTTCAAGGGTAGACATGTGTTATTTTTAAAAAATAAAATATTTGGCTCACCTAATAGCTGTATTTAGAACATGTACTTCCCAAGAATGCTGGTATTGCCTTTTGAAAAATTCGATTATTATATACCTTCGATTTATAGACTTTTAAGGCACAAAAATGAAGAAGACAATTTGAAAAAATGTCAGTAAGAATTTTAATCTAAAGTACTACAACTGAAGCAGTTTCCCCAGTTCCTCTAACCCTGTTTTGCTTAGGGAGACAAAATCAAGAAAAGACCAAGACAAGACCTTATTGTCACTTTTTTCTGTGAACACACTGGCATACATTAAAAAATGAAATTCTGAGACATATTATTTATTAGACTTATTTTAAATGGTCACTAGATGGTGCTCCACGCAAGAGGTGAATGTAAGGAAGACCATTTAAAATAATTCAGAGCAAACTCAACAGTGCAAAAATCTTAAGGATCCTGAACAGATACTTTTCAGGATTTTTTTTTTTGTTTAGCTACTGTTTGTCAACCAATACTTCAGAAATGAAAAAGAACCTCATAATCAGGTGGTGTATTTTAAATTTCTACAACACAAAATCCAGGAATTTTGCACCATTCTTTCTAATCTCCTTACCCCCTTATATAAAACGTGCCCTGCAGGCATCCAAGCCAGGAATTCTAGGAGTTACAATCCATGACACCCAAATAGCAAACGACTGTTGAAAGCTGCATAATTTTTTAAAAAAATTCCAATTGCAAAATATCCCAGTGCATAGTTTGAGATACCCGGTGTTACCTTTTTTCGTTTCCGTAAGATTTCTGAGCCACTTTTGCATGAAGTATTAGGACTGTTTGATCGCCACGCTCCTTTAAATAGTTCCTCATAGCTTCCCTAAGAATTGAAAAACAAAGGTAATCAAGTTAACAGAAAAAACCAATTTATACGTGTATTTTTAAAGCACCCCAAAGGCTGACATTGCTGTGTGTCTGAACTGCGTGCAGCTGCCTCTCTGCCAAAGCTATTAGGGTTCCCTTTGTTTTAAATTCTCATGGCCATCTTCTCATCCCACCCCACCTCTTACGACCTTGCCGTTGTCAGCAAGTCAAGGGCTACCTTTACCGATCAGGTTGATTCCCACCAATGTCAGTGGACTGGGTACAGTTGAAGGATGTAATATTAAGGAAGGGGTGCTCCACAACCATGTATTTCTGGGGGGGAAGAACCCTTTCCCTTTGTAGTAACAGATAGGAAGATGCTGGTCTCCACATTTTCTATAAAGGATCGAAGTAAGGAGTAATGTTAGCAGCTCTGTGAGAGTGCAGGTGAAGCTGCCTACTCCTGTACGGAGAATGACAAAACTGAGATTAGAAGCCAGGAGAACGACTGCCTGCTGTCACAGCTCTGACAGCTTCAATGATCCCTCTTGCCTTTCCAGAGAGGCAACAGATATTATAATACACACCACTGGGGACGATCCCCATTCTAAATCTGAACATAAGACCTGAACCTTACCTCGTGAGCCGCTTAGGTGGAGGTTGCTCACCGAATTTCCTGTAGGAAAAAAACACAAAAGCAAGACATTAGTTACAAAATAGGCATGAGATACAAGCGAAACAGTGCACAACTTTGGCTGTGGTCTTTCTCTTTTCTCCATTCCTGACCCACTTTGCCTAAAACAAAGCCAGGAGGATGGACACTGAAATATTTTTAAAAAATTATTATTTCTGAGTGACCAATTACCTGATAATAATAAAAGCAAAGATAGTAGAAATAAGAATAGACACCCTTTGTGGGGGGGGGGGAGCAATCACAAAATATCTAGAGCAGGGTTGTCAAACTAGATTTCATTGAGGGCTGCATCAGGTTGTGTTTGACCTCGGGCGGAGGGGGCAGAATGGGCATGGCCAGGTTGATGTCACTCGTGTCGTGGCTGGAGAGCTCTGCCAGCAAAAACAGGTTCACAAGCTCCGTTTTGAGCTGGGACGGTGTCCTGCGATTGTCTGCCATTTTCACTGGCAGAGGCACCGTGGGCCAGTCCTTTGCTGTTTCCAGAGGTGGCCCCATGGGCCATATCTAAGCACCCTGTGGGCCGGATCTGGCCTGCGGGCCTTGAGTTTGACATCCCTGATCTAGAGCACCATTCAAACATCGTTACCATTGACAAAATTCTTAATTACAAAAGACAGTTTTACTTGTCACGGCTTATGTCCAGCGCAAGCTCAAGCCCAAAGACAAAACAGTGAGATCCAATCAAGAGCAGTTCTTTATTTGCTTATGTCTAATAAGACAGAATCGTGACAGACTACAGCTATAACAACTAAATAGATATATCCTGGGGTGGGGCTATCCTGAATCTTTTCCACATTTCCTCATCCTGTTCAGGACTGTGCAGCCTCTTCGTTTGGGTCTTCTCTTGGTATGTGGCTGCTTCCTCCCTTGGAAACCACAGAACTATTGTTGACATTAAACACCCCCTCCACACGTACACGCACACATACACACACTCCTCCTCCACCTGCATAGCTTCCATCCTGCGCATCATTTAATATTATTAAGCAACAACATCTGCCTATCACAGGTCCATAGGAAGAGCTCAACCAATAGACAAAAATGCCAAATCTAAACATCTGGATGATTAACATCTTGTGTGATCAACCATAATAATAAGCTACTATGGCATAGATGTTAATGTATTGACCTAGAAACCAGGAGACTGTAAGTTCTAGTCCCATTTTAGGCATGAAGAACCAGCTGGGTGACTTTGGGCCACTCCAACCCACCTCACAGGATTGTTGTTGTGGGGAAAACAGGAGGTGGAAGGATTATGAAAAAGAAATTTTATGGGGAAAAAGTGGGATAATTTTTTTTTTTAAATGAACTGAATTAAATCACAATTGGACATATTTTTAAAATAGATAAGAAAAGTAATGCGGGTTGCCAGTTACCTATCCCTGTTAGAACTCAAACCATATTGGGTAGTTTTACACCAAAAGTTCAGCCAAAGCACATTAGATCTTGACACAACATACAGACAACTTCTGTATGGTTTGCCAACATCCAAAATACATCGTTATGATTTTGAAAAGCAGATTACGTAGATGCAATAGCTAAAGGTAACTTGCAAGCAAACACGATCCATTTATCATGCATAAATAACAGATGATTAAAGAAGATAAATCAATCATTACATCTACAGAAATAACACTCCAGATTTATATTACAAATATGTTTATTGCCTGATGTCACATAACTACAAAATGAGAAAATGACTGCAGGTAGTCCTTGACTTACAAGTCATTCAATGTAACTATTAGAGCGGACCTGAAAAAAATGACTTATGCTCTTTTTCTATCCTTACGACCGTCGCAGCATCCTCACAATCATGCTTGGCTCATATTTATGATAGTTGTAGTGTCCTGGGGTCATGTGATCACCTTTTGTGGCCATCTGGCAAGCAAAGTTAATGGAGAAGCCAGACTCACTTAATAACCATGTCACTAACTTAACTGTACTGATTCACTTAACAACTGAGGCAAGAAAGCCTGTAAAATGGGGCACAACTCATTTAACAATTGTCTTGTTTTGCAGTAGAAATTTTGGGCTCAATTGTGGTCATAAGTCAAGGACTACTTTATTCCACAGAAAAAATCCCCCAAATGGTAAAATTTTCAATAAACTCTACAACACTACCATACCATTTAAAATATTTTGGTTAACTTAATGTGGTGTTTGGATGTCAAATGGATATAGTGGTTCCTGTCTAAAAGGCTTCCTTACCTAGGAAAGCAACACTTACTTTATACAGTAATTCAAATAAGGAAATCATGTCCAAGGAAATGATAATCTCTTTAGTATTCCTGTATATTAATAAATTTATATGCTTCAAATTTAGCTCAAGTTTGAAAAAAAAAGTTTGGTAGATGTTTAAAAAGTAATCAAAATGTGCTTTATTAATTATTGACTTATTCTGAATGGTTTTTCTTGTCGAAATGTACTTTTTTCACCACTGAATTTCATTTTGTTCAATAAGCATCCAACGTTCAAGTCTGTCAAGATCCTTCTGTATCTTAAGCCTGTCTTCTGGAGTGTTGGCTATTCCTGCCAGCTTGGTGTCGTCTGCAAATCTGATGAGTGTCTTGTGATGTTCTGTTTTACTGCGCAAGTGTGCAGGGAAGGAGTTTTACTTCTACTTCATCTTTCATTATAGTTCTTTTGCTTGCTTAGTAGAATGGTACTGTTGTTTCTTTGGTTTCTTAGTTATTTTGTAAATAAAGTATGCTGGCAACAGAAAAACACGATCCATTTCCTCTAATTTATTAAAACTGAATGTTTTCGTTTTGACATTCCCCACCTATCCCCTCATCCAAATCATTGATGAAGATGTTGAAGAATACTGGGCCTAAAACAGAGCCTTGGGGCACCCCACTGCATGCTTCCCTCCATGTAGATGCAGTTCCATTGAGGACTACTCGTTGAGTGTGATTGGTCAGCCAGTTTTAAAGTATTTTCTTTTTAACTGGAGGTCTCATCCAGTATCCAATATAGTACTGTTATTCTTAAGGCCTTCTAAATAATACTTTATAATTCCCGTGTTTCTCATATAATAAGGCCAGGTCTTATTTTTTTTTGAGCCCCGAAAAAATGGCTAGGCCGTCTTTTTGGGGGTGAATTAATTTCTCCCCTCCGCTCACCCTTACCTAGAGTGCCCCGCAGGCAGCCACGCCTCACCACCAACCACTCCTAACGACCAATCATGGAGGAGTGCAGAGGGCTCCCTATCCACGCCAAGCGCCTTTGCTGCAGACCCAGGTATGGTGTTGCTTGCAGGCTGGGTCAGTGGGTGGGCGGCATCGATGTCGGCCTCGGCAAGACAATTTAAATCACAAGATCTTCGGCGCCCACCGCTGCTGCTTTCTCTGCCGCTCTTGCTTTCCCTTCACATTCCTCCACCAGCAGCGTTTCAGCCGCTTCTTGGGGTGGGGAGCCGCCTCTGTAGCTTCCACAGTTCCCGCTGGCACTGGTGAGGGAACAGCGGCAATGCCGGCGGGAACCATGGAAGCTACAGAGGCGGCTCCCCCGCCCAAGAAGCGGCTGAAACGCTTCCACGGTTCCCGCCAGTGCTGCCGCTGTTCTCTCGCCAGTGCCAGCGGGAACTGTGGATGCTAGAGGCGGCTCCCCCACCCAAGAAGCGGCTGAAACGCTGCCGGTGGAGGAATGTGAAGGGAAAGCAAGGAATGGCGAAGGAAGCAGCAGTGGTGGGCGCCAAAGGTCTCATGATTTAAAGTGTCCTGCCGAGGCCAACATCCACGCCACCACCGCCCGCCCACCGGCCCGCAACCAGCACCATACCCGGGTCTGCAGCAAAGGCACTTGGCAGGGGTATAGAGAGCACTCTGCGCTCTGCCATGATCGGCCGTTAGGAGCAGCTGGTGACGAGGCGGGGCTGCCTGCAGGGCGCTCCTAAAGGCAAGTTCCCCCCTGCCCTCCCCCCCAATTTTGCATATTTTAAAATAGGCCTAAATTTGGGGGGAGGGGCTTAATTTCATTTTATCCCTTTCTGGATCGGGGTGCATTGCGCACGGTCACATCTGCCCTCGTCATCTCCCGTCTAGACTACTGCAATGCTCTCTACATGGGGCTCCCCTTGAAGAGCATCCGGAGGCTTCAGCTGGTCCAGAATGTGGCCGCGTGGGTGATTTTGGGGGCTTCTCGGGAGCTTCCACATTACACCGTTCCTGCGGAGCTGCACTGGCTTCCGGTGGCCTTCCGGATGCAATTCAAGGTGCTAGTGATCATTTTTAAGGTGCTCCTTGGCTTGGGACCCGGGTACTTACGGGACCTCCTGCTGCCAACATCGATCTCCCATCGACCAGTGCGGGCACAATGGGCCTCCTTGGGATACCGCCGGCTGAGCGATGCCGGCTGGCAGCCCCGAGGGTGCGGGCCTTCTCTGTGGGAGCACCCTCCCTTTGGAATGAACTATCCCCAGAGATGAGGACCATCCCTGACCTCCAGACCTTCCGGCGCGCTAAAGACCCATCTGTTTCATCAAGGGGGTCTGGCCTAGGTTTTTACTGGTTGAGTTTTAATTGGCTTTTAATTGGGTTTTACTTTTTAATATGCATCTTTTAGTCTTATTAGCATTTCAGCCATTAATTTAATTCATTTTAATTCCTTTTTAATATTGTGTATCTGTGTATGTGGTTTTTATCTGGCTGTACACCGCCCCGAGTCCCGATTGGGAGAGGGGGCAGTATATAAATTGAATAAATAAATAAATAAATCCCTAGAAAACATGCTGGGTCTTCCTATGGGGGGAGCCGTTGGGGAAACGGTAGTTCAGAAACTAATCAGAGATTAACCCAATTTGTGGTGAAATTTGTGGAGCAATACAGGTAAGTGCCTCAGATTATCATCAAAGAGGAACTTCTGAGATAGTAGCACCTAACTATTACTAATCCTAACTGAAGCTTAAACAGTAAAGACACTTCTGTGCAAATTCATCTGCTCATTGCATTTATTCAGTGTCCAACCTTATTGGCTGCCCGCCCCCCAAGCTCAGCATTCTAAGTAACAATCTGGAACGTGTCAGGCATTACCACATTCAAAAACTAATCAGGGTCAAGATTAATTAGCATTCAGGTTTAGTCAAGATAAATCAGGTGGTTGCATATACTGAGCCTATCAAAGAGTAGTAGACATCTAAAAATCAGCAGAGATTTCACAATTGTATCATTTTAAGACATCAGACAGTTAAAAAAAAATCTGGTTACTTAGAGAAACCAAAGGAATAGTTTATCCTCTTCAGCTCTATGGTAGGATCAGAATGCAAGTGACTTTTAGATTGCTATATTTCAGAGGCACCTTGGATGCCCAGCCAGATATAAACTTGATGCATCTAAGTATACAGCAGAGCAAAATGGTACTTCTTAAGAATTCAAATGTGTACAGGTATTCCTTGACTTATAACCACAGCTGAGCCCAAAATTTTTGTTGCTAAGTGAGACATTTGTTAAGCAGGTTTTGCCACATTTTATGACCTTTCTTGCCACAACTATTAAGTGAATTACTGCAGGATATCCATCCACTACATGGATAGTCTTCCTTTCCTTTCCTTTCCTTTCCTTTCCTTCCCTTCCCTTCCCTTCCCTTCCCTTCCCTTCCCTTCCCAAATTTAGAAACTGCCAACCTTCCTTACAGAGGGGCTTTGGGCACTATAGACATAAAATGTTTCCTGCTCAAGGAGCAGGTGACAGTCATGTCTTTAATGGAAGTTACTCCTGGACATAAAACCACCGAAGAAGACAGAATACTTAACATGTACTGGGAAGATCAGGTTTCCTAGTTTCTCTTAAATCACAAGGAAATTTAGTGACCTGGGATCAGTTACTCATTTTCAGATTAGAAGACATCACATAAGCATTATTCTTGTAGAACCTATGAATCTAACACATTTTGCCCTGAAGTCTTTAGGAAGTTTAGCAATTAAGGGAAAAATGTCCTTTCACCATTTTTCTATTAGCATTCTTCGGATACAAATGTAGTAAAAATCCTACTATTTTTGCTAGGTGTAGGTGAGAAAAGAATAAGGGTGCAAAATTCAATATGTATTTCTACGTGTATGCATATAAAAAAAATACATATATACTTATATATGATATCTACCTGCACACATACACACACAGCTACAGTCTGGTACTTTTTCCATTAAACTATGATAACCTGGTATGACCATGTCAACTCAGTCATTCCATGTAAGTTCAAGGACAGGCAAAACTGCACTTCACAGAACTTTTAAAGGAAAAGATGTTCCAGCAAACTTTTGCCTCCATTTTAGAACATACAACTTAAAAGTTTCAAGGTTCCATTTACAACAATGGCTTTAAATCATTAATACAGTATTACTAACTTTAGCTGATTTTTTTTTTAAAAAAAGCTTACTTCATGGTAGGAAAGCTTTCAGACTTCCCCCCAAAGTCCAATAATTTCCAGTAGTATGTTATCAAAAGTAACCATATCTTCTATGCAATTAATATGAGCTGCTTTTTCCTTAGTATTCATTGCTCAAATGTAAGGCTAGAATTAAGCCTATTGTAATAAATTTACAAGTTTACTGGCTGGAATGAGAGTCACAATGCACAATGGAACACTTCCAAAGGAGCTGAGGTTGCACCAAAATTATTTTAGGAAAAAGATCAAATGTTTCTGTACCAATTACCCCAAGATTAGAAGGATGCCCCGTCCTCCCCAAACTAAAGTAAGCACCCACCAACTATCTCCCTTGAACTGCAAGGACTTATTGGAAACTCTTCCATCCAGCATGGTTGAACAGAAGGGGCGTCAGCAATCATAAAACTATGCAAGCATATTTATTTAGATGTACAGATTTCTTTTCCATATATATATATATATATATATATATATAGCAAATACATATTAAAAGTATTTCTTTCTTTCAATAATGCGGATATAATTTTTTTCTGTTTCTGCATGTGTGAGAGAAAACTACTAGCAGGGGCAGAGGGAGGATCAATTTTAAAAATGTGACACTTCCTTTCACAGGAATCTTTAATCAGTAGTTTTTATGAATTCAATTACAGTGTCTTTTTCTTTACCTTGGCTCTACTCTATTTTGAAGGCTGGCTTTTCAGGAAGATAATACCCACTCCCAAACCGAAGGGAGCATCTCTACTTTGACAAAATGAGAAACTGAGGTCTGCAAGAGTGTTTGTTTTACCTTCACTTTCTCTACCTTCTGCCCATCTACTCTTTCAAAGGAAGAAGAGAAAGATAATATTCAGGACTAACTTCCTCTCAGGTAAATACAGTAGATTTGGTAAAGATGTTGGTGAGTATTTAACTCAATGATCAAAGCAGCTCTAGAATGCAAAGAGTGACTGTAACAGTCTTCCAACATTTGGGACCAATTCCAAAGGAAATTTCAGGCGAATCAGGAATTTTCAGGTGAAAATTCAGGTATCAGGTGAATAAAAAAGACAAGCACTACACTCAATAAACCAAGTGGTTGAGTTTCAGATCCAAATACACAATGACTAAATATTATAGCTGGAAACTTATAAGAAAAGTTTTGCAATGCTCACAGAAATCTCTTAATATAATCTCACCAAAAAAACAGCACAAAAATTCCAATGCAAACAACGAATATTTAATGAATGCTACACCCTTACTGTCCCTCTCTTAATCTAACGTCTACTTTAAACATTTTTTTAGCAAAGAATAGTCTATCGTGCATTCCATTCAAGAGGAATGGAAGCTTCTAAGGATCTATTGCTAAAACAACTTCCTTGAAATTCCATTCCTTAGTTCAAGGCCTTCTCTGTGCAAGCAATGGGGCACCCTTTCAGTATTTGAAAATTGTTATTTTTCCTCCCTTTATGTTTCTACTCACAGCTAAATAAACTGAATCATTTCAAAAGTTTCTCCAAAAACTTGCTTACAAGACCTTTGGCTTTCATTGGCTTCTCTTCTCTATATAAACTTCAATTTCTCAGTATTGTTCTCAAAAAGCAGTGCCAAAGTTTTAAATATAGGTTAAGACAACAAACAATCGTACTAAGACACTATGTGATGGGACATTTCTTCTAATCAATTTAAAATGTGCAACTATTCTAAGCTCACATCTCTATATCCAAATTTCAGAAGAGAGAGAAGATAATTCTCCTAATGAATCAGAGTCATTACAAGGAGTGTAGAGAACAACCTGGATTTAATTTGCAAGCTCTTTTAATATTTTGGGTCGATCATCAAGACTCAAAACAATTTCAAGGAGCTAAAATGATGCTCTCCTACATCTTCTTTATTCTGGCCTACTTTTTTTTTAATTCTTCTTTGTACAGACTGAACTGCACTTGCAGGAAAAAAACCTGAGACAAAATCTTTCTTCCTTTTCCCTGGTAATATTTCACATCTACCTCTTCATCCTCCTCTCCCAACACAAATAGCATACACTTCTATTATAGTTAAGTGGCCAGGGGATATTTTTCCCCTGAGCATTAGTTAGGAAATAAAAATAGTATTTCCAATTCAAATAAATGCTTGGACAGCCATACTTCTTATTTTTTTTTCATTATTTGGAACAACACATTCACAAATTCATTAGCATGGTTTAAAAACAACTAGCAAGATCCAACATAAGTCACACAAAATCAGCATGGAACTAATCATAAAAATTACATAGATAAAAAACATTTGCTTAGATAAATGGGTTGGGACAAGGGGACACATTTCCCTGCCTATCCCTGTGGGTGTACAGCCTGCTGGCTTTTTTTAATTTTCTCAATCAGAATCACAGCTGGGAGATTAGCTAAATACAGATAGTCCTCAATTCACAACAGTTCATTCAATTACCGTTCAAACTTATGACACTGAAAAAAGTGACTTATGACCATTTTTCACAGTTAGGACCTTTGCAGCATCTCCATGATCGTGTGATCAAAATCCAGATGCTTGGCAACTGGTTCATACTTACAACTGTTGCTATGTCCCAAGGTTATGTGATCCCCTTTTGCGACCTTCTGACAAGCACAGTCAATGGGGAAACTGGATTCACTTAACAACCGGGTTACTAACTTATCAATTGCAGGGATTCACTTAACAATGGTGACAAGAAATGTCATAAAAATTGGGCAAAACTCATTGAATAAATGTTTCAGTTAACAACAGAAATGTTGGAATCAATTGTGGTCATGAGTTGAGGATTACCAGTATTTATTCATTCACTTTTTCAGTCATTCATCCATTTTGTTTAGTTTCAATTCTAGCATGCAGGTATTTTTAAGAGTTAGGAAATAACATTGTGGTATGACAGATTTATTAAAGACAGAGAATATGATGGGACGACGGTAGGTAACATCTTCAGCGCACAATGCAAAATGCAGTCTATTGCCACATGGGGGAGCTTATACTCCAAAGGAAAAGAGCATGCTAACAAAGCCAACTCTTTTGACATATAGAACAGAAATACAAATATGTCCTTAACTGCAGAAAATCTCACTAAGCTCAACTAATTGTCCAGTGCTCTCAGGATAGGAATGATAAGAATCTTATTTTCACAATGCTTTCGAATGTGCATTTTGGTGGTATCTTATAGAGTAGGCTGGTTGCTTTTAAGAGCTTCCTGTTGCCTATATCTAGCAGCAAGTTCTTCAAAATATGTGATTTGCTGGTATATTACCAATGTGCAATTATTTAATCTGCAGTCCAACGTTCGGAAACTACGTAATATTTTTCAACTTTTGGGTTATTTGTTACACTGATATCTCACCGTACTATTTGAATAAAGACAAAGTTTACAGAAATTAAAAACCTACGTGATACAGAACAATTTACCCACTCCTTTCGTGACCATTCAAACAGCACTGAAAAAAGTGACTTATGACTGTTTTTCATATTTATGACCGTTGCAGCATCCCCATGGTCACATTCAGATGCTTGACAATTGGTTCATACTTATGATGGTGGCAGTGTCCCAGAGTCATGTGGCCATCCTTTGTGACCGTCTGATAAGCAAAGTCAAGAGGGAAACCAGGTTCACTTAACAACCATGTAGTCCTGCAGTGATTTGCTTAATAATGGTGACAAGAAAAGTCATTAAATGGGGCAAAACTCACTTAACAACTGTCTTGCTTAGTTACCAGAAATTTTGGGCTGAACTGTGGCCGTTGAGGATAACCTATTCATTGAAATTGTTTTTTATCAAGTGTGATAATATACTTATGAGAAGAAATATGACTGCTACAATTGTAGGACTTTTTGTACATAAATATAACATTGTATTAAGTAGATTACAATATTAGGAAACTTAAAAGCAGATTCTGACCTAATGTTTCATAATATTCACAAATTCAACAGACTCAAGTATCCACTTTAATGCATAAAGAAGGGTGACATTTGTCCCAGCCATGGAAATTTGAGGCTTACTGGGCAGTCATTCGCTCCCAGTGTAACCCTTCACCACAAAGATTATAGCGGGAGAAAAGGTACTATACTAATATACTATAATGTAGTAGTTACAATGTAACTCTTAAGAATGGATACATAATTAACTAACATTATTGTACTGTGATGGCGAACCTACGGCACATGTGCCAAAAGTGGCACCCAGAGCCATTTCTGCCGGCATGCGAGAGATCGCCCAGAAGAGCCCCACTGCGTATGTGTGCGTGCCCCCGCCAGCCAGCTGGTTGTTGGGTATCTGCCGCGCATGCACGGGGGAGACGTGCCCACATGCACGCGGGAAGGGGGAGTCGCATGCACATGCATAGAGGCACACAGCGATGGGTCCACATGTGCAGAGGCGCGCAGAGGGGGTGAGGTGGGCTGCGGATGCATTGCATCATGGGTGCAGGCATACATGCGCATTTTCGGCATGTGACGTGGAAAAGGTTAGCCATCACTGTTATAGTACCATTTATTTACTTTAGAAATAACTCAAGGTGGCAAACATGCCTAATACCACTTTGTCCTATTTTTCTCACAATAATCTTGTGAAGTGCATTGGGCTGAGAGAGAGAGAGACTGGACCAAAGTCACCCACCCGACTTTTATGCTTCTGGCAGGACTAGAATTCAGCACCTCCTGGTTTCTTAACCATTAGACGAAACTGACTCTCCAATATAAATAATATATCTTATATTGAACTAAGTTTCTTGCATTCACTTAACTTTCTTTTTTCAGCATTGATTTTTAGTTGTCTTCTTCTAAGATGTTTTTTTCCCACTTGTCAGTCTAGCTTTTCAGCCTGGGAGTAAATACCATTCAAGTCCTAATCATAATGGACCCTGCTTAGTTTCAGAGATTCAAACCAAGTCTTCAAGATGTCTCTACTGCTTAAATCCTGGTAGCCAATCAGAGAGGTAGCTGTTGTAATGAGAGCTATTAGAACAAGCTTTTCACACACATAATAAATGACAGACAGAAACAACTTTATAATTTCAAACTTTGAAGAGAATATATTTCTTGTTTTGGATTATTTCTAACCTCTTGAACTCTCGAGTTTCTATCTAAATAGCACCCACAAATCAATGCACCCCCCAAAAAAAATTATAGTAAAAATTGACAAAGTGACAGCTGGTTTAGTTTAGTAAAGCAGGGAGGACCAGGGAGGTATTTATTGATTAGATTTGTGTATCCCCCATCTCATCTAGAGGAGACTCTGGGCAGCTTTAAGTCCACTCTCCATTATTGAAGCTCACTCAAGTCAACCACTTTCATTTTCTCAGCCCCGCTTACTTCACAGGGTTGTTATTGGAACTGAAGTGGGGAGCGCTATGTAAATTGCCCTGAATTGTAAATAAAGAAATCACATGTATGAAATATTACACTCCTATCAAAGTGTCCAATATAATACAAAGCACAACATTTCACTGACAAAATATCAGTGAAGTATGAAAGCCCATACTCATCAAAAATCAAAATAAGTCTTAAATAAATTTTTGTCCTTTTCATCCTAGTTTCTTCAGTGAGGTTATTTACAGGCCTTTGCAGCTTTCAGTACCACCAATAGTCTGAAAATTCATGGAAGAAAACGTATTTAAGGGTTACTAAACTTTTTCATCCAAGATTGATCGGCAATGATCTTTAAAGTGAAGCCATGTCACGCAATTACAAGTTTAAAGAACATTACAAAAATGACATTGAGTATTTTTCTTTAAGCTGAAATACTTGTTTCATAAAATATTTTACCAAAAAATGTTCATTCTAGTCCTTTTGAATATGTCTGTTTGTAATGCTAAATTTTAAATATAATCAATTTCCTAACCATTTCTAATACTTTTATTTAGATGTTTGGTTTGTCCCATCAAAATGTCAATGAGTAACCAGTGTAATTCACAGATGATCATTAGTGACATGCAAATACTACAACTAATGAGGGTAACTTAAAATATTTGTAAGAAAATTCAGCTTGAATGCTAGTAGTTTCTAGAAAGACATGCACAATGACAAACAGTGTCTACTCTTGATATCCAAGACAAGAATGAATCTGAATTTTATGAGCAAGCGAAGGCCCTAAAATTAAGGAAAGTTTTTGATATAAGAATACAAGGCTACACCACAATCCCAGGCACTTCCAACTCTTTCATGTAATTTCTCTTTGGAGGAATTCATGTCCAAAATCATCTCTAACATTCACTTCATGCTAACTTGCCATGTTACAGCATAAGTTCTTATCAATAGGGTTCTTTTTGGAAATAATGAAAATGCTGCCTGGTAAACCCTAGATTTTCTTTTCTAAGTACAATCTCCTCTCACAAAAACACAGACCTAAACTGTTAACAAAATTACCTAATTTCTTTGCTGCTACAGCCCTGGCAACAACAAAGCTGCCTACCCCTGCAATAAAACATTGCAAAAAAAATTCCGAGATTTATAAGTTCTTTTGCAAGTTTGTACAACCGTATTTACATAGTATCTAGAATGACTACCAAAAATAAGCTTATCTATGTGTTGTTTTAAAAGCTTTCTTGGCTGTTCACCTACGGGAAACTGATATGGCTCATGTAAGCAATTACTTACATCTACGGATTAATACTTAGAAACTAAAATGTTGTAAAATAAAGAGTGCAGTTTTTAGAAATGCTACATTTAAAAAAAATACATGAAACTTGCTTCAATTATTTCTTAGAAAAGTGCAAGGAACCTCTATCTGGAGAAACAATTTATTTTTCACATTTAATCTGACAGGCACGTACCTTTTTGTTTACAAATCTGAAGTTACAATGCACTGGCAGAAAGTAATTAATAGTTGGCTTTGCATTTCAACATAAGGAAATGTAGGTAGCAGAAAATAAGCATCCTTTTTGTTTTCCTTGAAACTTACTAACAAAACTAAAGAGGATGTAAACACCCCCCCTGGGGGAGGTATGTCACTGTACCATAATGCCTTGAATGCTAGATAGAAACCTCACATTAAAATCTCAGTTCAGCTAAAGGCTTAGGCTCTTAGCAAACTCAGCTCACGTCATAAGACTGTCGTGATTCTAAACTGTTTTGCTGCAAGATAAAGATAGCATCTTGAATAATTCACATGGCACTTTAAGGTTAATCCTTTCCTACACTATATTTCTACACTATTCTGCCTACAATGTTTCTAGCAGAATTAAATCATGAGTGTAAATTGGTTAATAAAATGGGTGCAGATGTTCAACACTGTCACTCAATACACAGCAAATTCCACAACTTATTACAAGTTTTGCAACACCACTAGTCTAATTGTGACATGTTATAATCCCATTGGATATGGCTTTCAATCAGAATCCTGAAGATTCTGAGCTTTAAAAAAACAATATCACTTAATAAAATATTCAGATTTACTATGACATTGGCAATATGTAGATTATCTGTGACATATTGGCAATTTGTGTCCTAATATCTCATTTGCAGAATAAAAGATGTACTTAAAAAATTAAAAGATGCCAAAAACATTGTGTTTTGAAAACAGTGAAGTCCAATCCACAACTGAAAAAACAAGGAAAGGAACAAGTATAAATTTAATAAAATGTGTTTGCAAAGATGACTAATTTTTGATTGGAAAATTCTGTAAATTTATTTTAAAGTGCTTAATTTGGAAAGGACTGCTTTATCCCATCATAATAAGGCAGTATTCTAAATTCCCAACTTTTCTGCAAAGCTAAGCCTTTCTCCACAATCCCTGCAAATTTTCAGGAATAACATCCAAACAACCATTTCATAAGAACCTTAGAAAGCACTAGAACAAAACAAAACAGATTTTTTAAAAAAACATCAATACTTAAGCCAGGAATAGGTTTTAATTTAACCATCATATTTATGACAAGTATGGGATTTCTCCAACCCCAATATATAATCTATTTAAAGTGTGAAAATTATACATTTAGTTGAGATATCAGTAATTAACAAAACAGCCAGTAGTTTATTTTATGTTTACATCCCATAAAAGTTGAAACATAACTTCAAAGTCTGTTTTATTTGGTTATCCTAACTTTGGGTACCCAAGCACATGATTTCAGATTAGGAAAAAAAATCCTGTTTTTTTAAAGAGGAAAGCACACCACCAATAGACAACCATAAATAAAAGAGATAAGAATTCTCTTTAAGGAAAATATTACAAGTAACAAAACTGAACAAGAGCTATTACTACTGTGGACAACACAGAATCAGCAAACGATGAGTTTTAATAAGCAACCACAGCATACTATTAACATAAGTTAACATATCACAGATACAACTTCACATATTTTGAAAAGGTTTGTGAGAAAGAGAACTTCTATAAGCATCAAATCATGTTCTCCATCATTGATAATCAAATACTTTCAGGTGATAGATGCTGATTGAACCACTATTTATTTATAACAAGCAATGTGAGCTCTAAATAGAAAAACAAAAATCGAGGTCCAATCCCAACCCTCATTTCAATATATTTTAAGGCTCCAAAGGTTATATACAGTACTACTGGTATTTGCAGAAGCAATAATATTTACAGAGAACAGGTTGGGGTGAAACATCAAACAAGAGGAAGGCATCCATTTCTGCTTAATACAAGAGAACCCCTACATTTCACATTGGGACATGTATGTGGCTCCGAACTGTCCTTGCTGAGCAATCGCCCATTATTATTACATCTGCCAAATTTGTTGGAAACCCAATTTCAGGGAAGCAGCTCAGCCCTTAAAACAGGTTACCAACCTGCTGCTAGAAAGTTGGGGAAACTAAGCACGTTATGCAACTGACGTGACCTATTACAGCCAGATAATTATACGGCTGAAATGACAGCTCTCTCCCTTCAGAAAAGCCCAGTCTTCCTATAGAAACTCACACCATCCGAAGTGAATCACCCCTTCCCTAAACTTTCATTATTGATGGTTAATAAAGTTTATGATGGTTCACATGCTCATTATAGAACAGAACAAGAAAGTGAAAAGGGAACTTGTAGATCATCTAGACCAACCCCAACCCACCTCAAGCAGGAGACCTTGCCTACACCATCCGAAGTGAGTCACCTCTCCCCTAAACTTTCATTATTGATGGTTAATTAAGTTTATGATAGTCTGCATGCTCATTATAGGACAGAAGAATGGGAAGGGAACTTGTAGGTCATCTAAACCAACCCCAACTCACTCCTGGAAACCTTGCCTACACCATCCAAAATGAGTCACGCTTCTCTATAAACTTTCATTATTGATGGTTAATAAAGTTTATGATATGCCCATCATAGAACAGAACAAGAGAGTGGGAAGGGTCCTTGAAGGTCATCTAGTCCAACCCCTTACCACCACCCAAGCAGGAGACCCTACACCATTTCTGACAGATGGCAGTCCAGTCTGCTCTTGAAAAGCTTCCAGCGCAGGGAAATCGAGGCACCCAACTCTCCATAAACAACAAACAAAGAGACACGAGCAGAGGAGCCAAACAAACGCCCCACCCCAAAGGGGAAAAAAACGTTGTGGGACACACAGTAATAATAATAATAACAACAACAGCAACAACAATAATAATAATAGGCACCACAAGCCCCAAGGCTGACAGGGTACAAGTCTAAGCCTCCCGGGGAAAGGGGTGTGTGGACGGCTGCCCCGTCGCTCCCGCAAGCCGGCCTCCCTCACAGGGTTGGCGTTTGGCATGAGGAAAAGGCTGCCTCTATAAAGCCCAGGGAGAGGACTCCTCCGGGGGAAAGCGGAACCCCTCAGGCGAAATAAAACAACATTTTAAAAAGGCGGTTTCACGTGTCTACGCCTTCCCACGTTCTCCTCGCCCGCGCGTGAGGAGAAACTCTGGCCGCCCAGACCTCCCGGTCCCCGGGATAGGACACCCACCCACCCCGAACTCCTCCTCAGCCTCCACGAGCCCGAGACGCGGCCTCCCGCCCGGCCGGTCCTCTATGAGGGAAGGAACCCCCTGGAGGAGAGGAGGAACGGGAAGGGGGGGTTGTCCCGAAACAAGGAAGGCCTCGCGCGTCCCAGGCCGCCGCCGGCCGAGGAGAAGCCGGCGGGAGGCCAAAGCCCGGGGGGTTCTCGCGGGAGGGCAGGACGAGGCGACCCCCGGAGGAACCGTCCCGCGCAGCCACCTCCCCCCCCCGCGTACTTACCCTGTCACAACAGGCGCCATCTTCCACAAACTCTCGCCAAAACTCCTACTCTCGCGAGAGGCGGCCCAGGGGGCCTGCCGCGCGCGCGCCTGCGTGAGGGCATACGAGTGCGCGAGTTGCCGCGCGAGCGGGTGCATCCTCCTTTCCCTCCCCACTCCATGAAAAGTGGCCGGGCGGCAATGCGCACGCGCGAGCTTTTATTATTATTATTATTTAAAAAAAAGAAGGGCGGGGCTAAGGGTAAAAAAAAAAAGAGGGGAACGCCGAGTTCGTTCCCGCCCACTGCTTTACTTACAGGGCTTTGCTCCGCGGCTGTCTCTTTCCCTCTCTATCTCCCCTTCAGGCTGAAGTGCAACAGGCGTGAGAACTGGGCTCCCATGTCTCGCGAGACGAAGGGACCAGCCGGGCGGGAGAGCCAAAGGGATTCCCCTGCTCGTCTACCCGGCGCGTAATGTGGGGGTGGCAGCGGCGGGAGGGGGGCGGGACGAACCATTTGCCGCGATTGGAGGGGGGGGGCTGAGCTATGTGCCTAAGGAATTTGTGCCGAAAAGAAAACAGAGTGCTGCGGGGCGGGACCATTTCGGATAGGACGAGGGGGAGGGTGGGGAAGCTCGCGCCTGAATGTGATTTGAGGAAAAAGGAGACGGTAAAAATAAGAGAAGTTGAGAAATAAAAATAAGAATAACCTCTTGAGGACTGAATCAAAATAAAGAGAATATGGAAAATAAAAACAGAATAACGATGAAAAGTTTCCACAAACAAGAATAAAATGTCAAAGCAAAAAAATTGCTGGTCAATAATAATAATAATAACAACAAGAAACAACAATAATAAATAGTAAAATAAAATAATAATAATAAATAATAATACTTAGTTGATATCTAGGATGCTGGCAGCAGTCCGTACTAGTCAATTATATTTGTGATATATTTTTAAATGTTTAGTTGACTGAATTTCATGTTTAATGAATAAAAGGGATAATATAATGAGAATAACAATAATATTGTGGGAAGTTAGCATCCACCCCTCTCCTAGAAAAATTGAAATAGCCCAGGAAATATTAAAAGGCAGAATATTTCTTATAAAAAGAGTAGAAACTCAAGAAGCAGAAACTCACTCAAGAAGCAGAAACTCACCCCCACCTTTGTCAATGGGTGGGCCATTAGGGCCTGGGCCAGAATACTTTACATAAGAAGGAACTCCAGGTAAAAGCTATAGCAATTGCCAAAAGCCCTTTTAAGGGCATAATCACCCAGAAAGGCCAGACCAAGCCTATAGAGTTAAGACCCCCGCCCCTGGGAGTCTGACAACCAATTAGAATACAAGCTCCAATTCAAATCTCAACAGAGAGTATAAAACCCAGGTACTCTCAGCACCTCAACTCTTCTTCCTTTTCTCTTTTTTCTTTTTCCCCTTTTCCCTTTTTCCCTTCTCATCTTGAAGCATGTGATCATTCTTCTCTGGACCTCCAGGCCATGTGGCCCTGTAACCATTAAACCTTCCAAGCAGCCTCCATGTTTCCAGTGTCTTTTTTCCCCACTTGGAACTGAACCCAGAAGGATATTTCTTTCAACAATTGGCACCCCAGATGGGACTCCAAGCTAACCTAACCAATGGACCAGGCCCAGGTAAGATTCCCTTGCTAGCAAACAGACCCATTGAGTCTGTGGGTGAGTTTTTCTTGGACCTTGGCCATTTGGAAAAAAGGTTTTAAAGGGGTTTTGAGTGTTGAGCTCAAAGGCTGCTTGGAAAGAAGGTGAGTATCTCTAAATTTTAATTTTAAAGCATGGAAAAATATGGGAAATATGTGTATGTTTGCATGTGTGTGAGAGTGTCTTTCTCCCAAACACAACTGGATCTTGCTTTATCTGTGCATTTCCTAACCGCAGAAAGACCAAGAGTCTGGAGAGCATGGGGGTTTTGCCAGAGCACAGGACCTTTTGTTAGGGAAAAAGGAAGAGCATGTTTATGAGTGGCTTCATCCTTGGACAGCAGCTGGATTTCATTTCTTTGTTTGGCCTCTAGCCGCCCTCTTGCCTGTTGTTAGCTCTACAGAGCCATGACCATCAGGACAGGAAAAGCAAGGGGGGGCCATCAGAGTGTGGGACCTTCTGTATATAAGAGGAAAAGCCAAGCGGGTTATGATTGAAGGGAGGGAAGAAAAATTTGTCATTTTTTTGTCCAGTGTATCCCAAAAGCAAACCCCAGGATTTTAGGTAAACTTAGGTAATTTTAGTGTAATTTGGACACTAAATTAGGAGCGCCAGTACTTGCCTGCATAAGAGCAGCAAGTTTTCCTCGGATCTGAGCTCTTCCAGATCTGTAAACGTGGGCTAGGAAGAAAAGAATAGAATAGAGAAAAGTGGAGTACTCGTACTTGTCTGAGGGGGGCAGAGAGTCTCACGGGCTGTTTTTTTTGGGGAAAGGAAAGTAGGCTGCATTGACAGCAACACCCCCAGTCCGAAAACCGTGGTGAAGTGAGAGAGATAGAGAGAGAGAAAAGTCTCGGGAATTTTTTTACTAAAAAGGGGAGCGCGCATACTTTGGGAAACATCTAGTTTTTTTATATTTTTGTTCTGAGGTTAAAGAAAAATGTTTGATGCCGTTGCGCCAGGAGCAACGACTAAAGTCTCTTATATTTTTGTTCTGAGGTTTAAGAAAAGTGTTTGATTCCGTTGCGCCAGGAGCAACGACCAAAGTCTCCCCCAGACACCCTTCTTTTTTTCTTCTTCTTGCTTGGATATTGCTTGTGTCTGAAACTGGTTCGCCTAGCTGACTGACCCGACTAAGCCAAAGTGTGAAACCCCACATGTAAGGGGAACATGGGAAGCGGTAGTTCGAGGGTCCTGGATGGAACCCCCCAGGGAGAGCTATTGGAGGCTTGGGATGAGCAGCAGATGCTGACCCTAGCCGGCATGAGCAAGAAAAAGGTAAAATGTATAGGTAGGGATTTGGCTTTGCTGAGGGATACAGGAAGACCAATGTGGTAAATAAAGGTACTTAAAAGGGCAATGTATAAACAGGATCACATGGAATTTTCTTAATTCTTTCTATCTTTCTTTCTTTGTCTTCTATGCAACCACGTGGTTTGTTCCTTAAGATTTATGCCTTCCCCAATTTAACTAAGATATTTATTTTGGGAATGATCAGTGTGTGTGTACACCTCAGACTTTTGTTTTCCTCTCTGTGTCCTTGTTTCTGTGTGTGTGCGTGCGCACGTGTGTGTGTGTCTAAGTCTTTGTGTGTCCTCGAGGTAACTGTTGCAACTGTTAAAAGTGTCTGACCTCTTCAGATATTAATTTTAAATTGTTAAGATTTAAAAACACTGAGAGAAATTGTCTTCTCCCGGTCTGGTCTGGCCAACCAAACTGGATGAGGAATAGTCAATTTTCTTTCCTCTCTGTGCTTTTAAGAAAAACCCAAGGTTATTAGTGAATGTTCTAAGTTCATTTACAAGAAAAGTTTCGTCCTTGCATTTACTGTGTGTTTAAATGATTTTACCTGTTCATCCTTTTTCCTGAAGCTTGTGAATCCAGTTTTTTTTCCTTTCTCATCTACTGTGTCTCCATTTTGTTGAAATGGATTTATCTTTTTAGTAACTGCAATACTAATGTGTTATTCTTGATCCTCAAACCATGCCTGCAAGCTATCTACCCCCCCACCAAAATCTAATCCTTTTACAATGCCTTTCCTGGTAGAATTACCAGTGAAGGGGGAAGGGACCCTTGTTCTGTGTGTTCCAGGCCTGCCACATGTGGAAGCAGATGCTGCCCCGAGAGACATTCCATCCATTGGAGCAAGGAATTGGGTTTGGATCCAGCCTCCACTGAAAGTCATTACAGTAAACCAGAGTGGGCAGACCTTCCCAAGCCTGACCCATACCACCAGGCCAAGCCTATGCCACCCAGAGACGTGAAGGAAAGGACCCTGAGATGGACCAGTAAAAGACTAAATGACTCTTTTCAATCCCCAGAAGACAGAAAGATTATGGGGGAGGTTGGAAATTCATTGTAACTGAAAATTCATTGTAATGTGAAATCCATTGTTATGTTTTCTTTCTTGCATTATCTATATTGTAACCAGTTTGATGTACTCATGTAAGGATTGTATTTGAGAGTGGCTGGCCCAGCAAGTTCTGAACACCTTGTACTTCTGTCTGGTGGGAGGGAAAATTGTCCCACATGTTTGTATTATCTGTATTGTAAAACTAGCTGCATACACAGGCACATACAGAGACACACCATTCAGAATTAGATAGAGGCTAACCCCTTTTTACCTACCTCCACAAAAAGCTGCTCCTAGCTTCAATTTTAATGTATTTTTTTTTGTTTTGTTTTTGTTTGCTGCTCTGAGGCACTAAGGCCCAAGCAGTCATATTGCCCTGCTAATTCCATGGGGGAGAGGACATCTCCCTCAGGCAATTCCTGAAGAGATAGCAGAAAAGAGATCTCCAAACCCCAAGTCCTGACTGTGACTCACAAATGATGCTGCCCAGTTGCCCAGTAAAGCAGGATATGTTGCACTGGCGGTCTCATGAATAGAAGTCCCAGGGCTCATTGTGTGTAACTTTAAAAATACAAAGTAGCCTGGTTGCATACTGGCTAACCACAATTTGGCCTCACAAACCCTGGAAGCTAAGAGCTAGGCAGGTAGTAACTATAACCTTGGATATGAGCAGCCTGTAATTTAAAGGTTGTGAACACTGTATAGAGGCTTGTGCTTACAACCTGACTGTAAGCTCACAAAAAATATATCAAACATCTGAAAATTATTTGGCATGAATAATTGGATACAGCTAAAAAAAAAAAAACCAGAAGTTTTCCCAGAGCTTTATGGTTGAAAACTTTTGGGAGCCACTGAAGGAATCCTTTTCTGTTGCCTCTTTTTTAAATGCCTTTCCTTTGCATCAGAGGAAAAAAAAAATTTTTAAAAGCACCCATCAAGTTTCCCTGATTTGATCACCTTTTAATTTTTTGTCAGAACTCTCACGTGTTTTCAAAAAAAAAAAAAAAATGAGGGATTGTGGGAAGTTAGCATCCACCCCTCTCCTAGAAAAATTGAAATAGCCCAGGAAATATTAAAAGGCAGAATATTTCTTATAAAAAGAGTAGAAACTCAAGAAGCAGAAACTCACTCAAGAAAGCAGAAACTCACCCCCACCTTTGTCAATGGGTGGGCCATTAAGGCCTGGGCCAGAATACTTTACATAAGAAGGAACTCCAGGTAAAAGCTATAGCAATTGCCAAAAGCCCTTTTAAGGGCATAATCACCCAGAAAGGCCAGACCAAGCCTATAGAGTTAAGACCCCCGCCCCTGGGAGTCTGACAACCAATTAGAATACAAGCTCCAATTCAAATCTCAACAGAGAGTATAAAACCCAGGTACTCTCAGCACCTCAACTCTTCTTCCTTTTCTCTTTTTTTCTTTTTCCCCTTTTCCCTTTTTCCCTTCTCATCTTGAAGCATGTGATCATTCTTCTCTGGACCTCCAGGCCATGTGGCCCTGTAACCATTAAACCTTCCAAGCAGCCTCCATGTTTCCAGTGTCTTTTTTCCCCACTTGGAACTGAACCCAGAAGGATATTTCTTTCAACAATATCAAGGCGAAAATAAAAGAATGAACCAGTCTGTTCAAAAATCTGGGATCAGAAACGAAAGAAGCAAAATAAAAACAAATGAATAAACAATATAAAAGTGAAAAATATGAACACGAATGGAGAAAAAATAATTAAAAATGAAGGGAAAGTGCAGAGTAGAGGGTTAAAAAACATTTTTTTTTTGCATCCACATTAAATTGGGGACATCCCCGAGAAGCAGACTTGTTAATTGCTGACTTTCAAAAGCATCAAAATACAACTCTCTGAATTGAGTATTCCTCTTTAAAAAAAAGGTTTTTCCCCCCCCAACACTTTCTGTTTCGTCTTCAATTCATGCATTCCTTGGTGGTCTCCTTTTGAGTTCATCTCAGGCTCTGCCTGGCTTTTTGGAGACCAGACGACATTAACTGCCAGATGACATTAACTGCTGTGGACGGGGAAATTGGTACATTATATTTCCTAGATGTAAGGTAGTCCTCAACTTAGGACAGTTTGTTTAATGCCCATTTGAAGTTACAACAGCACTGAAAAAAAAGGGACTTACGGCCGTTTTTCACACTTAACAACTGTTGCAGTATTCCCCAGGGTCGCATAATCAAAATTCACAGACGCTTGGCAACTGGCATGTATTTATGGTGGTTGCAGTGTCTCAGGGGGCGGGGGGGAGCGCAGTGTGATCCAGAGGCGGGTGTAAAAAATTTTAGCAACTGGTTCTCTGTCCAGTTACTGGGTGGGCGTGGTCTAGTCAGCCTCCCGCACCATGACGGGGGCATTTTCACCCTCCTGGGCTCTGGAGATTTTTCTCAAGCCTCAGGCAGGGCGAAAATTGCCTCCCCCGGACTCCGGAGGCTGGAAATGGGCCCGTTTTTTGCCTTCCTCAAGCCTCTGGGAGGGCGAAAACAGTCTCCCCAGGTTCCAGAGGCCTTCTGGAGGCTGGAAACTGGCCCATTTCCAGCCTTCCTGAACTTCCAGAAAGCCCGTTTTCCCCCTCCCCAGGCTCTGGAGACTCTCTGGAGGCCAGAAATGGGCACGTTTCCAGATTCAGGAGCCCAAGAGGCCCATTTTTCGCCCTCCCTGAACTTTCGGGCAGGCCCTGCACTTACCTAGGATCCATGCTTCTCCTCTTCTCATCCAGGGAAATACAATATTCTGCCTTTTTAATATTTCCTAAAATATTTCATTCTACTAAGAGGGTTGAATGCTAACTTTCTTCAACAATAAAAGACAAAGGAATGGAAATAGGTGCTATACTTACAGATGGTCTCCAGCTTCCTTCTGTCTTCAGGTTAACTGCATTATCTACCTTTAGATTTCCTTTATTTTCTGGAATGTACTCCATTTTTCCCCCCAAGGAGAGATGGCTGTTCCATGTGTTGGGTTGCCTATTTCGTTCTCCTATGCCAGTGCCCTTTCCCACCTACATTTTTGTTGTTTTACTACCACCCAATCCACTAGTGATACTTTGTTTTTATTTTGGTATGACCACTATAGAGTAGACTTGCAAATGAAAACAGCCATCAACACACTCCAACCAGCACCTAAAAAGCCACATACAACAGGCACCATATGAATACCACACATAAACAGCATGTATTCTGCTAGAGAGAAGTTCCCCAAGGATGGGCTTCAGCACAAGTCCAGAAGCTCGTAAGACTAAACCTCTAATCCCAGTGACCCACCCAGATTGGATCCTGGGACATTATCCTGGGACACATATAGGGCTGGGCTGCTGGGGGTTCGCAGGAGTTCAGGAGAGTCCCTAGCTAAAGATTCTGTGCAGTTCAGAGAACCCCCAAATTGTTCTGACCCAAGCCCTTGTCTAATAAAACAAACATGAACCAAAGGGAACAGAAACCTTTTAATGATTCTTACGAATCCCTGGTTTAAAGGCTGCTGCAAACTAATTAACTTTGATAAGCACGAGTCTCGAGGCTGCCAAAAATAACAGATAAGGTTACCTAGAAATATTTTACAACATAAAAGTCTTCAAATACCAACTAAGATACTACAGTGTCCACGAGGCTCGAGTTTCAAAACATCTTTGCTTCCTGCAAAGAACATTCGCTTCACAGCTGGGATTTATCTTCTTGAAGGAGGGGCCATTACCTTGCAGCCTTACTCCCGAGTCGCCCATGCTGCGGCACCTGCTCTTTCCTGCGAGCAGCCCCGCACGTACGTGCACTTGTCACAGGCTCCTCGGGAACCTCCTCATCGCTGCTGCCAGCCCCCACAATCTCTGAAGGCAGCAATCCACTCCCTAATGGTCCTGCCCTCTCATCTGAGTTCTCGCTCTCCTCAGCCGTCCACACCTGCTGCCGGCTAACCACAACACAAATCCCACTCCTGACTGACCCCGCTCACCCCTCCCCTCCCCTCCTGGGAGTCCCCACGTGGCCCATAAGTACAGGGCACACACAAAGCTCGGGGAGGGCAAAAAATGGGACACCTGGAAACTTGGGAAGGCTGGAAATGGGCCCATTTCCAACTTCCAGAGAGCCTCCGGAGCCCGGGGAGGCCATTTTTGCCCTCCCAGAGGCTTGAAGAAAGCCTCCGGAGCCTGCGAAGGGCAAAAACGCCTCCCCCACAATGGTGCAGGAGGCTAACCAGGCCACTCCCACCAAGGCCACGCCCACCCAACAACCGGGCAGAGAACCCGCTAAAATTTTTTAAGCCCACCCCTGTCACACATATATTCAATCGTGAAAAAGAGTTCTATTAGTTTCTCCCAACTTTGCATTCATTACTGCAGTTATATGGCAGAATCTTCCCTATAATGCTTATGCACAAATTCCTTAAAGCAAACTCACTCTTGGCATATGATAGTATGTAGGCTATTTCCACTCAGCTACCTTTGAATGATGTCTGGGTGTGTGCCAAAATCTGTCTCTGGGTGATAATTCCAATGTGTTTCAAATCCTGCTGTTGCAGTTTCTAATTATTATTTTGTTTTAAGTTGGAACAGCCCTCTTCTTGAACTTTCAAATAATTGCAACACAGATCCGTGTTCAAAACAGGATTTTATTAGTTTCAACAGGTGTGTCAAGCTTATTTTCAAATTGGCATAAGATACGTCATAGTAGAATTATATTTACAAAATTATACATAGGATATCCAAGGATATCCTATATTTTAAAAAATGAACATCTTGTCCCATTTACCTACTATAAGCCCGAGTATATCTTTTTGTTTTCTTAAATGGTGTTTTTAGTAAGAAAAAGACACAGATGTAATATGAAAGACAAATTATACCAGCATTTGTTGGAAGGTTGGCTCCACCAAGGATTGTCATCTCAGGACATTCTCAATTTACCTTGCTAATTTGACTTGATTTATAGAGAATAACAGAGTTGGAAGGGACCTTGGAGATCTTCTAGTCCAACCCCCAGCCTAGGCAGGAAACCCTACACCACTTCAGACAAATGGTTATCCAACCTCTTCTTAAAAACTTCCAATGTTGGAGCATTCACAACTTCTGGAGGCAAGTTGTTCTACTGATTAATTGTTCTAACTGTCAGGAAATTTCTCCTTCGTTCTAGGTTGCTTCTCTCCTTGATGAGTTTCCACCCATTGCTTCTTGTCCTGCCTTCAGGTGCTTTGGAGAATAGCTTGACTCCCTCTTCTTTGGGGCAGCTCCTGAAATTTTGGAACACTGCTATCATGTCTCCCCTAATCCTTCTTTTCATCGGACTAGACATACCCAGTTCCTGCAACCGTTCTTCATATGTTTTAGCCTCCAGTCCCCTAGCTTCTAGACTTCTACAGATAGTTGAGAGTCAAGAGAAAGGTGTTTATGAGTGGGGACAACTATTAGAAAAAAAACCCAACACTTTCTAATGAACTCAGAACAATGATAACTTAGTGAAAGGAGTAACTAATGGGGAAAAAAAGCCCACCATGCATCTTAACCTTTATGAAATTTTAAATTATAGCATTCTATTTAGCATTCTAAATAGTATACAAAATCAGCATCCATTGGCCAGCAAAATAATAAAAGAGGCTCAAATACCTAAGAAAAAGATTTTAAAAACACAATGGCAAGGGAAAAATGGAAGGCAAAAGAGAAACTAACGTCTTCAAATATGTTCAAAACACAGGATTAAGACAGCAAAATGCTAATAAGATTGAAAAAGGAATTGCAAAAGAAAGAACCCAGTTTTGAACAACAGGATAAAAAAAGCTTGAAGCTTGAGATGAAATAGGAATACAATCAGGAAATAAAAATTGAAACCAATCTCCATAGAAAAATAAGCTGAGAGTAGTAGAATGATATTTTGCATTTAAACAACTTTTTCTTTCCAGAGAGAAGATTTGCTTTTTTTCATTCCATCTTTAATTGTGGATTGGCAGAGATTTCACATTTACCTGCTACCTGTAATTTACTAATTGTTCCATGTAGTGATTAAGATGTCAATCCTTTTGTTAGTTTCCTTGGAATAAAGTTCTCCAGAGAGAATGAGACTTATTTCTGAACTAGATTTACAATAGTCACCCAAATTGCCAACAGTTTCTGGAGGTATATGGGTCTTGGAATCAGAAGAAAATTCAGGTTGGGGTAGAGTAACTCTCACGCAGGAAGACTGACAGAATGCAAATTCACAAAGCTAACCTTATGTCTCTGGAGAAGAGAGGTGATCTATCAAAGGAAGGAGGTTTAAACCTATACCAGTAATTGGTAATTCTCTATTTGGGGTAATAGAGTGGTAAACTGGATGTAACTGGAAAGCCCATAAGCCTGCCTGAAAGGCAAGAGCCTCTTTCTATCACTGTAAGTAATTACCGATAAGTTAATCCTTCATAAATATGAGTTCCATTTTAACACCATCAAACTTGGCTGCTATCACCACAATTGCTAGCAGTGAATTCCAGCGTTAAATTATGCAAAAAAGGCGGTTACTGCTTAGCAAGCAGCAGGAGTTCAAAGACCAAGAATTAAAAATACCTAGGGGTTTCTTTGCCCTATGCAAGGGGTAAAAAACTTCCCTTTAAAAGCCAAAAATAAATTGCTGTTCTGAAAGAAACAGAGGTTTAAGCAGGGGATAAAACATCAAAGCCCTCTCTAAAAAATACCCTAAAATGGAATAGAATTATTTATTGGCCAAGTATGATTGGACATATAAGGAATTTGTCTTGGTGCAAATGCTCTCAGTGTACATACAAGAAAAGATACATTCGTTAAGAATTATAAGGTACAACACTTAATGATAGTCATAGGGTACAATAAGCAATCAAATCATACTAGGAAACAGTCAATATAAATTGTAAGGATACAAGCGACAAAGTTACAGTGATACAGTCAGAAGTGGGAGGGGATGGGTGATAAGGAGGGATGAGAAGATTAATAGTAATAATAGTGCAGTCTTAGTAAATAGTTGGACAGTGTTGAGGGAATCATTTATTTAGCAGAATGATGGTGTATGGGAAAAAAACTGTTCTTGTGTCTAGTTGTTCTGGTGTGCAGTGCTCTATAGCTTCGTCGTTTTGAGGCTAGGAGTTGAAACAGTTTATGTCCAGGATGTGAGGGGTCTGTAAATATTTTCACAGCCCTCTTTTTGACTCATGCAGAAGGGAGGTTGGTAGCAGTTGTTTTTTATGCAGTCCTAATTACTCTCTGAAGTCTGTGTCTGTCCTGTTGGGTTGCAGAACCAAACCAGACAGTTATAGAGGTGCAGATGATAGACTCAATAATTCCTCTGTAGAAGGAATTATATTTAGGCAGCCTTTATCTTTAGAGAGCTCTATTGTAGAAAGGGACAAGGACCTCCTAGAACAAGCTTTCCGGTTTTCTTTTAATAGATCCTTTCCCTAGATTGATGAGATGTCAGCCAGCATCTGTGATCTACGGCGTGACAAAATTAAAGAAATAGGCACCATGACAGAGAGGCTTTTTTTTAGGAAAGGCAAACTCTTGTCTTCAATAAAATTTAAAATTAATAAAATGAAAGGCAATTGGGTAGTTTGGATCCGACTCATTATCCTGCCTGTTGGAATTGTTTTTCCTGCATCTAAGCAGGACATTTTGTCATCTTTTGATCTGGTCAAGGGCATCGGTTTCTTCCCTGGGTGAACTGCATAAATTATATTAATGCGTCAGAAAGTGTTGCCCTCTCTGCTAAAACACCTGAGCATTGTGCAAGTCTGAGAGGCACAATGACTCACACTTCACAGGATACTGGATAGATGTTTATGTCTGGTAATGACAAGGACATTCCAACCACGTTTAGATCATGACCTCAAGATAGAAAAGCTTTACCTTATTACTGTTTCCCCGAGAGAATTTTTCTGCAATTCCCACCCACCCCCCACTTGTTAGTTTCCGTCTAATTCAGCACATCTCAACCTCAGCAGCTTGGCAGCTGTGCTTTCTCTCTTTTAGGATACCTGAAATATAGGTAGCCCTTGCCTGACAGTCGCTGAGCAAGCGTTCAAAATTAGGATGGGGACCCCACAAAAGTTACTTGCAAAGTGGATTTGAAGTCCTGACAGCTGCCCCACCCCCTTTCCTTCTGAAACCAGAGCAGACACAACATCTGCAATCCCTTTTCTCTCTTCTCCCCACCCCCGTTTAGAATCTTGCTTCCTTCCGAAACATCAGATCTGAACACAGGCAAACCTGCAGTTAAGTTTCATAAACTCAGATCAGCTATGAATCCAGAATGCAAGGGGAAAACCCAGGAAGGGGCTCGCCCTAATTAAGATGACTTCTTATTTCCATATTGGTTTCTGGATCCCTTTCAAGTTAGGATGGGTGACTTTGAGTGGCCTAGCTTTTAAGCTCACCTAGAACCTGTCCTATTGTCCCATGTTTATATGTTCATATTCAAGTTTATTCTTATACCTATTATCTTGTAAGTGATTGACAAATCAAATAAAGAAATAAATGAACCAAATTGCTTGAAAATTTTCTGAATTTGGTTGCCTTTCCTAGCGCGTGATGCCCACAAGGCATAACCAATGCTTTGTAAGTGTGTGTGAATAATCTGCTATTCTTTGTTGTCCTGCTTTATTTTATCTGATTATTACCTGCCTTGATCTGTTTCAAAGGGATAGAATAGTGTAGAGTAGAGTAGAGTAGAACGATGGAATGTAGAATAGAATAACAGAGTTGGAAGGGATCTTGGAGGTCTTCTAGTCCAGCCCCCTGCTTCGGCAGAAACCCTATACCAGTGATGACTAACCTTTTCATTGTTGCGTACCAAAAGTGTGTGCGTGCATACGAGTGTGCACAAATGCGTGTCTGTACCCACAACGCAATGCATGCATGACATCCCACACTCCTGCCACCCCTGCATGCGTGTGCAAAGCCCCCAGGCTACCTCCTCCCCAGCGCATGCACACATGTCTCCTGCGTGCTCCCCACCTCCCGCGCATGCATGGCAAATACCTGAAAATCAGCTGGCTGGCGGGAGGCGCACGCACATGCGCAGTGGAACTGAGCTGGGACAATGGATCGCACGCCGGCAGACGGGTGGGTTTCTACCAGTTCTGTCCACCTCTAGAACCGGTAGCTCTGAAGAGCAGCAGACAAAGAACTGGTTCTATGTCTGCTGATGTTTTTGCTCACCTGCCCACCCGGGCTCTTACCTGACCTTTATTTCCTGATTTTTCAACTTCAGCTGCCAAATGAGGCACAGCTGCAGTTAAAAAAGCAGGAAAAGAGGGGCTGTTTCAAAGGCTGCTTCTCCTCACGCAGCATGCTGATGACGATTTACAGGCACGGCGCTCCCAGCGTGCAGAGAAGCACATCAATCACCAACCCTTGTAAATCCCGAACCAGTAGTTAACCCTGTCGTATCTCACCCCTGCCGGCAGAGATGGCTCTGCATGCCACTTTCAGCACGTGTGTCATAGGTTTGCCATCATGGCCCTATATCATTTCCGATAAATGGTTATCCAATCGCTTCTTAAAATCTTCCAGTGTTGAAGCTTTTACAACTTTTGGAGGCAAGTTGTTCCACTAATTAAGCGTTCTCAGTGTCAGGAAATTTCTTCTTACTTCTTAGTTGCTTCTCACCTTGATTAGTTTCCAATATTGCTTCAGTGGTGGGATTCAAAAAATTTTTACTACCGGTTCTGTGGACGTGGCTTGGTGGGCATGGCAGGGAAGATACTGTAAAAACCCCATTCCCTCCCCACCCCACTAACCTGCTTTCCAGCTCCGTTCTCCTGTGCAGGGCAACAAAGAAGACCCAGCCAATCAGCTGGGACTCGGGAGGTGGAGAATAGATGGGGGCGGGGCCAGTCAGAGGTGGTATTTGCCAGTTCTCCGAACTACTCAAAATTTCCGCAACTGGTTCTCCAGAACTGGTCAGAACCTGCTGAATACTACCTCTGTATTGCTTCTTGACGTACCCTCAGGTGCCTTGGAGAATAGCTTGACTTCGTCTTCTTTGTGCCAACCCCTGAGATATTGGAACATTGCTACCATGTCACCCCCTAGTCCTTTTCATCCAACTAGGCATACCCAATTCCAGCAACCATTCTTTATATGCTTTAGCCTCCAGTCCCCTAATCATCTTTGTTGCCCTTCTCTTCAGAAAACTGCAGTGGTTTTAAACAAGATATCCAGAATGGGCAAAGGAACTGCAGCACACAATTTAAATTATTTTAAGGAATATTTTACCTTGATGAGATTTATTCTTAACGCAATAGAGTTATCTGGTATATTAAATATTCAGCTTTATTGAAATGTATGTATGTAGAGGCTTAGAAACTATTCAGTTTTCATCCACGGAGACAAAGAAACACCTAACTGTCTGGAAGAACATCCAGATTTAATACCTTTATGAGCTGAATACCTTATGAAAACCAAAAGGGTCAAGCCCATCCAGATTTCGGGAGGGAGAGGGGAGTTGGGGGAGAAGAGATACAGTTCCAATACAAGCCATCCCTTGTATATTTATTTTAGACCAAGGGTCTTCAAACTTGGCCAGTTTAAGACTTGTGGACTTCAACTCCCAGAATTCCAGAGCTAACATGACTGGAGGAGGAATGCTGGGAGTTGAAGTCCACAAGTCTTAAAGCTGTCAAGTTTGAAGACCCCCTGTTTTAGATGGTAGGGCTACAAAACTCCACATGGTCACAAGATGGCTGCAAAAAAAAAAAATTTCTGTACATGTGGCCCAGATTTTTGCAGGAAGCCCTAAAAATGCAACAGTTGTCAGGCAAGGAAGACCAGGTCCACACATGAAGGTTCAGTTCAACTTACTTGATTGATTGCTAAAAGCCTACGCACAAGAATCTTCTCCACTCAATGCAGCTGCTTGGAATTAGACAAGGGTCAATGGAATTCAGTGCAGGTTGGGCTTAATTTGCTTGTGACTACGTAGGGATTCTAGGCTGGTCTCTCTTTTGACTCCACCTCCGGGTCCTGCCATTTTTTTTCTCCTACAGCAACTATTTTAAAAGTGCAAATGAAGAACCCCTGGAGGATTCTGCATAGCACTGCTCAATTTTTCGCTTTTCTTTCCCTGCGGTGTAGCTGACCAAAGACGGTTGAGTACACAGATTGAGGATCATGCCTGAAAAACAAATTTGAGCTAAAAGTCTATGAGGAATTATATCACTTCCTTATATTTTCTCTAAGGGCAAAAGATTACAGAATATGAGTCAGCCTGGGGCGGGAAAACAAAAGCTGAACTATGAAAGAGTTGAGTTGCTTTTTCTCTGTACATTTTTTTCCCCAAAAAGACTGACTGCTGAATCTGTACAAAAGAGTGAAGGCATACTTTTTCTGACCTTATTTTTTTCCAAACCCCTCTTCCCTTATTTCTATCACTTGTTGCTTTTAATCATGAATAAGTCTAACAATTAACCCTCGATGTAATGATGTATAAAAATGTGGCGGAGAATTTTAAGTGGAAAAGGTCTAAATAGTGTGTTTTTATCACTTGGGCTTGATTGAAACACTGGACATTTCAAAAGAAGGAAGGAAGGGGGGGAAGGGAGGGAGGGAGGGAGGAGGAGGAGGAGGAGGAAGAAGAAGAAGAAGAAGAAGAAGAAGAAGAAGAAGAAGAAGAAGAAGAAGAAGAAGAAGAAGAAGAAGAAGAAGAAGAAGAAGAAGAAGAAGAAGAAGAAGAAGAAGAAGAAGAAGAAGAAGAAGAAGAAGAAGATTCCAAAGGTTGTTTTAGGAGGCCATCTAAAATCTCTTTCAATCAAGAAAGACTATTGCAGGAAATACCAGCTGGGAAGCATCAGATCAGGAGGCTGTTACAGTGTACAGTTCTAGTGATCTGGAATATTCCCATCATGGTTTGTTCAGTTATTCTCCATTTGAAAGAGGAGAATGAAGAGGATGTACACAACAGCAGAAGATAGATAAAGTGATTCCTAATTAGGGACAACTAGACTTCGACTGCAAATCCCATTTGATCACTAAAGTGGCCTAGACAGAGATCCCCTTGATCTGGAGCCCTGATCTGGTGGTCCTACCACAATCCCAACGTCAATGCTTTCATCCCAGAAAGAGGAATTAAAATTATGGGCTGGCTTTAAGGTAAGATCTTTAGGAAAAACATCCAAATGCTGTCCCACCAGCAGGACAACTGATCTGCCCATTTTAGAAAGCAAAGAGCTAAGACCAATCAAGATTGGGATTAAAATATGTTGCCTGATTGACCCAGGCAGAAACAAACTGCCACAAGCCATGATCAGATAAGGAGGAAGAAATGGTAGAGTTAAACCCTGGAATTTAGTTTACTTGCAGAGTTCTTGATGGCTTGATAGTGCTTCCTTATCTGAAATAAAAGCCATTTCTTTATTGGACCCACATTCTGGATTCTTCATTGTTCACTAGTAAAAATGTGAGTTCAAGATTTATTGCTGAACCTTGGCTGAAGTTCTAAACTTAGTTTTGCAGATGCCTCCCATGGACTAAATTTCTTGACAAATCTGGGCTAGCTATCACCACTTGCTCTTACATGTGACGTCATTGCAGGAATATAATGCTTATCCATGATGATAAAGGCAGGATTTGTTTCCAGATTTTTTTTTAATTAATCAAGGAAAATGGGGAAGGTTTTCTTGATAGTTTAGCTGCCCTGTCCTGAAAAGAGAGAACGAAAGACGAATAATAGAATTTCTAAAATATGTACAGCCTATATTATACACATCCTTTAATTCACAGTTTGACTGGCATTAAGCAGGGAGATTTTGGCTGCTCAAGAAGTTGGCAACATGATGCCCTCAATTATATTTTCCATTAAGATGTTGTTTAATTGTGGTTTCCCTCCCATTATTTAACACATTTTCTGTGCACAGCCAGAAATGTGGACATTCACATGTCTGCAATTTTCACTTTTTCTGTTCTAGAAGCATTTACATTTTCTCCTGCTCTTTCTTGTGGCTAAGTATTGGAGGGGGGGACGATAGATTGCTCAATTGAGGTCTCCAACCTGAGACTCAAAATACTCTTTTTTTCCTGGCTAAAACTGGTTTTCTTGCAAATGTGATTCTGAAGCAAGATAATTTAGCCACCCTTCCGGGATGATGGGCTACTCACCAAGCAACCCTTGCAAAACTGGAAGTGCAATAGGTCAGGGGTGAATTTAGCTGGGGAGTGGAGGAGAGTGGATTGCATTAACAGCAAAAACCTAACTGGCCCACAGTCAGAAATGCAGACATAAGTCCAAAAACTGATTTTTAGGCAGAATAGAATAGAATACTTTATTGGCCAAGTGTGATTGGACACACAAGGAATTTGTCTTGGTGTAAATGCTCTCAGTATACATATGGAAAAGATACATTCGTTAAGAATCAAGAATTATAAAGTACAACACTTAATGATAGTCATAGGGTATATCAACATCAAATCTTACAATACTAGAAAATACTAGAAAACAGTCAATATAAATTGTACGGATACAAAGGACAAAGTTACAGTCATACAATCACAAGTGGGAGGGAATGGGTGTTAAGGAGTGATGAGAAGATTAGCAGTAATAGTAGTGCAGACTTTCTAATAGTTGAACAGTGTTGAGGGAATTATTTGTTTAGCAGAGTGATGGCTTTCGGGAAAAAACTGTCCTTGCGTCTAGTGGTTCTGGTGAGCAGTGCTCTATAGCGTCGTTTTGAGGGAAGGAGTTGAAGCAGTTTATGTCCAGGATGTGAGAGATCTGTAAATATTTTCACAGCCCTCTTTTTGACTCGTGCAGTATACAAGTCCTCGATTGAAGGCAGGTGAGTAGCAACTGTTTTTTCTGCAGTCCTAATTATCTTCTGAAGTCTGTATCTGTCCTGTTGGGTTGCAGAACCAAACCAGATAGTTATAGAAGTGCAGATGACAGACTCAATAATTCCTCTGTAGAAATGGATCAGCAGCTCCTTGGGCACTTTGAGCTTTCTGAGTTGGCACAGAAAGAACATTCTTTGTTGTGCTTTTTTGATGACGTTTTTGATGTTAGGCGTCCATTTTAGGTCATGTGATATAGTAGCACCTAGAAATTTGAAGGTCTCTACTGTTGATACTGTGTTGTCTAGTATTGTAAGAGGTGGTAGTATGGGAGGGTTTCTTCTAAAGTCTACCATCATTTCTACGATTTTGAGTGTGTTCAGTTCCAGATTGTTCCGGTTACACCACGAGGCAAGTTGTATAACCTCCTGTCAGTATGCAGATTCATCGTTGTCTCGAATAAGACCAATCACTGTTGTGTCATCAGCAAACTTCAGTATTTTAACAGATGGATCGTTTGCGATGCAGTCATTGGTATATAGGGAGAAGAGGAATTGATTTTCCTTGAAGAGCCTTTCTTTAAACCAGTGGTTGTCAAATGGTGGGCCAGGGACCACTGGTAGTCCCCAAGAAAATTTTGATGGTCTGCAGAGAAATGTCCCCCCCAAAGCAATTAATCCAAGCTGCGCGGAAGCACAAGGCTGCACCACACACATGGCCCGCCCACCCAATGCCCCCCACCCTTCGGCTGAATGCAAACCTTACTTTGAGTAGAGCCACGCAAACTGGAACTGGAAGGTAAGACCAATGGCGGGGGAGGAAAATCCACTCTGGGATGGCTTGCTGACGTTGGTGGGAAAGTCCCCTATTCCAGAGCCGCAGGACTCACAGGACTGGCCCTTTGGTCATCCCGGAGCAGCTCCTGTGGTCCATGGCAGGCTGGTGCACCTAGGTGGAGGAGCAGCTGCTCTGGGATGACCAAAGGGCCAATCCTGTGACTACTGCAGCTCTGGAATAGGGGACCAACTTTCCCACCAATGTCAGTAAGCCACTGTCAGTCAAAATTCATATTAGTGGTCCGCAGGATTTGAAATTATGAGTTTGGTGATCCCTGAGGTCCAAAAGGTTGGCGACCCCTGCTTTAAACCAAAGGCTAAACTGCTGTGTGCATATGAGTTCGCAAAGATGATAAGGGCAAATTAGGGTTGCAACTCCAATACATTAAGAGAACATTCATGGTATTCTCTTCCTGTATCAAGGACTAGCTCAATACCCATGCTTCACTACAAAACTATGTGATCTGGCTTAGTTTTTGGGGAGGAAAATAAGGGGGGGGAATTCTGTCTCTGCCTACCAGCATCCTTTGGTATTCATCTGGCTAGCGTCCTGTCAGTGTGTGAGAGAGTACAGGGCTGTTTGGAACAGTGGTGCATTTGAAAAATTGTTACCATTGCTTCGGTGGACACGCTTTGCATGCGTGCACACACATTGCGCGTGCACCAAACGCGCACTTTGCCCAGGCGCAAAGGCATTTTGACTCACCTCCTGCAATCCTGAACTCTCCCTGTCGCTTCAGCAGCTGCCGTGCAGCAATTGCTGTGCTGCAAAAAACACAGAGGTATTATGGGAGCCCAGATGGGCAGGTGGGCCCAACAGCAGAGCAGCGGAGAGAACCGGTTCGGTCTCCGCTGCTCATCGGCGCTACCAGCTCGGCAGAACCAGGCCGAACCAGTAGAATACCACCACTGGTTTGGAAACTGAAACAGTATTTGCTGAGTGAGCAAGGAGATAGCAAGGAGCCTGGGCGTGGCTTAGCTCAACTGTTCTGTATTAAAGCTGCTTGGCGCTGTGAAAGTAAAACTGAAATTGAAACTCCTCTCCTCTGCTTGTGTTTTGCATTTGGAAGAGATTTCTTTTCAGGTGTGGAGGGGGAGTATTTTAAGTCCACGTATGTTATGTGAGAGAAAGAGGGTGAAGACCCTCCCTAATAGTTCAGAGAGTACAGGTAGTTCTTGACTTACAGCAGTTCACTTAGTGACCATTCAAAGTTACAACAGCACTGAAAAAAAGTAACTTATGACTACTTTTCGCACTTCTGACTGTTGCAGCATCTCTGTGGTCATGTGATTTGAATACAGATGCTGGGCAAGTGGTTCATATTTATGACGATTGCAGTATCCCCGGTTTTTGTGATCTTCTGACAAGCAAAGTCATTGGGGAAGCCAGATTCACCTAACAACCATGTTAGTGTTTTCACAACTGCAGTGATTCACTTAAGAAATGTGGTAAGAAAAGTGATAAATTGACTAAACAAAGTGTTGTGGTTAGCCGGCAGCAGGTGTGGACGGCTGAGGAGAGAGAAGACTTAGATGAAGGGCCAGGACCATTAGGGAGTGGACTGCTGCCTTGAGAGATTGTGGAGGCTGGCAACAGCGATGAGGTTCCTGAGGAGCCTGTGCCAAGTGTGCATGCGCGCAGGATTGTTTGTAGGAAACAGCAGCTGCAACAGCATGGGCGACTCAGGAGTAAGGCTGTAAGGTAATGGCCCCTCCTTCAAGAAGGTAAAAGGCAGCTGTGAAACAAACATACTTTGCAGAAGGCAATGACGTCTTGAAACTCCAGCCTCGTGGACATTCCAGTATCCTGAGTTTATATTTGAAGATTCTTATTTTGCAAATTATTTCTTGTCTGTTATCTTTTGGCAAGCCTCACGCAGTTTGGGAAGGCTTGTGCTTATCACAGGTAATTATTTTGCAAAAGCATTACAAGCAGTGGTACAACCAATAATTTAACAACCGATTCTCTGCCCTAATGATTTCTTCCCACAACCAGTTCACCAAACTGCTCAGAAAGTTAACAACTGGTTCTCCCGAACTGGTGCAAACTGGCTGAATCCTACCACTGATTACAAGGTTTCTGTTCTGCTTGGATTGTGTTTGATTTGTTGGAAAAGGTTCAGAACATAAAGCAACATAAATTTTGGGCTCAATTGTGGTCGGACTACCTGTATATTTTAGATGCAGATAGTAGAGTGCTTCAGTTTGTCAAGATTCTGTCTATAGGTGTGGAACAATAGATAATTCAGCGTGGAAGATTTACTGCATATCTTTTTTTTTTTTTTTTTAGTTTAGCCTGATCTCCTCTTTCCAATTAGGGAAAATGCATCTGCCAGTGTTCGCAAAACTCAGCTTAAATAAATTTAAGGTACATTTCGGTTGTGATATAGCACATGCTTCTACAAGAATTTATCCCTGAGTGCGAGATAAATAAGAAGCAAGGGGCCTGCACCTCTCAAAGCGTGTTTGCTTATGTATAATTTTCCTAAGTTTCAATTTTATACTCAAAAGAAACTGCAGGGGAATGTGGTGAGCCCTACCCAGTAGAACATAATGGTGCATTGTTTTGTTGAGTCATCTGTTACTCGGGCACTTTTACACGCTCCATCGCTGGAGGCCTTCAACAAAAGATTGGACATTTTGACTGGGATGGTGTAAGGTCTCCTTCTTTGATCAGGGGGTTAGACTAGAAGACCTCTATGGTCACTTCCAACCCTGTGATTCTATGATTAACAAACACTAGTATCTATTGTACCTTTCTCCTTGTTTTGGGGTGCCATTACTCTTTAAGTAGGCTATCCCTATCTCACAAAATGAAATTCAATGTAGAGAAAAGTAAAGTCTTATACTTAGGCAACAAAAACCAAAAATACACATATAGATTATGTGAAAGCAGGCTTAATAGCAGTAATTGTGAGGGGGATTTCGGAGTTTTAGTGGACAACCAGCTAAATATGAGCCAGCAGTATGCAGCAGCAGCCGAAAAAGCTAATGCAATTTTAAATTGTATTAACAGAGGGATACAATCGAGATCAAGGGAGGTACTAATACCACTCTATAAAGCCTTAGTAAGACCACACCTAGAGTACTGCATCCAGTTTTGGTCACTACACTATAAAAAAGATGTTGAGACTGTAGAAAAAGTGCAGAGAAGAGCAACCAGGATGATTAGACTAAAACATATGAAGAACGGTTGCAGGAACTGGGCCTGGCTAGTCTAGTGAAGACAAGGACCAGGGGAGACATGAGAGCAATCTTCCAATATTTGAGGGCTTCCACAAAGAAAAGGGAGTGAAGCTATTTTCTAAAGCACCCAAAGGCCAGACAAAAAATAATGGATGGAAGCTGATCAAGGAGATTCAACCTGGAAATAAGGAGAAATTTTCTGACAGTGAGAACAATCAACTCATGGAACAGAAGTTGCCTTCAGAACAGAGATGGTATTCAGCAGGTTCTGATCGGTTCTGGAGAACCGGTAGCGGAAATTTTGAGTAGTTTGGAATACCACCTCTGATTGGCCCCTCCCCATCTATTTTCTGCCTCCCCAGTCCCAGCTGATCGGCTGGGTTTTCTTTTGATGCCCTACACAGGAAAACGGAGCTGGAAAGCAGGTTAGTGGGGTGGGGAGGGAATGCAGATTTTACAGTATTCTTTCCCTGGAGTGGGGTGGAATGGAGATGTTACAGCATCCTTCCCCTGCCATGCCCACCAAGCCACGCCCACCAAGCCACACCATGTCCACACCTACAGAACCGGTAGTAAAAAAATTTGAATCCCACCACTGCTTCAGAAGTTGTGGGAGAGTGATTGCTGGAGGCTTTCAAGAAGAGACTGGACTGTCGTTTATCAGAAATGGTGTAGGGTCTCCTGCTTGGGCGGGGGGTTGGAGTAGATGACCTACAAGGTCCTTGTTAATCTGCAAATCCCCTGTCCATTAAACTAATTGAAAACACGTGCCAAAGAAATATTTCAAAAGAAGAGAAAAACGAATTATTGGCTGAGATAAAGGCTGAAATTCTCATGCATTTGGAAAGGAACAAACCAATGTGTGACATCACAGATACTACTGGTCTATATGATGCCCTGTTATGGGCATCAAAAGAAATACAGAGAAAATGTTAGGATTGGTCATCATTCTTATTGAGTCCAAACTTTCTGTCGCCTAAGCGAGATGTTTAAATGAGATTTGTCCCACTTTACGACCTTTCATTGCCACCGTAGTTAATGGAACCTCTGCAGTCGTTAAGTCGGTAACACGGTTGTTAAGTGAATCTGGCTTCCCCATCGAAATTCCTCATCAGAAGGTCGCAAAAGGGGATCCCATGAGTCCGTTGTAAATATGAATTTTGATCGTGCGACCATGGGGATCCTTCAAAAATGGTCACAAGTCTCTTTGGCAATTCCGACCAGGGGTGAGCTTCAAAAATTTCAGCGACCACTTCTCTGCCTGGTTGCTGGGTGGGCGTGGCTATGGTGGGCATGGCCTAGTTGGCCTCCTGCACCATGGTGGTGGGGGCCTGTTTTTGCCCTCCCCAGGCTCCGGAGGCTTTCCTAAGCCTCTGGGAGAAAGAAAATGGCCTCCTCTGGGCTCCTGAGGCCCTCTGGAGGCCAGAAAGGGTCCCCTTTTCAGACTTCCAGAACTTCTAGGAGGCCCATTTTTCGCCTTCCCCAGGCTCCGGAGGCTTTCCTCAAGCCTCTGGGATGGTGAAAACAGCCTCCCTCAGACTCCGGAGACCCTCCCGAGGCTGGAAACAGGCCCATTTCTGCCCCATTTTTCACTCTCTCCGAGCCTCCATGCAGGCCCTGCATTTACCTCACATCCAAAACAGTCTGTGTGGAGACTCTTGGGAGGGGCGGGGTGGGGTGGGAGGGGAAGGTGGGGCCAGCCAGGGGTGGGATTTGGCAGTTTGCCGAAGCGGCCATAACAGTAGCTATGGGTTCGCCTGAACCCGTAGCAGCCCACCCCTGATTCCAACTGAGAGAAGGGTTGGAGTGGGCTTCAAAAATTTTAGCAACGGGTTCTCTCCTCGGTTGCTGGGTGGGCGTGGCCATGGTGGGAGTGGCTTAACCGGCCTCCTGCACCATGGCGGGAGGGGGGCATTTTTTGCCCTCCCTGGGCTCCAGAGGTTTTCTTTGACCCTCCGGGAGGACAAAAATGGCCTCCCCGGGCTCCAGAGGCTCTGTGGAAGCTGGAAATAGGCCCATTTCCGGCCTTCCTGAACTTCCTGGAGGCCCATTTTCTGCCCTCCCCGAGCCTCCATGCACGCCTTGCACTTACCTGCATCCAAAACGGGCCATGTGGGGCAGGGGTGGAATTCAAATTTTTTAACAACTGGTTCTGTGGGCATGGCTTAGGTGGTGAGTGTGGCTTGGTGGTCATGTGACTGGGTGGACACGGCTTGGTGGTCATGTTATCGGCTGGGTGTGGCCAACTCAATATCACTCACATCGAGGCACGCATCTCCTCGCCTGGCCTCTCATGACTGTGGGGATGCTGCAACAGTCGTAAGTGTGAAAAATGGTCATAAGTCACTTTTTCCAGTGCCAGCGTAACTTTGAATGGTCACTCCACACAAGCAAAGTACCAGCAAAGGAGGGGAAAAAAAACTGCAGAGAAGTTCCTGAGGCAGGAAGTCTAGTCCTGCCAAGAATGTAATAAGGGCTAACGGAGATGCAGTTTCTGTAAGCAACACCAGAATGTTTCCTTCCTGCCTTCCTTACAGGATTAGGCCAGTAATTTCTTCTAACAACCGGTTCTCCAAACTGCTTAGAATGTTAACAACCGGTTCTAGTGAATAAGTGTGAATTGATAGAATCCCACCCCTGATGTGGGGACTCCTGGGAGGGGCAGGACAGGGCAGGCGGGGCCAGCCAGGAGTGGGATTTGGAACTGCACAGAATTTTAACTAGGGTCTCTCCTGAACCCCTGAGAATCCCCAGCAGCCCACCCCTAACTTAATGTATGAAAAAATCTGCTAGTTTTGTTACCCATCACTTTGGAGAGGAGTCAGGGAGAACATCCCAGACTGAAACACAAGTACTAAATGAAAGGAGATCCATCGCCCATGGGGAGATTAAGGTTCATGCTGCTGGTTTTTGGATAACTCAACGAACTCACAGCAAGGAGAAAGATCTGAAGGAAGGCTAAATAACTGACAAACCCAGCAATGCTCTGAAAGAAAGATGGTTCCACAGGGAAGATACATGTCTTACACAAACCAGTCTTGAAACCAAGCAAGAAGGAAAAAAAATAATTTTTTTTTGGTGCAAAAAAAATGGATCTTTGATCTAGCTGCAAAACAGTGAGCAACCTCATTCACCCTATATCCTTGATGTTCAGGACTCTTGGAGGCAGGAATGGAAATTCCTGGGGCTGGCCTACTCAGCTAGACTTCAGATTTATGAGCGAGTTCCATGCAATCCTTTTGGGAAAACTGTCTGGATTTAGAGAACATTGTGCATACTGTCTACTGGGTTGTCTAATGTTGATTTGAGTGGGCAGCTAGGGTGAAGATTGGCATTTTGGCTTTCATCCTGAGCCATCTAACGTGGGTGGAGCTCATTTTTCTCTGTCATAATTCACATTTGCATATGGGTCGTCAACTTTTTTTTTTAATCTTGGCTCAATTGCTGGCTCAGGGTAAAAATCCAAAGGTATAGCTCTAATTTAGTCTGCCCTCCTGCATTAAGGGGGTACATTTGGGCTATATAGAATAAGGAGAAGGGACTATTTTAATGCCAATTCAAGAAAGGTGAACTTTAACCTACCTTACCCCCAGGGCCCAGACTGGAGAAAATGACAGCAATGTCATGGGGCTTCAGCAGAAAGCAGAAGTTTCTGCATGTGAGGAACAGGCTCTTAGCTCTTATTTGCACCCGGTCTTGAGAAAGAACCTCGGAGAAGTTTCTAACTTGGTAGACGACACTAGTCCAAGACATCAGTTTTAAGAGATGACTATGTGTTCATAACGCATATGCTTCATCTTTTGTCCTAGTCTCATCACACGGTGATCCTTTCACCCTTTCAGTAAATTTGGGTTTAAAAAAAAATTCTTGCAAAGAGAGGTACTAGCCAGTTGCAGACCAGTAGGATATCTGGGAATGAGTAAAAGTGGCGAAGTTTTGGGACAAAACGAAGGCCGTCGTAATTAACTAAAAGCAGAACAAACAACATCGTGAATTATGAATGTTGAAATTAAATAGTTTCTAGGATAACTGAAGAACAACAATTACAAATTCTATAAAATAGTCAAAGATAACATGTCTGATTAAAAGATCACCACTGGCCGACTTGGTTCAACCAAGAAGGAAGAGGCAATATGTTAAACCTGCCATGGCAAAAGCATACACTAATATTTAACAGAAGGAATTGATAGCACCTTGTCAAACACAATTAATTAAAAGGCACAAGATTTTGTGTGTTGAACATGATGAAGTAAGTTGCAGCTCATATACAGGTCAGGCATGAATAATCAGGTGTCTCTGTTGAGATCAAAGATTGAAAGAGTTGATTATTGCTGCTTCTAATAGATAGGTAGAAGAATCTAGTCAACTAATAGTCAAAGCTAAATTTGTGCTTCATAAGGGTTATATATGCATACATAAAGCTACATCTGGCAAATCTAGACAGCATACAAAAAGCAGAGACATCCCCCTGCCAACCAAAGTGTGTAGAGTCAAGGCTATGGTTTTCCCAGTTGCAATGTATGGCTGTGAAAGTTGGACCATAAGAAAGGCTGAGTGCCAAATAATGGAGGCCTTTGAACTCTGATGCTGGAGGAGAAGACTCCTGTGAGTCCCTTGGACTACAAGGCAATTCAACCGGTCAGTCCTAGAGAAGATCAACCCTGACTGCTCTTTAGAAGGCCAGATCCTGAAGATGAAACTCAAACACTTTGGCCACCTCATGAGAAGGAAGGCCACCTAATGAGGAGAAGAGGCTAACGCTGGGAAAGTTTGCGGCAATAGAAGAAGGGGGCAGCAGAGATGAAGCTGGCTGAATGGAGTCACTGAAGCAGTAGGTGTGAACTTAAATGGACTCCAGAAGATGGTAGAGGACAGGAAGGCCTGGAGGAACGTTGTCCATGGGGTCGTGATGGTTCGGATGCGACTTCACAACTAACAACAACAACAAATAGATAGGTAGAAGAATCTAGTCAACTAATGGTCAAAGTTAAATTGGCGCTACATAAGGGTCAGTGGAATTTAGGAGGGGCTGGATTTAGGTCTCTTGTGGCAACATAATGACTCCAAATTTGTGACCTGTTTAACTCTGCCTTCCAGCACAGCTTGTTTTTCTCCTACACAAAAGTGTATACTGTTTAAGAAACTTGGTTAGTCACTAAAGGTGCCACCCAGTGGTGGGATTCAAAATTTATTACTGGTTCTGTGGGCATGGCTTGGTGGGCATGGTGTGGCTTGGTAGGCATGGCTTGGTGGCCGTGGCAGGGGGAAGGTTACTGCAAAATCTCCATTCCCTCCCCACCCCACTAACCTGCTTTCCAGCTCCATTCTCCTGTGCAGGGCAACCAAAGAAGACCCAGCCAATCAGCTGGGATTCGGGAGGCAGATAATAGATGGGGGCGGGGCCAGTCAGAGGTGGTATTTGCCAGTTCTCCGAACTACTCAAAATTTCCGCTACTGGTTCTCCAGAATTGGTCAGAATACCACGCTGATTACCCACCTCTGGTACCACCACGTTTTTCCTGATAGTTTGCCATCATAGGCTAAGTAAGACAACTTTCCTCCTAACCATGACATTTAATAGGTGGTTGCTTAAAAATGATGAGGAAAGCCTCGAAATGAACTCTCTTCTACCATTTACAAATCAGTTTATAAATGCCTCTGATAGTAATTTCATCATGAAGTCCAGCAGTTCTGCAGAACTTCAGATGGTTTCTGCACAACCGCCAAGGAGGAAGGTGGAATTTTCTACATTTCTTTCTTGCCATCTGATGGTAATTTAGTGTCCCAGTCTAGATCTGCTTGTCCACCATAACATTTAGCAATCGTGCCTTATTCATTTAAAGCATTCTTACCCAGCTTTTCAGTCCAGAAATAGTTGCCTTCCAACTTCCAGAAACCAATGGAGATTATTTATTGCCATCTATTCCTGTAAAACACTCTGGCATGCTTTAAACTCATTTTCCTCCCTCCACTTTTCTATTTTATTTGAACTTCTCAATTTTGGAACTGGTTTGCTTGAGATCAAGCAACAGACTTCAACCGCTGATTTCCACCACAGGCTTGGTATAGGACACACTAAGTCGTAACAAACTGCATTATATCTTGTTTTCAACATGATAACTTGTTCTCAATAATTGCTGCAATGAGAAAAGTTATGAGGTTTAACACTCACAAGTTTTGGTGGAAACCACGTGTTACAACTTTGTGTTTTATTTCATGCAGCGTGCAGCTGTCTGTTGAATTTGTTGGCACGGAAAAGATGTTATGATGTTAATCTTCCCTAAATGCATATTTTACAGTGAGAAAGGGCTGCATACGACATATATTAGGATTAAGAATCTAAATTACATGCCTACCATGCTCTGTAGGCGTCTGGCAAAGAAACAGCTCAAGGAGTTTGGTTGTGCTACAAACACTGAGACATCAAAAAAAAAACCAGAAACAAAACAGATAAGAGAAAACCGAAGCTAGGAATCATTAGATCAACTTACAGAAAAAGACTTTTGCTTACACCTCTGGGAAATAGAAGGATACAAGAATAAGCAGAAAAGAAAGACTGAGGCCAAGAATGTCTGAGTACAGAAAGAGAAATATAAGCCAAATGTCAGTGATGCATACTGCTAAAATGTCATTGCGGGAGTAACAAATTGCAATTAAAGACTCAATGGTTGGCAAGGGGGTTTCTGAAGCTTCCATACCCGTTGCTGTTTTTTTAAAAAAAAATTGGGGGGATTGGGGAAGAGCTAGAACTAGAATGAACATATCCCTGCATGTGAAGGGGTCTTAGCAAGCATGGTTGAGCACCCTTTGCCAAACAAGAGAACGATAGGAAAGATGAAGGGTGCGTGGGAAAGTTTTAGCTCTGCATTCAAAAAAATTGGGAATGCCTTTTCTGAAAGCTTGTGCTTTTGGGATATAAAATTTGTGCATTGGGAAAAGTGTTTCTTGACTCCTTTTAAATGTTGTCCTTTTGCCATAGACAGCTAGCATTGCTCTCCTTCTTGCTGATTCAGTCAGATAAACAGATAGATAACCAACAATCAGACTTGGAAGGGACCTTGTAGGTCATCTAGTCCAACCCCCACACCCAAGCGGGAGACTCTATACCATTTCTGACAGATGGGAGTCCAATCTCTTCTTGAAGGTCTCAAGTGATGGCACTCCCACAACTTCTGAGGGCAACTTCTGTTCCATGGGTTGATTGTTCTCACTGTCAGAAAGTTTCTCCATATTTCCAGGTTGAATCTCTCCTTGATCAGTTTCCACCCATTGCTTCTTGTCCTGCCCTCATGTGCTTTGGAGAATAGCTTAACTCCCTCTTTGTGGCAGCCCCTCAAATATTGGAAGACCGCTATCCTGTCTCCCCTGGTACTTCTCTCCACCAGACTAGCCAAACCCAGTTCCTGCAACCATTCTTCATACGTTTTAGTCTCTACTCTCCTAATCATCCTGATTGCTCTTCTCTGAACTTTTTCTAGAGTCTCAACATCTTTTTTATAGTGTGGTGGCCAAAACTGGATGCAGTACTCTAGGTGTGGTCTTACTAAGGCTTGATAGAGTGGTATTAATACCTCACTTGATCTCAATTGTATCCCTCTGCTAATGCCAGAAGCTGCAAAAGAAACGTTGCCCTATTGCATTGCACATATAAAGATGGGCTCTCTCTCCTTAGCTAGCTCCTGGTGATTTTTCTTGGAAAATCTCCTGGCAGTAAGAATAATTAACTGGTGGAATGGCTTGCCTTCAGAAGTTGTGAGTGTGCCAATGCTGGAGGATGTCAAGAAGAGATTGGACAATCATTTGCCCAGAATGGTAATGGTATATCTCTTGCCTGAGCAAGGGTTTGAACTAGAAGACTTTTGAGGTCCCTTCTAACTCTGCCGTTGTGTTAATTCTGTTTGTCACTCTCTCCTTCAAGGATATTTTTTGACTTCCCAGTCTGGCCTAGAACGCCAAGAGTTCCTAGATTGGTTTAACTTACAACTACCCAAGGCTGTGCTCGTTTGTGCACTGGGCAAAAATGCAGAGAGAAAGCCTCTTTAACTGTAACGCTTGATGCTCTTTCACACAAGAGTCACACCCATGGGGTGAGTCATGACAAGTTGCAACAAATAGGTTCTTTTGGAGGCAACCAGCTCTTATGTCTACCCACTCAGGTGAGGGTGTACCTTAAGGGCAGGTATAAGGTGGTGACACTTCTTTATGTTCCCTTTGTTGTTGTTTTTAATGAACTTACAAGGATATATTATATTGTCTCATACTCACATGCACTGGAAGGTCATCAGTTGATTTAATTGTGATCTTTATTTATCAAGTTTCCTTTTCAAATCCAGCTTGAATTCATAGATATAAACATTCAATTGGCTTTGTCAGCAATATGGAAGTGATTCCATACAGCCTTCCTGTAGGATCCTAGATTCCCAGTAGTCAACTTGAGATTCCTTAGAAATCAACATCCAACTAGCAACCAGGGCTCCTTGGTGCTCTCTGAGCTTGGTTGTTTTCTTGCAGATGTTTCATTGCCCAAACTAAACAACACCATCAGTGCACTGATGGTGCACTGAGTAATGTTGGAAAGCCACCAAGCTCAGAGGGAACCAAGGACCTCTCATTTCAACCCTGAGTTGCAAATATTCTCTTTATTGGAACTACCAGCCATGCCTGACTAGTTAATTTCCCATCACAGGCAAGATCATGTCTCATGTTTACATGATGTTTATGTTTACAGATTAACAGAGTTGGAAGCGGGCCATGTACATTAGGGTCACCAACATTGTGGACCTCACGGACCACCAAACTCATAATTTTAAATCCCGGGGACCACTAATATGAATTTTGACTGACGGTGGCTTGCTGCTGTTGGTGGGAGAGTGAGAGAGAGATCTGATCTAACCTCCCTCCCTCCCTCCCTCCCTCCCTCTCCCTCTCTCTCTTTTTCTCTCTCTCACATACACACTCAAACACACAGAGGCAGGAGTGGGATTCCAAATTTCTTAACAACTGGTTCTGTGGGTGTGACCTAATTTGTGGGTGTGGCTTGGTGATCATGTGACTGGCTGGGCATGGCTTGTATGTAAATATTATAAATATTTATGTAAATATTGAATTTTTTTATTTAAAAAAGAGCAACTTTTACCCAAAATCAGGCAAAGCAGGCAGGAAGATTGAATTGCTCACAGAATCACAGATTCATTCAGAGATCTTTCTGGCATCGGCTACCTGAGTCTTAGGATTGCGTTGGCCTTTTTGGCTGCTGCCGCACACTGTAGGGGTTGCCTTTCACTTACATTAACCAATTCTAAAAGCTCAACTAACTCAAGATGAAAAGGAGCCACAGAATTACTTATGCTTTGTGCAACTGGGATTGGAATCTACCTCCCAAGGAGCTTCAAAGGACTTCCCAAGCTGTTGAGATTTCAACATAGTGATTAGCCAAGGTCCTTCTGCTGCCCAAATCCTTTCCCTTTATCCTTCATCCTATAGACCAAGGGTCTTCCAACTTGGCAAGTTTAAGACTTGTGGACTTCAACTCCCAGAATTCATGAGCTAACATGCCTGGAGGAGGAATTCCAGGAGTTGAAATCTAAAAGTCTTAAAGCTGTCAAGTTTGAATACCCTCTGCTGTAGACCAGGGGTGTCAAACTTGATTTCAATTAGGGCCACATCAGGGTTATGTTTGACCCCGGGGTCTGAGTGTATGTGGCAGGGTGGGTGTGGTCATGGTGGGCGTGGTCAGTTCAATGTCCTGCAGCCCTCTATGAGCGAAAACGGAGTCCAGAAGGGCTGATTGCGATGTCCTCCTGCAATTCTCCCGAGCTCTGTTTTTGCTGGCAGAGACACTGCAAGGCTGGTCCGCTGTTTCCAGGGTGGCCCGCGGGCCAGATCTAAGCACTCCATGGGCTGGATCTGACCCACGGGCCTTGAGTTTGACAACCCTTGTTCTGACCAAGGCTTCCCAAGATCATGAAGCAGACTCCTCATCCCAATAAAACCGCTTTTCTTAGGCTAAAGTGAATTCCTCTCCAGCAAACAGTCTTTCATGAGATTTCACAACTACAGACCTTTATCAGGCTTGCCAGGACGATATCTTCCAAACGCCACTCTGTAGCAGCAATTACTTGGCAAGAGGTCAGGAACAGATCTTCACCCTAATGAATCGAAGTAATTGTTTCCTGCAAATACCACTCCCCTCTCTCTCCTCTTTATTCCCTATTGGAGGGGCCATTCACCATCCACCTGTGGCTTTACTCCCAAGTCGACTCTTGTTCCTTAACTGTTCCCTTCTTCTGACAGCTCTGTGCATGCACACACTGGGAACAGGCTCCAGCTGTTCTTTTGCCCCACTGATCTCTGACTCTGAAGGCTGTGGATAACTATCAGACGGCCCTAGCCCCATCTCTACCTCCAATGCAGAGCCCTCCTCAGAGCCTTCCCCAGACTGCAGGACTGGCCCATGTTCCTCCCCAACCTCCTCACTGTCCAAGTCTGATTCCAGCTCTGCTGGCAGGCCACAGAAGCTCTGCTGTAGACCATCCTGACCCATGGATAATCCTTGTTGCTCTTGATGATGACACCCACATTTTATGCTTCTTTGTTGCTTGTTGGAAGATCGCAAAAGGTAATCTCATGACCCCAGAACACTGCAACCGTCATAACTACATGCCAGTGGCCAAGCATCTGAATTTCGATCACATGTCCATGGGGGTGCTGCGATGATTGTAAGTGTGCAAAATGACTGAGCTACTCTGAGCCGTTTTACAACAGCAAGCAGAAAAAAATGATAAAAATGTAAACATAACAGTGGGGGACAAAGGGACAAAACAATAAAAGTAAACAATAGCAGTAGCACTTAGACTTATACACACTTCACTGCTCTCTCTAAGCGGTTTACAGAGTCAGCCTATTGCTCCCAATAATTTGGGTCCTCATTTTACCCACCTCAGAAGGATGGAAGGCTGAGTCAACATTGAGCCTGGTGGGATTTGAACTGCCAAATTTCAGGCAGCCAACAGTCAGCAGAAGTAGCCTGCAGTACTGCATTCTGACCACTGAGCTACCGTGATGCATATGAAAGTACAACAATGTGATTTAAAGGATTGAAAGGTATTCTGTTAGTCTAATCTTTGACAGCAGAGTTCTAATTTTTCTTGTGGTGTCTTGTTTCCTGACTGGCCTACCTTAAAGGGTTCACAATCACAAATCTTACATAAACACATAAGTCACCATTCATTTTATAAATCAGGAAAGGGAAAATGTGGCTTTTCAGATGATTTTGAATTAAAAATCCCATCTTCAATTATTACTGACCACGGTCAAAGGAGCCATGCTGGCACAGTAATTAGAATGCAGTATTGCAGGCTAATTCTGCTGACTGCCAGCAGTTCGATCCTGACCGGCTCAAGGTTGACTCAGCCTTCCATCCTTCTGAGGTTGGTAAAATGAGGACCCGGATTGTTGGGGGACAATAAACTGCTTAGAGAGGGCTGTAAACTGTGGTGGGATGTTGCTGGCGTAACAACTGGTTCACTAATCGTGCGCTTCCGGGCGTGCACAGCTTTCAAAACAGGTGGCACGCAGAGTCATTTGTGCAGGCATGCAAGCCCTAGCCAAACTTACCCGCACTGCTCATGCACATGCCTCCCAGCTGATTTTTGGTCTCTGTGAGGCCATTTTCACCCTCCGAGAGGCTCAGGGAAGCCTCCGTAGGCTCAGGAGGTCAAAAAATGGGCCTTCCAGAAATACCAGGAGTGCCCGTTTGAGCCTCCAGAGGGGCTCTGGAGCCTGGGGGAGGTCATTCTCGCCCTCCTGGAGGCTCGAGGGAAGCCTCTGCAGCCTTGGGAGGCTGAAAAACAGGCCTTCCAGAAATACCAGAAGTGCCAAAACAGGCCCATTTTTCGGCCAGCTGACCATCAGAGCTAGGGATTTGCCTGAACCAGTCCGAACCAACAGAATCCCACCCCTGGCTGTAAAGCACTGTGAAGTGGTGTATAAGTCTAAGTGCTATTGCTAAAAATTTCCAAAAATGAAGGACCCCTCTGAAGAGGAGAGGAATGGCTTTGTTTCATGCAGGTTTTGTCTTATGACCTGGGGGAAAAAAACCTCCAAATGTTCAGGAAGAAAACAATTCTTTCCTTTTGCCTCTTGCTCTGATCCCTTATTTTCTTCCTCTTTTTTTCCAAGCAGCCGTCACTAAGGAATGCCTCATCTCTGGTCCCGCTAAAGAGCTTTCCTGGATTGGATCTGTGGCTCAGAAGGGCGCCATTTTCCATGGAGGCATCTCTACATGAATCATGGAGCTTGTGGTCTTTGGAAAAGCAACAGAAAGAAACATTGCAACTTGCTTTGCTAAAGACAGATTTTTTTTGTGTCAGAATTTTTTTTTAAGTATAGGGATCAATGTACCAATTTTTCACAAAGAGCAGTGTGGTAGGGCACCCTTCAAAGATCAACTGGACATTCTAACCAGTGTAAAGATTATCTCTGAATTATTAACAGAGGAAATAGGAAAAACAATTTAAAGAGCTCTTGTGGAAAACGAGCTGTTTCTTTTCAGCTTCATGACAGGGCCTTAATTCAAACCCATCAAATGTCAAGGCTGGATGCAAATCTGGCTGGAAATTATTGTATATGTTTTCTTGCAATGACCTACCCTACCCACTGTGAGGGAAAGCAAACCATAGTTCCTCTGGAAAATTAAGCCATCTCTGACTTATAATTTTGAAACTCCTTGGAGATTTCCTTTGAACTTCAACCAAGAAAAACCCTGCCTTATAAATAATGGAATTTGTTGATTGGCTGACAGATTGGGTCAATGTTAGTTTTGGCGAAACAGCCTGGATGCATTTGCTTGAAAATAATTGGCTGGTCACAGCGCTAAAAAGTTCTATCAGCGTAATTTATTTTTGTTGGAGCAATGCTAAAAGAAAAGAATCGTTTCCAAGGTTACTTCCAGAATTTAACCTAACATTTGGCCTGCCTTGATTAAATGTTATTTTATATATTCCTTTCTGGAACATCCTACCTTTCTTGCATGTCCTCTCATGCCTTCCTACTTATCCAAGGTTGAATTCATCCAATGGTGGGATTCAACCGGTGTAACAACTGGCTCGGTGAGTGTGCATGCAGTTCATTTGAAAACAGCTCTAAAACTTACTTTCAACTGCAGCCCCAGTGAGTAAAACAGTTGAGGCACAGCAATTTGCTCTGCCACACCTATCAGCTGGGTGTGATGACCAGGAGTGTGGCACAAAGGCAACACAGTCAGATAAGCCCCCAATGTCCTGGTTACCTTCTGGCTGGAGAAAAACTCTCCCAGGAACAGCCTTTGACTGCAGAAAATCAAGTCCAAAACATGAGCAACACAAACTGTAACTTAAAGTCCAAGCAAACCAAACTGAAGTAATTAGTTTGGCAGGGCAGCAGCAAGAATTTCAGACTTGAAGACATGGCAAAACTCACATGGTTAGGAAGACACCAGGAACACAGATAAGCCATGACAACATAGGATAAAGTCACATTTGCTCCCAGCAGCCTGCCACATGCAGCCTGCCTTTCTTAACAACTGTCTTCCCAGGTGTGGTTAATGAAGGGAATCAGGGCCCTTTCCTCCCTCCTAAGCAACACAACCGATGTTGCTCTCTTCTCTGTTCCTCCCTGCATGCCCTAGGATGAAGATCGGGCAGGCCTGGTTCTTCCTCTGAACTCCCCTCCCTCGCTCCTGCTCTGCCCAGCCGGACTTTGCCCTTCCCCAGCCTCCTCCACAGCCAACAGAGTCACACTCCCACTCCCTGTCAGTTGTCTGGCTTCCTCCTTGGATTCAGACTCCGACAGAGGCATGACACTGGCCTTCAGACAAAGGAAATATAGGACAGACTAGTGCTGGGGTGAGTGGCCGGGGCCAACTGATCGGCGGCACTACCAGTTCACCCGAACCGGTTCATACCAGCTGACTCCCATCCCTGATTCCATCTTTTGCAATTTAGAATGTAACAATAGGCAATTTTCATTCAATGCCAGTTAAAATGGTAAACCGATTGGATCACTTCTATTAAAGCTGCAAGAGATGAAGAATCTTACCCACAAACATACTTCCACCGAAGCAGAAAACCAAGTGAAAGGAATGGAGAAAATTTAGATTTTTCTAAAATGTAGGTTGAATGAATATTTAATCACAAAAGCATCAATTTGCTGCTCAGTTGGTAAACTCCAAAGCACACTCCCAATTCTATCTACAGTTCCTGAGAGCTAAGTTAAGAAACCACAATAAAATCAGCCATGTGGAATATCATATTTGTCCTTTATGCAATGAAACATCTCCGTGGCTCAATCTTCTTTTCTCTTATATTTCCCAAAGCTTAAAGATATCTCCTTGGTTCTCAGTCCTTGGCATCAGCCCTATGTTCATTACAATGGTTTGGCTCTGAGGAACAGTAAATAAAGTTGGGAAAGATTTCTGAATTATGGTTTATGTATTATTTTTTTTAGCAAATGGAGCATTTGGCTAGGCTAGTAGAGGCAATGAGTGGCAGAATGTGAGGGTAGAGTTAAGAGAGAGATCAGCCTACAATCTCTACATAGCCACAAATGGATTAAGTCCAACTCCCCCTTGAATTTCATTCATTTTGAAACCCACCCCTACCCCGCTCTCAGTGGGAACACAAATACACATCCACACAAAGCAAAAAACCCTTTAGTATTGAAGTGGTTTCAGTTCAAACTCTCTGCCCGAACAGATTATTCTTGTTTGAGAAAGGGTAAAATTGCCAAGTTGTAGGTAGAAGGATGAAGTCTTCTGAATGACTTCATCTACAGTAGCTGTGAAATTACCCATAATGAACAACGCATGTTGCTCATCAAAAATCCAGTGGTAATTTACCCTTCTCTTGTAAATTAAAATGGAGCTATAATTTCATGCCCATGTAGAGCAGGTGAAACCTGTTTCCTCAATTTAATCCCCTCTAGATGTAGTTAAACCACCCATGAAGATGGCTTCTGGTGGAGATCTCGAATCTGGCTCCCAGTTTGTGATAAAAAATAGTTCCCATTGGTGAATTTTGGCCTTTTTTTTTTTCTGAGGGAACCGCAGTAGAGAAACAAGCTCAAAGTTTTTGACAAGATAATAGATCAGAATTAGAGCTTTCCCTCATTTAGACCTACTCTGTCAGGGGCAAAAAATCAGGACCGTATCTTAAGTTGCATCTCAGAATATTTATTGTTCAAGCCTATCCAGAAGAATCGACTAGTATTGCACAAGTTCAATATTAAATTGGCAATAGATAAGGGTCAACAGAAGTCAAGATGGATTAGACTTACATCATTTGTGGAAACATAATGAGTCTAGGCTAATGACTCATTTAACTCCGCCTGCTTCACACATATACCCATAAAAGATTTATTTCCCCCACAAAAGGTATCTTTGCACTGTAGGCTTTATCCCAAGAGTAGGAGGAGCTTAAATCACCCTTAGCTGTACTCCTATTAAAATAGCATCTCCATCTTTCTTCTAACACCGCCCAACGGCAGCCTCAAGGGATGTAAAATCTGTTAAGCTTAGCAACCAATTACCTTGGTGAGCAGTCAGGACTTGAAACAGAAGGAGGCAGGGGATGCCGGCGGGGGAAAGCAAGCGGCATGTCAGCACAGTTTGCTTGCTGACTCAAGATGGGCGGATAGAGTTTGATTCAGCGGTGGGGCAAGGTCCTACGTTATCCCAGTGAAAGGTCATCTCTCTGAAATCAACATCCTTGGTTGGAGAAAAAGGGAAACTGGAGAATAATCCTAAGAATAGCACTCACACAGGATAGGAGAAAGGACAAAAGAGAAGTTCCTTGGGCCGTGAAGATTTGTACTGTGGGTCTCACCCAGGAAGTTCAGAAAAATTCTTCAGCGCTGAAGAAGCTTCCTGGATGAGAAGCGAAATGCCTTCAAAGAAAAAAACAGAAAGTCCAGTTGCCTCCTGAGGAAAAAAAAAGCACCTTTGGGACAATCATGACCTGGAGGACTGCAAATCTCCATAGACATTCAGCTCACAGCTGCTTTCAACACAGGATGTGCCGACAAGCAGGGAATGGGAGATTTTAACTTGGGTTTCCCAGGATCTCTTTTGAAAGAGTTCAGCTTTCTAGTCCTTATTGGAATCGGTTGGGGAAATTCTGTGATGTCCTGTGGCAAGAGAGAAAGTGTTCTGACCCAGGCTTCCTGAGACCGTAACAATCACATGTTGCTTCCAAAAACCTTTTTTCCCCCCCAACGGCTGTGAATTATATGCATTCACAGCCCATAATGAGTCCCAGTTTATGAATAGTCCAACAGAGGTCTGCCACAGTCTTTTGGGGATAAAACTGATAAGCACCCACCTTTATCTCCCTTGAAATGCTGCCAATGACTAAATTGCCAATTGGCTGTACAAGGCCAAATGGAGCACAAAGTCAACACAGAGCTTCAGACTTTAAACCGACCAGAATGAACAAAGTTGCTTCCTGCAAAGGCTCATGTCCCTTTGTTCCTCTTTTATGTCTTATGGGAGGGGCCAATTATCTCCAAGCCTTATTCCCAAGTTGCCCTTTTTTCCTTAATTGTTCTTGCCTTCTGGCAGCTCTGTGCAAGCATGCACTGGGAACAGGCTCCCCCTGTTCCTCTGCCTCACTGCGTCAGATTATGGAGGCTCTGGAGTCAACACATAACTCTCGGATGGCCCTGGCCTCATCTCTGTATCGGACGCAGATCCCTCGTCTGAGCCCAGACTCCAGGACTGGCCCATGTTCCTCCCCACTGTCCGACTCTGCTGCCAGCTCTGCAGGCCGCTGGTGGATCACAACAGAAAGCAACTACCAAGCTGAAAACTACATCATCATCAATGTACTGTACTTTATATAAACAGGGAATTCTATGTAGTTATTATATACAAACGCACTCACTAGCACAGATGATGGTACCTAGTTGGATAATGAAACATCTGCAAGCAAACAGCCAAGTTCAGAATGCACCAAGAGCTTCACAACCACAGTGTAAGGATTGTAACAGCTACTGTGTAGAACAAACAGAAGATCAAATGATGCGCATCCCTGAACGCCGATCAGCAAAGAGAACACACAATGAAAACTCCTTGATCCCATAAAACTGTATATGGACAGACTCAGCAATAGTTTCAACTGGGAAACTGGAAGCATCCAAGACCAAGATAAATCCAAAAATTCCTGGATAATTCCTGAAAGCCTGGCGTTCAGACAAATCAGCCTTCAACAGATACACAGAGATACATTACATACCATTCAAAAGAAACAACAAAAAAGCTAAGAACGAAACAAAATGATCAGACTGAATCCTCTCGAACAACCTACACAAGATAAGTGTCATGCCCCTGGTGGATACTGACTCTAAGGGAGAGGAGGAACAGCCGACAAGGAGTGGAAGTGTGGCTCCGGAGGTTGTGGAGGAGGCTGGGGAAGGGCAGAGGCTGGCTGGGCAGTCAGAGGAGGACCCAGGCCCATCCCCTCTCCATCCTAGGGCACGCAGGGAGGAGAGGATAAGAGAGAGACGTGGTCTACAGGGGAGGAGAGGGCCTTGATCCTCTTCATGGGCTGCAGCTGTGACAACTGGATAAGAAAATGGACATGCATACGGACGAGCGCTGGAAACAAAGCGTGGAAATATCTCTAGTTTATTGTTCCTCTCTGAATTTGGCGTCCTTCCCAGTGTGTGTTATCTATGGACGTCCTCCAGCCCTTATCTTGCCTGGTTTGTGTTGTTTTTTACTCTTTATAATTTATAAGCATTTTTAGTTTAAACGGCATTTCCTCCTTTTTGTAACTGTTTGTGTGGGAGTTTTTTGTCTCCAGTCAAGGATTTTTGGAGCTTGGAAGCAAAGTGAAGGAATAAAAGGGGCTTCACCTGTTTTTTGTGACTGCGTTAATTTTGTATCCCACCCTGGGTCATCACAATAAGCAGTGATCAACACAGGACAACAATCCAGCAGAAAACAATACCCTAATCAAGGAATTACTAAAAAAAGAAAATCGCACACTCACTTACACTGGCAGGGCCTGTTGGTGTATATAAATGGGAGCAAACTGCACACTCACTGGGATTGATGATGTTACCTAGTCAAGTGATAAAACATCTGCAAATAAGTGAGTTCAGAATGCACCAAGAACTCCACCATTCCCCCTGTGGTTATTGTGCAGATGCCATAGAATATTCTTTGGAGAAAAAGACAAGCTAGAATATAAAATCATAGGGCTGGAAGGGACCTCAGAGGTCCTCTAGTCTCTACTTAAAGCAGGGGCCTTAAGCCATCCCAGTCAAATGGTCATCCTGTCCATTTTTGAAAACTTCCAGTGATGTTGCAGCACCTGGCAACTCTGAGTCCAACCAGATTTTATGCCTTTTTTTTTGAAGCAGTAATTAAGTGAATGCAGCACTTAAGGAAGCTGATTGCTCACAATGGGCATTTTATTTTTTTGCTCTTCCTTTCCTTTTAGGCTCAAGATCCAGGTGGATCTTGGCAGACTAGAACACTGGGCTGTATCTAACAAAATGAAATTCAATGTAGAGAAAAGTAAAGTTCTACACTTAGGCAAGAAAAACCAAAAGTACACATATTGACTGGGTGAAACCAGGCTCAATAGCAGTAACTGTGAGAGGGATCTTGGAGTCTTAGTGGACAACCAGCTAAATATGAGCCAGCAGTGTGCAGCAGCAGCCAAAAAAGCTAATGCAATCCTAAATTGTATTAACAGAGGGATACAATCAAGATCAAGGGAAGTACTAATGCCACTCTATAAAGCCTTAGTAAGACCACACCTAGAGTACTGCATCCAGTTTGGGACATAGACTATAAAAAAGATGTTGAGACTCTAGAAAAAGTGCAGAGAAGAGCAACCAGGAAAATTAGGGGACTAGAGGTTAAAACATATGAAGAATGGTTGCAGGAACTGGGCATGGCTAGGCTAGTGAAGAGAAGGACCAGGGGAGACATGATAGCGGTCTTCCAATATTTGACAGGCTGCCACAGAGAAGAGGAAGGGCTCAAGCTATTTTCCAAGGCACCCGAACGCCAGACAAGGAATAATGGATGAAAGCCTATGAAGGAGAGATTCAACCTGGAAATAAAGATAAATTTTCTGACAGTGAGAACAATCAACCGATGGAACAGAAGTTGCCTTCAGAAGTTGTGGGAGCCTCATCACTGGAGACTTTCAAGAAGAGACTGGACTGCCATTGGTCAGAAATGGTGTAGGGTCTCCTGCTTGGGTGGGGAGTTGGACTACATAACCTACAAGGTCCCTTCAAACTCTGTTAATATAATCTAATCTAATCCTTTCCTTTCCTTTGGCAACTTCCCTCCTCAACAGTTGACTGACACCTTCTAAGGTTCATTCCAAAATGCTGTGAAAACACACCATTTCCATATATACAGTTAAATTTATATGCTATTCCCCATTAATTAGTGTTGGGTTCGTGTAGCTGTCAATTCTTTTATTATCTGTTCTGACCCAAGCCTCGTTCAAATCAAACAAACTCAAAACATAGATAAAAGCAAAACTTTTTTTAATGTGTCTCTGTAAATTCTGTTCATTCAAAGCAAAGTGCTATTAAAACTAATTGTCCCAGATAAGAACAAGCCTTGCCAAGGTTGTGCAAGGCTGCCAAGAACACAAGATTAAGTGCAAGGAAATATTCAAAGCCAAAAGTCTCCGAAAACAAAGCAGGATAGACCAAACTTTCATGAGGACTTGAAGTGCAAGGACTTTTTTGCTTCCTGCAAAGAATCCCATCTCTGAGGGCTGGCTTTTATCCCTTAAGGGAGGGGCCATCACTTTGCAGCCTTACTTCCGAGTCGCCCGTGCTGCTGCAGCTGCTCTTTCCTTTGAGCAGCCCTGCGTGCACGCACACTGGGCACAGGCTTCTCGGGGTCTCTGCATCACAGATGCCAAACTCCACAATCTCCGAAGGCAGCACCCCACTCTCTGATAGTCCTGGCCCCATCCGTGCATCACACGCAGGCCCCTCAACCAAGTCCTCGCTCTCCGAGACCTCAGCCATCCGCACCTTCTGCCAGAGAACCACAACATTTTCATTGCTGCTCTGTTGTAATTTTAGTGAGTGATTTCGTCAATTTATCTGTAGAGTAAACCCCCAAGAGTCAGTTCTAATTACGGCCATGAGCAAACCTAATAAGCAAATAACATTGCCTGTGTTTTATGCAACACCTTGATTTCCTGGGCTTGATTTAAAGGATGGTGCCACAAACGCCAAGCTACATTACTCCCCCAAGCCATCCCTGGTTGAAACTAATCAAGTTGAGCATGCTATGCAAATGCTGTGGCTAGGGCTTTAACCTACTCTGGTTAAGCATGGTAGGATTTCCTAAATGTGGGAATTATTTCTGAATGGGTGAGAAAATGAGTCAATCCACTGGACTTCCTTTGTGGTCCTTTTGGCCAGGAATGTCCAATTGTGACAACTTTAAGATGCGTGGATGTCAACTTTCAGAATTCCCCATGGCTGAAGGAGGAATTCTGGGAGTTGAAATTCACAGCTCTTAAAGTTGCTAAGGTTGGATTTCCCTGGCCAAAAGGACCATACAGGGAAATCCAGTTGATTGACTAGTTTTCTTCACCATAACCCTTCAAAAGACCTACAAAAGTATTGTTGTTTAAAAGGTAAAGTTTTCCCTCACGCATATGTGCTAGTCGTTCCCAATTCTAGTGGGCGGTGCTCATCTCCATTACAAAGCCAAGAGCCAGCGCTGTCCGAAGACGTCTCTATGGTCATGTGGCAGACGTGACCGAAGGCACACGGAATGCTGTTACCTTCCCACCAAAGTGGTCCCTATTTTTCTACTTGCATTTTTTACAAGCTTTCGAACTGTTAGGTAGGGCAGAAGCTGGGACCAGTAGCGGGAGCTCACTCCATTACACGGTGCTAGGGATTCAAACCACTTAACTGCCGACCTTTCTGATCGACAAGCTCAGCATCTTAGCCACTGTGAGAGACACTAAGAAATAAGGATTTAGGAAATGCACTGTGAGCTTAAAGATTCATTCTCCGTGCTTGTGGATTGGCACTGATACTGACATCCTCTACACTCTGCTATAGATGTTATGTAGTCTGGAAATGAAATGTTTGGAAACCAACCCAGAAGCTTGGAAGAACAAACCTTCACCCTCATCCTACACCCGAGACATTCTGCCACTTTGGCAAATGCATATGTGTATATAAACGTGTTTGTATGTAAAGAAATGCTACCATTACCTGTTTGCATAGAAAAACAAGTTATTAGGTTACATAACTATGCATTTAGGCCAATCTTATTACTCCTAGTTTATTTGCCTTTTTTTTTTTGCAAATGGAAAAATCTTGGAACAGAGCCATAGGAACGACTTCCACATTATTGCTACGAAAATTTCATTAGTCATCAGAAATCAAGCTTTCCTTTGAAGAAGCTTCATCTTTTTTTAAAAAAAATCTAATTCTCTCCCTATCAGATTCCAGTTTTACGGCAGATGCCGTATTAAATTTATACACTTAAATAGGAAAGGTTGCACAGACTTTTTAGTGTAAAAGCTGGGTTTCTCAACCTTAGCAACCTTCAAGTTGTGTGTTCTTCTACTCCCGGAATACTCCAGCTGTGGAGTTCTGAGAATTGAAGTCCTGATGTTGCCAAGCTTGACAAAGACTGGTGTAAACACACAAGTGAAATTGAAAGAAAACTGAGGTACAGTTTTTAAATTGTTCCCCCACAGTCCATAATGATCGAAGAATCACAGAGGTCAAAGTTGAGAGGAAAGGCAATATGGAAAGATCTCAAAGCAAGGATTGTGATAGCCCAGAAATCTGTAGAATGAAAATCAACCATATGAGTAAAAGAGAGAGCAACGAAATAGAAAATGTGTAATGACAAAAACAGCTTTTGCCATGAGAAGGGGATGCGTTTATGAGGATATGGTTGAAGAAATCCATGTGACATTTACTAGAATCAACTTTTTTAGATTCCCGGGACACTGGATCATAAGCTAACTGCAAAAGCTGGTCTCAGATTAGAAAGGGATCTAAAATGTTCCTGTCATGCCCTTGTTAGAGTCTGTATCCGAGGAGGAAGACAAACAGCTGACAGGGAATGAGAGTGTGGCTCCGTTGGCTGTGGAGGAAACTGGGGAAGGGCAAAGTCTGGCTGGGCAGAGCAGGGAACAGGTAGAACAAGGGAGAGGGAGTTCAGAGGAAGATTCAGACCCACCCCCTCTTCATCCTAGGGCACGCAGGGAGGAACAGATAAGAGAGCAACGTGGGTTGCGTGGCTTACGGGGGAGGAAAGGGCCCTGATTCCTTTCATTAGTCACAGCTGGGAAGAGAGTTTAAAAGAAATGCATGCTGAGTGTGGCAGCTGCTGGGAGCAAACATAAGTTATCTTGTATTGATATTTGCTTATCCTGATTATATTTGCTTCCCAACCGAGTTGAGTTATTGCTATGCCTTCACGTCTGGAATTTTTGCTCCTGCCCTGCTGAACTAGTTACCTTATTTTGCCTTGATTGGACTTATAGTTACAGTTTTTGTTGACCATGTTTTGGACTTGATTCTCTGCAGTCAAAGACTGTTCCTGGGAGTTTTTCTCCAGCCCAGAAGGTAACCAGGACTTTGGGGGCAAAGTTGGAGCTAATAAAGGGACTCCTCCTGATTATCTAACTGTGTTGCCTTTGTGCCACGCCCCAGGTCATCACAGTTCTATCAAAGAACATTCAGATCTCAAAAGAAGGCCTTCCAAGGGCTTGATTTCAACATGGGTCATTCCAAAGTCACAATATCCTGATGGAGAACATCACATTCCCATAACCCATTAGAGTAATGTATGCTTTTCAAACAGAACATGAGAAATGATGATCCAGTTTTGGAAAGATATGGAGATAGGCACAATGCATTTTCAGGACTTCTTCTTTTCAGTCTTCACTGAAACTACTATTCCTTCACCATTTCTGAAGCAGTCATTTCATTTTACATAAAGCATAAAAGCAGGAAACCTTCGATTACATTATTTTCATCTCTCCACCAGATGAAAATGAGGGGGGCTGGAAATAAAGTTTCTTGTGCAACTGAGGCAGTGAGCAAGAAAGGTTGCGGGAATTCTTCTGTCCTTCAAGAATTCTCCATCAAAAACGTTTCCCTAGCTGTTCTAATTTGTGCCCCCAGCCAACTTGAGCTTCCAAACTATAAATAAGCCAGATAGGCTGGGTGGAGATATAGGCCTTGGGGAATTTGTTCGGGAGAACAGCCAAGAATGCAAAGGCTGATGAAGGATTTTTGATCTTACTAGCTAATTCTCCCTTGAAGGACCAAAGGTTCAGAATCCTCGTTTTTCTCTTCATCCAGAGCATTGACCTTCTCTTCCATAGAAGAAGTTGTCTCGATGTTGGGATGACTGTTCAAGTTAAATAACTACCTTCAAGCATATCTAAGCCTTGCTGAAAAATGAATTTGTCCCATAAGGAAAAACACCAAAACTAAATGTGATATGATTAAGGAAGGATCCTGACTGACATTTGCGCTACTCAGGTGACCGAGGACACAGACAAAACTCCAAGTGGCTTCAACGACTCTCTAAAAGAATGCAAATGACCAGCTGTCTGCAAGGACTATAAATCTTTCCATTCCCCACCATCCAGTCAGAAGTGAAGAAGCTTCTTGGATGAAAAGTGAAACGTCTTCAAAGAAAAAACAAGAAAGTCCCTTTGCCTTTTGAAAAAGAACCTTTGAGTCAATCGCAACCTGGATGACTGAGAACCTCCATAGACAGCTCCTGACAGTCTTGAACATTGGGTGCTAGCGGACCAAATAAAATTCAATAGTGAGGAAAGCAAGGTTCTACATTTAAGCAAGAAAAACCAAACGCACGGGTAGAGAATAGGTGGTACCTGGCTCAATAGTTGAAACTGTGACAGAGATCTTGGAATCCTAGTGGACGATCACTTAAATTTGATCCAGCCGTGTGCAGCAGCTGACCAAAAAAAAAACCCAACGCAATCCTAAATTGCATTAACAGAGGGATAGAATCAAGATCACATGATGTGAACACTTTATAAAGTCTTGATAAAACCACACTTGGAATTCTGCAACCAGTTTTGATTGCCACCATATAAAAAGATGTCAAGAGGGTTAAGGGACTGGAGGCTAAAACATATGTAGAACAGTTGCAGGAATTGGGTATGTCTAGTTTTCATGAAAAGGAGACTAGGGCTGATATGATAATACCAATTCCAATACCTGGGGGCTACCACAAAGAAGAGGGAGTCAATCTGTTTTCCAAAGCTCCTGAAGACAGAACAAAAAGCAGTGGTTGGAAACTAATCAAGGAGAGAAACAACCTAGAACTAAAGAGAAATTTCTAGTTAGAACTGTTAATCAGTGAAACAACATGCCTCCAGAAGTTGTGGGTGCTTCAACATTGGAAGTTTTTAAGAAGAGATTTGATAACCATTTGTCTGGAATGGTGTAGGCCAGTGGAGGGTAACCTTTTTGGGCTCCTGTGCCAAAAATTTTGTGCGCGCTTGCACGTTTGTGCTTGTGTGTCAGCATCCAGAAGGCAATGTGCGCCCCCTACGCATGCACACACAATCCATCACTCATCCCCTGCTGTCCTCTTACCTGCACTGCGCCTCACAGCTGATTTTCAGCAGGCTTGAGGTCTTTTTTGGCCTCCCAAAGGCTTGAGGGAGGTTTCTGTGGGCTTTTGCAGGCTTTGCAGGCCGAAAACTAGCCCCATTTCAGCACTTCCGGTAGTTTTGGAAAAACAGGAAGTGATGAAACAGGGCTAGTTTTCAGCCTGCAAAGCTTGTAGAAGCCTGCAGAAGCCTTCCTCAAGCCTTTGGGAGGCCAAAAAAGGCCTCAAAACCACCGAAAATCAGTTGTCAGGCGTGCACATGCGCAGTGAGGTAAATTTGCCTGCAGCTCATGTGCCGACACAAATGGCTCTTTGTGCCACCTGTGGCACGTGCGCCATAGGTTCACCATCACGGGAATAGGCTCTACTGCTTGAGCTGGAGGTTGGACTAGAAAACCTCAAGGTTCCTTCCAATTCTGATTATTCTGTTCCGAGTAATAAAATTAGGATCCCCTTTAAATCTGTGTATCTTTGCTGCCAATGCTACGGAAATTGTTTTCCATTGCCTTTTTGAAGTGTTTTTTTTTTAAAAAAAAAAAAACTTCCCAACCTAAGCCAACATCTTAAGACATCCTGAAAATCTGCCAGCCAAATATTAACCAAGTTTGACAGATTGACCATGTTCTGTATTGGTTACTTTGTATTTGAAATACTCACCGATCATTGGTCGTTGAGTCAGCGGGAGATCCTTCTCCTGTCATTGGCTGGTGAGGCGCGGGGAGCCTTTAAAAGAGAGGCTGCCGCGACTCTCCAGCGTGTCCGTTCTGAAATAAACAAGAGAAGAGCTGAAATCACTAAGAGTGCAAGCCTCGTTATTGCCGCCGCCAAAACACTGGCGACGAAGGTGAGATCGAGACAGCAATTTTAAGCGAGTGCGATAGCGGCGGAGATCGAGCGGCACCCTGAAGATCTAGAAACTGAGACCAGTAGTGAGGAAGACGATGTATGCCACCTGAAGACAGGTAGAGGAAAGAAAGAGCGGGCGAACAGAAGGTTCGATTTTGAATGTAACCGCTGTGGAGGAAATCACCCCAGGTCAGAGTGCCGTTTCATCGACGCGATTTGCAGAAAATGCGAGAAGAAAGGGCACATCGCAAAGGTATGTAGATCCCGATCAAGCTATAGCCCGAGGCGAAAAGGAAGCCCTCCCCCAAGAGAAAGAGAGAGAGAGAAAGAGAGAAAGACAAGCAGCCGTTGGAGCCAAGAGGGAAGAGAAAGGAGATACAAAGAATCAAGGTATAGGAAAGAAGAAACACACCAAACAGTTATAATTGGACACTCAAATTCAAAAAATGTAAGGAAGGTCCACGTCCAAGTAAGGATTGAGGAACAAGACTGTGAAATGGAAGTGGACTCGGGATCATTTCTCTCTATGGTCTCGTGGGACACGATCAGAAACTTAATTTCAGACATCCAACGAAGTGAACTTGAAAGACAAAACTTGACCCTAAAAGACTACCAAGGCAATAAAATTCCTGTCGTAGGCGTTGGACATTTCCAGGTCACCTACAAAAATCACACCGAAATTCTACCACTAACAATTGTGGACCGGAACAGACCCAGCCTGTTAGGATTGGAATGGTTCGAACCGCTTGGAATTGGGATGACCGGAATCAACCACATCTCAGATGCAGACTGGGAAGCAGATCTTATTCAAGAATTCCAGGACCTGTTCAGCGGCGAATTAGGCAAGTACCAGGGTAACCCGATATCTTTTAACATAGACCCTAAAGTAGCCCCAATTAGATTAAAGGCAAGGCGTGTTCCCTTCGCTTTAAAACCTAAAATAGAGGAACAACTAGACAAATTAATTAAGCAAGGAGTCTTAGAACCAGTTGACCACGCTAAATGGGAGACCCCCATAGTCACCCCTATTAAAGCGGATGGGTCGATTCGTATCTGCGGGGACTATAAGGCAACCCTTAACCATGCATTACAACAGAGTGCATACCCCGTTCCAGTCGTCCAACACTTGTTACATTCCATCAAAGGCGGAAAAATATTCGCTAAACTCGATTTGGCCCAGGCATACCAACAACTGCCTGTAGACGAAAAAACAGCAGAAGCCCAAACAATTGTCACACACCGGGGCGCTTTTAAATGTAACCGCCTCCAATTCGGCATTAGTGTGGCACCAGGCATTTTCCAATGCTTAATGGAACGCCTCCTCCAGGGAATACCGGGAGTCATTCCATACTTTGACGATGTCCTAATCGCAGCTAAAGACAAAGTGCAACTGCGAGACCGTCTAAGAAAAGTTCTCACCAAATTCGTTGAATCAGGCCTCAAAGTTAAAAAAGACAAATGCACATTAATCACAGAGAAAATCGAATTCCTGGGATACCTAATCGATGGCGACGGCATTCACCCGACAGAAGGAAAAATCCGCGCAATCAAAGACGCCCCCACTCCGACTAACAAGGGAGAACTACAAGCCTTCTTAGGGTTAATAAACTTTTATCATGTTTTTCTACCGCAGAAAGCCACGGTTGCGGAACCCTTACATAGACTCCTGGACAAAGACACGGTTTGGAAGTGGGGCAGTCGGGAGGAAACAGCTTTTAACAAAATAAAAGACCTCATTACCTCAACAAAGGTACTAATCCAATATAACGAGACTTTACCGTTGATATTGACTTGCGATGCATCGCCGTTTGGGGTCGGAGCTGTTCTAAGCCACCTTTTACCCGATGGCAGAGAGGCTCCGATTGCATTTTACTCAAAAACATTGTCTAAAAGCCAACGAAATTACAGTCAACTAGACAAGGAAGCACTAGCCATCATCTCAGGTATTAAACGTTTCCATGAATACCTATATGGCCGCCTGTTTTCTGTAATTACCGATCATAAACCACTATTGGGAATTCTGGCTGGCAATAAAGCAACGCCTAACATATTATCACCCAGAATGACGAGATGGTCAGAATTCCTCGCTGCATACAATTATACTTTGTCTTACCGCCCGGGTCCGTCTATCACACACGCGGATGCATTAAGTCGTTGCCCATTGCCGGACAGTGATCCTGATCCGAACCCCACCACATCTGTGCTATTGATTGAAGCCCTAACCGACCTTCCGATGACGGCAGCAGACATCGCTCACGAAACCGCTAACGACCACCTACTGCACAAAGTGAGTGAATGGATTACCAAGGGATGGCCAGATGATAACTTGCAGGACTCTTATAGACCCTTTAAACAGAGACAAACGGAACTTTCCGTACTTAAAGGTTGTGTACTTTGGGGAGACCGAGTGGTTATTCCACCAAGACTGCGGGATCCGATTTTGAACCTTTTGCATGAAGGACACCCAGGGGTGGTTAAAATGAAAAGTTTGGCCAGAAGCTATGTCTGGTGGCCTGGGTTGGACAGGGACGTTGTTGATTGGGTTGCGGGTTGCCAGCCATGCCAGACATCCCGTCCCTCACCCCCGAAAGCACCAGTCGCTGAGTGGGATCTGCCCAGGGGCCCATGGTCAAGGGTTCACATAGATTTCGCGGGTCCAACTAAAGGTTATACATTTTTAATTCTAGTAGACGCTTACTCGAACTGGCTAGAAGTAAGCACTATGCAATCAACCTCTTCCGAAGCTGTCATCCGACAACTCAGAAAATGGTTTGCCACACATGGATTACCAGATGTCCTAGTCTCAGACAATGGCCCTCAATTCACGGCCACCGAATTTGAAGGCTATTTAGCTAGTTTGGGTATACGGCATGCCCTAACCGCGCCGGCACACCCAGCCGCGAATGGACGAGCCGAACGCATGGTTCGGTTCACCAAAGAGACACTCTATAAGTTAGGCCAGGGCCCTATACAAGCATCGATAAATTATTGTTTATTCAACATACTACACCCAGCAGCATTACTAACAAAGCCCCAGCCGAACTACTCATGGGGAGGAAATTATGCTCCCCTTTAGATAGACTTCACCCCACATACTCCACTGACAAACCACTAGATTCTTCCAGCAAACTCCGAACATTCCAAATTGGAGACTTAGTTTACGCAAAAAATTTGGTGGGACATCCCCTATGGGTGCCAGCCACCATCACCCAACTCACAGGCACACGATCATACCGGCTTACCACTTCTGACAACAGAAGCTGGAAGCGACACATCGATCAAATTAGATCCCGCAACCTTACCAGACCTCACGACCTCCCTGGGGGGGAAGGAGATCAACCACCAAACAACCAAGAAACAGCATACCCACATCCAGACAACAATCATAATACAACAGACCCACAAACAAACAACGACAACCTAACCTCCACACATACACCCTCAACACTAGCTCCGGTCAAGTTTCGCAGCTACGCACCTGAGCCAGGGGAACTTCCAGAGGAAACACCAGACACGGCCGACGATAATCCAAGCCAGGAAGGGAGTGGCCTAGCCATCTCAACTAGTCAAGCTAGGCCCGCTAGGAGTGACTCGGCCGGCTCGACCTTCCAGAAGTTTCCCGGGCCAGGGACAGGAGGACCAACAGGTCCACCTGCACCAACCATCAACGACGTTGTGAATGAGCCGCGCAGGTCCAGTCGGACCCACAGGAGCCCCGCCTATCTACGTGATTACGTGACATAGGCGGAGCCCCTGATTGGTCGGACTGGACCAAGAAGGGAGGGGTGTTCTGTATTGGTTACTTTGTATTTGAAATACTCACCGATCATTGGTCGTTGAGTCGGCGGGAGATCCTTCTCCTGTCATTGGCTGGTGAGGCGCGGGGAGCCTTTAAAAGAGAGGCTGCCGCGACTCTCCAGCGTGTCCGTTCTGAAATAAACAAGAGAAGAGCTGAAATCACTAAGAGTGCAAGCCTCGTTATTGCCGCCGCCAAAACAGACCAGCTGTTCAAGTTTATCAGTCAAAGAGAATGAGGCGGGCAAATATACTTGAAATACTTCCACAGTAGTAGCAGATAAGAAGAGAGATTTGCAGGGATTATAAACTGGAGTGCTTTAAATCTTCAGTCCCATGCATACTTACCTGGAAGTAAACACAGCTGAGTTCAACAGGATTGTGTTGGCAAGCGGGAGAGACCATTCCTTTTGAGCAATGAAACGAAAGTGCCTGTGAAATTGCACCTTTAAGATGAAATGGCTGCCTCACAGAACATTCCCTTGAAGCCCATTTGGGCACGAGAAACAATGTTTTTCAAGCAATTTAAAATGGTGGACATGCCCCAAATGATTAGTTGCACATGTTTCTCGTGGTGCCCTGGGGTGAGCAAACGCTTGAATGAGTTAATAAATAGACTGACTGTGGTTTTGCAAACAGACAACCACAGCACCCCAAACATCCTGAAGGTTTTAGGATATGGAAGTCATCACAAAAGGAGAAAGAAAAAAACTTAAGCTATTGCCTAGATCCTCTGTGAAGACATTATAGTCAACAAGGGAGAATACAACAACCATTCAAATCTCTTTAAAGAACTGGCAAAAGAGTGATGTTAGATTTACAATTTGTTAGTCTGAACAGGCCCTTCTGAGTTTGGGCCATTATGGATCACTATAGCTCTACTGTAGAAATGAGACAATTGTGTAAATTATTACATACATGGCAGTGGTAGGATTCAACAATTTTTTACTACCGGTTCTGTGAGTGTGGCTTGTTGGGCATGGCATGGGAAGAATACTGCAAAATCCCCATTCCCTCCCCACCCCACTAACCTGCTTTCCAGCTCCGTTCTCCTGTGCAGGGCAACCAAAGAAGACTCAGCCGATCAGCTGGGACTCAGGAGGCAGAGAATAGATGGGGGCAGGACCAGTCAGAGGTGGGATTTGCTGGTTCTCCGAACTACTCAAAATTTTCATACTGGTTCTCTAGAACTGATCAGAAGCTGTTGAATACTCACCTCTGATACATGGATACCACTCAGATATTACCCAGGATCTGAATCTTGTTGAGAAAAAAGGTACCCAAATTCTTTGTTGTCTGAGGTTCCATATGTATTTTTCTGAAGGGAAGTTCTCATTGAACTAAGAATTTGGCTCTGAATCACGGTTTGCACTATTGACCAAGATTTAAGATGACTTCCTGTTCTTTCTATCTCATGCTCCTATTTGAACTAGATAGTCATTGGGCTTATGTGGGGTTGTGATCAAACACTTGTAGTGTTGATTTCCAAAGTATGACACCACTTTTACTTCATTTGTATATTTTCTGGCAGTGTGTCCCCCCCGAGTGTGAACAGGGTTGCAATGTCGTATTTCCATCTAATAAGCTCATAGTGGTTGTTTACATACAGCCTATGTTAGTCTATTTATTAGTTCACACCTAGTTATTTATAAAAGAACAACATACTTTTTAAAAATCAAAAGGATATTTTTCATTTTAAAAAATAAACAACATGAAAAAGAATTCTGATACTACGGTACAATCAGGGAATGCAAAGATGATATCTTTGCATTCTCTGATTGTGCCGTAGCATCAGAATTCCTTGCAGGTGTTAAATAAAAATATTGAAGTTCATTAGAAATATAACATCAACTGGACTTTATTTTATCCAGTGGGATATTTTCGGAAGTAAATTGCAGAAGGCCTTATTTTAAAACTGTTGACGATCAGTATTTTAATTACAGAAAGATTTCCAGGAAGAGGAAGGACATTAATAAGCAAAAAAAATGGTTTAATGTCATTCTATAGCATTGTAAATATTATTTTTTCCATGACTGTTAGGACAACGCCTGCCATCCAAAGCAATGATATTCATGATGGAAATGTTCAGTGAGAAAAATGGAAATGTCACATTTTTGCTCATTTATTAATCAAATTTATATAGCCGCCCGTCTCATCACAATGAACTCTGGGCGGTGCCCAACAGAAAATTAAATAATAAATGTTAAAGCAAAAATATAAAATATAAAAATCCGGATTAATGAGTATAAAAACCAAAGCTCCTAGGTAAATCATTTCTAATGGATATTAGAAGGTGTGGTTCAACTATTTCTTTTACCTTTCCTTTTTCTCTCTGCATTTTCTCACAAGCATAGTTAGTGAGAGAAGATATATGTAAACATTTTCAATAATGGTACAGATAATCCTTGACTTACATTGGTTCATTTAGTGACCATCCGAAGTTCTGATGGCACTGAAAAAAGTGACTTATGACCATTTTTCATACTTATGACCATTGCAACATCCCTGATCCCCTGATCAAAATTCAGATGCTTGGCAACTGACTCATAGTTATGATGGTTGCAGTATGATTCCCTTTTGTGACCTTCGAACAAGCAAAGTCAAAAGGGAAGCCAGATTCACTTAACAACCATGTTACTGACTTAACAACTGTAATGAGTCGTTTAACCACTGTGGCAAGAAAGGTTGTAAAATGGGGCAAAACTCGCTTAACAATGGTCTCGCTTAGCAACAGAAATTTCGGGCTCACTTGTGGACGTAAGTCAAGGATTATCTGTATAACGGCAGGGATATAATTATCTTTTTTGAGTGTGAAGTATCTTGATATCAACCTTTGAATTTCTAGGTTCTATCATATCACAAGATGTAAAATGGACACCTAACACCAAAAATGTCATCAAAAAAGCACAACAGAGAATGTTCTTTCTGCACCAGCTGAGAAAACTCAAACAGCCCAAGAAGCTGCTGATCCAGTTCTACAGAGGAATGATTGAGTCTGTCATCTGCACCTCTATAACTGTCTGGTTTGGTTCTGCAATCCAAAAGGAAAGACACAGACTTCAGAGAGTAATTAGGACTGCAGAAAAAACAATTACTACTAACCTGCCTTCATTCGAGGACCTGTATACCTCACGAGTCAAAAAGAGGGCTGTGAAAATATTTACAGACCCCTCACATCCTGGACATAAACTGTTTCAACTTCAACGCTATAGAGCATTGTACACCAGAACAATTAGACACAAGAAGAGTTTTTCCCCCGAATGCCATCACTCTACTAAACAAATAATTCCCTCAACACTGTTCAACTATTTACAAACTCTGCACTACTATTACTATTAATCTTCTCATCACTCCTTATCACACATCCTTTCCCATATGTGACTGTATGACTGTAACTTTGTCGCTTGTGTCCTTACACAATTTATATTGACTGTTTCCTAGTATGATTTGATGGCTTATTGTACACTATGACTATCATTAAGTGTTGTACCTTATGATTCTTGACAAATGTATCTTTTCTTTTATATACACTGAGAGCATTCACAGTTGGCCAATAAAAGAATTCTATTCTATATTCACTCTTTCAATAAAGAGCAGTGAAAATTCACCACAGAGTCTTTCACCACAATTCTTTGAAAATCCCCTTCATACCAACACAATCCGTGTGGGATACATTACAGAGCTTTTACAAAAGAATAATTTATTGTTTGCGTTAAGCTTCAGAAAGCTGCCAGCTTTTGGTTTGAAAAGAAAAATTGGCATTTCTTTCTGGCTTGGCCACCTCTAAAAATGAAATGTTTCCAATTGATCCTGTTTCTAGGATTCTCCCCCCCCCCCGGGGGGTAATTAATATGATGGATTTCATGTCATTATAATCAGCTAAGGAAACCACAGCAACTCTCTGAATGAATAATTATCCAGTACGTGGCAACTAAAGAGAACAACTAAAATTCTTCCTACTCACCCTGGTATCTTGGTCCAAATAGTCAATAACAACTGCTCATTGTTGGTCTTTTCCTTCGGGTGGTAAATGGTCATTTGTGCAATTAGTAGGAACACCTTTTATAAATCATATTAATCTCATCTGAAAAATACAGGACAATGTCATCCCCAAAGGACTAGAGAGAGGGATGTCTGGATGTTCTTGGGTGGACAACTGAAACCTTCCGTATGTTTTTATCTGCATGCCTTATAACAGTGTTGGCGAACCTTTTCAGCACCAAGTGCCGAAACAGGAGTGTATGTGCGCGTAGGAGCGCTGGAAACCAGAAGAGCAGCTCCCTGGCATGCATGCATGAGCAAAAATCAACTGGCCAGTGCACCATGTGCGAAAACCAGCTGGCGGGCGCATATGCACGTGCCCAGGGGTGGGATTTTACCAGTTCGCACCTATTCGCTAGAACCGGTTGTTAACATTCTAAGCAGTTCGGAGAACCGGTTGTTAGAAGAAATGACTGGCCTAATCCTGTAAGGAAGGCAGGAAGGAAACATTCTGGTGTTGCTTACAGAAACTGTCTCTCCATTAACCCTTATGACATTCTTGGCAGGAATAGATTGCCTGTCTCTGGAACTTCTCTGGAGTTCTTTTTCCCCTCCTTTGCTGGTACTTTATTTGTGTGGAGTGACCATTCAAAGTTACAATGGCACTGACAAAAGTGACTCATGACCATTTTTCACACTTACGGCTGTTGCAGCATCCCCACAGTCATGAGACGCCAGACGAGGAGATGCGTGCCTCGATATGAGAGACACCCAGCCAATAACATGACCACCAAGCCATGTCCACCCAGTCACATTACCACCAAACCATGCCCACCACTTAAGCCATGCCCACAGAACCGGTTGTTAAAAAATTTGAATCCCACCCCTGCGCGCACCAGAACCCAGAGCAACAGGTGATGACTGGTGTGTCTGGAAAGATGGCTCTGCGTGCCACTTCTATCACGCGTGCCATAGGTTCACCATCATGGCCTTATAATGTCCACGGCAGAGGTGGGCTGCTACAGGTTCACCCGAATTCAGGTGGACCCGTTACTAAAGTTTTGGCTGGTTCAGCAAATCACCAAACCACACCCATGGCTGGCCCCGCCACTCCACCCCACCCCTCCCTCCCTGCCCCTCCCTGGAGTCTCCACATGGAGACTTTGGATGCAGGTAAGTGCAGGGCGTGCGTGGAGGCTTCAGGAGGGGGAAAAATGGGCCTTTCAGAGGCTCTGGAAGGCTGGAAACGGGATGGTTTCCAGCCTTCAGAGGGCCTTCAGAGCCTTCCCAGAGGCTTGAGGAAAGCCTCCGGAGCTTGGGGTAGGTGAAAAACAGGCCTCCCGGAAGTTCCAATAGGCCATGCCCACCATGGCCACGCCACCCAGCAACCAGGTAAAGAACCCATTGCTGGGATTTTTGAAGCTCACCCCTGATCCATGGAGATTCTCAGTCATCCAGGTCATATTTGATAGGCCAAAGGTGCTTTTTCCAAAAGGCAACCGGGACTTCACTTTTCCTTTTAAAACCTTTTACTTCTCATCCAAGGAGTTTCCTCAGTTTGATGTACCTGGATGGGTGAAGAAGCTTCTTGGATGAGAGGCAAAAGGTTTTTAAAAGAAGTAAACCAAGAAAGTTCAGTTGACTTTTGGAAAAAGCCATCCTTTGGGATGTCCCTTGCAATCTCTTTTGGGGTTGGGGAGAATTGGAGTCCACCACATCTGGAGAAACCATGTTACTTATCATTACCCACAAATCTGAAGATCAGTTCCTCATTGCTATATAGATAGTGTTTCAATAACCTACCCTTGTTTTCTGTCATTCAATTTTGATCACTTTTGCAATCATTTCTTGGGAATGGTAGATTAATGGCAACAAAAATCAGAACACTAAATACAAACTGGGTGGATACGACTTCGTAGATGACCCTCACTCTATCAAGGACCTAGGAGTACTCATTTCAAAATATCTAAGCCCCAGAGCTTACTATAAAAAGGGTTAAGAGTTGTTGACCTAATTTTGCAAAGCTTTTTCTCTGGTAACACTGTACTGCAAACCAGGGCATACAAAACCTTTGCCAGACCAATTCTCGAATACAGCTTATTCACCTGGAATCCACACTGTGTAACGGACATTAGAACAATTGAATGAGTCCAGAGGTATTTCACGAGAAGAGTCCTCCACTCTTCTGCTCACAATAGAATACCTTATGTTACCAGGCTCGAAATTTTGGACCTGGACGACCTAGAATTATGCTGCCTACGGTCTGACCTAAGCTTAGTACACAAAATTGAACATAAGCATTCTGATCCTTATAGACCACAACATCTCATATATTGAACGTAGAGGACAAACATTACAGGTTATGGCTAGGACTATGATTTCGGATTCTGGTGTATCAGAGAAACTTTGGGGTGAAGCAATAATGTGTGCTAACCATGTTTTGAATAACATAGTGAATTCAGTGACTGATGAATTACCATTTACTCGTTGGAATGGAAAAAAGCCAGATTTCAGTTATTTGCATACATTTGGAACCCCAGCATGGGTTCATATTCCCACGCAAGTAAGGCAAAAGGGACAACATAGAGCAAGACAATTATATTTTGTAGGTTATGAAGCTAATTATAGATCATTTAGATTTTGGGAGCCAGGTACTACTAATGTATATTGCAGTGCAAGTGCTAAATTTCTGGAGCATGTTGGCTGGAGAAAGCTTGAACAGGAATATAATAAGGAACAGGATAGTGTTGTTGAGACTCCACTGTTTACCGATAATCCTGATGATAATAATATTGATGGTAAGATAGTGGAGGAATCCTCAATGGAGGAATAATCAATAGAAGAACACTCTATGACTGTAGAAGACGAGGATTTGATAGGGGAGGTAAAGGAAGAGGACATGCCAACAACATATACTAAGTTGCCTAGGAGGTCAACTAGGGAAAGACGTCCACCTGACAGATTTCAAGCAAGCATTGTATGTCATAAATAAAGAACCTTCTAACTTCAATGAAATAAAACTGTATCCTATAAAGGATCAGGTAGCTTGGCAGGAAGCTATGAATAGGGAGTTAAAATTGTTAAAGGATTTAGAGGTGTATGAGGATGTAAAGTTACCACCAGGTGAGTGTACAATAGGTTGCAAATGGGTGTATAAGATAAAGACTTGTGTGGATGGGACTATTATCCATAAAGCAAGATTAGTTGCTCAAGGATTTGCTCAGTCAGATAAGGACTATGATGAAGTGTTTGCACGTAGTCTGAGAGTAAATACATTGAGAGCAGCATTAGTTTGGGCAGCTAAGAATAAATGTAAAACAAACCATATAGATGTTGAAACTGCATATCTACATGCACCTTTACAACATACCGTCTATATGAAAAAGCCATTAGGTTTAAAAGATGATGGAAAAACTGATTATTGAAAATTAAAGAAAAGTCTTTATGGTCTAAAGCAATCCGGTTATGAATGGAACAAATGTATTGTAAAGGAATTAGTTTCAATAGGTTTTGAAAGTGGTATAGCTGATCCTTGTTTGTTCCGAAGAGAAAAAGATGGTTTAATTTCTCTATAACTGTTATTTACTGAAGAAGAGGCAAATGATATTGTTTATAGATTACAGACAAAGTTCAGGATTAGAAATTTAGGGGAGATTAAGCATTATTTGGGTCTTGATATAGTGAAAACGAATAAAGGTTTTAAAATTTTGCAAGCCAAGAAGATTAGCCAATTATTAAAACGCTATAACATGGAGCATTGTAAATCTGTGAAGACACCAATGAGTAAGGAATTTACACATAGTGATATCAAAAGTCCGATGTTTGATAAGGAAATACATCAATCCTTAAATGGTAGTCTATCATATCTGGGTAATTGGTCTAGACCAGTGGTGGGCAACCTTTTTTTTCAATTGAGCCAAATCTCACCAAAACCATGATTGAAATTTATTTTGAGAGCCACATTTTTAAAACCGAAAATACATAGGATGGTACACTGTTTTTAGTTTCAATAAGTTTTTATTGAGAATATTCTGCAATAGACGCAGGCAGGCAGGCCAGGCCATTGCTACACCTACCGGATGACACGCTGCTGATTTGGGAGGCGCAGTCTTCTTCTGAGGGCGGCAGACAGAGAGAGGCTGCTGCCTCGCCACCGCGGCGCTACACAGAAAGTCACCCCCCTTTATACCACATGACCCAACTGGAGCTGGCTGCCGGGGCTGCACACAGGGCACGCACTGACAGAGGCTAGCTGCAGAGTCCCGACTCCTGGGGCGGCTGCCCGAGAGGAGGGAGGGGAGCGGGCGCCCGGCACACAGAAGAGCCGCATTAAAGTGTGTAAAGAGCCGCATGTGGCTCGCGAGCCGCAGCTTGCCGACCACTGGTCTAGAACAGATATATCTTACAGTGTAAACCAATTGGCTAGGTATAATGCTGAACCAAATGAAAGGCATTGGCAAGCAGCTAAGCAAATACTTAGGTTTTTAAAACACACAATTCATTATTCATTATATTTAGAACCAAGTAATGAATTAGTGTTAACTGCATATGCTGATGAAAGTTTTGCTACTGATATAATGACTCGTAAGTCAACATCAGGTATAGTGTAATGTTGGGTAATGATTTAATAGGATGGAAGTCTATTAGGCAACAACATATTGGTTTATCCACTATGGAAGCGGAATTCTCATGTTTATCATTAATGTGTACAGAATTGATATATTGTAAGCAATTGTTGAAGGATATTGGAATTACTGTACGTGATCCATTTATTGTTTATGAAGACAATCAATCTGCAATTAATATGGCTACTAATTTAGCTGTTAAAACAAGGTCTAAACATACTGATTTGAGATATTTGAACGTTAGACAGTGTGTTCAAAATAAATTAATTCAATTAGAATACTACATGACTGAACATAATATTGCAGATCGATTTCATGAAAGCTCAAGGCGCAATTAAGCATAAAGACTGTTGTGAGAATTATGGTTTAAAGATGCAATGTATTATATATTGACCAACCCAAAGGGGAGAATGTTAGGAATCTGTTCACCAATTAGTTGGGTTGGCAATATATAAACCAACAATGTATGTTTGTAGCTTTAAGACAAGTTACTGTATTGATTTGTACTATGTTCTGATTGGTTGATTGTATTGTGAATTGCCATAAGAGGGAGCTATAGATCATGGTTTGCTCTCTCTGACATTCTATCTCTCTGACATTCTGTTGTATTTATGCTGTGCTTATACTTTGACATCTTTGTTTACTGAAAATGACAAAGGCAACCGATAAGAAGACTTTGTAATTGGATATTATTTGGACTGTTAAACGTATATGACCTGGACCATTTATTGGACTGTGCTATTTCTTAAAGTAAACTTTAACTCAATTTAGTGTATCTGTGTGTGGCTGAGTAATTATTCATAACTACTCTCATAAACGTTTCCATTTCCATGTGTATATCGTTGATACTCAAGGTTATTCTGTACATATCATAACAGTCTGCTACAATGTTCTACCTGTCAATGACTACTTCAGCTTCAACCACAATAATACACAGGCAAACAATAGATACAAACTCAAAGTAAACCGCTCCAAACTCGATTGCAGAATTCACTACCTGACTCTGTTATTACATCCTCAACCCCCCAAAACTTCAACTTCAAACTGTCTATCGTGGACCTCACTCCCTTCCTAAGAGGTCTGTAAGGGGATGTGCACAAGCGCACCAGAGTGCCTACTGCCTCTGTCCTACTGTTCCCATTTATTCATACTTATTTATTTATTTATTTATTTAATCAATTTTATATATTGCTCCCCTCTCCCAATGGGACTCGGGGCGGTTTACAGCCAAATAAAAATACAATCAAATACAATATTTAAAATGAAGTTAAAAAGATTAAATAGGTGGCTGGAAGATAAAAACAATCAGAGGAGTTAAAAAGCTAAAACCATTTAAGATCAATTAAAAACCCTACCAGTAACTCTAGGCCAGACCGGCTTGATGAAATAGGTGGGTCTTCAGCACGCGCCGGAAGGTTAATAGGTCAGGGATGGTCCTCATCTCCGGGGGTAATTCGTTTCAGAGGGAGGGTGCTCCCACAGAGAAGGCCCGCACCATTTATTATGTATATACTTATACCTGTTTATACTTATATGTTTATACGTTATGTTCATACTTATACTTGTTTTCTCATACATGCTTGACAAACAAACAAATAAATACACAAGTGTGAACTATCTGGAGCTATTAGGATGTGTTCCTGTTACATTAAAAAACAGATGAGATTAAGCATTCCAGATTCTTAATTTATCTGATTTAGCCAGTGCGGTTTTATGGATCCTGGTGATTGCTTCACTTGCTGAAAAATTCCTTACTCTAATCTATCTTTGTAGGTAGCTGCAAGAATGAGGTTTCCTGCTATGTTTTCTTGAACTGCTTGGAGGAACAGTGAACTATAAATCTGAGCAAATCCTAGCAATTTTCCCTGGTTTTTTAAATGGGATTTTCCCCGTTGATTTTTTCCAAAAATGCACCTCCCTATTAGTCATGAAGCATGAACATCAGCCAAGCTGGAGAGAAAGCAAAAAAAAAAGAACTCATAAAAAGGCAATTCTTTCCTGTAATTTATAGCACTCAAAGTTGCCTGAGGAAAAATAAAAATGTAAATGGTTTCCATATGGCTAAACACCCCCAGTGAGAAGGTCTGTAGAGTATAAAGGCATTGAATCGGCAATTGTATGAGCATCTGCCAAGTCCCTTCACATTTTGAGTTCACCTATTTATTGTGTTGTTGTGTACTTTTCTAATATTTGGTAATTTCTACTGAGCTGCTAAAGGTTTGCTAAGGAGGGAAAAGCAAGAAATACTTCAGATCATAGAAGAAATCTCTCATGGAAAAAAAGCTGGAAAATACAAACAATTATGCATATGTGTGTAGTGAAAGGAGGACAGTTGTACAAAATTAAAACATGTACTTTTTTCCTCACAACTCTATTGAATTCTATTGTATAGTGCAATATTAATGCAATACTTGGGGTTTTCAATTCAATGTACAGAATGTGAAGAATGTGTGTTTGTGTTTATTTTCATAGTCATAATGTACACCAGGGGTCTTCAAACTTGACAGCTTTAAGACTTGTGGACTTCAACTCTCAGCATTCCTCCTCCAATCATGTTAGCTCAGAAATTCTGGGAGTTGAAGTCCACAAGTCTTAAACTTGCCAAGTTTGAAGACCCTTGATGTACACAGAAGATGGTACTTAATTTCATTGTACAAGGTGCAATGACAATAAACTAAACTAAACTAAAACTAAACAATTGGCATTTTGAGAGAGGCAGAGCTTCTGAAAGGTATGGTGTCCTTCCCTGTACAGAGGAATCAAAATCTGTTATAAGAGACACAAATCTTTCTGAATGACCTCTACTTACTAGACAGATGTGAACTGACAAACAGTGTGGACAGAGATCACGCTGGTTGGAAGATGTCTTGCTAAATTCCAAAGCATCAGAGGACAGAACAAGAAGCAATGGATGGAAGATCATTAAAGAGAGATCCAATCTAGAATTGAGAAAAAAAAAATTCTGGACAGTGACGACAATTAACCAGTGGAACAGCTTACCTCCAGAAATTGTGGGTGCTCCATCACTAGATATTTTTTTTTAAAGGAGACTGGACAGTTGTTTGAGCAGAATGGTGTATGATTTCCTGCTTGTATATGAGATTGGACTAGAACACCTCCCTGGGAATTCTGCACCACCCTGGGAATTAAAATGGGCCATGGGGGGGGGGCGTTTTTCACCCTCCCCTGGCTCTGGAGGCTCTTTGGAGGCCAGAAATGGGCCCCTTATTCACCCTCTCTTTTCGCTCTCCTGGAGGCTCAAGGAAAGCCTCCAGGAGGGCGAAAAGAGCCTCCCCGGGCTCATTTCTGTGGTAGCCCAATCACTCTACTAGCGAAAATGGGGTCCCGAGCTCCATTTTGGGCTGTGACGGCATCCTTCAACTCTCTGCCAGCGAAAATTGATCTCTGTGGGGTGGGTGGTGCATGCAGCCTTCCCAAGCTCCATTTTCACTGGTAGAGGCACCATGGGCTGGGCCTTCACTGTTTCCAGGGCAGCCCCATGGGCCAGATCTAAGCACCTCGTGGGCCGGATCCAGCTCCCGGGCCTTGAGTTTGACACCCCTAATATAGATAGTCCTTGACTTACAAACATTCGTTGAAGTTCCAAAAAGGAGATTTACGGCCATTTTTCACCCTTACAATTTTTCGCAGCATCCCCATGGCCAGGCAATCAAGATTCAGAAGCTTGGCAACTGGTCTTCAACTTAGGGCCACAACTGAGCTCAACATTTACATTGTTAAGTGAGAAATTTGTTAAGTGAGCTTGGCGCCATTTTGCAACTTTTCTTACCGCAGTTGTTAACCAAATCACTGGAGTGGTTAAATTGCTAACTGAACAACTGCAATGACTCACTTAACAACGGTGGCAAGAAAAGTCATAAGCTAGGGCAAAACTCACAACTATCTTGCTCAGTGAATGAAATTTTGGGTTCAATTGTGGCAGTAAGTCAAGGATTACCTATATTATCCGTAGATGTTATGTTTTGTCTTATAAATTAATGTGCTGTTTGCACAATGTTGTTATGGTTTGCCCCAAAGGCCTTTATGGACAAAAAAAATGCATGAATTTCTAAAGATACCTAATGATTCATGAAAAATGACTCAAGGGAAAAAACAATCAAGGGAAAAAAACATTCCCACAAAAGTTTATCTGTCTGTCTGTCTATCTATCTATGTATGTATGTATGTATCTATCTATCTATCTATCATCTATCTATCTATCTATCTATCTATCTATCTATCTATCTATCTATCTATCATCTATCTATCTGCCTTTTATCCCTTGTCATCTACCACCTATCTACCTATCTATCTATCTATCTATCTATCTATCTATCTATCTATCTATCTATCTATCTATCTATCTATCTATCTACTTATCTGATAGATTTCTTTCTTTCTTTCTTTCTTTCTTTCTTTCTTTCTTTCTTTCTTTCTTTCTTTCTTTCTTTCTTTCTTTCTTTCTTTCTTTCTTTCTTTCTTTCTTTCTTTCTTTCTTTCTTTCTTTCTTTCTTTCTTTCTCTCTCTCTCTCTCTCTCTCTTCTTCTTCTCCTCCTCCTCCTCCTGCTGCTGCTCCTGGTCCATCTCTTCTTCTTCTTCTTTCTTCTTTTTCTTCCTCTTCTTCTTCCTCTATTTCTTCTCCCTCCCTCCCTCCTCCTCCTCCTTCTCCTCCCCTTTTTCTTCTTCTTCTTCTTCCTTCTTTTCTTTTCTATAAAAGGCTGTGTGTGTATATGTTCCAACAAAACTCTGGAATGCCTCAAGCAATTTCAACCAAACTTGGTACACAGATGATTTACCCTCTGGAAACAAATACTGTGGGGGTAAGACCCCCTAACACTCCTCCAGGTGGGATGTTGCCTTAAAATGGCTTCTGCCATGGTAACGGCTTCACAGGGCTCCCTCTTGTGGAGGAATAGAAGAATTGCGATGCTGCACGAGAGACAGTACAACAGCGTGAGTCCCGACTGTAGGATTTTCCTGTCTAATATAGGATTGGGATAAATAAATACCTGGGCAACCCTGGGATATCGGCAAGTAGAGTAATAAATAAAAAATAGTACAATGTTATACATCCTGACACTATTGAGTTAGGAATATGGAGGATGAGGTCCAAATTCTGTGTGGTATTTCCATAGATTACCTGCAAAACCATTATTTTCCCCAGGCAGATCACAAAGCATTAAAAAAGTTTTCATGTAACCAAAATCAAACTGTTATTTAAAAGAAACAAAACAGCCAATGAAAAGGGTGAATGAAAACCTGCAGCTTTCCAGTTTCAGGATTTTAAACCAGAGAGTAAAGATTTTTTTCATCTGGAATCGATCTATAGTACCATAAAGTGAAACCTTGTACTAGCAGATTTTTCGGAACAGGGAAGTTAAGCAAACCAAAATATATATTTTTTCCATCGTAGCCATTAACTCCTGCCGTTTGGCCAACAAAAAAGAAGAACAGGGTGTTTGCAAGAGGAACTTGTGGGTAGAGACCCAGTCCCACCCTATTAATATCTTTAATTCAGAAGTCTGAATTAATTCAGAAGCGTCTACAATGCCAGGGGGGAGTCAGGCACAATAAAAATGATTGCAATCCATTTTGACAGCTGATTAATGTTTACTATGAACCATTGGTATCCCAAGAGCCATATTCATCAAACTCATTTTCCACTGATAAATATACTGTAGATCCAGAACATGTGAATGCTCTTCTTCTTCTTTATAACTGATATGTAAAAGTTGTTGAGACCCTGTGCAGAGAATTGCAACAAAGAGGATAAAGGACCTGGAGACTAAATTGTACAATGAATAATTGAGGGAGTTTGGTAAGCCTAGTCTAACAAAAAGAAGGGCTAGGGGCAGTGGTATGATTCGAACAATTTTACTACCAGTTCTGTGGGCGTGGCTTGGTGGGCGTGTACTCAAGGATACTCAAGGATAATCAAATCCAAAACATGGTCAACAAAAACTGTAATTATAATCCAAACAAGGCAAAATGAGGTAATTACTCCGGCAGGGCAGGAGCAAGAATTCCAGGCATGAAGGCACGCAATAACTCAACACGGTTGGGAAGATGCCAGGAACACAGATAACCAAAATCAACACAAGATAAATGCACATTTGCTCCCAGCAGCTGCCGTGCTCCATGCATCTCTTCTAAACTCTCATTCCCAGGTGTGGTTAATGAAGGAAATCAGGGCCCTTTCCTCCCCCATAAGCCATGCAATCCACGTTGCTCTCTTCTCCATTCCCCCCTGCGTGCCCTAGGATGAAGAGGGGGTGGGCCTGAGTCAGTAGTGGGATTCAATTTTTTTTTACTACCGGTTCTGTGGGTGTGGCTTGGTGGATGTGGTATGGCTTGGTAGGCGTGGCTTGGTGGGTGTGGCAGGGGAAGAATATTGTAACATATCTATTCCACCACACTCCAGAGGAAGAATACTGTAAAATCTCCATTCCCTCCCCACCCCACTAACCTGCTTTCCAGCTCCGTTCTCCTGTGCAGGCCAACAAAAGAAGACCCAGCCAATCAGCTGGAACTCGGGAGGCAGAGAATAGATGGGGGCGGGGCCAGTCAGAGGTGGTATTCCAAACTACTCAAAATTTCCACTACCGGTTCTCTGAACTACTCAAAATTTCTGCTACTGGTTCTCCAGAACTGGTCAGAACCTGCTGAATACCACCACTGGCCTGGGTCTTCCACTGAACCCCCTTTCCCTTGTTCTACCTCTTCCCTGCTCTGCCCAGCCAGACTTTGCCCTTCCCCAATTTCCTCCACAGCCAATGGAGCCACAGTCCCACTCCCTGTCAGCTTTTCGCCTTCCTCCTCAGATTCAGATTCCGACAGGGGCATGACAGAAACCTGGTTTGCTGCTTTGTGCACATAGATTACTTTTCTGAATACATGTAGCCACTTCTTGATTTAGAGAGCTGCTGGGGCACACAGCCAGCTAACCTGCCTAGATGATGGGTACCTTTGTGCCCAAGAGAAAAATCCCTGCAACCTAGCACAGCAGAAATACATTATATTTTGATACCCATCTTTGAATAAAATTAATCAAAGGTTTGGAAACTAAACCTTATGAAGAATGGCTGCAGGTTTTGGGACTGGCTAGTCTAAAGAAAAGGAGAATTAAGGGTGACATGATAGCAGTATTCCAGTATTAGAGAGGCTGCCACAAAGAAGAGGGGGTCATTATTCTACAATGCACCGGAGGGCAGGATAAGAAACAATGGTTGGAAACTAAGAAAGGAGAGAAGCAACCTGGAATTAAGGAGAAACTTCCTAACAGTGAAGACAATTAACCTGTGGAACAGCTTTGCCTTCAGAAATTGTGGGCGCTTCATCACTGGAGGTTTTTAAGAAGAGACTGGACAGTCACTTGCCTGAAATGGTATAGGATCTCCTGCTTGAACAGTGGATTGGACTGGAAGCAGAGGTGGTATTCAGCAGGTTCTGACCAGTTCTGGAGAACCAGTAGTGGAAATTTTGAGTAGTTAGGAGAACCAGCAAATACCACCTCTGACTGGCCCCGCCCCCATCTATTCTCTGCCTCCCGAGTCCCAGCTGATCGGCTGGGTCTTCTTTTGTTGCCCTGCATAGGAGAACGGAGCTGGAAAGCATGTTAGTGGGGTGGGGAGGGAATGGAGATTTTACAGTATTCTTCCCCTGCCACACCCACCAAGCCACACCATGTCCACCAAGCCACACCCACAGAACCGGTAGTAAAAGAAATTGAATCCCACTACTGATCCAGGCCCACCCCCTCTTCATCCTAGGGCATGCAGGGGGGAATGGAGAAGAGAGCAATGTGGGTTGCGTGGCTTATGGGGGAGGAAAGGGCCCTGATTCCCTTCATTAGCCACACCTGGGAATGAGAGTTTAGAAGAGATGCATGGAGCACGGCAGCTGCTGGGAGCAAATGTGCATTTATCTTGTGTTGATTTTGGTTATCTGTGTTCCTGGCATCTTCCCAACCGTGTTGAGTTATTGCGTGCCTTCATGCCTGGAATTCTTGCTCCTGCCCTGCCGGAGTAATTACCTCATTTTGCCTTGTTTGGATTATAATTACAGTTTTTGTTGACCATGTTTTGGACTTGATTCTCTGTAGCCAAAGGCTGTTCCTGGGAGACTTTTTCTCCAGCCAAAAGGTAACCAGGACATTGGGGGCAATGTTGGAGTTAATAAAGGGACTCTTACTGATTTTCTGACTGTGTTGCCTTTGTGCCACGCCCCAGATCATCACAAAAAGAATATTAACATATATACTAATCACAATAATAATAGTATGACAGAATAGTTTTAACTAGATTTCTCTTTATATTAGCTTATTTGTAGTTCTGTTGGTTATATTGGCATATTTATCATTATAAACCATCTTTATATTTAATTCTATAGCAATACTCTTTCTTCATCTAATTTCTACCAGTAAAAAGTCATGCCCTTTAACAGTTTCAAATTTGGATGCAACTTCCCTTCGATTTGTTAAGCCTTGAAATAATTCTCATTTCCTACCACCTTCAGCCCTGTTTGGCTTCCTACTGCAAGTGATACCTGCAGTTGTCTTACAAGCACAAGGGTGTGTGTAACCTCCTACTCACCTTTCTTCCCACCCAGAACAAACAAAACAAGGTCATGTTTGCAGGAGAGACGCTTCTCTACCCTTTCATCATCAAGTGCCAATTGTTATCCGAGGTTGGGCTTGTTAGATTGGCTATGCAGGTTGGCGCTAATGTTCCTTCTTTTATGGCTTCATGGAAACTATTGTAGGTTTTTGTGTTACTTGGATCTTGGGAGATGCCCAAATTGTTTTAAATATATGCCCTAACACTGCCCTTGTTCTTGGTAGCACAGAGGGCCAACACTGCCATTTCAACATCATGGGCTGTTTTTCTATTTTGAGCCAATATTTGTACTTAATTGAATTTGCACAGCTAGTTAAATAAGCCTTGACTCATTAAAAGGATATACTTGTTGTGCTGTGCAGTTTATGCTTGATATAAATTAATTATACCGGCCGTGTTAACAATCCATTTGTACAGTCACTTGATATCTGGGTCACCAACTAGCTAATCCCAAAGATGGTTTCCCCCCCTTAAAAGGCAACCGGACTTTTCTTGGTCCCCCACCCCTTTTCAAAATGTTTAGTTCCTCATTGAAGAAGCTTCGTCAGTTCACTTGGACGAAAAGTGAAATGTATTTCAAAGGAAATGCCAAGAAAGTTCTGTTGCCTTTTAGAAAAAGCATTGTTGGGGCAACTTTGACCTGGATGACTAAGAACACACAAAATAGAAGCTGATCCTAAATCACAGAATGCTAAACCATATGCACTTATAATAACAAAATCTGCCTCAAAAGACGTATCGCGATGCCTTCGCTTAGTCTTTGTAACTAGCACTTCCAATCTGCCTTGGCTTTCATCTAAGCAAGAAAAGAAAAGAAAAAGAAAGGAAGGCATATTTCTGAATTCTTTGAAAAAGAGGAGAAAAACGGGGCAGATAGTGAAATGCTGAATATCTTGTCAAAACTCAGGGTTTAGGAGCCTTAGGTGATCAGAGTTGAATTGCTCTAACACCTTTCTTCCCATAAACTGTATAATTATTCTATACTTTTCATACAGCAGAGGGCAGGCTGTTAAATCTTGTAATGGATATGCTCTGTGGACAGAGAAAGGATTTTAAAGCAGGGGTCGCCATCCTTTTGGATCTCAGGGACCACCAAATTCATAAGTTTAAATCCTGGGGACCACTAATATGAATATTGACTGACGGTGGCTTGCTGACGTTGGTGGGAGAGAGAGAGAGAGAGAGAGAGAGAGAGAGAGATCTGTTCTAACCTCTCTCTCTCTGTCTCTCTGTCTCTGTCTCTCTCTCTCTCACACACACACACACACATACACACAGATCCCTCACACATCCCACCTCCTCCAAAGCAGCCACATTCCTGCTTTTGAACTCCGTTTGGGAGGGGGGGGTAGATCCAATCTAACACAGATCTCTCTCTCTCTCTCTCTCTCTCTCTCACACACACACACATCCCTACACCCTCCAAGGCAGCCACATTCCTAATCCGCTTAGAAGAAAGAAGCAGAAAAAACAGCTCAGTAGCCAGGCAAGTTCCCCCCTCCACCCTTTCTCCCCTCCCCTCAATACCTCTTCTTGTTCCGATGCTAGCCTTGTGTTCCCACGGGCCGGCCATGTGGGTGGCGCAGCCTTGTGTTCCCGCGCAGCCTGGGTTAATTGCTTTGGGGGGGGGGTGATCTGGGGGTGATACGCCTCTGCGTAACTTTTCTCACGGACCACCTGTGGGCCGTGGCCCACCGGTTGGTGACCACTGTTTTAAAGTATAAAAATGTTTAGCTGATTAAATGTGCCCTTCTCAGATTGTAAAAGTATGGAACTCAAAAGACCTATCTTTCCTTGATTAGTTTCCATCCATTACTTCTTGACAAAATAAAGCCAGCTCAAATCCTCTCTTTTATAGGTCAATTGAACAAAACTATACTGTTAAGAGATCCATAAAACTACAGACATATTTGGACACCTTTAGCGAAGGCGTGGAAGTAATATTTGGTATCTTCCTTGCAAGCTCCAGAATGATAAAAAATACAGTGTTTCCCTGAAAATAAGACACTGTGTTGTGCCCGTTAGAATCTGATTCCGAGGGAGAGGAGGAACAGCCACAGGGAGTGGGAGTGTGGTTCCGGATGTTGTGGAGGAAACTGGGGAAGGGCACAAGGCGGTTGGGCATTCAGAGGAAGACCCAGACCCATCCCCTTTCCATCCTAGGGCACACAGGGAAGAGCGGATAAGGGAGAAATGGGAATGGCATTGTCTACGGGGGAGGAAAGGGCCCTGATCCCCTTCATGGGCTGCAGCTGTGAGGACTGTTTAAAAGGGCATTAACTGTGCATGGGCCAGTGCTGGAATCAAAGCATGAAAAATATTTCTAGTTTGTCCGTTCTTATCTGAGTTCTGGCGTCCTTCCCAGTTTGTGTATTTCGATATCTGTGGACATTTTCAAGCCTTTATCCTGCATTGTCTCCTTAATTGCTGAAGTGTGGTTTGTGTTGTTTTTTCTATTTATAATTTATATATATATATATTGAGTTTGAACGGAAGTCTTCCTTTTTCGCAACTGTTTGTGGGGGAGTTTTTTCTCCAGTCAATGATATTTGGACCTTTGAAGCCAAGTTGAAGGAATTAAAGGGACTTCACCTGTTTTTGTGACTTGGTTGCTTTTGTATTCCACTGAGTCATCACACACTGTCTTATATTTTTTTTTTGCCACCAAAAAAGACACCAGGTCTTATTTTGGGGGGATATCATTCTCTGACTAACCTCATTTGTGTGTGTTGGCCCCGGCTTCCTTTTCGCTGTCAGAGGCCTTCAGGAACCTTTTCTTCTGCAGCTGGCAAGGCTTTCTTGAAGTCCTCTGCAACTGGTAACAGAGCTCCAGGTCGATGCAGAGCTTTGTAATCAGCTACAGAGGCCTGCAGGAAAGCCTTACCAGCCTTGCCGGCTGCAGAAGAACTGGGCCAGCAAGGCAGGTGTCGGGGTGTGCAAGGCCAGGCTACTTACTTACTATGTTACAGAGCCTCTGATTACGACGTCGTACATGCGAACAACTTAACAACACTACTAACATGGGCAGCCTCCTGCCCATACCCTCTTATCTTTCTTGGTGACCTCAACCTACCTCTTATTAATTGGACCCTGAACAAGTATCCACGTGTTATCAACTGCAGTGGCAAGAAAGGTTGTAAAATGGAGCAAACCTCACTTAACAAATGTTTCACTTTTGAAATCGACCAGAATTGAGGTTGGACTCGATTCTGGTCATAAGTCAAGGGTTACAAACATGGAGAAACTAACATGAAAACCCACCACTCTTTAAAAAAAAATAGAGGTGGGATATAATTCTTTTTTTTTTTCAATTTTTTTTATTTTAACAACAAAGACAATAAATAAAACCATCTTTCAATTTTACAGTGTGTTGGTTGGGTACATATATCTTGTGCGCATTGTAATATTATTGTACATTTCTTACTTAGTCATCTATATAAACCATTCTAAACAATATTTTATATCATGTTATTCAATTATTATATTATCATTGACATAATTATTATTTTTAAAAAACACATCTCATTTTTGCTGAATTATATTCATTCTCTTACTCATTCAAGATTAATCAATTATAGTATATTGTTACTATTACTACATATTTCAATTTCTTATTTTTCTATCTAACCATTCATAAAATAAATCCCAAATTTTATAGTACTTTTTCCTCCTATTCTCGAATTGCCATTGTTAATCTAGTCATTTCCGCACATTCCATTATTTTCTTAATTGTTTCCTCCTCTGCCAGAATTTTCTTATTTTTCCAATTTTGTGCAAATACAAATCTAGCTGCTGTTAATACATTAATAATTAAATATGTTATCTCTCTATTATAACCTTCAGGCATAACTCCCAATAAAAATATCTCTGGTTTTAAATCTATGTGTTGTTTTATCATTTTTTCCAGCCACGTGTATATTCTAGGCCAGTAATATAATCCAGGTATTTGATGACATTTCCAACACTTCTCTGATTTGTCTTTAAACATCTTTGCTATTCTTGCTGGGGGCAAGTGCCACCTGTAAAACATTTTATATAAATTCTCTTTGTAAGCCGCTGACATTGTTAGTTTATAATTTCCTGGCCCCAGTTTCTGCCATTTATCCAAATCTATCCCATATCCAAAAATTTTTCCCCATGCAATCATTGTTTCTTTAACTTGTTCTTCTTCTAATTTCACTCCCAATAGAGATGGGGTATAATTCTGACCGGAGTCCTTTCTTGCTGTAAATCTTTTTTCATTAAAAGCTGACAACAACACACAGCTGCCACACTGATGGGTGCTGAATTCGTGGCCATGCACAATCAAATTTATTTTCCTTAGTTTTTTTTTAGCTTTATTTGTTTTCGGATGATTCATTTAGGAGAACCTTGTGGTCATTTCCAAAACCGCTCGTTTGCTTTGTATATTTTGGGGTTTCTGATTCAGCCAAGTAAATGCCGAAAGTTTTGGCTGCTCGTTTCTATTTTCCTATCCAGAGTTCGTTGGTTTTTTTTTTTTCTTTTTTCTTTCCTTTTAAATAAACTTTCAGAAGGAACTGAAAGAATGCTACTTCTGAGCCAGATTATTTTTCAAAGAAGCCGTTCTCTGTGGCCTGCAAATTTCTGCAAAACCTTGGAGGCTTCTCTTCTGGAGAAAACAAAGGAAAACCTGCGTTGTGCAATAGTGACAAACTGTTTTCATTAGTGGCTTTACCATCCTTAAATTCTTTCTGGTGTTCTTTGTGATATGCAGTTCCTGATTCCAAGGGTGAGGCTGCTGGAAGTTCGCAGGATTCGGGAGAAACCCTAGCTAAGATTCTGTGCAGTTCAGAGAAGCCCCAAATCCCGCTCCCACCTGCCCCACCCCGTCCCTCCCAGGAGTCCCCATGTGGCCCATTTTGGATGCAGGTAAGTGCAGGGGGCACACGGAGGTTCGGGCAGGGTAAAAAACCGGCCTCCCAGAAGTTCAAGAAGGCCGGAAATGGGCCTGTTTCTGGTTTCCAGAGAGCCTCCAGAGCCCGAGAAGGCCGTTTTCACCCTCCCAGAGACTTGAGGAAACCCTCTGGAACCCGGGGAGGGAAAAATGCCCCCCCCCACACCATGGTGCAGGAGGCCGACTAGCTGAGGTGGTTTTCAACAGCTTCTGACCAGTTCTAAAATTGGAAAATAAAATAAAATAAAATGGGAGTCCGTTGTCAAGCATTGCAATGTAAGTCACGCGACCAAGGGAAAGTTGCAATGGTCATAAGTGTGAAAAACGGTCGTGAGTCACTTTTTTCAGCACCATTGAAACTTTGGTCACTAAGCAAACGGTTGTAACGTGAGGACTACCTGTATACAGCCTTCACGTTAGCAGGCCTTCTCCTGCTTTACGCGGAGCTCCTCTGTCCCAGACACCTGATTATTCAGGGATAATGTAGAGCAGGGCTCTCCAACCTTGGCAACTTTAAGACTTGTGGACTTCAACTCCCAGAATTCCTCAGCCAGCTGGCTGAGGAATTCTGGGAGTTGAAGTTCACAAGTCTTAAAGTTGCCAAGGTTGGAGAGCCCTCATCAGAGGTGGTAATTCAGCAGGTTCTGACCAGTGCTAGAGAACCGGTAGCGGACATTTTGAGTAGTTCAGGGAACTGGCAAATACCCCCTCTGACTGGCCCCGCCCCCATCTCTTCTCTGCCTCCTGAATCCAAGCTGATTGGCTGGGTCTCCTTTTGTTGCCCTGCACAGGAGAACGGAGCTGGAAAGCAAGTTAGTGGGGTGGGGAGGGAATGGGGATTTTACACTAACCTTCCCCTGCCACGCCCACCAAGCCATGCCCAAAGAACTGGTAGCAAAAAAAATTGAATCCCACCACTGAGTGGAAAACCTCTAAGACCTCTTCCAGCTTTATTCTATTCTACTCTAATCTGAGAAAAGGCTGGAGTGCTCTATCTAGTGGACAAAAAATGGAATAGCACTCAATAGTAATAATGACACTTTACTGGGGACATGATGGCTCAGTGGCTAAGATGCTGAGCTTATCGATCAGAAAGGTCGGCAGTTCAGCGGTTCCAATCCCTAGCGCCGCATAACAGAGTGAGCTCCTGTTACTTGTCCCAGCAGATTCTGCCAAGCTAGCAGTTCGAAAGCATGTAAAAATGCAAGTAGAAAAATAGGGACCACTTTGGTGGGAAGGGAACAGCGTTCTGTGTGTCTTCGGTGTTTAGCCATGCCGGCCACATGACCACGGAGACGTCTTCAGACAGCGCTGGCTCCTTGGCTTTGTAACAGAGATGAGCACCACCTCCTAGAGCCGGGAACGACTAGCACGTATGTGTGAGGGGAACCTTCACTTTATTGCACTGCCATACTAAATACTGTAACAGATAATTCTTAATTTACGTTTTATTTAGTGACCGTTCCAAGTTACAACGGCATTGGAAAAGTGACTTGTTTTTCACAGCTACAACCTTACTGGCATCTTCATGATCATGTGATCTTAAAATTGGACTTGGCCACTGATTCAGATTTATGACCCTTGCTGTGTCCCAAGGTCACGTGACTCCCCATGTGTGACCTTCGGACAAGCAAAGTCAAGGGATTCCCTTCACAAGTTTGCTAACTTATCAACTGAAGGGATTCACTGAGCAACTGAGGTAAGAAGGGTCGTAAAGTGGGACAACACTCGCTTTTAACACAAGTCTCACATAGCAATGTAAATAGTGGGCTCAGTTGTCGTTGTTAAGTCAAGGACTAGCTGTACCACATTTCCAGTATGAAGGGAATTCAGCTTTCTGAAGGCATTAGGGGACAAAAATGAGCAATTCAACTTCCTTTGGGCCAATTACAATAAATGAGGCAAATTTACCGTTGACAATCGGTGAAGCCCCTTGGAGGCTGATTCTGAGGGGGCGATTGAGCAGCTGACAGGGAGTGGGAGTGTGGCTCCGGTGGCTGTGGAGGAAACAGAGGAAAAGCACAGTCCGGCTGGGCATTCAGAGGAAGACCCAGGACCACCCCCTCTTCATCCTAGGGCACACAGGGAGGAACGGAGAAGGGAGCAACATGGCTTATGGGAGAGAGAAGGGCCCTGATCCCTTTCATTAGTTGCAGCTGGGAGAACAGGGTATAAAAGGGGCGTTTGCATACAGCACCTTGCTGGAAGCAAAGTGTACATTATTTTTGTTGAGGCTTATCTGAGTTTTGGCGTCTTCCCAACTGTGTGTGCTTCGTTATCTTTTAATTTATTATCCTGGCCTGTCTTTTTAATTACTTCGGCGTGGTTTATGTTGATTTTTTATTTCTCATTTATCTGTACTTTAGATTCGGACAGCATTTCTTCCCTTCCTAGACTGTTTTTGGAAGAGTTTGATCTCCAGCCAAGGATAACTGGTCATTGGGGCCCAAGTTGGAGGCATTAAAGGGAATTTATCTACTTTTGTCCCTTTGGTTTTGTTTTTTTTTGCCACACCCTGGGTCATCACACCCCATATGCTGGGATGAAAAATACTGCTGCAGGTAAAGTAACAAGAGATACCTTCATTTATTTAAATCTGATGGTTTTGGAGAGCTCTGAACCACATATGCAAAGGTTTTACCAGATACAGATGTTTATATGTACAGCTACAGTCTACTGTGGAGGTTATCAGTTACTAGTCTAGTGAAGAGGACCAGGGGAGACATGACAGCAGTCTTCCAATATTTGAGGGGCTGCCACAGAGAGGAAGGGGTCAAACTATTTCCCAAAGCACTTGAAGGCCAGACAAGGGATAACAGATGGAAACTGAACAAGGAGAGATTCAACCTGGAAATTTTCTGGATAAATTTTCTGACAGTGAGAAAAATCAACCAATGGAACGGAAGTTGCCTTCGGAAGTTGTGGGCTTCATCACTGGAAGCTTTCAATAAGAGATTGGACTGCCATCTGTCAGACATGGTGCAGGGTCTACTGCTTGCGCAGAGGGTTGGACTAGATGACTTACAAGGTCCCTTCCAACTCTGTTATTTTGTCTGAAACTTAACCAGTCAAAGCAAGGAATCCTTAATCTCAAGCCCTGAAAGAACTCATATATCATATACATCCTATCTATTACACCTACTTATCATACGTACGTATATGTGTTGGTATCATGCTTCACAGGATACTCAAGATCATGTGAAGTGTTAATACGTTATAATGCCTTGATAAGACCACACCTGGAATATTGCATGGAATTTTGGTTACCACAATATAAAAAAGACTCTGGAAAGAGCAACAAATATGATTGGAGGCTAAAACATATGAAGTATGGTTGCAGGAATTGGGTATGTCTATCTTGATGAAAAGAAGGACTAGGGGAGACCTGATAGCAGTGTTCCAATATCCCAGGGGCTGCCACAAAGAAGAGGGGGTCAACCTCTTCTTCAAAGCCCCTGAAGGCAGGACAAGAAGCAGTGGGTGGAAACTCATCAAGGAGAGAAGCAACCTAGAACTAAGGAGATAGTTAGAACAATTAACCCAGAAGTTGTGGGTGCTCCATCCCTGGAAACTTTTAAGAGGAGACTGGGTGGCTACTTGTGTTTCCCCAAAAATAAGACCGGGTCTTGTATTAATTTTTGCTCCAAAAGGCACATTTGGGCTTATTTTCCAGTTAGGTCTTATTTTCAGGGAAATACGGTACTAAATGTGTTCGTCTGTCACACAATCTTAACGGTAGCTTATTCTGGGGTGGGGTGGTGGGGTAGTGTTTATGTTACAAGCATCCTGCGGAAAAAAAATAATGTAAGGGTTTATTTTCTGATTGGGTCTTATTTTTGGGAAAACACAGTATTTGTCCAGAATGGTATAGGGCAGTGATGGCTAACCTTTTTTGGCTCCCTTGCTGAAAATTGCGTGCACGCTTGTGTGTGCGTGCCAGCACCCAGAAGGCAATGCATGCTGGGCCCCTCCCCCATGCGTCTTCTGTGCATGCGCACGTCTCCCGTGCACCCCCACCCATGCGCGCCAGATACCCGACAATCAGCTGTCGGGCGGCGGCATGTGTGCAGTGGGGCTCTTCCGGGTGACCTCTCGCGTGCCGGCAGAAGTGTCCCTGCCTGCCATAGGTTCACCAACACGGATATAGGGTCTCTTGCTTGTGCAGGTGGTCAGACTAGATGACTTCCAACTCTGTTATTCATAGTCTGTTTTAATTCCTAAAAAAACAGTACAGCTCCAGCCTAATGAATTGTCACTTTATTGTATCTCAAAAGTCATTGCACATTTCGAGAAGTCATTGCACATTTCTTTTTCTTTACATCTGTCTATATACTAGGATAACTGATGTCTGCCTGAATCCAGAAGATTAGTTGGTTAATCATTGCCGGAGTACAACTGGAGAAAAAAAAAACTACAAGCAATTTCAAGGATCAAAGCAAACAAAAGACAAGTTCATTTTCTGTGAAACCGAACAGATAAGAGGCCAAACGTGTTTGTTTTTATCCCTTGGACAGAAAACTAGGAAATGATTCTTTCTTGACTCAGCAACTGAAGATTTTTTATAAACGATCTCAATTGTATCTCTCCAGTGAATTGTTATTTCCTATGAAACTTTATTAATGGAAGCTTGTCTAAATCATTTCTATATTCTTGTCACGTTGCTGCAGACTCAGTCATATGGAAATAAAAGCTTCTTGCTATATAGCTCAGCAAACATTCTGTCTGTGAACTTTGTTGGATGTTATCGCCTTATGTTGAACTCCTTTTCTGAAGGGTCCTTGATGCTCTCTGAGCATACTTGTTTTCTTGCAGACGTTTCATTAGCCAAACTAGGTAACATCATCATTGAACAAGTAAATTGAGACAGCACCAAGGGCCCCTCATGTCAACTCTGTGCTGCAAATATTCTCCTTTTATTAGTACACCCCTTTCTATCAAGAAAAGGATACAAAATATATGTGACGCCTTTTATTTGAATTGTAAATCACAAGCATCTTTTATTAGCTTTCATCTCCAGCAAATCAACATGTCCATCTTTCAAGTTCAGAAGATATGGTAGATATTTCTACAGAGCAGTTATGATTGTTCTATTCCTTCTCAGATATTCAACGCTTAGTATGTTTTATCATCACCAAGAAAAAAAAGGATGAATAACCTGAGACATAAAAGGCATTTTCAAGTAAACTATAGCTTCTTCTATTCCTATGCCAAAGGATTTGTTTTAAAATAAGTCCCTGAAAAACACAATTATATTTATATCCCTGAACACAAATTTTGAAAACCTGCATTATTATAGTTCCATTTTTTTTCGTTCCATATCTTCAATTATTTGAATAATGAAAACTGCAAAAACAAAACATTCTTTAAGGTTAATTTAAAACAACATACTAGTTTACAAAATTTATGGGACACTACAAAGGCCTTCATGAGAGGCATATCAATAGCCTATATAGCTAAGAAAAATAAAGAAAAATGGAAGAAACAGAATGAACTACAAGAAAGGATTAAAAAATTTGAATATGAGCTCCAAAAAGACCCAATGAATACGGAAGTTAAGAAAGAAATAGGGATGATTAGACATGAACTAAATTTGATAGATATTGAGGAAAATGCACGTAACTTAAAAACTCTTAAACATGATTTCTTTGAATCAGCAAACAAACCAGGAAGGTGGTTGTCCCATAAATTAAAAATAGAGAAAGAGAAAAGACTAATTCAACAACTCAAGGATGAGGAAGGGACAGTATATTATTGGATGGAGGAGAAAAAAAATTGCGCAAAGGTATTTTGGCGAGCTTTATAAGCAAAAAGAAGTTATGGAAGAAAACATTAGATACTACTTGGAGGGAAATGGTCTGAACCCAATCTCAGAAGAAAACAGAGAAGTATTTAATAAAGAAATAACATTAAGAGAGTTACAAAAGGCGATACAAAAACAAAAAAATAACAAAACACCAGGCCCAGATGGTCTACCAGGCAAACTATACAAAAATTTATCTGAAATATTTGAACCAATATTACTGGAACTATATAAGGAGGCATTGAGAACCCAAGATTGTTGGGGGCAATAAGCTAACTTTGTAAAGAATGCCGCTTTTGGGGGGGGCGGGGGAAGCCCTAGCAATAAGCAGGCATATACAATGGAATGAAGGCTATTGCTGAGCACTTAGCATGGTGGTCTAAAGACTGTAAGCCGCCCTGAGTCTCCGGAGAAGGGCGGCATATAAATAAAAAAATAAATAAATTAATGCAAGCTAGACTTCCGAGGTCCTGGTCTGAGGCATACATCTCCTTAATTGCAAAAGATGGCACCGATCAACAACTAATTGCGAACTATAGGCCAATCTCGTTGCTAAATACAGATTATAAGATATTCATGACAATATTAGCAGAAAGAATGAAACCAATTTTGAGTGAACTTTATACATAAAGACCAGAATGGTTTCCTGCCAAACAGACAAATTAAAAACAATATTAGGACAGTATTAAATTTGATTGAATACTATGAAGCTCACCCACAATAACAGGCAGCTTTAATTTTTTTAGATGCGCAAAAAGCATTCGATAATCTCAATTGGAAATTCATGCTATATCAAATTAAAAAGCTGAACTTTGGCACTAATATAGAAAAAACATTACAAGAAATATACTTAAATCAAAAAGCAAGTGTATTATTAAATGGAGATTGCACTGAAAATTTTGAAATTGCAAAAGGAGTGAGATAACGGTGTCCATTAACAGCCTGTTGCTTTTCCTGCTTCAATATATGAACGAAGTTGCAGCTGCATTAATGAGATGGTTCATTAAAGGTAATGATTTTTTTTTTTTAAAAAGTAACTTTTCAGACTCACATAGAATTCTGAAAAACATCAAGAATGATATCTCACAAATGTGGTTTCACTTAGCTTCAAATTAGACCAACAATCATCTTGTTCAACTTTATATGCCTATTAAGTATCATTACCTATAGCACTGTTTAAACATGAGTGTTTCCTTCACAGCAATTCCAAGTGGGCAAAGCAGCCTATTAAATATTTTGAAGTATAGGTAATTTCACACCCTTAAGCAAAAGATGATTTCTGTATTTTGATACCACATAATATTTGAATGTTTGTGAATCTCTGTTGTACACATTTTATATGCCTGTGATATTTGAAAAAAAAAAGTGTGTCAAATGGATATGGAGCAATATTGCAGGCTGATTCTGCCCATTGCCAGGACTTTGATTCTGAGTAGCTCAAGGTTGACTCAAACCTTCCATCCTTCTGAGGTCAGTAAAATGAGGGCCCCGATTGTTGGGGGCAGTATGCTGACTTTGTAAACCGCTTAGACAGAGCTGTAAAGCACTATGGGGTACTATGTCTAAGTGCTATTGCTATACATACCTGTCTAGTTTTATCTGGTCAATATCAGTGCAGGAAACCAAGACTAGGCATTATTATCTGGATGCTAGAAAGGACCTGTCAGAATACAGGCAGGCGATTTCTACACTTATGTCTCAAAGCCAACTTAGTTGACAATCGAAACACAAAAACTATTTTGAAGTTTCAAATAAAGAAAAACAGGATCTAACTTTACAAAAAAAGATTTGCAAATGAGTAATACATTTTTTTACTTTTAACAGGAAAACCACAAATATAGTTTCTCTTAATTTAAAAATTAACATCCCCAAAATGGTAGTTTTAATTAGAAATTATATCCGTTTAAAAATCATCTCTTCTTGAAGCCTGAAATTATGTTAATTGGGATATCTTTTTCAGAAATAACTACTATTATTATAGCAATAGCACTTAGACATATACCACTTTATAGTGCTTTACAGCCTTCTCTAAGCAGTTTACAAAGTCGGCCTGTTGCCCCCAACAATCGAGGTCCTCATTTTTCCCACTTTGGAAAGGTGGAAGGCTGAGTCAACCTTGAGAGCTGGTGAGATTTGATCTGCCAAATTGCAGGCAGCCGGCAGTCAGCAGAAGTGGCCTGCAGTACTGCACTCTAACCACTGTGCTACCGTGGCTCTATTATCAGTTCATCTTTTCATTTAAAGAACAGCTAAAACACTGAGCACTGTATCCTGTAGTAGATTATAAAAAAGCTTTATTTCTCACAATTTTAGAACCATGGTTTTTTTATATAATATACTTTATTATTAGCATATTTTATACAGATATCAGTTGCATAATCTGTGCAGATCAAAATATCATTTATTCTTTCAATAAAGGAAAACACAATTATTCCATTTTCTTAACAAAAATCATTCTGTACAATTCTCTTTGTTATACCATCAAAATCATAGACAATCTTAATTGAAAATTAGCAACTACTACGAGTCTATACATTATTTCAGTTGTCAGAAAGGACTTGGAGTATCATGGATGGCAAAAGGGGAGATCCACACTTCTTCAAGCTCTCACCCAGAAAAAGGTTTTTATTTTCTTCCAAATGGATCAGACCACACTTTTAATCCTATAGGTAAACATACAATTAAAGCGTTTTAGAATGATTCCTTTTAATATTGTATCAGTGCAAGGAGACCGTTCCCAGTTTTAAACATGCGTACATCAAAGGGAAAACCTCCACAATTATTATAATTTAAATAATAAAACAAGCACTGTGCCCCCTTCCACCAAAAAACAGTCAGATCTCGTATTTAAAATTGGAAAATTAGTCTCAGATGAGAGTGACTCAGAAATGATGTCCCTACATGTTTACATTAGAATATGTAGTTTTGCTATGAGGGTAATCTAAGAACTCTGGTTCGCCTTCCTCTTTGTGAAATTTTCATCAACTGATCAGGTAAGATTGTCCACAGTTCTTGCTAAATGACACACTGTATAATAACTCAGGCTAGATGTAACTGTTTTGAGAAATGAGCATCAAATACAGGAGGAGGGTTGGGGAATACAACTGTCTCCGAGACAAAATGTTGTGGAAAAGAGTAGTAGAAGAAATAACAACTATTCATTTGAGAAATTTAAACAGATTTTCTTGGAAAGAAATTCCACTTTAAATCTAACTCATTTATTTCGAGATTTACAGGCTGTCTGACTCTTGACAATGTGATTCTGGGAGGATGTACAATATACAGTGATTTAAATAACACAACGAACAATATATAAATACCAAAGCTAGAAGCTAAAATATAAAATGACATTTCCCAATATATAAACCTAGCAATAAACTCATTATCCAATAAGCATGTTTAGGATTGTAGCAGGAAAAAAATTAGCCAGCAATAATCAGTAACTTGGAACACTAATGCACATACTAGTTTCTCAAATAGTTACTTAATAAACGAATGAGGGACAAAATATGGCGAAAAAGAGACTTCAGGGGAATTTGGTTAACATATAGAGTCCTACTTTTTAGTTTTATTTAATAGATTTGAATTATCCCATTATTGGTTGCAGACAATGAGTCCAATCAGTAACAACACTGATAAACTTTGTTAATGTGTTATTTCCTAACTAGGCTATAGTAACTAAAATCCTTCCCCGAGTATCAGTAGAATAGGTATTTTGTCAAAAGAGTGCATAGTTTTGTAAGTATCTAGATTAGCACTGTAAATATTCAAAAATAAAGCCAGTAGCTCTAAAAATGGCAATACAATAATGCATTGTAAAATACAAATATGTTGAGCTCATAATTTGAGTGCCAAAAAACTTACAAAGCCAGTTGCTTTATAACATTTTGAAGCAATTGGATCAGGATATAACTAGAGAATGGATAACTCTGACCAGGTTTTTTCTGACTAGGAATAATGATAAGCTGGTATTGTTTGTCTACACTAGGGCGTCTATGTCAAAGTTAAATGCAAGAGGAAAAACAAACTTAAAATCTGCTTTGTAGATTAGTACAAACCACTGTGTGGCTACATGAATCCTAATTCTTCAAACAGGGAAAATCAGTTAAGCATAGCACTTCTATTTCTTGGAATATTTTACTTACTGGCCTGCATCCAAACCACTAAAATATATTTCATACAGCTGAGTTCACTAGCCATCCTCACCAATAGGGAATTTAATAACTTTCCTGCATTAACCTAAATCTTCTGGATTTGCATAGCCTTGTAAGCCACAAAACTAATTAGATAAGCTGAGCTTGCACAACGAACCAAGAAAAATGTGGTTGGCTAATTTGTGCAAACACAATTTCAGTAACTTAGCTGACAAGGAAAAGAGCTGGATAACATCACATAGTGGGAGGATTTCACAAAGATACCCTACAGAATTACAGAAAGGGAATAAGAAACTGCAAGAAGGAACTAAAAGCATGAAAGAGAAAATACAATTAAATCTAGTTATTAACACATACCTTTCTTGTGAAAATCATCCTTGCTTTGACTATATCTGCATCACACATTATTTTTTTCTTCAAGTTTCTCACTTGTTTCATTTGAAGATTTTGGCAATTCCACTAATCATGACTTCCTGTCTTGTACCTCCTCTCCACCTATTTACTCTTCTCTTTCTTCATATAATTATTTTATAATTCATTCCCCACTCTTCCCATATAACTACAATCTCAATGACCATATCCTAAATATAAAAATAAGTGACCTGGTAAAAAAATGCACATCTTTGTGCTGATACAGTTGTACGACAAAAATCTGGATTTCCACACTGCATTTCCCTTAATATGGTCACCGTCACCTCTTTCCCACACATTGTTAATAAACCTCCTATTGCTCTTACATTCATTCTTGCTACAGGAAATCCTCGACTTACAATCATAATTGGGATCAGAATTTCCTGTAATAAGCAAGGGGGCTAAGTTAGTTGCAACTGATTTTATGACCTTTTTTGCCACAGTTGTTAAGTGAATCACACCATCCTAAATACATGCCAACTGCTGATCTCTGACCACACAACCCTGGGGATGTTTGCTAGCTGTACGGCATTGCCTGCATCCCATCTTCCAGAGAAAGTACGCAGAGTACTGATAATCACCCGAGGTGTATTTTCTTCCAATTTCCCCCAAAACTTTTAGGCAGTTTGCTTATATTATCATAGAGGTAGTCCTTGACTTACACTAGTTCGCTTAGTGAACATTCAAAGTTACAACGGCACTGAGTAAAGTGAGTTATAACCAGTTTTTACATTTATGACCACTATGGTCCCATGATCAAAATTCAGACACTTGGCAAGTGACTCATATTTATGACCGTTGCGGTATCCCGGGATCATGTGATTCCCTTTGTCATGCCCCTGTTGGAGTCTGATTCCGAGGGGGAGGTCAAACAGCTGACAGAGTGGGGGTGTGGCTCCAGTGGCTGTAGAGGAAACTGGGGAAGGGCACAATCCGGCTGGGAATTCAGAGGAAGGCCAAGTCTCATCCCCTCTTCATCCTAGGGCACACAGGGAGGAACGGATAAGGGAGCAACATGGGTTACGGGGGAGAAAAAGGCCCTGATTCCCTTCATTAGCTGCAGCTGGGAAAACAGGATAAAAAGGGTGTTTGCACACAGAGCCTTGCTGGAAGCAAAGCATACAATATCTTTGTTTGTCAAGTTTTATCTGGGTTCTGGCGTCCTCCCAACTGTGTTTCATTGTCTTTTGAAGTCTGCAATTCCTTATCCTGCCTTGTCTTATTAATTGCTGCAGCATGGTTTGTGTTGGTTTTTTATTTTTCATTTATATGTACTTTGGGTTCGGACTGAATTTCTTCCCTTTAAAAACTGTTCTTGAGAGTTTTTTCTCCAGCCGATGAAAACTGGATAATGGGGCCAAATTGGAGGAATTAAAGGGACTTTACCTACTTTTGTGACTTTGTTGATTTTATGTCACGCCTCAGGTCATCATTACACCCTTTTCTAACCTTCTGAAAAGCAAAGTCAGTGTGAAGCCAGATTCACTTAACAACTGTGTTACCAACAAATTAACAAATATGGCAAATAAAGGTCATAAAATAGGGCAAAACTCACTTAACAAATATTTCAATTAACAACAGAAATGTTGGGCTCAACTGTGGTCATAAGTTGAGAACTACCTGTATTTAGAAACAAAAGTAAGTAGTAAAAAGCATTACTAACCTCTCACTCATGGGCATCTTTATCTGCAAGACTCCATTACAGGAACTCATTCTGATAGTTGCAGAGTCAATTCTTTTACTTATTTTAAAAAGCTAAGTATTTTATGCACTAAAATCAGACTCTGACCCATACTAAAATGTGTTTTTATAATTTACTCGTTTACCAATCAAACAAGATTCAAGTAACAGTTGTGACTTTGGAGTGTGCTCGACTACAAATCAGCATGTTTTAGGCTAATGTGCTATACAAAGCTAATCGTTGAAGTGCAACATATTATGCAAAACCTGAAAATTGGATTGAATAAACAAATTGAATTAATTATGGGCAAATATTTTATGACAATTCAATTGATCTGTCCTACCCAAGAGAACCTGAAGTTAAACAGCTGCCACCTGTTTGAGGACTTTGTCTCCAAATGAAGTACTCACAAAATAGTGATGGTAGTGTCAGAGAGTGAGTGTTGCTTTTGTAGAGGACAACCATTGCTTGAGACAATCTATCCCTTGAACAATATGAAGAAATACTATGTGCTTCTGGGAGAGCTTTTGAGGGGAACAAGTAACAGCTGTGTCTCAAAGGAGGTATCTTAATATAGAGCACAGAAGTATTTACATGTTTTCCTTCTTTTCAACAAAAGAGGCATAAACTAAGATCCACGCTGCCTCTGTTTTCCAATTGATATTTCCAAAATTGAGCAGGAATAAAATACGTGGAGGTGACAAATAGCGCACAGTCGGGAACAATTTTCTAAGCAGCAAAAGAATGATTCAACCAAGTAGAAACTATCAACTTAAAAATGTATCCCATATCTTCAGGCTGGATTCCAGATTAAACTCCACTGCTTATCAATTTGGGGACATTTATTTAAACCGTAACATAACAGACACACCTCAATTAGTAATTTAGAGATATACCTGGAGGCTGTACATCTTCTTGGACAATGCCGGCTCGATTTATACTTTGTGTCTTTTCTAATAAATATAAAATACGTAAGTAGGTAAAATGCACACTTAGTTGACTTACTGCTCAATATTCATGAATATGTTAAATGTGGAGTTCAAAGCTAAGTCTCACAACAGCTATTTCTTATCCTTCTGTATTTGTTCCCTGCTCTGAGACCAGAACCCAAACACCATTCTATGCAATTTTTTCTTAATTTCTTGAATTTACTCCTGAACTCTTTTACTTTGCTCTTCCATCTTTCCTACATTGCAACTGGCTCTTATTTCCCATCAGACTTTGTTGCTGACCAGGCTAGGATTCTGCTTATGCAAACTTATATACACAAGTCCATGTCCCTATATATTCACCTAATAGCATAGTACTCAATATAATTCTAATGATAATAACAATTGAACCTTACTCAGAACTGCCTATATACTCAGATGTTACCTTAACATCTCTTAGGTTCTTGGTTAGGACTTGTCTTTACCAGTCCTGGACCGTAAATCAAATTGAAGATTAAATATAATAATAACAACAACAACAACAAAACAATATAAAAATAATAATACAACTTGGATGATACCCATATCAAGCATTAGGACCAGTCAATAGCATTTGTGATGCATTTTTGAATGTTCAATTGACTGACTTTCATTAAATATATAATATCATCAACAGAAAGTATATAATAGTAATATCAAGAAGTTACAGCTTCCTGCTGTAGTGCCAGCGGAGCTGCAAAAGACTGTGCTACACAGAATATACATTTTAAGAAGATACTTGGTTGATACCTAGGATGCTAGCAGCATCCTGTATCAACCATCAGAGCCAGCCAATGATATTTGTGATATATTTTGAAATGTTCAGTTGACTGAGTTTCATGTTTAATGAATAGAAGTTTATAATAATAACACAATTTTCGAATTGAAGTTTAAAACTATAATAATCCACATCCACCTATGCCAGGTCCTTCATAGGTAGAAAAACATACCAAATCCAGTATGGCTGGCAAACCATAATAATAATAATAATAACAACAACAACAACAACAATAATAACAACAGCAATAATAATGTCTATATTATTATTGTTATTATTGTTGTTATTATTATTATACTACACAAAAATCTCAGTATACACAGCAAATGAGATAACCATGCTGGGTTTTGTATTACAAATCACTAGTCGAACACTTCCCAAGTGTTTAGGACTGCGTGATGTATTGGCAGATTATTATTATTATTATTATTATTATTATTATTTGAAATTCACAGCCTTTGGGGCTGATTGATAGTTCAACAGCTCGAGTCCTAACCAAGGACCTAGGAACTGTTCAGGTAGCGTTGAAGGATATGAGCTGTTCAAAGTAGGGTGGTTTCTTGTAGAATTCAAGTCTGATAAATTCAGAATTTCCAAATAGCAAGGTTGTTGTTATTATTATTATTTACTACTGTTATTAATTCATTATTATAATAAAATGATTAATAATAAAAACTTTTATTTATTTAGTGCATCACTCCTGTAGATGCCATGCTCAAAATCAGGGGTCCACATCCACTTATGCCAGGTCCTTGATGACTAGACAAATATGGCAAATCCAGTCTGAACATGTGGCTGACAAACCATAATAATAATGTATTATTATTATGGTTATTATTATTATTTACTACTATTGCTTTTAATTCATTATAATAATTATAATAAAATGATTAATAAAAATATTTATTTAGTTCATCACCCCTATAGATACCATATTCTAAATCAAGGGGTCCCCAAACTTGGCAACTTTTAAGACTTAACTCCCACAGTTCCTCAGCCAGCATAATTTGGAGACCTCTGTTCTCAATAAATAAATAAAATACCTCACAATACCACCAGTTTTTTTTTTTTTTTTAAAGGAGAGGGCCGTGTCTTGAGGCTGCCCTCTCAACTGACTTTAGAGGAGGTCTGCAAATGGAGGAAGGGAAACTAGTCCCAACTGTCCTTCTAAGCCCCATAGCCCAGCTCTGACCTTCCCTCAAGACTTCGACCCACTCAGCGTCCCCTTCCCTTCCACCCCAAAGAAAGGCAGCGTGCCCTCCCTTACTGTAGTCCCCCAGGTGGGTCATGGGGTAAAAGAAGATGGGGTAGAGGGTCAGGCCCACCGCAGCAGTGAAGCCGCCGAAGATCAGAACGTACCGCCCGAGGGGCGCCATTTCTACCCGGCCCGAACCGGAAGCCTGTTTTTTCTGCTTCCGGTTCTGCGCGCTCAGCCAGCCGGGCGGCGCTTGAATGGCCGTACGGCATCCCCCCAGAGCGTCCGCGCCTGACCCCTAGTGGCGGAGGCCGGGAAGTAACGAGGCTGCGTTGTGCTGTGCGGGCAGGGAGAGGCGTGAAAAGGGAGCCGAGAGATTCAAAAACTGGAGTTTGATCTCCGAGATCATCAAATGACTTTGTCAGATCCCCAAGGCTGTTTTTGGTGGGATGGAGGAAGGCCGGGAAGGAGAGCAGGCCGAGGAACGGGGGTGCTGCTGCGCTCGTTTGGGCGGGCTGGTTTCCTGGCAGACGTCTCACTGCCGGACTGGGTAACCTCATCAGTGTTGCGAAGGAGGGGGATTTGCTCTCCGGTTTTCTTCGGGGCGGAGGGCTCTTTGTTGACTGGTCTGCTGCTCCCTGCGGGCTGATTAGACGGGATTCACAGCAGTTCAACAATCCAGTCAAGGACCCACCCCCAATCAAGGAACTGCCAAGGAAGCCATCAGCAACCAGCCCCACCAAAGGACTCCAAGACCATCATCCTCACCAGCACTGACAGGGAAACCCCTTCAATACAAACACCGGACAACCCATTTGTCTAAAATAAGACAGGGCCTCCTGCTTGAGCAGAGGGTTGGACTAGATGACCTCCAAGGTCCCTTCTACCTCCATTCTGATTGAAACCGGGGGTGTCTCCAACCTTGGCAACCTTTAAGCTCTGCTTAACTGGTTTCCCTGTCTGAAGGATTAGCATTCACCCAGCCACCTGTGGTTTGCACAAATCTCTGGGGCTGTGAAAATCTCTACAGACCCCCCTTGCATCCTGGACATCAACTCCTTCTTTCCTCAAAACGACACTATGGAGCACTGCACACCAGAACAACTAGACACAAGGACAGTTTTTCCCCAAACGCCATCACTCTACTAAACAAATAATTCCCTCAACACTGTCCGACTATTTACAAAGTCTGCACTACTATTACTATTAATCTCATCACTCCTTATCACTCATCCTCTCCCCCTTGTGACTGTATGACTGTAACTTTGTTACTTGCATCCTTACGATTTATATTGACCGTTTCCTAGTACGATTTGATTGCTTCTTGTACCCTATGACTATTATTAAGTGTTGTAGCTGATGATTCTTGACTCTTGATGAATGTATCTTTTCTTTTATGTACACTGGGCTTATGCACCAAAGACAAATTCCTTGTGTGTCCAATCACACTTGGCCAATAAAGATTTCTATTCTATTCTATTTCCAAAGAGGATTTTAAATTTTCTCTACTTTTGCCCTTATAACTTTGACCTAGCCTCCCAAGTGTGGGATTTGTTATCTAGTTTGGAAATAAACAATCACCAGCCAAAACTTCCAAGAGAAAACAATGGTAATTTTATTCTTCACTTTGCAAAGCGGGTGGACCATAGACACATAGGTATACTGGACACACCCTAAATCATCAATACATTTGCCTTATATTCTCTGGCACTGTTACAAATTTATCTCCCACCTTTTCTTCATTGAGTGGTGGGATTCAATTTTTTTTACTGCCAGTTCTGTGCGCATAGCATGGCTTGGTGGGCGTGACAGAGGAAGGTTACTGCAAAATCCCCATTCCCTCCCCACTCCACTAACCTGCTTTCCAGCTCCGTTCTCCTGTGCAGGGCAACCAAAGAAGACCCAGCTGATCAGTTGGGACTCAGGAGGCAGAAAATAGATGGGGGTGGGGCCAGTCAGAGGAGGTATTTGCCGGTTTTCTGAACTACTCAAAATGTCTGCTACCAGTTCTCCAGAACTGGTCAGAACCTGCTGAATACCACCTCTGCTTCATTGGCTTAGTGATTATGATGTCACAACCTATCTAAAGTGAATACTCCCCTTACTAGAGAGATTGCCAGGGAGGCAGACAATTTGAATGTAGGCTTTCTCCTCCAGGGCTCAAACCTGGCTATTACGTGTGCAGTGGCAAAATTCTGTGTTGCTGCAATGTCCATAAGAAAAAAAATTGGTTACAGAATTATACAGGTGAAACTCGAAAAATTTGAATATCGTGCAAAAGTTAATTTATTTCAGTAATGCAACTTAAAAGATGAACCTAATATGAGATAGACTCATTACATGCAAAGCAAGATAGTTCAAGCCGTGATGTGTCATAATTGAGATGATTATGGCTGACAGCTCATGAAAACCCCAAATCCACAATCTCAGAAAATTAGAATATTATGAAAAGGTTCAATATTCTAGGCTCAAAGTGTCCCACGCTAATCAGCTAATTAAACCATAACACCTACAAAGGGTTCCTGAGCCTTTAAATGGTCTCTCAGTCTGGTTCAGTAGGAATCACAATCATGGGAAAGACTGCTGACCTGACAGTTGTGCAGAAAACCATCACTGACACCCTTCATAAGGAGGAAAAGCCTCAAAAGGTAATTGCAAAAGAAGTTGATGTTCCCAAAGTGCTGCATCAAAGCACATTAATAGACAGTTGTGTGGAAGGGAAAAGTATGGAAGAAAAAGGTGCACAAGCAGCAGGGATGACCACAGCCTGGAGAGGATTGTCAGGAAAAGGCCATTCAAAAGTGTTGGGGACTTTCATAAGGAGTGGACTGAGGCTGGAGTCAGTGCATCAGGAGCCACCACACACAGACAGATCCTGGACATGGGCTTCAAATGTCGTATTCTTTGTCAGAAGCGTCTTACCTGGGCTAAGATCCTGTAAGACCAAAGGATCGGTACAGGAGGCAGTTGACAAAATCAGAGCCAGGGCTAGAGCCAACAGAAAGACCAGGGCTGATGACCAGGATGAGCACAGTACATTGGCAAAGCAAATAGAAAAGACTTCAAAAGATCAAGTGAATTCATTGCAATTAAGCCCTTCCAAAGAGGATTGCACAAGTCAGTCACCTTTTTCTCAAGTGGAATCAGTCAAGGATAATTTGGGCCAAGTAGCTACTAACATACAGGATTCTGAGATGCCAGGGTGTTCTTACTGGAGTAATCCTCTACCAATGGTTCATTCAGTACCTGGACCTGTACAAACTCAAGACACTAAAACAGAAGGTCAATTGATGCCTCTGGTGGTCCAGCAATGGTTCACACAGCTGATTGGGCAAGGAATGATGGGAGGATTTCAGATGACCAATCCAATGCAGGCAGATTCAAGAGTAGATTCCCTCCGTCGTAGAAAAGATGTTGTGTATGTGTTTGTTCCTTTATTTTAATTGTATATTCAATAAAGTTTGCTTTTTTAAAAAGAAAAAGCAGGAAATAAAGGACAGGTAAGAGCCCGGGCAGGAAGGTGGGCCAAACAGCAGCAAACACAGAACCGGTTTGGTGTCTGCTGCTCTTCAGAGCTACCGGTTCTATAGAACTGGCAGCATCCCACCCCTGGATTCACCCCACCTTTTGCTTAAAATAAGTGTGTGAAGCCTACCAGAGGTTGAAGCCGCTGTAGGTAGAGTGTCGATTGAATCTAGTGGATCTCAGCTCTTTGTGACCCCACAGGTAACCTTCCTCAGGAAATCCCTCCCCAACCTGATCCTTTTAGATCATCTAAGGCTGCATCCACAACTGTTGTAACGGAGTCCATTTCCGGCTGTGCTCTACAACAGTGGTCACCAACCTTTTGGACCTCAGGGACCACCAAACTCATAATTTTAAATACCGCAGAAAAATCCCCAAAAGTCTGCAGGAAAGCTCCCCACCCCGTTTTCCTATCGATTGACCATTCTTTATTTGGGATTGCAAGATACCGTCTCCAGCTCCATTCTCCCGGGGGCCGGGGGCGGGGGGGAGAGAGTGAGTGAGTGAGTTTTGGCTTCATGCAAGGAAAGCAGCAGAAGTCTTTCTTTCTCTCCCCCAAACTCCGCCAGAAATGAGTCTTTGGGAGACTTGTCACGCCGGCGCAGCCTCTTGCAGCAGGAGGCCTTGCAGGGTCCCAGACTCATTTCTGACAGAGTTTGGGGGAGAGAAAGAAAGACTTTTGCTGCTTTCCTTGCATGCAGCCAAAAGCAGAAGCAGAAAGAAGCAGCCTGGTGGCCAGGTGAGGCGTGTGGGGCAAGTTCCCCCCTCCTCCTATTCCCCCCTCCCCTCACTACCTCGTGTTGTTCACAATGCAAGGGACGTAAGCCTTGTGTTCCTGTGGGCCATGTGGGTGGTACAGCCTTCTGTTCCCGTGCAGCCTGGATTAATTGCTTTGGAGGGGGTGCTCTGGGGTGACATTTCTCTGCGGACCACCAACATTTTCTCGCAGACCACCAGTGGCCCCAGGCCCAATGTTTAGTGACCACTGTTCCAGATGCAGAGAAGGCACCGACCCTAAATCAGCACCACTGGATTCATGACTCTGATATGGAATCTAAGGGCTCCGATTTTGGAGGTGACCTCAGTGTGCAGGAATGGGTCTACAAAGCCACCTTTTGTCTGCTCTTTTATCAGATGATGGCTAAGAAAAAAAAGTGGGAACTAGCCCAAGATGATGTGGGTTGTTTTGCTTAGCCTTTGACTCACGGTTACAGAGTTTTTGCACGGTGCTCACCTCGCTTTTATGGCAGAGCTCTTCGTGCATGATGCAGTGAGGTGGCTCATGGCTGGTTGGAGCCTGGAAGGACTGGCCCAAGGTCCTCCAGCTTCTGTCGCTAAAGGAGGACCAGGACTTGGCTCTTCTGACTTTCAATCCAGAAGTTTAGTCCCCACATCATGGTTGGCTGTCAGTCATAACAATGAAATTGCACTCATGTGACTAACAAAACTCTAGCAATCATAGTACAGACAGGTTCAGTAAATAGAACTTCAATTTTCTCATGGTATATTAGGTTAATACTTTCCTGTTTGGAATTAGTTTTTGTTTGTTTCTCTCTCTTTACAAATGTCATTAAAAGTTTCCTGGTGACTTCCTTTCAATGCAGAACTCCACTTAAAATCACTCTAAAAGGTATTTAGTGGTTACCATTTTAATGAGAGAAATATTAATATTTTAATTAATAAACATCCTAACATTAAACTCTTGATAGAAGTAGACATACTTCTTGAGGAGACAGCAGTATTTTCTAGTTGTGACTTGCAGTGCAACTTGCATATAGTTCTGTCAGCATAACAATGTTAAAAAGTGATTTTAAAAGGAATTACATTTTTCTCAAATCTTACATGAAACCCTCACGAGATTTAGTATTATGAGATTTTGCTCCTTTTGTAATTCATTTTTTTTAAATGGTTATTTTTCATGGTCTTTGGTGCCATCTAGTAGTTTGGGGGGAAATGTGATTTCTTTGGGTCCTCTACAGTACTGCCCTAGGCTCCCAGATTTGTTAAACAGAGATGTACAGTATGAAAACCACTCATTTTTAAATTCCTGGATGTCTCATACCTAACAGCAGTGAGTCAATCAACAGAGCAGAAACAGATCCAGTGAGCAATAGTGAACAGTTCTTACAGTGGGAAACAATACTTCTTTATGCTATTGTGCTCTGGAAAAAGCATTCCCAGTTTGATTTTCAAATCCTGTTAATTCCTTTCAGATCTCAGAGTTTGCATCACACTTGTATTGTTTCTGTGGGTATGGGTACCTGTCACAAGCCACACTTCAAAATGGAGAGGGAAGTGAGACAATAAATTAATAAGTAAATAAGAGCTGCTAAATATTTACCCCCCCCCCCCAATAATTTATCTCCTATCTTTCTGTCTTCTATCTCCTCCTCCACAACTCCTGCTCTTGGGCCAGGATAATTCGATCACTGGGCACGATGAAGTCTATCTCAAACCCACTAATCTAAATCTTTATTGAGAAGGGTGTATTCTTTGTGCATTTTGTGTATTATTCATGTACTGTAATTACATTTGGGAGACTATGTCACAGTTGTAAATACAAAAAATATATATTAAAACCTGCTTTGGAGATTCGTGCAAACCACGGGTGGCTGGGTGAATGCAGGGAAACCAGTTAAGCGGAGCTTCAACAAAGGAGAATATTTGTAGCTCGGGCTGGACATGAGGGGTCCTTGGTGCTCTCTGAACTTGTTTTCTTGCAGATGTTTCATGACCCAGCTAGGTAACATCAGCAGCGTTTAGAAGGGGGTGTGTGTGTGTCTGGTCTCAGTTTATATCAGGGCTCTCCAACCTTGGCAACTTTAAGACTTGTGGACTTCAACTCCCAGAATTCCTCAGCCAGCCAATTCTGGGAGTTGAAGCCCACAAGTCTTAAAGGTTGCCAAGGTTGGAGACACCCCCCTGATTTCAATCAATCAGAATGGAGGTGGAAGGGACCTTGGAGGTCATCTAGTCCAACCCCCTGCTCAAGCAGGAGGCCTTGTCTTATTTTAGACAAATGGGTTGTCCAGTGTTTATATTAAAGGGGCTTCCCTGTCAGTGCTGGTGGGGATGATGGTCTTGGAGTCCTTTGATGGGGCTGGTAGCTGATGGCTTCCTTGGCAGTTCCTTGATTGGGGGTGGGTCCTTGACTGGATTGTTGGTCTGCTGTGAATCCCGTCTAATCAGCCCCAGGGGAGCAGCAGTCCAGTCAACAAAGAGCCCCCTGCCCCGAAGAGAAGCGGAGGGTAAATCCCCCTCCTTCCCAGCACTGATGAGGTTACCCAGTCCGGCAGCGAGACGTCTGTCAGGAGACCAGCCCGCCCAAGCAACCGCAGCAGCGCCCCCCACCCTCCATTCCTCGGCCTGCTCTCCTTCCCGGCCTTCCTCCAGCCCACCAAAAACAGCCTTCAGGCCATGGAGTTCCCGGCCCCTCCTCCCCGGCAGGCCCCTTCCGAAGCCCCCGGCCCTTCCGCCTCCCCTTCCCCCCGAGGAAAGGCCGGAGTCCGCGAAGAAGGCCGCTTTCCCTCCCTCCTTGCTAGGCCGTGGGGCCGAAGGAACCGGCCTCGAGGAAGAGACCAACCACGGTAGCCAAGCCACGATGCAACTCAGAGGCGCTATTGCCATCAGGCAAGGAGAACCGGAAACGGAAGCCGCTGCTCTCCGCTTCCTCCGCGGCTCCCTAATGGCCGTGCGGGCGTCCCAGTCTGACCCCTAGTGGCGGCCGCCGGGAACTAAGCGCCTGGCGGTCCTGCTGGGAGACGCGTGAAAGGGGAGCCGAGCCGTACGGATGGTTGCAAGCCGGGTTTGCTCGATGCCCGCCTCTCCAGCAGCTTGGCCCGCCTGCAAAAGCTCCGTTTATTCCGGGAAGACACGCCATCCCCGTCCCCAGACAACGCCCCACTCACGGCCAATGATCCTGGGTGGCATCTGGTGGGAAAAACTGCCCCATTTGCAAGAGAAGAAGGGACGAGGTTCAGACTTAGATTAACAGAGTTGGAAGGGACCTTGTAGGTCATCTAGCCCTATCCAAGCAGAAGACCCTACGCCATTTCCGACAAATGGCAGTCCAATCTCTTCTGGAAAGCCTCCAGGGATGAAACTCCCACAACTTCTTTCCTGGAAGCTTTCAAGAAGAGACTGAACTGCCTCCTGTCCAAAATGGCATAGGGTCTTCTGCTTGGGCGGGGGTTTGGACTACATGGCCTACAAGGTCCCTTCCAACTCTAAATCTGTAAAGGTGAGAATAGTGCAGACTGACCCAAGCTGTACCAGTTGTTCTCACTGTCAGAAAGTTTCTCCTTATTTCCAGGTTGAATCTCTCCTTCAGTCTCTATCCATTATTCCATGTCTGGCCTACAGGCACTTTAGAAAATAGCTTGACCCCTTCCTCCCTGTGGCAGCCCCTCAAATATTGGAAGACCGCTATCTTCTCTCCCCTGATCCTTCTCTTTACTAGACTAGCCAAGCCCAGTTCCTGCAACCGTTCATTGTATGTTTTAGCCTCCAGTCCCCTCATCATCCTAGTGGCTCTTCTCTGCACTTTTTCTAGAGTCTCAACCTCTTTTTTTATAGTGTGGTGGCCAAAACTGGAAGCAGTATCTAGGTGTGGTCTTAGTACTCTAGGTTGGCAGAGGCCAGCTCCAAATCCTGACCTGTCTTCTGAATAGGCAAGTGTTGGTTCAAAGGTGGCGACAAAGTCCCTGGAGGTCCCCAAATCCAAGGATTTGCCAGATCCTTGGATAGCTGGCCCAGATCCTGGTTTGTTTCATGATCTCTGGATTTTGTTTGTGTGTGTGTCTTTGAAAGTTTTAAGAATAGCAAAAGAAAATATTTACCAAACTTACAAGCCGCAACAAGTTGTGGAGAGTGAGATGGGCAGCATATCAATTTAATAAACAAAGAAGTAAAATACAAACAAAACTGAAGATAAGGAAAAGTTTGAAAAAAAAGTGTACAAAAAAGAAAAAAATAAAGGAACCCCACTTTTATAGAAAACATGTCTTCCTTTATTTTTCAGCAGACAAACCAAAGCCATTTGCAAACATTTCAAACAATCTCCCTCTTCTTATTAGTTTTTATTTGTAAAAAAATAAATAAATACAGGGCTTTTCATGAAAAAAAATATTAATAATACCTTTTGGACTTTGATGTTGCATTGAAATTGCAAAAATTTCAAACAACACCCCTATTCTTATTAGTTTTTATTTGTAAAAAAAAAATACAGGACTTTTCATGAAAAAAAACATGGTAATACCTTGTGGGCTTTGATGTTGTTACTTTGAGATGATTGTAAACGTAATTATTTTATAAATGTGTTGCTTCTACACCCACAGCTTTTTGAGAGGCAAGCTGTTAACACTGACCAATCATTCTCACTGCCAGGAAATTCCCCTTTTATTTCCAGGTTGGATCCCCATTCCCAGCTTCCACCCATTGCTTCCCTGCTGTCAGGTGCTATGGAGGAAAATCCATGTCTTCTTTCCCATGACAGCCCTTCAGTGGAGAAGGCCGAGCTTGGTGGCAACCCACAAACCAGAACCTTAGACTTAAACCAGAGGGGGCATTCAGCAGGTTCTGACCAGTTCTGGAGAACCTGTAGCAGAAATTTTGACTAGTTTGGAAAACCGGCAAATCCCACCTCTGACTGGAGATTTTACAGTTTCCTTCCCTGCCACACTCACCAAGCTACGCCCACAGAACCGGTAGTAAAAAAAATTGAATCCCACCACTGACTTAAACCCTACCTACTCCTCCTTCTCCCCCTCAGTACTTGCTAGAACTCGTCTTGGGGGAAAGGCATAAGGGGCGTGCATAAGCGCACAATCGTGCCTACCGCCCCTGTCCTATTGTCCCCAATTATTAGTTCCTATTTCTTGTATTTAAACTTGCATTTATTCTTGTTTCTGTTATATTGTAAGCTTTTGACAAACAAAATAAATTAAATAAAAAATAAAACCCCTGAATAACTGCCTCCCACCCATTCCCTTTCAGCTGGTAAGGTGCTCTCCAGAAAGATGGCCAGCCACTTCACTTTTCCCTTTTTTTTCTATTTTTTCTTCAACTTCTTTTTCTTGTTTTTTTTTTTGCTTCTCCCCTCCCCTTGCTTTATATCAGGTCTTCAAACTTCAAGTGTCTTCAAACTTGAAAGCTTTAAGACTTTAAGACCAGAATTCCTCCTCCAGTCACGTTAGCTGGGGAATTCTGGGAGTTGAAGTCCACAAGTCTTAAACTTGCCAAGTTTGAAGACACTTGCTTTATATCATCTTCTATTTATCTTCTTGTTTTAAAGGTTTTAATAAAACATACATATGAACAATTAGAAAGAGTCAGGAAGGAAAACCCTGAAGAAGTAAGACTCAAATCCACTCAGTGGATTCTGATGGCTTCGGTGCTACTGTGTCTTCCTTCTTCAGGATGAAAAGAAGAGATAGGTATGTATTTATTTATTTATTTTGTCATGTCCATGTAATGTATATTGGAGAGTTATATGCAACGAAATTTCATTTTAATGTATGCTGATTAGTGTACATTCAAAGCGACAATAAAGTTATTCTACTCTACTCACACATAAGAATTCAGAGTTTTCTGGTGATTGGCTGAAAGTCACCCAGCTAGCTCTCAGAACTTAGTTTCCTGGTTTCTAGGTCAGCACCTTAATCACTATACCAGTCTGGCTCTCTGCCCATCCTTGTTCTGGATTCACAAAGGGTCTTCCACAATCTGTTCATCTGATCTACTGGTTTGTGCCTGACCTGAGCCAGCGTTTCCCTTGTATTTAAGGGAAAGATTTCCTAGCGGATGAAGATCCTTAGATTTCTCCTCCTCCTCCTCCTCCTCCTCCTCCTCCTCTTCTTCTTCACCTCCTCTTCCTCATTATCATCATCATCATCATCATTATTATACCAGCTCTGATTCCTTCTTTGCTCTCCTGATAAAAGCTCCATCATTTTACTTTGCAATAGGTTGCAAACAATTTGAGTTGTTTGCAGAGCAAAATGGCTGTTACCCATGCATGCATATTGTACAAAACACAACCTATTTCAGTTGAGTATCAGCTTTATTTGAAATGTAAAAGGAGAAGAAAAAAGAGCGCCAGCTGACTTTTAAAACAAATTATAAAATTGTCCAGGATATACTTTGGATTTCCCAGCCCAGCCTATAATCCTGATATTTCCTAATGGTCTCCCATCCAAAACCATGTCCATTTGGGACTTGTTAGAACGATGTTGACCTCAGTAACCAGTCTTTCCTGGAAGTAACTTTTTGCAACAAAGATAAAAGATCTCAGATTCCTTTATTATTTATTTATTTGTTTATTTTATTAAACTTATATACCACCCTCTTTCCCTGATAGGACTCAGGGCGGTGTACAGCCGATTTTAATTGTTTTTAATTTTGTATTGTTGTTGCATTTTTAATCAAATATAATGGCTGAAAGGTAAAAACATATAAAAGGGAATTAAAAAGACTAAAAACCAGATAAAACCAGATTAAAAACCCTAAGAAAACCCTAGGCCAGACCGGCTTGGCGAAATAGATGAGTTTTCACCGCCCGTCAGAAGGTCAGGAGATCAGGGATGGTCCTCATCTCTGGGGGTAATTCGTTCCAGAGGGAGGGTGCCCCCAACGAGAAGGCCCGCACCCTCGGGGTCACCAGCCGTCCAGCCGGTGGCACCCCGAGGAGACCCACTCTATGGGAGCGTATTGGCCGGCGGGAGGCTGATAATGGCAGGAGGCGGTCCCGTAGATACCCCGGCCCCAAGCCATGGAGCGCTTTAAAGATGGTAACTAATACCTTGAAGCGCACCCGGAGGACCACCAGGAGCCAATGCAGCTCACGCAAGAGCGGCGTGACATGAGAGCCCCGAGGAGCCCCCAACACCATCCGCGCGTCCGCATTCTGCACCAGCTGGAGCCTCTGAGTGCTCTTCAAGGGAAGCCCCATGTAGAGAGTGTTGGCATAGTCTAGGCTTTAGAGATAGTGACTGGTTTAATTGATTTGTTTAAAAGACTGCTATAGCTTCCCCTTTCTAAGGATGACTTCGGGCAGCTAGGCAACAAGGACAAATGGCCATTGCAAAGAAGTGCCACCAAGGCCTGACTCAGAATTCTCCTAAATATACGAACTATCCTATAAACCAGAGTTCCTGGAGCAGAGGGAGAATACCGATTTAGCTGATTTACAAATGATACAGACTTTGGGGAGAAAAGGAATTCAGGAATACAAAATATTCTTGGGCACAAGAGGGCGCTGCCATCTACTTTATGCTCTCTTTGACCCAAATCAACCTTGGCATTACTAATCTACTTCAATAAATCTGACTTCTGCTAGACCAGGATTTCTCAACCTTGGCCACTTTAAGGTGGGTGGTTTTCAACGCCCAGAGTGCCCCTTGCAACCTGCAGACACAGGAGTACTGGCCGAGCCTTCAGTTAAAATACTCTCCACAGGCACACATGCAAACACCATGAACCTGCTTGCACCCTACTGCTGAGCTGACCTGTGCTCCTAGAGAGGCATCTGGGGACAAGACTGAGAGAGCGCAGCAGAAAATTACTCTTAAGAGCCTCCTCCCAACCACTAGAGGGCAGTAAAGAGAATCAGAAAACTCTTAAAAATTCTAGCAAGGGGGATGGAGAGATTGCAACCCACTTGATAGCATGGGGTGTTCTCATGAGCTGCTCCTTTGCACGCTTGGTTTTACTGGTGCTGGGATTTGGGGGCCCAGCAGGATGGCTTGCTTTGAGGTCCTGAGAGATAAACGTTATGAGTTAAAGTGCTTTTCTCTCAAGAAGCCTTTTAATCACAGTTGTTGTTTTTTTATACATAACACCCCCCAAAAGGATGGGGTTTTTTTAATAGAATTCTTTATTGGCCAAGTGTGATAGGATACACAAGGAATTTGTCTTGGTGCAAATGCTCTCAGTATATATGAAAAGATATATTCATCAAGAATCATAAGGTACAACACTTAATGATAGTCATATGGTACAATAAGCAATCAAATCATACTGATTGGACACACAAGGAATTTGTCTTGGAGCAAATGCTCTCAGTGTACATAAAAGAAAAGATACATTCGTCAAGAGTCAAGAATCATATGTACAACACTTAGCAATAGTCATATGGTACAGTAAACAATCAAATCATACTAGGAAAAGTCAAAAATCGTTAGGATACAAGCAACAAGGTTACAGTCATGCAGACGTTAAGTGGGAGGAGATGGGTAAAAGGAAGGATATTAATAGTAATAGTAATGCAGACTTTGTAAATAGTTGGACAGTGTTGAGGGAATCATTTTAGCAGAGTGATGGCATTCGGGGGAAAACTGTCCTTGTGTCTAGTTGTTCTGGTGTGCAGTGCTCTATAGTGTCGTTTTGAGGGTAGAAGTTGAAACAGCTTATGTCCAGGATGTGAGGGGTCTGTAGATATTTGCACAGCCCTCTTTTTGACACATGCAGTATACAGATCCTCCATGGAAGGCAGGTGGGTAGCCATTGTTTTTTCTGCCGTCCTAATTACTCTCTGAAGTCTGAGTCTGTCCTGTTAGATTGCAGAACCAAACCAGACAGTTATAGAGGTGCAAATGACAGACTCAATCATTCCTCTGTAGAATTGGATCAGCAGCTCCTTGGGCACTTTGAGCTTCATGAGTTGGCGCAGAAAGAACGTTCTCTGTTGTGCTTTTTTGATGACATTTTTGATGTTAGGTCTCCATTTTAGGTCTTGAGATATGTTAGAACCTAGAAATTTGAAGGTCTCTCCTTTTGAGATTACGTTGTCTAATATTGTAAGAGGTGGTAGTATGGGATGGTTTCTCCTAAAATCTACCACCAATAAACCCTATAGATGGGACTACAGTAGAGAGCCTGCCTCATGGGGCTATTTTTGCTAGCAGAAATAATCAGGTTTATACTTTAGAGAAGCGTCTGTGGATCCAACCACTTTGGCATGCCTGCCCTTCACTGCTAGTGCAAAATGGAGAGAGTTTTGAATCCAGGATTGATTACAGAGAAAAGGGAAGGAGGGCGAGGAAGAGGAGGGAACTTTCCCTCCTTACATCTTCATCGTGCAGCAATTCGATTCCTCAGATCCTGGGAATATTAACAGCATCTGTTGTGACAATTGTCTCGCCAATATAGGTGGAGAAATTGCTCTGCTTTGTGGTCCCATGACCTCGGCCCAGCATGTCCTCTCTGATATTCTTGGTCCTTTGGACAGATAGGCGGAGTATTCCGCCACGTCCAGCTTCAGGTTCTCATGAACTTTTGTTCTTTTCTCTGTTCCTTCTAACTGAAAAAGGAGATTGGCAATTTGTATTCTTAAGGAGCACAATACTTCCCTTCCTGGCGTGTGCGTTGTCTTTTCAACCCCTGCTTTCTTAGAAGTTTATTTTTATAAGAGAAGGGTAGCTTAGGTTTCTTTTTCATTTGGTAAAATCTCCATGTGTTTCCTCCCCATGAAGTAGCCTTTGTAAATATTTATTATAAATGTGTTTGGCGAGTCATGCTTCTATCGGTAAATATCTGCTAACATTTGCACTTGCACACCATGGGAGATCTTCACGGACACAAGTTCTAGGGAAGGCATAAAAAACCCAAAAACAATGGCAGCCATGCCCCCAGTGGGAACCCTTGATATCAGCACAGAGCTGAAATATCTGGAGATAGTGATTATTATAACGTAGCATTTCTCAAATGCAACCATTTTAGTGCGCACATTTTAAGGTCCTTTAGGTTGAGAAATACCGCTGTAGCCAGCTATTCCTGATATCACCACTTCTCGGTCCTTGTTAAAGGCATGGACAGTGAGAAAAAGATAACGCCTGTCCTTATAAGAGAAAACACATGATTCTAGCAAGGTGCAACATGTTGCTTTTTATTCACTTGCAAGTATACAGATCAAAGATACTTACACCATCGTATATCAAAGTTAGAGTAGGCAACTCTATGAAGTGAGGTGACCCTAAGGACTTAGTAGCAGCCTTAATTTATTCCCCCTTTACTCTCAAGGTCAACTGCACATGCCAAGATTTCACTCAGGAGAGTTTTGAAGAGATAGTTCTTTCCAATTAATTGTCTGCTAAATTTAACCTAGCCATGTTTGCTGATTTGGTCAAAACATTTGCAAAGCTTGACTTCTGCTGGAGTTCAGACGAGGATGGTGGTGCACCCTTTTGGCCTTTCTTGGATTTCTTAGCATTCTTCAACATCATTGTGTTCTTCTGGACTGATCTAAGAGAATGGTGAGGGCAGAATGTTTTCGTGATTCTTTCCCTTTCTCGGTGGACAATTCTAGTCAATGATTGTGAGAGAATGTGCCCCAAATCCTTGATTTGCAAGGTGACACGGATATTGGAATCTTAGTGGACAACCAGCTAAATATGAGCCAGCTATGTGCAGCAGCAGCCAAAAAAGCTAATGCAATCCTAAGTTGCATTAACAGAGGGATACAATCGAGATCAAGTGAGGTACTAATACCACTCTATAAAATCTTAGTAAGACCAAACCTAGAGTACTGTATCCAGTTTTGTTCACAACATTATAAAAAAGATGTTGAGACTCTAGAAAAAGTACAGAGAAGAGCAACCAAGAGGATGAGGGGACTGGAGGCTAAAACATACGATGAATGGTTGCAGGAACTGGGCATGGTTAGTCTAGTGAAGAGAAGGACCAGGGGAGACATGATAGCGATCTTCCAATATTTGAAGGGCTGCCACAGAGAGGAGGAAGGGGCCAAGCCATTTTCCAAAGCGCCTGTAGGACAGACAAGGAATAACGGATGGAAATTGAACAAGGAGAGATTCAATCTGGAAATAAGGAGAAACTTTCTGACAGTGAGAACAATCAACCCATGGAACAGCTTGCCCTTGGAAGTTGTGGGAGCACCATCACTTGAGACCTTCAAGAAGAGAGTGGACTCCCATCTGTCAGAAATAGTGTATGGCCTCCCGCTTGGACGGGGGGTTGGACTAGATGACCTACAAGATCCCTTCCAACTCTAATTGTCTGTTATCTGACACAGCATTCAAGACAGGTAGCCTTTGAGTCATGACCAGAATTGAGCCCAAAATTGATCTTGCTAAGTGAAACTCGTGTTAAGTGAGTTTGCCCTCTGACTTTTCTTGCCAGAATTATTAAGTGAATCCTTGCATTTGTTAAGTGATTTTGCTTGTCAGAAGGCTGCAAAAGCTGTATCACATGATCCTCTCATGAATATGAGCCACTTGTCAAGAATCTTAATTTTATTTATTTAGCATAGGGCATGTGTTAGCCAGGGATCACTGAGGTGGCTGGCTGTGAAAGGAATTTTTTCGGGCGGTGTTATCTCTACCTGCGGGATGCCTGAATGCTGGTAGACAATTGGGGGAGGCTCCTTTCTTGTCCCTTCTGTGGTTTATTTGCTCACAGGAATCGAGTTGCCGAGCTGCCGATCTCAGCGGTGCACAGGCCCAATGTCTTACCACATGGCCACCGCAAACCCTCATCTGAATTTTGATCACAGGATTATGGGTTGTGAGTATGAAAAACGTCCATAAGTCACATTTTTCAGTGCCATTGTAACTTTGAATGTTCACTAAATGAACTGTTAAGACAAGGACTACCTCTACATGTAGATGTTAAATAGGCCCTCCCTATTTAACATCTATGGGACGTGGTGGCTCAGGGGCTAAGACGCTGAGCTTGTCGATCAGAAAGGTCGGCAGTTTGGCGCTTTGAATCGTTAGCACCGTGTAACGGAGTGAGCTCCTGTTACTTGGCCCATCTTCTGCCAACCTAGCAGTTCGAAAGCATGTAAAAAAGGCAAGTAGAAAAATAGGGACCACTTGGGTGGGAAGGTAACAGTATTCTGTGTGCCTTTGGTGTTTAGTCATGCCGGCCACATGACCATGGAGACGTCTTTGGACAGCGCTGGCTCTTCGGCTTTGTAACAGAGAGGAGTACCGCCCCCTAGAGGTGGAAACGACTAACATGTACGTGCAAGGGGAACCTTTACTATTTAACATCTACACCAGTGTTTTTCAACCTTGGTACTTTGAAGATGTGTGGACTTCAACTCCCAGAATTCCTCAGCCAGCTGGCTGAGGAATTCTGGGAGTTGAAGTCCACACATCTTCAAACCACCAAGGTTGAAAAACACTGATCTACACGTACCACGAGGTCATTCACTGGCACACAGTTATCACCAATACAACTGATGATACTTATCTGTATCTCTTGACCCCTGGCTGACCAAATAATGCTTTCACAGTCTTGTCTCGGTGCCTGAAGGGTGGCGATGAGAACAAACTTAAGCTCAATTTGAGCTGTGACCGCATGAACTTTTTGGATCCAAGGACCTTCCATCATTAGTTCTGAGAGGCATTATACTTCTTCAGACAGAAATAGATTTGTGCTTTTGGTATCCTTATAGCAAGGCCTTAAACTTATATACAGCTTCAGAGGGCTTTACAACCACTTCTAAGCGGTTTACAGAGTCAGCCTCTTTCCCCCAACAATCTGGGTCCTCATTTTATCCACCTCGGAAGGAGGTAAGGTTGAGTCAACCTTGAGCAGGTCAGGATCGAACTGCCGAACTGCAGTCAGCCAGCAGTCAGCAGCCTGCAATACCACATTCTAGCCATTGAGGCACTACGGCTCATTAAAGATCCCAGGTATCAGAACAGTAGCCCTCCAAATCCATTTTCTGGGTGCTTATCAATAGGAAGAATGCCGTGGCAAGTTTTAAGAGACGATAAAGATTTGGGTCTGTCAAAACAATCAATTGATGCAGTTTTTTCTGGATTGAAAAAAGAAGAGAGATTCTGGTACAGTCACAGAAAAAAGGCCAGACAGTGTAAAACTGGTAGTGTATGGCAAAGTACATAAAACCTGATGTCCTGATAATTTTTGGTCTTTCAATAAAATTGGAAGAGCGGAGCAATAGTACTTAGACTTCATAGTATTTTTCTCTAAATGGTTTACAGAGTCAGCCTCTTGCCCCCAACAATCTGGGCTCCTCATTTTACCGACCTCGGAAGGATGGAAGGCTGAGTCAACCTTGAGCCTGGTGGGATTTGAACTGCCAGCAGTCTTTAGCCTTGCCCCCTTAGAATGGAGCTGAGGAACTGTAGCTGAGATGGCAAAATTAAGTTGTTTGAATAAATAAAAGATCAATGAGTAGATTTATTAGTGACCGGAAACTTCCAAATGTTAATAACTAATAATAACTAACTAATAAATATACTCAGGAGAACAGCCTTATGGACCATTTCCATGAGAGGATTTACTTATGCTGATAATCCAGAGTGTAGCATGAAGCAGGAAAACGTTTTCGGCTTCATCACATGGGCTTCCCATTAACATGCCAACGTTGACAGAGGAAAAGCAAAGCAACCTTTGATTTTGGGGTGAAATGTCATAACAATGCCAAGGCTTAATAGATTCTTGAAAGATTGATTTTGGAACAGGAAGTTGTTATTTTCATTAACATTAAGCTAATGACACGATGGCTCTCTCTTGAGTGATAAAGGTTGATAGATCCTTGCCATTTGTTTGTGCCTTAAACCTTTTGATCCATTTCTATCCTCTTTCTTTATATACTTTTGGAATCTACTCATTCCTGGGCCAGAGGGATGCATTCTGTGACATACAGCAATATTCACCAAATTCCAAGCAGTTATATGATAAATCTTTTCCAGGTTAAAACATACAAGAGATTTTTGCTGAATAGTATCTTTTGATCCTGGCCATTTTGTGTTTGCTACATCAGATGCGAGCATTATAAAATAAATCTCTCTGCTTACATCGACATCATGGGAAACCTGTTCTTAAAATGACATTTATGTATTAATTTGAAGAGCAATGATTGTGCCAAATAGCTTCTTGGAGCTGCTAGTTCTTTTAATAAGTTTTTCTGGTGCATTTACTTCATTTACTACTCTGGATATAAAGTAAAGTTGGTGAGTTTAATTTGGTAAGACATGCCCTGGACTGAACTCTAAAGATGGATTTATTAATTGAAAAAAACCTACAGTGTGTGTGGGTATGTATGTGCATATGTGTGATTGTATGATTGTGTGTGTATGTGTGTGTGCGTGTACACACACAAACACACATATATAGATGTTGACTTGATTCAATTATTAGATAGAGATCTCATCTGAAATATTTGTGTGTGTATGGATGGATGGATGAACACACACACATATAAAATATACATAAAATGAGAAAATTTATAATTATTTGTAGACCCGCTAAGAGGAGGAGAATAATTGGTTTGTTTTTTTTTCTTTCCAGCACCCAGCTAGGATGACTTTTTTTTTGTATGTTCAATGTTAGATTTGTTTGATGTTTGGGATTTTTTTAAACACATTTTTTTTCTTTCGTTATAGTTGGATATACATTTTTCTGTTCCCTTTGTTTTGCATTTTATTCTTGTTGATAAAACATAATAAATATATATTTAAAACAAGAGTATATAAAGAGAATCTCTTCAAAACTCTGATAGTCTCTGATAAGAAAAGAACAATAGATGTGAAATTATGGTTCTTCTACATTTTCTTTGTCCCTGTGTAATTTTCTTTATTGTTTCTGACGTCTTTCTTACAGTAAAAATGTTAAAAGCATAAAGACCTTGAGAGAGAGGGAGAGAAATATTGCTTAAACATTCTAGAAATATCTGTGTGTGCTAAACGTATACCCTATATTCCTAGTCATTTCTGCAATTATACTGGGACTGCAAAGAAATTAAAATTCTGTTCTTTTCAAGTGTGTTCATTTCACATTCTGAGAAAAACTCACTGACCACGTTTGTTCATTAACCCTTCAATTGGGGATTTTGCTTTCAAATGAAGAAGGAGAAGGATCAAGAGTCACGTTTCATTGAAGTAAAATCTAGGTAGCACTGGAGAAACTCCCCTCTAACATATCAGGGAAGAAATACAAGTGTATTATTGAAAATTCAAATATCATATCAAAAAGAAATAAAGCAGTTACAGAGACACGCTACTCCTGCTACTGAAGTTGGCAATTGTATAGGAAGTTTTTCCCCTTACTGAGTTCTCTTTAGCATTCCATACAGGTCTATTCTAACATCCCCATTCTATGACGTTCCTTGCCCATTACTGAGAGAGGTTTTGAAAATGCATAAAATTGCCAGAAGTATGCCACCTAATCGAAGGAAAAAGGGAAAAATTCAGCACTGGATTGCTATTCTGCAGAGGAATTATTAAGTCTGTCATCTGCATCTCTATAACTGTCTGGTTTGGCTCTGCAACCCAGCAGGACAGACACAGACTTCAGAGAGTAATTAGGACTGCAGAAAAAATAATGGCAACCAACCTGCCTTCCATCAAGGACCTGATAACCTATGACTTTCACTTAGTGTTGTATCTTATGATTCTTGACGGATGTATTTTATTTTTTCTTTATGTACACTGAGAGCATTTGCACCAAGACAAATTCCTTGTGTGTCCAATCATACTTGGCCAATAAAGAATTCTATTCTATTCTATTCTATTCTATTCTATTCTATTCTATTCTATTCTATTCTATTCTATTCTATTCTATTCTATTCTATTCTATTCATTTCTATTCTATAAAATACAAAGCTGGTTTTTGACTGATCATATAAAGATTGCCTTGCATTGTCTTAAAATGCCATGAAAACTAAGGTGGGATGTTTTCTCTTTTTCAGCTGTCTTTGATAGAACCTGGATTTTTACAATCGTAAACAAGCAGCAAAAACAAGCGAGCCCTAGCGAGGTCATCTAGTGGTGTCATGGAACAGCCCATGATATTTTGTGCTGTGCTCACCACCTCTGTAGTGTCTTTCTATCCGTGGATGTCAAGCCAGCATACCACACTGTAATGCAATATGAGAGGACGCTTTCTATTGTAGACTGGTAAAAGGAGGTCATCATTCATTGTTCCACTTTATTCTTTCGCAGGACCCTGAGGAAATGGGAGTCTCTGTTGGGCCTTTCTGGCCACCTGGGTTGTGTTGATTTTCCAGGTGAGATCTTTGTTGAAGTAGAGTCCCAGGAATTTAAAAGAGGAAACTCTCTCCACACAGCCCCACTCGGTGTAAAGATAGATAAATAGAATTCATTATTGGCCAAGTGTGATTGGACACACAAGTAATTTGTCTTGGTGCAAATGCTCTCAGTGTACATAAAAGAAAAGATACATTCATCAAGAATCAAGAATCATAAGATACTTAATAATAATCATAGGGTACAATAAGCAATCAAATCATACTAGGAAACAGTCAATATCAATCGTAAGGATACAAGTGACAAAGTTACAGTCATACAGTCACAAGTGGGAGGGGAGGGGTGATAAGGAGTGATGAGAAGATTAACAATAATAGTAGTCCTGACTTTGTAATAGTTGAACAGTGTTGAGAGAATTATTTGTTTAGCAGAGTGATGGCTTTCAGGAAAAACTGTCCTTGTGTCTAGTTGTTCTGGTGTACAGGGTTCCATAGCGTCGTTTTGAGGGTAGGAGTTGAAACAGTTTATGTCCGGGATGTGAGGGATTCTGTAAATATTTTCACAGCCCTCTTTTTGTAAAGTGGGGTGAGTTCCTTTCTCTTCTTCCGGAAGTCTAACACCCTCTCCTTTGTCTTGCTGATGTTTAGGTGCAGGTTGTTTTCTAGGCACCATGAGGATAAGTTTTGAACCTCCCCACTGTATGCTGTTTCACCTGTAATGAGACCCAATGCAGTAGTGTCATCTGTGAACTTAATTACCACAGTGGATGGGTCAGATGATACACAATCATGTGTGTACAGTGAGTACAGGTAGGGACTGGGCACATAGCCCTGTGTGGAACCAATGGAGGTGGTTGAGACTTTTAACGACTGTGGCAAGAAAGGCCGTAAAATATGGAGCATAATTCACTTAGCCATTTAGCAACAAAGATTTTGGACTCCATTGTGGTCTTAAGCCAACAATTCATCTCCATGTTGTCATATAACAAAATGGAGATGAGGAAGGTGCGTGAGGCTTTTCTCCAATGATTTTGTGGGTACACCAGCTTTTCTTTTCACATTTTCTATGTTGCTGTAATGTCTACTTGGGTGCAATCAGCAGGTGTAATGATTTCTTCCCTATTTTTCCCCTTCCTGGGAAGCCATCAAGAGACAGACAATCACAATAAGTGATAACAGATAATCAGAATTGGAAGGGACCTTATAGGTCATCTAGTCCAACCCCCTGCCCAAGCGGGAGACCTTACACCATTTCTGATAAATGGCAGTCCAATAGGTCTTAAGTGATGGCGCTCCCACAATTTCCGAGGGCAATGTCAGTTCCATTGGTTGATTGTTCTCACTGTCAGAAAGTTTCTCCTTATTTCCAGGTTGAATCTCTCCTTGTTCAGTTTCCATCCATTATTCCTTGTCTGGCCTTCGGGTGCTTTAGAAAATAGCTTGACTCCCTCCTCCTCTCTGTGGCAGCCCCTCAAATATTGGAAGACCGCTATCCTGTCTCCCCTGGTCCTTCTCTTAAAGTGAATGAAATAGGACTCTGGCAGAATCATTATCAGGACCTTGGAGAGTTCAGTAAGGAAGCTACGGTCAAGGTTAACCTTCCCTTCAAGACTTATGCCCATCAGAAGAAACTACAAAACTGAGGTGTCGATAATTCCCTAGTTTTATCTGTTTGCTGCTTACTCTGGATACAAAGATACACTGGATACACTGCTTTTCCGAAACCTGGGCTTCTTTAGGTGAATGTGGAAATTATGAAAGACGATGAACGTGTATTTGCAGATGATGAAGTTACATCCTTAGATAAAAAAATGCATTGGGTGATTTCCTCTGAAATTAGATAATCTGGGTTTTAGAGTTGTTTCAGGGTTGAACACCAACTAAATTGAAATTGAATAAATACATCATTGATGTTTGCCAAAGCCCTACTGGGTTGCCAAATCCATGGTCACGACAATTTCAATTACTTCCTCAAAGTTTGTTGCTCTTCTCTGGCACCAACAGGATTCAATTATTATATGAATTTCAGTCTAACAACTAGTTTCACAACTTCTGACATGTAAATGAAGGTATGCAATAATTTACTCACTTGAATTTCTGTGTCAGTTGTGACTCTGGGAAGCTACCATTAGGTTACAGATTAGTTAACAAAAATAAATCCATTTGGGGTCACTTTCCTAACCTTTTCAGAACGGGCTTGTCTTACTCTCTCTATCCCACCATATGAATATTAAAGATGAAATAGCAGTTATCTTGGTGAGCAACATCCATAAAAGATTGCAGCAAGTACATTATTAGGAGTTTCATTGGGTTACCGATCACTTTAACTGGAGCTGTTTCACCTCTCCAAGCATTCTGATACATTTGCAACTGATTGCCAGAAGGTTCTCATTAAAGAGGAGAAACCAGCAATAAAAACATGATTTTACCGTCTCCCAACACTTCTGAAAGGTCAGGAGGAAAGATAAACAACTTCCTGCAGCTGTGTCTACATCTGGCACACGACCCACTGCAGAGAACGTGCTTTGGAAAGATAAACAGACCTGCTTGCTATCTTCCTGGTGTCCCTATACGTTTATGTGGAGGCTAGAAGATTGAACTTGGCTGCATACCTTCATCAGTGATTAATTTTAAAAAGCTGTCAGGATGTAAATGAATGCAAGCCCTGATTATGAGCACCTAGGGATTAAAGGGTTCATTTCCCATGCTCTTCCTTGATCTGACAGCAGGTTTTAAATGCTTCGTAGGGCGTAGGGGTTGCCACAACTCACAGTTTTGCAAATAGGCTCATTTGGAAAGTTGCCCAAAATAAAGCAATGGAGGGATCAGCTCCTTTAAGAAGAATGAATTAGTGAAGTAAAAGAATCCATGGTCTATTTGGAAAGAGTGTACCTACACAATTGAATTAATTTGAGATCAAGGAAGGTACTATAAAGCCTTATTAAGACTACACTTAGAGTACTGCATCCAGTTTTGTTCACCACATTATAAAAAAGATGTTGAAACTCTAGAAAAAGTACAGAGAAGAGCAATCAGGATGATGAGGGGACTGGAGACTAAAACATATGAAGAACAGTTGCAGGAACTGGGCCTGGCTAGTTTAATGAAGAGAAGGACCAGGGGACACATGATAGCAGTCTTCCAATATTTGAGGGGCTGCCACAGAGAGGAGGAAGGAGTCAAGCTATTTTCTAAAACGCCTGTAGGCCAGACAAGGAATAATGGATGGAAACTGAACAAGGAGAGATTTAACCTGGGAATAAGGAGAAACTTTCTGACAGTGAGAACAATCAACCAATGGAACAGTTTGCCCTCAGAAGTTGTGGGAGCTTCATCACTTGAGACTTTCAAGAAGAGATTTGACTGCCATTTGTCAAAAATGGTGTAGGGCAAGGGGTTGGACTAGATGACCTACAAGGCCCTTTCCAACTCTGATTATCTGTTATCTGATTTACTCATTTATTGGAGAACTACCAAAGATCTACGCCTATGCCATTAGGAAGACTTGCTGAGCTGTGCAACCTTAAAAATGTTTTTTCTTTTTCTTTTTAAAGAGATGCCGGAGGGGAGGAAAACTGTATCTGTGTTAGCAACATTTGACTAGCATGGAGGGCTGAGCCTTTGAAGAATTTGTCATGGCCAAAATATTTGAGAAGCTCAACCAAACAAATTGTCTCTTTTAGCACGTTGAATCATTGGAAATATTTCTAGAGGTAATGAGTAGGAAATTTGTAGTCGTAGTTGTTTTACATTACTAATAGCTCTTACCTTTGGTGCGAACCAATCTGGGAAGGCTTATTTGGAAGGCGGTTTATGTTTTCTTAAATAAACTGACTGAATGCTTGGTGAGATCACAGAAAGTTCTATATCTTCTGATTAGCATTTTAAAAAACCTGGACAACTACAGGAGACCTCAAGGAGGCCTGGATAGTTAAGAAGGAGGTCATCTCGCCAGTGGGCAGATAAGGCTTCAGAATGATCAATCACAATTGCCCCAATTTAATCTGTCATGATACTCACATCTGATTAGATATTGTCTTTAAAAAAAAAAAACTGATCAGTTGAGGTATCTCTGAGAAAGGAAGTATGATGTTGTTCTGGCAATTGTGACTGCTGAAATCTAACCAGCAGGTCCGATAACATGATATCTTTGCATTAAATCAGACCCCTCTAATCTGGAGTCCTTCAGATGTGCTGATTTACACATCCCATAATACCCATGTGAACAGAAAATAATGACAGCTGCAATTCAAAGCAATGCAAGGGGGGGGGATTGCAGTATTCCTCCCCTTTTCTCTTGTATTCTCTTGTATTTAGTGTTTTATCCTATGCTATTTTAATGTACTTAATCTATTTGTGCTGACATGTATGCTAGGTCTGTAACCTGTGGTAAATTAATAATTAGGCCTGAGAATAGACTGGATATTGTATCATAGAATAGAATAGAAATAGAATTTTTAATTGGCCGAGTGTGATTGGACACACAAGGAATTTGTCTTGGTGCAAATGCTCTCAGTGTACATAAAAGAAAAGATACATTCGTCAAGAGTCAAGAATCATAAGGTACAATACTTAATAATAGTCCTAGGGTATAATAAGCAATCAAATTATACTTGGAAACAGTCAATATAAATCGTAAGAATACAAGCAACAAAATTACAGGCATACAGTCACAAGTGGGAGGGGTGGGTGATAAGGAGTGATGGGAAGATTAATAGTAATAGTAGTGCAGAGTTTGTAAATAGTTGGACAGTGTTGAGGGAATTATTTGTTTAGCAGAGTGATGGCGTTTGGGAAAAAACTGTCCTTGTGTCTAGTTGTTCTGGTGGGCAGTGCTCTATAGCTTTATTTTGAGGGAAGGAGTTGAAACAGTTTATGTCCGGGATGTGAGGGGTCTGTAAATATTTTCACAGCCCTCTTTTTGACTTAGGCAGTATACAGGTCCTCAATGGAAGGCAGGTTGGTAGTAATTGTTTTTTTCTGCAGTCCTAATTATCTTCTAAAGTCTGTGTCTGTCCTGTTGGGTTGCAGAACCAAACCAGACAGTTATAGAAGTGTAGATGACAGACTGAATAATTCCTCTGTAGAACTGGATCAGAAGTCCACAAGTCCTAAACTTGATCCTTGATGTAGGCTAAGTAGAAATACTTTAAATTGCAGTACTCGACAATATTTTCGAAAGATACCTGAATGGAGCTTAATGTCTGTGGAGAGATTCTCAGTCATCCAGATCATGCTTGTCTTAAAGGTGCTTTTTTAAAGAGGCAACTGTACTTTCTGTTTTTTTTTTCCTTTGAAGACATTTTGCTTCTCATCTAAGAAACTTCTTCAGAGCTGGAAGCTTCTTGGATGAGAAGCAAAACGTCTTCAAAGATGGAAAAAAAAACCCAGAAAGTCTTATTGCTTCTTGAAAAAAGCACCTTTGGGACTGAATCGAGCACATTGAACCATTGTGGAGCATATTCTGAAAAACACTGCTGTTATATAAACCAGGATGCACATCCCTTGTATGTCATGTAGACCAAAAGAGGAAGCAATGGAAAGATATCCATAATATTGTCAGTCAGCAGGTTGGCAGATGAGTAAGGCATCAAAAACAAAGATTTGTCATTGGCCAAAATATAGGGAAGCAAGAAAACTGTAGCCAGAGAATAGTGTGTGCAGGGTGTATTAAAATTATTTCAACTGAAAGGATTCAAACCTTTAATAGTAGTAACTAGTCTTAGACCAGACCAGTGGTGGTATTCAGCAGGTTCTGACCAGTTCTGGAGAATCAATAGTGGAAATTTTGAGTAGCTTGGAGAACTGGCAAATCCCGCCTCTGACTGGAGATTTTACAGTATCCTTCCCCAGCCACACCTACAGAACCAGTAGTAAAAAAAATTGAATCCCACCACTGGATCAGATGGGTGTACCCAATGTCATAGCATTCTGTGTTCAGATTCTGCATGGCGATTGTAGAAAGCAACAATAAATAACAAGGGAATATTGACTACCCAATGACCTAAACCAATCCTAGCACAGAAGTCAATATGGCGGGCATGATAGTGTGACCAAAATCCAATTGGTTTTTATGTGCGGTCAAGCTTCAATTGCATCATCCTAGGCACCGTGATTATTTCGTTGACTGCATCTTATGATCATCCATGATTAAAAGCTTTTAACGGTCTACAAAATAACTATGGGTCATGATATTTTAAATAAACAATAGCCACAAATGAATTGAGTCTCGGGTTTTACAAGCCAGCTGCTAAGTGGATTTTTACTAATGACTTTAAAAAGCTTTATTATTTATAGTTATTTAGGACTGAAGGGAAATTGAGTGTGGTTTGATGCTTGTGGTTTTGCAAGGCATTTCTACCTGTCCAGTGAGATGCTCCTCCAGATGTGGGTAGGATTGCAGCTTCAGCTGGATTTTTATAATTCCAGATCTATAACTAGATCAAGTAATTAAGTAACCCAGTAGTTCAAGGCTGAGGTTTCTGCCCATTCTGCATTTTGATATTTTTTGCCTCAATACCAAGGAGCAAACCCAGAAAGCAAGGTAAAATCAAATAAGTTGAGATAATGGTTGTGATGGGGCAATTGAAGTTCCATGTCTTTTTTTTTTTATATTTTAACCATAACCTCACTCCTTCGACCTCCTCTAAAATCAGATGCATAACTTACAACAATACACTCTGAAGAATTATCAACACCCATATTTTGATTGTCATGAATTATTGGCCTGACTCCTTAAGAAGGGTAAATTTTTAACTGCTGAGTTTGTAGGAATTGATAAGGGTTAAAGTTGTTTGGTGATCTGTCCTAGTCAAAAGGCCTCAAAACAATGTCTTGGGGGGAAATCAATGGGAGGGGAGGGGAGGGGAGGGGAGGGAATGGAATAGAATTAGAATAGGATATAATAGGATGGGATGGGATGGGAATAGAATGGAATGGAATAGAATAGAATGGGATAAGAATAGAATAGAGAAAAGGAATGGGATGAGAATAGAATAGAACAGAAGAGAAGAGAAGAGAAGAGAAGAGAAGAGAAGAGAAAAGAAGAGAAGAGAAGAGAAAGGGATAGGAATAGAATAGAGAAAAAAAATGGGATGAGAATAGAATAGAATAGAATAGAAGAGAAGAGAAGAGAAGAGAAGAGAAGAGAAGAGAAGAGAAGAGAAGAGAAGAGAAGAGAAGAGAAGAGAAGAGAAGAGAAGAGAAGAGAAGAGACTGGCCAAGTGTGATTGGACAGACAAGGAATTTGCCTCTGGTGCATAAACTCTCAGCATACATACAAGCCACAAGTGATAAATCATGATAATTATAATAAAATACAATCATCATAAAACATAAGATACAACGCTCAGTGATAGTGATAGAATACTAAATAAGCAATAAACATAAATGCTACCAGGATACTAAATAAAAAACAATCAACGTAAATCATAAGATACAAACAACGTTATCGTCATAAGAAGCTAAGGAAACAGGTAATAAGAAAGATGAGAAAGATAGTAATAATACAGCCTTACTTGGTGGGTTGACATTCCAGGCCATAAGACAGTGTTGTGGGAATTAAGCGTTTAGCAAAGTGATGGTATGTGGGGAAAAACTGTTGTTGGATTTAATTGTTTTGGCGTGCAATGCCCTATAGGAGAGGATATAATACAATATAGAAATTCTTAATTCTTCCTGGACCTAGACGAAATTTGCAAATGTGAGAACCCTTGCTTTATAGGTACACTACATGTGGTCCTTGACTTACAGCCATAATTGAGCCCGGAATTATAGTCGTAAGTCGTTGCAATCATCAAACAGGTCACCATGATTTTATAGCAATAACATTTAGACTTATATACTGCTTTACAGTGCTTTTACAGCCCTCTCTAAGTGGTTTACAGAGCCAGCCCATTGCCCCCAGCAATCTGGGTTCCCGATTTTACCGACCTCAGAAGGATGGAAGGCTGAGTCAACCTTGAGCCTGGTGAGATTCGAACCACTGAACTGTTGGCAGCTGGCAATCAGCAGTTATGACCCTTGTTAAACAAGGGCCATACTCATTAACTGAATCCATTTTATCCAAAGGGCTGTTTGTTTTTTTTTGCCAAAATCCAGAAGTAATGACTGGAACAAGACAAAAAAAAATTGAAAATCACGGCTGCATGACTGAAGGATGCTTAAATATCGGTAAAAGTGAAGTGGTTTTTAAGCACCCAAAGTGCAATCACATGACTCTCTCTCTCTCTTCCCACCCCCCACCCCAATGTGTGATTGTCATAAATTTGAATTTGGGTCGTAAGTATTTTGGGGGGCAGGGGCCGCCAACTTTTTGGACCTCAGGGACCACCAAACTCATAATTTTAAATCTTGCATACTAGAAATCCTGGGAAAATCCCCAAAAAAAGTCTGCAGGAAAATTCCCCACCCTGTTTTCCTACCAATTGATCATTCTTTATTTGGGATTGCAGGATATCAGCTGCAGCTCTGTTCTCAGGGGGGGGGGGGGGGAGAGAGAGAGAGAGACTTTTGGCTTCATGCAAGGAAAGCAGCAGAAGCAGCAGAAGTCTCTCTCCCCCAAACTCCGCCAGAAATGAGTCTTTGTGAGACTTGTTGCACCAGTGCAGCCTCTTGGAGCAGGAGGCCTTACAGGGTCCCAAAGACTCATTTCTGGTGGAGTTTGGGGGAGAGAAAGAAAGACATTTGCTGCTTTCCTTGTGTGCAGCCAAAAGCAGAAGAAGAAAGAAGCGGAAAGAAGCAGCCTGGTGGCCAGGTGAGGCGCGTGGGGCAAGTTCTCCCTCCACCCTTTCTGTCCTCCCCTCAATACTCGTGTTGTTCACAATGCATGCAAAGCAAGCCTTGTGTTCCTGCGGGCCATGTGGGAGGCGCAGCCTTGTGTTCCCGTGCAGCCTGGATTAATTGCTTTGGGGGTGGGGTGCTTTGGGGATGACATTTCTCTGCGGACCACCAAAATTTTCTCGTGGGCCACCAGTGGACCCTGGCCCACTAGTTGGTGACTACGGTTTTGGGGGTTTACATTGTAATTTTGAATGGTTGCTAAGCGGTCAATCATAAACTGAGAACCATCTGTAATTTATTACCAGCCATACCATATAATCCCTTCTTCCTGCTCCAAACAGGATAAATTCTCTGTCAGGTTTTGTTTTGGTTTTATTCCACTTTGGTCTAAGCGGCATTTTACCAGGTTGGCATTTCCCCAGTGGCAAGAAAGAATGGTTTGTAAAATAAATAAATAAATAAAAACTATCAGTTTTCTGACTCCACTCACCATATTATTGATGTTGTCTTAACAGGATAATTTTATATATTAAAAAAGCATGCAATGAATAGAGGTTTTTCCCTCTCTATATTGCAATGTGATTAAAGAGAAAAAAAATGCATTTAAAACAGTTATTTGCAGTATGCTTTTTAAAACTACTCCACCTCCTCCTCTCCTTCTCTCCTCCTCCTAAAAAAAAGCTACAATCTATTGATTTATGTTATCATGGCCTCAATAGAAATTCCCCAGAGAAATTGTAATTGGTCCAAACTATTTTTCTTTATCTCATGCTTGCAAAAAATAATGATAGGTAGACTAAGATTATGGGGTGAAGAGGAAACAATAAAAATGGTCAAATATTGTGGTGGAATGAGTGGGTTGAATTAATATGAGTTTCTCCTTTCTTTTATAAAAGGAAATAGGTATTATTACTTACAATACTTATTTCCTTTTATAAATATATTATTATGTCATACTATTATGTCAGTACTAAGCATGATATATTTGCTTAACATCATAAATAACTTATCCCCAATATTTTCTCTTCCCTTTATACTGCTATAAAATTCACAGCACTGATATTTTGTACAAATGAATACCTTTGGCTTCTCAGAGCAAATTTAATATCTGCAACACAATTTTATTTGGGTATCTTAATTCATTTCTAAAATGTATTTGCAGTATAACAGACACAGGATCATTTTGAAGAAAGATTGTAGACATAGCCCTTATGTCTTCAATCTTCAACACATTTGATATATTAAAAAAAGAGCCATGTGGGATCAGCCTCTGAAGGCCCATCGGATCCAATATTCTGTTCCCATGATAACTAATTAAGATGTTTATAGAAATCAATAACAGACGTTTGTAAATTGTGGTACTAGTAGCCAACAAAAAACTGAATTGTGTGCAATTTGCATTGGGCATACAGCAAAGTAAACAAACATTGAGATCTTTCTTTTAAGAAAGAGTGCAGAGGAAGAGCAACAAAGATGATTAGGGGACTGGAGGCTAAAACATATAAAGAACAGTTGCTGGAATTGGATATGTCTAGTTTAATGAAAAGAAGGATTAGGGATGACATGATAGCAGTCTTCCAATATCTCAGGGGCTGCCACCAAGAAAAGGGAGTCAAGTTATTCTCCGCAGCACCAGAAGGCAGGAGAAGAAGCAATGGATGGAAACTCATCAAGGAGAGAAGCAACCTAGAACTAAGGAGAAATTTCCTGACAGTGAAAACAATTAACCAATGGAATGGCTTGTCTTCAGAAGTTGTGGTTGCTCCATCACTGGAAGTTTCTAAGGAGAAACTGATCAGTCATTTGTCCAGAATGGTATGGGGTCTCTTGCTTGACCAGGGAGTTGGACTAGAAGACCTTTAAGGTCCCTTCTAGAACTCTGTCATTCTATTATATTTTAAAGTTTCAAGCCACATTGCACCATGACAAAAATTGTATCATCAACAACTCTTGCAGGCTGTACATCAATCTTGGATATCCCCCGTTTAATTTACCATATCATTGGGAAATTTCATGGAATAAATTCAGTGTTTGTGAAGCATTACCACTGTGTTATCCCTTGACATGCAATCAATCAAGTGATGTGGCTTTAATTTATTATTTCCTTCAGTGATGTAGCAGGAATTTACAAAAACATCTAAATGTTCATTCCAAAGGAGAAGGAAAAGGATAATTCTAGCATCTAAATAATAAGGCACATATGATAGAGAGATGGATTAATACAGTACACAAACAAAATAAACAGCCATACTGAGTATATTTATAAACAATGGCCCTTTCCACATTTTACATCAAGCTAAAACTATGCTGTTTTACATATAACTTTTATTGTTTTATCAATGTATAAAATACAAAGAAAAATAGGAAATTATGGGAAGAAAAAAGAAAGGGGGAAAGGGAAGAAAGAAAAAGCTGTTTTCTGACTCTAGCACAGTACAAGATAACAACATTACAACCTCAACTTTTTACTTTTACACATTAGTATATAACTAGCCATTTTTATAACTTCAAATCTATCTAATCAGCAAAACCAAAGACAAAGTTTAGGGTTTTTTTTTCATCGCAAGCACAAAATCCAGATGTGATATCCAAATAAAAAACATAAATATATTCTCCTCTTTGAATAGAACAATCAGTTTAGCCATAACTGGTTTAACATTCCTTGCTGTTGAAATAATACGTACTTCTACAACTGTTCTGGATTATGGATTACTGAAAATGAGCACAATTATTTCTATTTTTTTTTTCCTGCTTATTAGAGCAACTAAACAAATTTCTTTCATGGTTTTTTAAAGACTGTTAAAAGAGTATGTAAAAGTGTTAAAAATTTTAAAAAATGAACTCATAGTAGCGTAATAATTATTAAGAAATTATAACGATATCAGGTGATAGGATGAAAATTAATGATTTAAATTACAAGAACAAGGAAATAGACTAAACATTAGAATGAATGTCCTGATAGTATAAATTGTTTGACAGTAAGAAAAGACTGCCTTGGAAGTGAATGAACTTCCCTTTGTTAAAAGTTTATAGGACAAGGTTGCATGGCTACTTGTCAAGGTATAAGAGTAGTGACAATTTTGCATTTTTGTGCTTTGGAATGATTCTAATCACAAGGTGTAATGTGTATTCGTACAAATTCAAAATATTCCATTCACCTAACCATAATTAAAAGTTGATTATCCGTGTGCACGCCTGGGAAATATATGCTAATTGTTTCTTGAATGATTTATAAATAGTACTGATCTTTTAGTAAGCTGAGAGACTTTTGAATTAAAAATCTCTAACAGTAATTGTGAGTTATCCAGAGTCACTTAGCTGAGTTAGCAATCGCACTTAGACTTATATACCACTTTACAGTGCTTCCCAGTCCTCTCTAAGTGGTTTAGAGAGTTGGCCTATTGCCCCCAACAATCTGGATCCTCATTTTACCCACCTTGGAAGGATGGAAGGATGGATCAGCCAGTGGTCAGCAGAAGTAGCCTGAAGTATTGCATTCTAACCACTGCACCACCAGGGGCTCATTAGGTGACTATTCAAATCAAATAATCCACTAGGTCATTACAAATAAAAGTAATCCATGGTGTGGTTATATATCTCCTTTCGCTGGATGGAATTCGTCTGTGTCCAAGTATCCAAATCATGTACTTTGCGTATACTAAACACATGAAGAAGAGGGTTGGCATCTCCTCAGAAAGCTTGTCATTTCTCATGTCACACCCAATCAAGATCCCCGAGATAACGGCTATCAAAAAGATTGACAGAGTATACTGGGTTTTGTTATACAAATGTGTGGCTCTGCTATTGTCAATATAGGTTTGTTTGAGAAAGCTACTTTATATATTGGGTGAATGTTAATTTTGATTATTTATTATCGAAGTTTGTTTTACGTATTTCCTATTTCTTGTTGTTCTTTCAATGATAACCCCAAGCAGGGTTAGACTTGGTCACGATTTCAAAGAAAGAAAATCAGAATCATTAGAAAACTGAAAAACACCCAGAAAAAAGGCAATAGGAAATTACTTTCCCTATTACTAAAAACTATGTGTCTTTGTAGTTACTACCAAGAACTGAGCCCAACGTGAGAAGATGCTACCTCTTACCTCGTTCAATTCTTTAGCATGTTGGAAATCATACATCATCTTATGCCAGTCTATTTAGTCTGAATGTTGATGGCAGATATAGATAACCTTGATTCACATCAAAGAAGAATCTGTCAATCGGAGGCAAATTTGTATAAGATACCCACTTTTAAGTCCATTTTTAAGTCTTAGAAATTCAGAACAACCTCTCAATCTTGTTGCTGTCCAATGCAAAACTGTCCCCTGGCTTCACTGAATTATGACTGTTCTTTTATTTGTGCAACTCATATTTGTCTCAAGACTTCAACGATCTTCTGTTTCATTTTCTGAGATGGAAACATAAATATCTCATTAAAACATTAGGGCTGGGGTTTCTTTTGGAGGGGGGGAGATGATGGGTCTGTTCTAAAAGAGAAGAGGTCAAGGGTCAGTTGTAAGCAACAATGTTGGAAAAGCATGTTTTCTTTTAGAAAGTGGAGTTTTGACTTCTTCCTCCCTTGCTAATTTCACTCATTGGCCTCTGAAGTGGCTTTGGTTTCAGGGTCAAAGAAGGCCCCTCTTGGAGACAGCTATTAAAATAAGATAGGAAAGCCAACAAGGACAGAGCAGTGTTTTGAAAATAGAGAGCCAAATAAAGTCTTATGCCCTATCAGAGCTAAAGACAACTGTAATCCATTCTCAGCACGTGAAGAAGCTGGGTAAAATATTTTTGTCTGAGGAGAAACAACAGGAAGGAAAAAAAAAAACAAGCCAAAAGTGGAGGGGCTTCACTCTTAACCCTATCATCTTCCCCTGTTTATCTAGTTAACCACTTCCATATGAGCAAACAACCACAGTGATCGTTCCTCTTTAGGGTATCTCCATTAGGCATTCGGTTTTCCCCTTAAAGTACACTAAGGAGATGCTAATGAATGCTTGAACCAAAGCAAAACTTTATCATAACCTTTTCCATAGGAAAAGAAGGAGAAAGAGAAGACATTAGCCTGGTCTGCTTTTGCATCTCTTCATTTGACTAATCTAAAATCTAATTCCTGTAATGGGTACCAAGGATTTACCGACTTTGAAATCCATGCTTGCTAGGTTTGGATGTATATTCTGGATGTCAACAAGGAATCAAACCTTTGTAGAGTTATTGCAGGATTAGTCTTATCCTAACTATGTAGGATAAGACATTCAGATGCAAAATATCCAGAATTCTAAATGTTTTGGATGGAGAGGCTTTGTCTCAAGTCACTCAGAGATTGATATGCTTTTATTACATCAAAGACACAACTGTTTTGCATTGGGTCTAATAGTGTTGCCTCTGCCATTTTTCTACTCTTGCCTGTGTTAAACTTTTGAATATCTAAGCTGGTAGAATGTACAGTTTCCTGTTGGAGCCATCAGTTTAATAGTTAAAGTAGGAATTAATACTTTAAACCCAAAGAATTTGTTTTTTATGTTGTAGACAAAAAAGAAACCCACAACAACAGCAATAACAAATAGCAAACAATGGTGTTTCTAAGGAAACAAACCCAATTGGGAATAGACAATGTATGTATGTATGTATGTATGTATGTATGTATGTATGTATGTATGTATGTATGTGTTTATGGAGGAGAGAAAGAAAGAGAGAACAAGCTGATTGACTTGAACAATGACCTCCAAATATGGCAACTTAAAAGATTACAAAGTCTTAAAATTGCCATATTTGGAGGGCATTGTTCAAGTCAATCAGCTTGTTCTCTCTTTCTTTCTCCCCTGCATGTCACCTCCCAGAATTCCTCAGCAAGCCATGCTTAGCCAGTTTCCTTAGGCATAGAAGACACATGGATGTTTTTGGTTTTTGGACCAAGAAGCTTCTTTCTACCCAAGACTGGCAAATTAAAAAAAAAACATATTTCTAAAAGCCTGCATTGGCAGTGTAGAGTAATAATATCCCAATTGTAATATAAAAAGTATCTCCAGAACTATCCAGACGTTTATAGAAATGGTAGAATTGATTTTTAAAAGAATCCACCTGTTTTGTCTGTATAAATATGAAACTTTGGTAGGCTGTGGTCACAAAATCAAAATTTGTGATTAATACAGCCGTTTTTGCATAGGCTTTAGACATAAGCAGGTGAAATACAACAGTGTTAAGTCTAGTGTTATCAATTCTATGCCACAAACATTAAAACTACAATACAGGAAACTCTAGACTAGACTTAAGCTTATCAATGTACAGGTTGTAGTTACCATAAATAGGGAAATTGTCACTCCTGGCCACAGAACAGAACCCATACAGGATGAAAATAGACATTGTAGACTGTTGGACTGGATATGCTGGTCAGATCTGATTCTTGAAAAACATCCGTTGTGACTGGATGTTCCTCAAATACTACATGTTTCCTGTATTTCTTGTGAAATATTCAAAACTGTATAGGGTTGGACAGAGAGGATAAAAAATATTCTGTACATAAACTTCTGAAAGATCATAATTTTCTAATAAATACTTTTTAATGACCCAATCCTCTCTTTCTGCACCAACTGGAAAAGATTCTTGAAGATGTAACAAGCTGTGGTTCTGAGTTGGCCAAATTATCTGAGGGATTGGAAGTCACTTAGATAAATATTCTAAAGAGAGGATAAGGATAATTAAAAGCTTAGCTTTTGGAAGTAGCTTTAAATAATATGATAACCCAGAGAGTACAGATACATCTTTATATTCATTTGTTCAATGTGTAATTAAAAAGTATTCTGCTCTGAATATATTGAAATTGACTAAATCAGTTGAAACTGGACAACCATTTCTCTGACATGGTATATAGGGCAGTGATGGTGAAGTTTTTTGTTGTGGTGTGCTGAAAGTGTACGTGTGCACGATAGAACACGTGCCAACACCCACGATGCAATGCGCCCCCCCACGCATGTGCGCGGAATACCCCTGCCTCACCCCCTTACCTTCACTGTGCATGCGTGTGCCTCCCAGCTGATTTTCAGCCTGTTTGAGGCCGTTTTCGCCCTCCCAGAGGCTTGAAGGAAGCCTCTGCAGCCTCGGGAGACCGAAAAATGGGCCTTCCAGAAATACCGGAAGTGCCCATTTTCAGCCTCCAGAGGGCCTCCAGATCCCGAGGTAGGTCGTTTTTGCCTTCCTGGTGGCTCGAGGGAAGCCTCTGCAGCCTTTGAAGGCTGAAAAACGGGCCTGTTTCAGCACTTCCGGCCAGTTTTTCGGCCTCCCAAGGTTGCAGAAGCTTCTTTCGAGCCTCCGGGAAGGCAAAAATGGCTTCAAATGGGCCGAACATCAGCTGGGAGGCACGTGCATGCACAGTGCAGGTAAGTTTGGCTGGAGCTCGCATGCCCGCTCAAATGGCTCTGCGTGCCACCTGTGGCACGTATGCCATAGGTTCGCCATCACAGGTTGGACTAGAAGACCTCCAATATCCCTTCCAACTCTGTATTCTGTAAATGCAATGCTTGGACCCAGCAGTTCTCAGATTTCAATCTCTCTCGAGTTCAGTGAGATTCCCTCTCTAGTTAGTAGGTCCAAACATGCCCACACAATCTATATGTATAATGTAGCCTTGAAATGCTAAAGCTGTCCATTTTGTGACATGAAGTGTCTTGTCATAATGAATATTTATCTCTTACCTATTTTATGAAAAGAAGAAATTGCACCTTGCTATACAGTAGATGGGAAATTTTTTGGGCCGTTGCCCAGCTATTCCAGCATGCTTTATTGAATAATGAGAAATCGCCATGGCACTGGAAATGTCTAGTGTTTTAATGAAACTGATCCAAGTTATATGGGAACTACAAAGCTGTGGGTAGCTTGGATAAAATGGTCATCCAAAGAACAAATGTTCAGGAGTATCAATCCTTCTTTTCAGCCACTGCTGTCAATCAATTTTAGTTCAGTCATCTTGGTAAAGCACAGAGAGGAACTGTTTTCTTATTTTTACTTCACATATTCCATGATTGTACTTATTTTGGAAGCAAACTCTCAGTCCTGTCTTTGATTCTGGTCTCCAAATATTAGATAGTTTATCAGTGTGTTATCATTGACAAAAGTTCTTCATCTTGACTTTCACATCTATTCATGGACTATTGCCTGAAGCAAATAGTAATTGATTGGCTCTTCTTGAAGTCCACGGTACTCTTTATGTTCTGACCAAGGCTTCCGAAACCGTCATTAAGCACAAGCTCAGTTAAAACAACTCTTGTTTTATTTCAATGCTGGGAATTATGTTCATTCCCAGCCTGTTATGAGTCCCAAACAGTCCCTCAAGATAAGCACTCACCTTTATCTCCTTTGAATTAATGCCAACAACTAAAGTGCCAAATGAACTATAAAAAGCCAACCGAAGTATAAAGTCCACACAGAGCTTCAAGGATTAATCCAAACAGAGGGAATGACTTTGCTTCCTGCAAAGGTTTTGTCATCTTTGCCTGTTCTTTATACCTTATGGGAGGGGCAATCACCTCCCAGCCTTACTCCAGAGTTGCCCCTTTTGCTTCAGCTGCTCTCGCCTTTAGCAGCTCTGTGTACACACGCACTGGGAACAGGCTCCCCTTGTTCCTCTGCCTCGCTGCTGCCAGACTCTGGAGGCTCCGGAGTCAGCACCCCCCTCCCAGATGGTCCTGGCCCCATCTCTGCATCGGACACCAGAGCCTCTTCTGAGTTCTCTCCAGACTCCGGACTGGTCCCCATTCTTCCCACTGTCCAATTCTGCTGCCATCTGCACAGGCTGCCGGTGAACCACAACACTTTATAACAACTTTGTCTTCCTTCCTTCCTTCCTTCCTTCCTTCCTTCCTTCCTTCCTTCCTTCCTTCCTTCCTTCCTTCCTTCCTTCCTTCCTTCCTTCCTTCCTTCCTTCCTTCCTTCCTTCCTTCCTTCCTAAAAGATTTGTAAACTAAGCCATATTGAACCAATTATTTTTTCAAAGAAACAACACATTCTCTCTAACAGATCACAATAATTTGTGAAAGACACGACTTCATAAGTCATAGAGGTGAAAAAATCATGACTTATTGAGTAATATTTTCCCTGATTATCTTAAAGCAGTATCTATTGTACATGTGCTATCAACTAATGGATAAGAAAACATGGAAGAAGTTAACAAGTATAATGTCAGGTCAGAGAATGATTGTATGTACAAGAAGAGCATAGAATGGTGGTCTGTTTGAAGCAAGCAAATGGACATAACAATTATACCAATAACGTTATATTTGCGCCTAAACAATTATTCAATTTTAGCAGAATTTACAACCACATTTCTTATGTACCATATCCACACAAAATATATGTCTATGTATGCCTGTGCGTGTGTTCCTATTTTTCTTTTTTTAAAAAAGAAAGTGACATTAATTTTCAACAACAATAAAATATATGGATCCATTTTGAGAAACTCAGGGAACTATGTCATCAACAGGAAGACATTTAGGAAGGAAGAGTCGGAACAGTTGGCTTGACTAGCATCCAGCTTTGCTCTGGCACACAACATCATCTCTCACCACAGCCAAGTAACTTCACTGAAGCAGATGTTCGGTGGTAAGTTGCTAGCTGTTGTTAACGGGGTGTTGCAACTATTTTCTGAACACCTATTTTGAAACATATTCATAAATCATGAATCCATGATTATGAACTACAGTTTCAGACTTTGGTCTGAACTTATCTGCAGGAAGAAGTTTAGAGATGGACTGAGAGCCAGAAGCTGTGGAGCAATTGGAACGATGCTCGCCTGAAAGCATCTTAACCTCTTTATTTCTTCTGAGAAGTTCCCTAAATAAGGCATGGAGAGGAGAAGACAATAGACTGGGGTGAATGACTTTTCTGGAGAGCCATATCAGTCCCAGTGTGAACTATTAGTTCATACTATTAGTGTGAACTATTAGTTCGCACTAAATGAACTATTCAAAAGGACAACTTGAGATGTTCAGTGGCTACCGGTCCCACATCTTGATTTGAAGAACCATGTTATGATAGGTGGACAACTGAGAATTTGGAAAAGAAAAGAGAGAAATCCAAGGGCATACAAGGCACTATCTTCTTCCAGTTCCATTTTTAAGAGGACAAAAAGTATAGGTACTTATTTGCCCTTCTCCCTGTCTCTCACACACAGATACATCTCGATACAAGCTTATATTAAACAGGAGAATTAGACTTTCTACCCTGTCCTTGATTCTGTTTTCTTCCCTTTAATGTCTTCATTCTTGATGCTGGTTTACTACAGGAAATTATAGCCTAATCAGACAATAAAAGCCAGCCAGGAGACGGTAATTCTAGCCGTAGACTGGAGCAGATAAAGGCCTGGATTTTTAAGCCTGAGAGATAAAAAGTGTGTGCATTTTCTTCCTCATTATTCTGTGAAGAGTTTTCCACACTATTTCCTGCTTGAGGTTACACACAGTATAAGCATCCTATACAAAATTAAGTGAGAAGAGAGATGCTGTCAGGACCAACCTAGCAACATTTTCACAAGTTAATCTCTCAAAGAGCATGGGGGTCTTTATATAATAGATCTGTTTTTTGCAAATTAGAGGTCCGTTTCCTTGTCATTAAGACCAGGTTCCAGATGCTAACAGAGATACCAAGTCCATCCATCATTCTTCATCCGCGTTTAGCCAGGAGCTGGTGAAATAAAACAAACAGCAATAAATATTTAAAGCTGGTCTTTTTAAAAGTAGTTAAAAACCAGCTGCAGTTACAATAGGAATAATCAAGGCAAACTGTAGATACTAGTCAGTTAATTATCTCTCAGATAGAATTTTTTATTAGCCAAGTGTGATTCATTCCCCCCCTTCAAGATGGCGGCGTGCATAGATGCTGTGGATTTGAGCTCTTGATGTTTTAATTTATTTATTTATTAGATTTTTATACCGCCCCCTCTCCCAAAAAAGGGACTCGGGGCGGTGTACAGCCAGATAAAAATAGAAACAAGATATAAAAATTGTACAGTTAAAAGCAATTTAAAATGATTAAATTAATGGCTGAGTTATAAAATTATCAAAATGTATAAAAACAGGTAAAAATTTAAAATACCAAATTTAAAACCCCACAATTAATTACTGGGCCAGGCCGGCCTGTTGAAAAAAGTGGATCTTTACTGCGCGCCGGAAGGTCTGAATGTCAGTGATGGCCCGTATCTCTGGGGGCAAGTCGTTCCAAAGGGAGGGAGCCCCCGTAGAGAAGGCCCGCACCCTCGGGGCCACCAACCAGCATCGCCCAGCCGATGGAACCCCGAGGAGGCCGACCCTGTGGGAGCGCACTGGGTGGCGGGAGGCTTTTGGTGGCAGCAGGCGGTCCCATAAGTACCCAGGTCCCGAGCCATGGAGAGCTTTAAAGATGATCACTACCACCTTGAATCAGATCCGGAAGGCCACAGGGAGCCAATGCAGCTCGCGCAGGAGTGGTGTAACATGGGAGCTCCGAGGAGCTCCCAAGATCACCCGCGTGGCCGCATTCTGGACCAACTGTAGCCTCTGGATACTCTTCAAGGGGAGCCCCATGTAGAGAGCATTGCAGTAATCCAAGCGGGAGATGACGAGGGCGGAAGTGACCGTGCGAAGTGCACCCAGATACAGAAAGGGCCGTAACAATGCTACCACATGTTTATTGAACCCGTGCCCTTCCTGGCTGGTGTTGGCCACTCGGGAGGTGACACAAGGTTGGTTCCAGGGTATCATTAACGCTTCCTTGAGTGAAGGATATCTGCCCGCCGCCTTGAAAGAGGTCTCCTCAAGAAACCGTCCCTGGACCCAACTTTGTTATCTAATTATCATCCAGTCTCCAACCTTTGCTTTGTAGCGAAGGCTGTTGAGAGTGTGGTGACACGACACCTCCCCCCAGCACCTGGATGAAGCTGACTATTTGGATCCATGCCAATCGGGCTTCAGGCCCGGGCACAGCACGGAGACGGCTTTGGTTGCATTGGTGGATGATCTCTGGAGGGCCCGTGACAGAGGCTATTCCTCTGTCCTGGTCCTACTAGATCTCTCGGTGGCTTTCAATACTGTCAACCAGAGTATCCTATTGCAGCGGCTGGGGGGGTTGGGGGTGGGGCTCCGTTTTGCAGTGGTTCTCCTCCTTCCTCTCTGGCCGTTCGCAATTTGTATTGGTGGGGGGGGGCAGAGATCAACCCGAGACCCCTGATTTGTGGGGTTCCTCAGGGGTCGGTGCTCTCACCCCTTCTGTTCAACATTTATATGAAGCCGCTGGGTGAGATCATCCGTGGCTGTGAGGTAGAATTCCATCAGTACGCTGATGACATCCAGCTGTACATTTCTATCCCGGGCCACCCCGATGAAGCCATCGAAGTGATGGCCCAGTGCCTGGAGGCCGTGCGGTGTTGGATGGGGCAGAACAGGCTTCGGCTCAATCCATCTAAAACTGAGTGGCTGTGCTTCCCGGCACCCCGATACAGCCAGCTGGTTCCATCGTTGGCTGTGGGGGGGGGGAATTCTTGCCCCCACAGAGAGGGCGCGCAATCTGGGTGTCCTCCTGGATGTGCGGCTGTTGTTGGAAGAACCATGTGGCGGCCGTCGCCATGGGGGCTTTTGGTCAGGTACGTAGGATCTACAAGTTGCAGCCCTTTCTGGATCGGGATGCGCTTCGCACGGTCACTTCTGCCCTTGTAATCTCCCGCCTAGACTATGCCAATGCTCTCTACATGGGGCTTCCCTTGAAGAGCACTCGGAGGCTCCAGCTGGTGCAGAATGCAGCCGCGCGGGTGGTGTTGGGGGCTCCTCGGGGCTCTCATGTCACGCCGCTCTTGCACGAGCTGCATTGGCTCCTGGTGGTCCTCCGGGTGCGCTTCAAGGTATTGGTTACCATTTTTAAAGCGCTCCATGGCTTGGGGCCAGGATATCTACGGGACCGCCTCCTGCCATTATCGGCCTCTCGCCGGCTAATATGCTCCCATAGAGTGGGTCTCCTCGGGGTACCGCCGGCTGGACGGCTGGCGACCCCAAGAGTGCAGGCCTTCTCGTTGGGGGAACCATCTCTCTGGAACGAATTACCCCCAGAGATGAGGACCATCACTAATCTCCTGACCTTCCGATGGGCGGTGAAAACTCATCTATTTCACCAAGCCGCTCTGGCCTAGGGTTCTCTTAGAGTTTTAATCTGCTTTTATCTGGTTTTTAATCTTTTTAATTCCCCTTTGCTTTTATTTCAGCCACTATATATTTGATTTTAATTGTTTTTAATTTTGTATTGTTGTGGTATTTTTAATCGGCTGTACACCGCCCCGAGTCCTGTCAGGGAAAGAGGGTGGTGTATAAGTTTAATAAAATAAATAATAATAAATAAATAAATGAGTGGGCAAAAACTAGTCTATACTCGCAGGGCAGAGGTGGCATTCAGCAGGTTCTGACCAGTTCTGGAGAACCGGTAGCGGACATTTTGAGTAGTTTGGAGAAACACCTCCGACTGGCCCTGCCCCCATCTATTCCCTGCTTCCTGAGTCCCATCTGATTGGCTGGGTCTTCGTTTGTTGACCTGTACAGGAGAACAGAGCTGGAAAACAGGTTAGTGGGGTGGGGAGGGAATGGGATTTTGTAGTAATCTTACCCCGGGAGTGGAGAGGGAATGGAGATTTTATAGTATTCTTCCCCTGCCATGCCCACCAACCTATGGTCAACAAGCCATGCCACGCCCACCAAGCCATGCCCACAGAACCAGTAGCAAAAACATTTGAATACCACCACTGCCGCAGGGAGTTACTAAAGATTGGGTTTTCTAGTCGACTAGATATTACCAGCAACTTCCAACGGCCTCATAGTATGCCGGTCAACATTTCTTTATGCTCCTACCATCATACAGGAGATATAGAAGCATAGCCTGCCAAATAAATAGGCTGAAAAATAAGCCTTTATCTGTGGCCTGTCAGAGTTCTGAACGCAACATAAACACCACAATTAGGTTTGATATGCTAGACTTGCAGGGCCAGCACCCAGGGAGGTTCATTTCAATTTCATTGTACTCATGTTGTGCATTGACAATAAATGTTTGATTGACTGATTGATTGAAACACAAGGAATTTGTCTCTGGTGCATAAGCTCTCAGTGTACATAAAAGATAAAGTCATGATCATAGTCATCATAAATGCATTCATAATGAATCATAAGATACATGTCATAGAGTACTAAATAAGCACTCAACAAAAATCATACTAGGAAACTAAATAAAACAATATAAATTGTAAGGATATTAGCAACAAAGTTATAATAATCATAAGTAGAAAAAGAGATAGGTAATAGAATAGAACAGAACAGAATAAAATAGAACAGAACAGAATAACTGTATTGGCCAAGTGTGACTGGGTACAGAAGGAAATTGTCTTGGTGCAAATGTTCTTAGTGTACATAAAAGAAAAGATACATTCATCAAAAGTCAAGAATCATGAGGTACAACACTTAATGATAGTCATAGAGTACAATAAGCAATCAAATCATACTAGAAAAGAGTCAATAAAATTCGTAAGGATACAAGCGACAAAGTTACAGTCATACAATTACAAGTGGAAGGACATGGGTGATAAGGAGTGATGAGAAGATTAATAGTAATAGGAAGGAAGGATGAGAAGAATAATAGTAATACAGTCTTAGTAAATAGTCTGACAATATTGTGGGAATCAGAGTAGGGAGCAGCACTTAGCCAACCTTTGCAAATCCAACCTAAGTAGGGTTGGATTTATTTTATATTGGGATGAAATTCCATTAGGAGTTCTATAGGTTATAGAGCTGAAGAAGCTTCTTGGTTAAGAAGCGAAATGTCTTCAAAGAAAAACAAGAAAGTCTACTTGCTTCTTGAAAAAAAACATGACCTGGATGACTGAGAATCTCCGTAGACGTGGCATCTAGAAGCACAAGCAGAAGTTTTAAATCCATGTTAGGAGGACAGACCTAACACGAATCTTTCTCCACTGTTGTGAAGATGTTTTTTTTTACATGCTTGATGTTCAAAATGAGTGTTCGTTTTCCTGCTTGATCATTTAACACTTTGTATTGAATTGAAGACAGGAACTAGAAGCGACGGATGGAAACTAATCAAAGAGACAAGCAACCTAGAACTAAGGAGAAATTTCCTGACAGAGCAATTCATCAGTGGAACAACTGGCCTCCAGAAGTTCTGAATGCTCCAACACTGGAAGTTTTTAAGAAGAGATTGGACAACCATTTGTCTGAAATGGTGTAGGGTTTGCATTTTTAGCTCAGTGAGATGGTTTTAAATAGTGAATGAGTGCATGTTCCACTAAGGAGCCAACCTTGAGTCTACATCATTGAAAGAAAGACTGGCCCAAGTCAGCTGTTCCTAGCCAAATCTCCCAGATAGTGGGATTCCAGAAAAGCACCTAACTGGCTTTTCTTCAACCCATTTTTTGAAGCTCCAGTTTTCTGATCGAGGGGGCTCTATGGGAATTCTCTATACTAAAGGACCACCTAAGACACCATGAGAGGACTGTCAAAGTTCCCCACCATAAAACTAAAGCTACTGCAATGTTCAATAGCCTCTAATGGAAAGTAAATTCCTTATTGACTTGACATATGCCTATCAGGAACATCATGACTATTCCATGTATTAGAAAACGATGGAAACAACATCTACGCAAATACTTTGAAGTTATTTTATTTATCTGGCACACCAATAAATATTGGGGCTGCAGTGAGCTGTGTCTTCAGCATATCAGCCTGTTAAGAGACAGCTTGAAATCTTCGTTTCTTGGATCATACTATCATGTATGGTGGACTTTTACGAAAACCCAAAATTTCTGGCATAAAATTCAGAGCTGGTTAGAGGAAATGGGTGAAATTAAAATTGAATATATACCTGAATTCTTCTTATTGGGAATTAATATAGAGAGATATAATAAAGACATGATGAACCTAATAATACATGTGATTACGGATGCAAGATTAGTCTATGCTCAAAAATGGAAACTCAAGGAAATTCCAGATGAAACAAAGATAATTAAAAAGATATGGACATGCGCAGAAATGGATAAATTATTGCAGGAATTAAAAAATAAAGATGAATCTGGATATTATAAAGTATGGGTAAAGTTTTACAACTGGCTGGGAAAGAGAAAGGACTCAAAATGCAAATTAAAATAAGATAAGGATGTTAAAAAATGATAGATTAGGATTAATTAAGAATTGTTGATATTGATATATATATATTATGTATACATGATATAAATATGTATTACTTATCATCTGAAATAGCTATGCAAGACAATTAGATGTGTCAGGATGATTATAACAGGTTCACTGTTTTTAATTGTTTCTTTTTTGTTCAATAATTTTTTTAAAAAAATCTTTAACATTTCTCCTGTTAGCATGGGAATAGTTACAGATTGTTTGGGAAGCGAAGGAAATGCTCCTTCATTTCATCGAATGAAAGAAAACCCTTAAGGATGTGAGCGCTCTTTCTAATTTTGGAAGAGGAAGGTAAACAATGTTTTATTTTGGGCTTCGTGTATTGTTTTATTGTTTCACTATTGTGAACTGGTAAGCGTCCAGGCAGATTGCAGCAATGGGCAAATTAATTAATGAAAGACATAAAACAGCACTTTGGAAAGTCAGATTCAGAGGTTGCCCATGTTTGAAAAAAAGAAACATATTTATTCTTCTAATCCACAAAGAAAGAAACTTTTGATATAAGTGGCTAAAAAAATAGATATAAAGATTAGGAAGAATGGATTATTCTAAATAAAGTAAGAGACCTTAAGAGAGTGTTAATGTGTGTGTATGTGTGTTGGTGTGTGTATGTGTGTGTGTATGTATATATATATATATATATATATATATATATATATATATATATATATATATATATATATATATATATATATATATATATATATATATACATATCTCAGAGGTGGTATTCAGCAGGCTCTGACCAGTTCTGGAGAATCGGAAGCGGAAATTTTGAGTAGTTCAGAATATCACCTCTGACTGGCCCTGCCCCCATCTATCCTCTGCCTCCCAAGTCCTAACTGATTGGCTGGGTCTTCTTTGGTTGCCGTGAACAGGAGAATGGAGCTGGAAAGCAGGTTAGTGGGGTGGAGTGGGAATAGAGATTTTGCAGTAGCCTTCCCCTGCCACGCCCACCAAAGCCACACCCACCAAGTCACGCCCACAGAACCGGTAGTAAAAAAATTTGAATCCCACCACTGATGTATATGTATATGTATTTGTTGATACATAGAATAAGACATAGGTATTTGTTGATGTACATAATGATGATGTATATAATAAGGTATATAAGATATATGTATTTGTCAATTTGTCACAAACATGAATGAGATTTGTATTTTTGAAAAATGCAATAAAAACAATTAAAAAGAAAGAAAGAACCTTTTGAGGAGGCAAAACACAAAGAAAAAAGAAATAATGGTCTGAAGCAGACTGGAATATCTGGCTTGGTGGAAGGGGAGGGAGGGAAATGGTGCAGGATATCTTCCAAAACGTGAAGAACGTGGTCATAATGGTGTGATCAAAGTGGTGATTATTTTCTATGTTGTGTCCACATGTAACATGCACAAAAAATGAAGTGGAGTTTTCATCATCCTGCTCTCTTGACCTCATTCACCTCACTGAGTCCTTGGAGCTTAAGCAAAATGGAGACCAATGGAGGATGAGAAGTTACCATAACTCTGCTTCTTTCTCATAATCCTAGAATGCAGCATCCAGAATCATAGAAACATAGGGCTGGAAGAGGCTTCTGAGGTCTTCTAGTCCAACTTCCTGCCAAATCAGGAATCTTTAAACCACCCCAGACAAGTGGTTTTAGTGTATTACTTATTGGCCTTTTGTGCAAAAAAAGGGACAATATTTCTTGTTCTCTGGTCTTGCCATGTTGATGATTTATTTATTTACTAGTTGGATACCCAGACTTCGCTGTGAAACTATGTGGTTGGGCTTAGTTATGGGGGAGGAAAATAAGGGAGAAAAATTCTGCCTCTGCCTACCAGGACCCTTTGGTATTCATCTAGCTAGTGTCCTGTCAGTGTGTGAGAGAGTTGAGAGCTGTTTGGAAACTGTAACAGTATGTTTACAGTATGTTAACAGTATGTTTACTGTATGAGCAAGAAGGAGACAGCAAGGAACCTGGGTGTGGCTTAGCTCAACTGTTCTGTACTAAAGCTGCTTGGTGCTGTGAAACTAAAACTGAAACTCTTCTCTTCTGCTTGTGTTTTGCATTTGGAACAGATTTCTTTTCAGGTACGGAATGGGAGTAGAACTCCTTAGCATCAGAGTGTGTTAATAATAATAATATAGGAAATATTAATGCTCTGATGGTCATTTCGAAAAATCCTTTTTTAGTGAGCACCTAGAAGCCAAGAGGAACATACGTGCCAAATTTCAATTTTGTAGGCTTTACGGTTCTGGAGATTTTGTGATGATGCATGGGTGGTATTTCATTTTATATATATATAGATTTCTGAGGCCCAACGCCCATAACCTTTTTTTTTTCTGGTGATAGGAACAGTGTCCTCCTTTGTAACTAAGGCAAAAGTGTGGATTGTAGACCATCATTGTAGACCAGTGTTGTCCTCCAGTAGAAGTTCAAGAGAAAGTTTTGAGGAAAAGTTATCTCAAGTGAAAAGCTTTACTCTAACTAAAGGGTGGGCCTGCATGGTTGATTACTCCGTCTCTCCTCATACCTTCCAAAAAAACAATGGAGAACATTAATGCAAAAGGGATGGCTTAAATTTCTTTTTGGTTGGCTAAATTCTTTGAGATGGAACTCATAACTGTTTTTCCCTCCTTCTGTCTTCAAGCACAAAATAATTTCATGGAAGAAATAGTCTTCAGAATTACATATATAGGAATACGTATGCACTCATTTATAGCGTTTATATAGTCACCCAACTCAACTAATATGACTCTGAACAGTGTACAACAAAATAAACATTAAAATATAAAAAACACCTCAAAAAAGAATCAGGAAAAAAAATCTAACAGCACATTTACTGAGACAGAGGTCTTGCTATTTTTAACAGGTTTTAGTGCCAGGAGAATAAACAAAAATTTAACTTTGAAATTAAAGTCCTAAGCAGATTTTTTAGGGAACAAATACAATTGAACTCAATATGTCTGATTTCCAAAGTACATTTCTGGAGTAACTCTTGATAAATGTCTAAAGCAGGCATTGATATCTCAGTTCAAGCATGACATTTTCTTGCAATATTGGCGGAGTGTCCATTGCATAGTTGCCATTGCAAACTTGGCAACTTTAAGACTTGTGGATTTCAACTCCCAGAATTCCTCCTCCAGTCGTGTTAGCTCAGGAATTCTGAGAGTTGAAGTCCACAAGACTTAAAGTTGCCAAGTTTGGAGACCTCTGGCTTAAGTGGCAGGACCTAAAATTTATATAGACAAGATCTCAAGGTCTCAGTCTCTGGCAATAAAGGATAAAGGCGTTCCTGGAACAATATTGGGAAACGAGCGGGAAACTCCTGTTCTGGAAAGGTAGAGGATTGCTGCCCACCCACAAACTCACTGGAGGAGAGCATGCTATGGATTGTCGACAGTTGGAGACCAGAATCTAGATGAGGAGTGGGGCTGGCTGTGGCATTCTGGGAGCTAAAGTCCCACAGTCATAAAAAGGGCCGTGGTTCCCCATCTCTGATCTTAGATGGAGTGATGATCAGACTCAGCAGTTTCTGTGGCCAGTTTTAAATTTCTGGGTGTTACCATAAAGGAGGACCTGAGCTGGGGTACTCACATTGCAGCACTGGTCAAAAGGGCCCAACAGAGATTATATGACCTGAGACTTCTCAGAAAACAACAGCTGAATGAAAAAACTGCTGGGGACCTTCTACCACTGCACCATAGAGAGTATCTTAACTTACTGCACCTCTGTATGGTTTGCCAATTGCACAGTGGCAGATAGGACAGCACTCCAGAGGGTTAAATCATTGCCCAGGGGATCATTGGTTGCCCTCTCCCCTCTTTGGAAGAGCTGTATAGCTCCAGATGCATTAAGAAAGTTCAAAACATTCTCAAAGATCCATCTCATCCTGGGCACCCTTTTTTTGAACTATTACCATCTGGCAGATGGTACAGAATAATAAAAACAAGGACAAAGAGGCTGAAAAACAGCTTCTATCCCAGGGCAGTAACTCTATTGAATTCTACTATATAGTACATTGAAGATGGTATTTAATTTTGTTGTATGATGTGCAATGACAATAAACTAAACTAAAATAAATTAAACTGACCCATGTAGCAGATTCTGAATGCATGTTGGAAAAAACAGGTGGTGGGTTCAAGAAAGCTAATCCTGTTTCCAAACATATGGCACACACCTGGTTCTCAAATTAGTTGTACTTTCAAGAAGAAATTGGACTGCCATTTGTCAGAAATGGTATAACGTCATCTGCTTAGGTGGAGGAGGGTTGGACTAGATGACCTACAAGGTCCCTTCCAACTCTGAATGTCTATATACATTTGTATAGAGTGAATGATGGGTCAGGTAACAGAGAATGTCAAGGATGTTGGAAAAAGCAAGTTAGAAGAGAGTAAGCTTCTTTGAAAAGACCTTAGCAAAGAGGAAATGAAAGATTCAGAAGGCAGGCTATCTAAAAGTAGGATTCTGGAAAATAAAGCCGCCTGAAATATCATAGCAAAGAGTCACTTTTGCATGGGCAAATATAGGGCCCAGTTGAAAGTGGGCTTTTGGATGTACACACCTCAAAAACAGACACACAAAACTGTAGAGCCATTTAGCATTTCAATGAATATCCACAATCCACAGGAAAAGATAAGGATCCCTTTGAACAACGAATGCTCAACTTCTAACTTTCCTTGCTGATCTCTCCATTGGATCTGAATACAAGAGAGGAGCTTCTTCAGTGCTTCTTCAATACTCTTCCCAGTAGAACTCTTTTTTTTTTCTCTCTCGACAGAAAGAAAGAAAGAAAGAAAGAAAGAAAGAAAGAAAGAAAGAAAGAAAGAAAGAAAGAAAGAAAGAAAGAAAGAAGGAAAGAAAGAAAGAAAGAAAGAAAGAAAGAAAGAATTGCCTGCATTTGAAAAATAAGAAATGAAAGGCACATATGCTGTGATTTTCTGGGAAGAAATTCTATTTTAAAGAATAATAATAACAATGAATAACTACAAACCTCTAGAAGGGGAAGAGTTACCTAAATTCAATTTTAAAGCTTTTTCCTATGTTTATGCAAACTTGAAAACCCATCCAGTTGGGGAAGGTAGAGCATCCAATAGAGCATTCCAAACAAAATTTCCACAGGGCACCTCATTGCAGTGTAGAGCCTATTGTAATGCGATCTACGTGGGCTTCCCTTGAAAACCCCATAGAAGCTTCAACTACAGTATATTAATATCAATCAGAATATAAATATAAATAGAACTAGGAGGAAACTTGGAAGTCTTCTAATCCAACTCTCTGGTTCAAGCAGGACACCCTATACCATTTCAGATAGTCTTTTCTTAAAAACCTCCAGTGATGAAGCATCCACAACTTCTAAAGACAAGATGTTCCACTGGTTGATTGTCCTCACTGTTAGGAAGTTTCTCCTTAATTCCAGGTTGCTTCTCTCCTTGATTAGTTTCCATTCATTGTTTCATGTCTTGCCTTTTGGTGCTCTGAAAATAAGTTGACCCCCTCTTCCTGGTGGCAGCCCCTCAACTACTAGAATACTGCTATCATGTCCCCCCCACCCAGTCTGGCCATAACAGATTCCTGCAACTGTTCTTCATATGTTTTGTTTCCAGGCTCTTAATCATCTTACTTGCTGATCCAAAATTCAGCAATGCAAGTAGGGATGGGTTTGCCATAGGATATCCATACGGTCCCTCTGCTTTGTGAGCTGGATTAGTTGCCAGTTGCCATTAGCTTCTATGTATGATTCATGGTGTAGGTGATTACCTCTACATATGTTGTGGTTAGCCGACAGCAGGTGTGGACAGCTGAGGAGAGCGAGGACTCAGATGAGGGGCCAGGACCATTAGGGAGTGGACTGCTGCCTTCAGAGATTGTGGGAGCCAGCAGCAGTGATGAGGAGGTTCCCGAGGAGCCTGTGCCAAGTACGCGTGCACGCAGGATTGCTCACAGGAAAGAGCAGCTATAACAGCACGGGTGACTCGGGAGTAAGGCTGCAAGGTAATGGCCCCTCCTTCAAGAAGATAAAAGCCAGCTATGAAACGAACGTTCTTTGCAGAAGGCAAAGATGTTTTGAAATTCAAGCCTTGTGGACATTCCAGTATCCTGAATTTGTATTTGAAGATTCTTGTATTGCAAATTATTTCTTGTCTGTTATCTTTTGGCAGTCTCGCACAATTTGGCAAGGCTTGTGCTTATCACACTAATAAATTTGCAGAAGCATTAAAAGGTTTCTGTTCCCTTTGGATTGTGTTTGATTTGTTGGAAAAGGGCGTGGGTCAAAACAATGTAGTGGTTTTTTGTCTACCTCCAGCCCAAACACACCCCAGCCAGCCACCCAGATGAAACCTGGCTTCCTAATAAACGACAGCCGACCATTCACCCCAAGCCAAGCTGCGCTGAAAGCCCTCAATACACAAAACACAACGTTGCCAGCTAATCAAGACAAAAAATGCTACAAAACAGACAGAAGATATTACAAACACCAATCAATCAGAACACAGTCAACTTCAAGACCAATAAACACAGACCAAGACTCCCAACCAATCAGGATGAAAAAAAAAACCATTCAAACAAAGCACAAGGCTAGCACCAAATTTAAAACAGAAACGGCTGTGAAAGCCTGACACACACGATGAAGACGAACCCAACACATGAGCCTGATGATGGCAGATGAGATTCTGCTGAAACGTCACTACAACTTTAAAAGCACAACTATAAAGACATGGGAAAATACCTGAACAAAGCTGAATACCATACATACATACATACGTACATACATGCATACATATGTGTGTGTATGTGTATATAAATATATATGTGTGTATATATATATATGTGTGTGTGTATATGTGTGTGTGTGTGTGTGTGTATATGTGTGTGTGTGTGTGTGTGTGTATGTATATATATATAGGACAGCAGTATGCTTCCTCCCTTGATTGGGGCTTACCAGGGTGTTATAACACAAGTATATATACTCATTCCTCTGTATCGCTGATCTGGATGAGAACTTGTGGCCTAATGGCAATTACAACTGCCTCACATGCCTTCCAGGTTCGAATCCCAGTATGGCTAGCTGATGAGAGCTAAGTAGCTCGAAATAGATCTATACTAGTCTCCCTTGTTTAATTATTTATCAGCTCAAAAACCTAACACACACACATATATATATATTAATTATTTATCAGCTCAAAACCTAACACACACACACACACATATATATATATATGCAGGTCTTGGTGTGTTCAGATCTTTTCCTGTGCAAGATTGAGAGTATCTTGGCAATGTTTCGATGAGGTTCCACTCACCATCCTCTGGCTGGTGCTTTCGGCTTCATGCTTGCGCGAGCAAAGTGTGATCGGAGCTGCCATTTTCCCATATATACTGGCTAACCTATACATGGAATACTCTGAAACCAATGCTCTAGACAAATCTGAACACAAACCCAAACTCTGGCTTAGATATGTAGATGACACTTTCATAATTTGGCCACATGGGAAAGAAAAACTGGGCAACTTCCTCACACACCTCAACAGCTTACACCCCAAAATACAATTCACCATGGAAACAGAAGCCCACAACCAACTTCCCTTCCTGGACGTCCTAATTTACAAAAACCCAATGGCTCCCTAGGATACACCATCCACCAGAAGAAAACACAACCAACCACTACTTAAATGCACAATCCCATCACCATCCTGTACAGATCAACTCCATAGCCAAGACCCTCATCTCCAGAACCAAACGCCTAGCTGACAAAGACAACCTGAGAACAAAATTATACACCCTCATTGATGTAATAATTTCCAACAGATTCCAAAGAAACACAATTCCCAACCTAACCCTAAAGGAGTCACCCCCCAGAAACTTAGCCAAAATCCTAAGAAACCCCAAAGACAAGATCCAGCTAGAAAACCAAGGAGTTTATGAAATACCATGCAACATTTGCCCAGCCACATACATTGGACAAACCAACAGGAGAATAAATGCACGCATCGCAGAACACAAGAACACAGACAGTAAAGAAGAAAATACTTCCTCCCTTTTCCAGCACCTTAAAGCCACAGGACATGAAATGCTGAATTCTTCAACAAGAAAATAATCAGGGAAGTCGTCAAAATAGAGAAACACCCCCATCACATGAATAAACGGGATGATACCTCCCGCCTACCAGACATCTGGAAACTAGCCCTTATCAACAGGCCTCAAGCTCGGAAACTAGCCCTTATCAACAGGCCTCAAACTCGGAGCCAAACCAAAACCCGGAACATCACATCCCAGCCACCCACTCAGGATATCACATCATGGAACTCAGAAGGTTACACCACAAAAACTCAGTATGTCACAACACAGCCAACGACCCAGGAGATTACAGCACAAGACCCAGGATGTCACAACAATAGAACCCAGAAGGTCATCACACAGCCCATTACCCAGGTTGTTACAACACAGGAGGCTGATGGACAATACCTCAGCCACACATGTTCTTACGAAAAAGCTAGCCAAACTGCAAACATCAATTCCATCAACCAATCAAGAAATGACAACATAGCCAACCTCCCCACCAGTATATATAGGGAGACGGCAGCTCTGATCACACTTTGCTTGCACAAGCATGAAGCCGAAAGCACCAGCCTGAAGATGGCAAGTGGGACCTCGTTGAAACTTTGCCAAGATATTCTCAATCTTACACGGGAAAAGACATGAACACTATTATTAGACAGACAGACAGACAGACAGACAGATAGATAGATAGATAGATAGATAGATAGATAGATAGATAGATAGATAGATAGATATAAAATGTTGTCCTTCATTTTGTATGCTGCCCAGAATTGGTTGGAGTCAGGCGGCATCAACATAGACTAAATAACTAAATAGTTAGAATTTAAAAGCTTCACGTAGCGGTTTCCCAGAGCACTGTTTTCACCAGATTGCCTCTTAGATGCCACTACTCAGAATGCCGCAAGTTGAAAACGACAATGGTCAAAGTGCACCACACAGTACAGGATAACAACTCGAAAAGCAGCTCCGCAGCTGTCCTATCCTTTTGAAAAAAAAAGAACTCCATCAGCTCTTATAAACTTGCTGAAGTCACCCGATTTTCACTTCACAGGATAGGGAAGCCACCACATAATCCCACCCTCTTCCTTTGTTGAAAAACTCATTCCAGGTTAGCTATTAAAGCAGAACAATTAGCTCCATGTAGAATAAACAGATTCATTTCTAAGGATATTATTACCTGGCTCATACGTTTATGATGCCCAACATACAGTACTTGTAGAGAGCTAGTTTAGTGTAATAGTTACGGGCCCCTCCTGGCTAGAAAGTGGCGGCCTGTGGGTTCCAGTCCAGCCGTAGGCACATAAATGGCTTTGGACTATTCCTTCTCTCTCAACCCTAGGAAGAAGATTCTGGAAAGTCACTTCTGAAAGATGTCACCAAGGAAATTGCAGGGACTTCCATGTAGTGGTTGAACAACTAACATCAGAACAATCTTGAACTAAATACACTCAAAACCATAGAAATGGTGGTAGATTTTAGGAGAAATCCTCCTATACACCCACCTTTTACAATATGGTATCAACAGCAGAGACCTTCAAGTTTCTAGGTTTGATTTTATCTCAAGACTTAAAATGGACATCTGATGTCAAAAATGTCACAAAAAAAGTGCAACAAAGAATATTCTTTCTGCACCAACTTAGAAAGCTCAAACTGCCCAAAGAGCTGCTGATCCAGTTCTACAGAGGAATGATTGAGTCTGTCATCTGCACCTCTATAACTATCTGGTTTGGTTCTGCAACCCAACAGGACAGACACAGACTTCAGAGAGTAATTAGGACTGCAGAAAAAACAATGGCTACCAACCTGCCTTCCATGAAGGACCTGTATACTGCACTAGTCAAAAAGAAAGTTGTGAAAATATCTACAGACCCCTCACATGCCAGACATAAATGGTTTCAACTCCTACCCTCAAGACGACACTATTGGGCTCTGCACACCAGAATAACTAGACACAAGAAGAGTTTTTTTCCTGAATGCCATCACTCTGCTAAACAACTAATTCCCTCAACACTGTCAACTTATTTACTAAGACTGTATTACTATTATTCCTCTACTACTAGATTATAATAACATTCCCTAGAGCCTATATCTTCCCACTTATGACTATAACCGTGTTGTTTGTATCTTTACAATTTACATTGTTTTATTTGTTTCCTAGTATGATTTGATTGCTTATTAGTAACCTATGACTATCACTAAGTGTTATATCTTATGATGAATGTATTTTATTTTTTCTTTATGTACACTGGGAGCATTTGCACCAAGACAAATTCCTTGTGTGTCCAATCACTCTTGGCCAATGAAGAATTCTGTTCTGTTCTGTTCCGTTCCGTTCCGTTCCATTCCATTCCATTCTTCATTCCATTCCTATCCCTATCCCTATCCCTATCCCTATCCCTATCCCTATCCCTATCCCTATCCCTATCCCTATCCCTATCCCTATCCCTATCCCTATCCCTATCCCTATCCCTATCCCTATCCCTATCCTATTCTAGTGGCCAGGAGTCAAGACTGATTTAAAGGCCAAAAACATACTCAAATTTTCAGCGTATATTAGCTCTCCATACTTACTGTATGTAAGATATTACACCAAAGTAGAGTACAACCTCACAAACACTCAACACAGGAAGCATTTTGCTGAGCTTGTGCCCATTGCTCCCTCACAGGATTGCTATCTTTAGGATAGAGATAGATACCCATCTCCTGTAAGCTGCCTTGAGCAATCGAAGGGAAAGAAAGGAGATACAGTCCAATCTTTTTATCTAACTAAATTAATCAATTAGGGTTTGCGCTGGTCCTGAGATTCATTTGAGAGCTTGATTTGATTCAGGCCAGTTTAGAAACCGTCACATAATCCCGTCAGAGATCGTTAGATTGGACTGAGATGAACCTAAAGCAAGTGTTAGGAATCCAAAGCGCCTATTGAATATCATGAATATAGCCCTTCCTCTTCTGCTTTCTCTACTCAAGCCGTCCTAAATCATTAATGCTGTTCATATCTGTGTCTACGACGATTCAGAGTGACTCCAGAGAGGTCATACAATAAGGACTAAGAAATATTAAGACATAGAGGTGAAAGGCAGGAAATGAACTATAGCTAAAACCAGTAATATTTATTGTACTTCTCCATTCCTAATATCCTTGCAAAATATCTTAGTTTGCACTGTCTATACAATAGGGTGATATATATCACACCTTTTGTTGTTTAGATGCCACACCTCTCTTTTCAAAGGTTTCACAACTTTTTCACTTCCTTTTTCTTGACTCAGTCTTCCTTCCTTCATACATTTGTTTTGTGATGCAAGATTCTTTCATGCTTTCTGTATGACTTAATCATCTTAATATACATCTTTTATAGTAAGCATTCATGTTTGACTCCATAGCATATTTTAAATCTCTTACTGAATAGGGTAACAGCTCAGTTCAGCCCAGCAGATCTACCTAATTCAGGTACCTCTGCTGCAAGCTATGTGTGTGGTATGTTAGCATGTTGCATGTTCCTTCTAACTGGTAGCAGTAGAGTAACATTACTAAATTCTCTAAACACAACAACCAGGAGGGACATAAAATGGATTGACATACATTCAAGATTCAAAAGATATATCTACCCCTAGTAGATATGTTTAGATAAACTGAGCTAGTATCTTACTCAGTAAGAGACTTAAATACAGGTAGTGCTCAACTGAGCCCAAGGATTATGTTGCTGACTGAGACATGTGTTAAATGAGTTTTTCCCCATTTTATGACTTTTCTTGCCATGTTTGTTAAGTGAACCAGGGCAGTTGTCAAGTTACTAACATGGTTGTTAAGTGAATCTGGCTTCCCCATGTCAACTAAAAAATACTTCTTTGGTCTTTTTAGTTGCCGGCAGAAAAGGAGTGGGGAAAGTAGGGCATTCCTTAAATGCTTCGGATAATTACTAGGCAGCCGAAGCTGTTGGTGTGCAAGATTATTACTGGAGAACATGATTGATGACTCTTGGCTATGGATGTGTCCCATTGGAGAATATACATCCAGGGGGTGGGGGGAAGACCAGCATCAAGGGTGAAATGAATGATGTGTCCTAGAGTTGGCTGCAACCAGGTAATGCCGACATGGTAACTCCTAGTAAATCAATTTTTTTACTCTGAGAGATGCGGCTAGAGACTTATGATTTGAACAGGGGTGGATTTGTTGGAGTCCTGGCACCCCATTGACTTCACTCATCAGAAGGTTGCAAAAGGGGATCATATGATCTCGGGACACTGCAACCATCATAAATATAAGCCAGTTGTCAAGCATCACCTTGGTGGTGCAGTGGTTAGAATGCAGATTGCAGGGCTACTTCTGCTGACTGCTGGCTGCTTGCAATTTCGCAATTCAAATCTCATCAGGCTCAAGGTTGACTCAACCTTCCATCCTTCCGAGGTGGGAAAATGAGGACTCAGATTGTTGGGGACAATGGGCTGACTCTGTAAACTGCTTAGAGAAGGCTGTAAAAGCACTGTGAAGTGGTATGTAAGTCTAAGTGCCAAATGCTATCGCAGGACCATAGGCATGCTGCAACAGTTGTAAATATGAGAAATGGTCATACGTCTCTTTTTTTGTCATACGTCATTGTAACTTTGAACAGTCCTTAAACTGTTGTAAGATGAGGAGTACCTGGAGGAGCATCTACATCTACTTTTGGGAAAAGATTCAAAAATCAAATGCTTTACAGTAAAGACTAGATCTGAAATATCAACCCCACTTTCATTTGTTCTTCATTAGAAGGAAACAACTTGGCTTACAAGAGAGGAAGCAGCCACGATCCCCCTCATTAGTTGCAGCTGGGGAAAATAGTATATAAGAGAGATGGTTAAAACACAGCGTTGCCAGAAGCAAAGCGTGTTTTATTTTGGGCTGAAGTTATCTTGGTTGGAGTCCTTCCAAAAGGCTGTGCCTTGTTATCTCCTTGAAGTTGGTAATTACTTATCCTGGTCCATTGTGGAAATTCCTTCACTGTAGTTTGTTTTAGTTTTTTATTTCACCTCTATCTGCTCTTTAAGTTCGGACTGTATTGCTTTCTTTTGAAGACTATTTTTGAGTAAGTTTTATCTCCAAGTGAGAATTATTGAACAGTGGGGCCAAGTTGGAGGCATTAAAGGACATTTATTTCTGTTCTGGATTTTGTTATGTTTATAGTCATGGCTCTAGAACAGGAGGTTGTCGAATGAGCAGAAAGGTGTACAATCACTTTGTTACAGGTTTACTTTATGCGTGTGTTTTATTTTTTCAGCTGAGCTGCCTTATTATGTCAAGGAGCAGTGTGGCAAGAAGGAAATCCCAAAGCCTTGTTTATATGAACAATGGTGCCTAATTTGTAAGTATGACAGAAAGAAAAGATTACGCCAACTGCAGATAAACGCATCTTATCCCAACAGAGCAAACATGCCAAATGCAATACGATAAAAATATATATTTGTCGATTGACAGCTAATTATGCCGCGAATTTCCCCTGACATCTCTAGTGGAGGAACCAGAATGATAAATGTTTTCCAACTTCCGTTTAGTTTTCTTACTGAGCTTTTCCTGTGCGTGGTGTATGCACAAATCATATTCCATCAGATGCATTTCACCCTGCCTTTTGAATTTAAATGGTCAAAATTGGTCAAAAAGGGATCCCAAGATTTCAGTCCTCTTTGCATTTGGATTCCTGTTTCTTTCTCTGAGAATATTCATCTCTCTAGTATATTCATCACTACTACTAAGGCTTATCTTAGCAGTCTCCCAAATGAACGATCTCCCTCATTTAATGGTGCTTCGACTGTAGTGAGCAGCCCCCTTGTACATCAGGTGTGCACCCAATGATTAGCAAACAAATACGTTGTTGTTGCTGTTATGGTTGAACACACAATCAGCCAGGTGTTTCGAGTGGATTTGGCATCATCATCATCATTGTGATTTGTTGCACAGGTATCCAGATGTTTAGACTGCATCTGGCATTCTTATGAATCTGGAATAGGCAGATGTTATGGTTTGATGGTATTAAAGGTATCCTTGAAAAAGCTGCCTTTTTTATTTTGTCCATGCAGATGATGTTCCAGTGTGCTCCTTATGTTTTAGGATTGAACTCAAAACACCTATTCCTATTGGTAATATCTTTTACATTATTTGTTCTACTTCTATTTGCAGATCTGTGAATTTTGTGATTTTCTCTAATCCTTTCTCTTCTATTCTGTGGTGTGCAGGCACTGCTGTGTCCACAAACCAGACTATTTTTGTGTCTATTATTATTATTTGGAACAACTGACTGGAAAAATAAATAAATCAGACCCTTTTAAAGTTTTTGATTGCCACTGGCTTCCAATGAAGTTATTACTAAGGATGCTGTTTGAGTACATAAAATTCAAACCCAAAGGTGCTTTTTTTTCAAGAAGTAACTGGACTTCTTTCTTGTTCATCTTTGAAGATGTTTTGCTTCTCATCCAAGAAGCTTCTTCAGCTCTAACTGGATGGTGGGGAATGGAAGATTTATATTCCTTGCAGACAGCTGGTTATTTGCATTCTTTTAGAGAGTCATTGAGGCCACTTGGAGATTTATCTGTATCATCAGGGTCACCTGAATGGAGCCTTCTTAGAACTGCTGAAAGGGCTGTGTTGTAGATTGGAGATAGATGATGTCATAACCCTCTCCCTCTCTTGAGAGAGGGCTGTTCAATGAAAGGACACAGATAAGTAAACCTCCAAGTGGCCTCAACAACTCTCTCAAAAAATGCAAATGACCAGCTGTCTGCAAGGAATATAAATCCTTCCATTCCCCACCATCCAGTCAGAACTGAAGAAGCTTCTGCAGGTTTTGGCGTGTTCGGGTCTTTTCCCGTGTAAGATTGAGACTATCTTGGCAACGTTTCGACGAGATCTCATTCACCATCTTCAGGCTGGTGAAGCACCAGCCTGAAGATGGCGAGTGAGATCTCGTCGAAACGTTGCCAAGATAGTCTCAATCTTACACAGGAAAAGACCCAAACACGCAAAGATGTGCATGCCTGTACCCGTGAAAATCTACAAAAACACACATATATATGTATATGTATATATATACAGTATATATATATGTATGTATATATATATATACATATATATACAGTATGCCTGCTCAAAAGTCAGCTCCACCAAATTCAAGGGATTTAATCTTAGCAAATTAAATATAGAATTCAAGTTTTGAAAATTTGGACCAAGAATGTGTGTGCGCACCTATTTGTAACAGCAAGAAAAGCTTGGATCGGTTTGAAGCTCTACTTACTGCGTTACTTATTGCCCTCCATCAAGGAACTGAATGACTACAGACCAGTTGCTCTAACATCTGTAGTTATGAAAATCTTTGAAAGGCTTGTGCTGTCCCACCTGAAAACCATCACGGATCCGCTGTTAGATCCCATGCAGTTTGCATTCCGAGCAAATAGATTGACAGATGATGTGGTTAACAGGGCTCTGCACTACATCCTACAACACCTCGAATCTCCAAACACCTATGCAAGGGTCCTCTTTGTAGACTTCAATTCAGCATTCAATACCATCATTCCAGACACTCTTCTAAGTAAACTAAACCAACTAGCAGTAAGTGGATCATAAGCTTCCTAACAGACAGGAAGCAGCAGGTGAAGCTAGGCAAAATCACATCCGATATCTGTACAATCAACACAGGGGCCCCTCAAGGCTGTGTGCTATCTCCACTTCTCTTCTCCCTATATACCAATGACTGCATCTCAAATGATCCATCTGTTAAAATACTGAAGTTTGCTGATGACACAACAGTCATTGATCTCATTCGAGACAACGATGAATCTGCATACAGACAGGAGGTTATACAACTTGCCTCGTGGTATAACCGGAACAATCTGGAACTGAATACACTCAAAACTGTAGAAATGGTGGTAGACTTTAGAAGAAACCCTCCCATACTACCACCTCTTACAATACTAGACAACACAGTATCAACAGTAGAGAGCTTCAAATTTCTAGGTTCTACTATATCACATGACCTAAAATGGACACCTAACATCAAAAACGTCATCAAAAAAGCACAACAAAGAATGTTCTTTCTGCGCCAACTCAGAAAGCTCAAAGTGCCCAAGGAGCTGCTGATCCAGTTCTACAGAGGAATTATTGAGTCTATCATCTGCACCTCTATAACTGTCTGGTTTGGTTCTGCAACCCAACAGGACAGACACAGACTTCAGAGGATAATTAGGACCGCAGAAAAAACAATTACCACCCACCTGCCTTCAATCGAGGACCTGTATATTGCACGAATCAAAAAGCGGGCTGTGAAAATATTTACAGACCCCTCACATCCTGGACATAAACTGTTTCAACTCCTTCCCTCAAAACGACGCTATAGAGCACTGCACACCAGAACAACTAGACACAAGAACAGTTTTTTCCCGAAAGCCATCACTCTGCTAAACAAATAATTCCCTCAACACTGTTCAACTACTACAAAGTCTGCACTACTATTACTGTTAATCTTCCCATCACTCCTTATCACCCATCCCCTCCCACTTGTGACTGTAACTTTGTTGCTTGTATCCTGTTTCCTAGTATGATTTGATGTTGATTATACCCTATGACTATCATTAAGTGTTGTACATTATGATTGTTGATTCTTAACGAATGTTCCTTCTTTATGTATACTGAGAGTATTTACACCAAGACAAATTCCTTGTGTGTCCAATCACATTTGGCCAATAAAGTATTCTATTCTACAATAAATGGTGAATTCGGTATCCTGATTAAGATGTTGTTGTCTGAATGCTTTGGTTTGTTGGTTGATTTGATGGCGGTAGTACGGAAAGATGCACGAATGCGTGCATGAGAGTGTTTCACACTTGTGACCAAGAAAATAAAAGAGGAAGAAGGTTAGAATAGGCAAAGCATCCAATTTACTAAAATAGAATCGTGGCAACCAATTGTCATTTTTATAGCCATTCAGCCACACTGCTTTCCATCCAGGCTACAATTTGCTGAAGTTTGACTGCTTTCCATTTCCGGTTATATTTTTTTTTAAAGAATAGCTGGGTTATGGCTTTGTGTTTTCACTTCCTTCGCATTAGCAAACCATGGGTTGTTTTTAAAAAGAGAGTGAGTGAGCAATGAAAGAGCACTATTAAAAAGAATCGCCAGATGTTGAGCTCTAAAGTCCAAGTCTACTACGGGTTGTGATCTACAGCCTTTGCTAGGCCGACTGATTAAAACTAATCCGCTATCTGGCCTGCTTATCTTAAAACCTTAACTTTCTGCTCTTGCTTCTTCTCTTTGTAAACATAATTAAGGTTCTTGAGATTAAAAAAAGGGGGGGGGGAGGGAAGGGAGTCACTGAGAACTGGGGAGTTTTTAAATTGTAAGGGCATCCCTTGAAATGCAGGATGTCTGGCTGAGCTAATCATAATGAGCTCCTACCTATCACACAGCACACATTGTGCTCTGAAAGTAATCAATCAGCATCACAGTTCAAACAGGGGCTTTTATTATGATTTTTTTTTTTTTTGTAGAAAGCTTTATTTATGCCCAGCCAAGGAGCCATGTGCATTTTTGGTCTCCTGGAAAGCAAGCGAGTAGTTTCCCACCAGATATGCCTACTAAGTTGCTGGCTACTAAAGATTGGTGGAACTCCAAAGTTTACATGCACCCAGTGATTTGATAATGGCACTTAATAGGTTAATGGAGCCCATAAACCTGTTCTACCAAATGTTGAATGAAAGACCACGTTCTTTCCTGTTTGTAAAGTTCAGACAGAAATGGTCCTTCAACAAGCAAAATATTACAGAAAACAAGGAATAGGGGTAAAATAAGGAAGTCTAAAAACTATTTAAAATGTTTTATTGTTGGCATCCAGCACCGGCGAGATCGGCTAAAATCTACCCAAATTTAAAACCGGATTGTTGGAAATGTAAAAAGAAACCAGGTACCTTCTTTCACATGTGGTAGACCTGTCCAAAAGCGAAGGAATTTTGGAAGATTTGGTCACAGGAAATAACAAGGTTAAAGATAGTATCCAAACCTGAAACGGTGCTACTAGGGATAACTAAAAGTGAATATACAAAAGATATTGAATGCTTAATGATACATATATTAACAGGAGCTAGGATATTATATGCTCAAAATAGGAAACTAGATAGTACCCCCACAGATGGCATGATTATAAATAAAGTAATGAATTGTGCAGAAATGAACAAATTCACAATGGAATTGCAGGAGAGGGAAGAAAAGTAATACTATACGGTATGGGAAAAATGGTATGTCTGGTTAAACAACAGAAATAAAAGAGAATGTTAAAGTGTAATTGTAAATAGTGTGTGTATATGTATGTACAGGAGAATGGAATAACTGATGTCAAAACAACTGCAAAAATGTATATAGAATTTGTTTTTAAAGTTGAGCATTCAATAACATTTATTTTTTTAAAAAGGAAGTCTAAAAACTAAATCAGTCAATTAAGGCAGGAATTGTGCCAGCCCATGAATTCTGTTAAAGCTGGTGTGACCTTAACCCATTGCTCTGTGGGCAAAGGGAATGGTTATTTTCTTAGAACGTATGGTTTCATCCCTAGTTAGTTTTGGGTAAAACATCTGCGCAAAGAGCTGGATCTTCCCAAGACCAGAGAGGAGATTCCACAGAAGGTCATGGTCAATAAGAGGGCTAACTAAGATCCTGTGGGACTGCTAGATCCAGGTGGACAGGCAAATATTGGCCAAAGAAGCAGACATCTTGGAAGTAGACAAGGACCAGAAGTTTGTGTTGGTGATAGATCTAGTGGTGCCAAGTGACAGCAACAGAGGTGGTCTTCAGCAGGTTCTGACCAGTCCTGGAGAAACAGTAGCGGAAATTTTGAGTAGTTTGGAGAACTGGCAAATGCCACCTCTGGTTGGACCCGCCCCCATATATTCTCTGTCTCCCATTGAGTCCCAGCTGATTGGCTGGGTCTTCTTTGGTTGCCCTGCAAAGGAGAACGGAGCTGGAAAACAGGTTAGTGGGGTAGGGAGGCAATGGGGATTTTGCAGTAACCTTCCCCTGCCATACCCATCAAGCTACGCCCAACCAAGCCACGCCCACAGAACAGGTAGTAAAAAAATTTGAATCCCACCACTGGTAGGAAGGCTTGGGGCTGTGATTCCTAAGTTGGGACAATGGCTCCCACAGATCCCAGGAACAACACCAGAGCTTTCTGTCCAAAAGAGTGCTTGAAGAATTCTCAATCTCCAGGCCTGTGGACTCGAGATGGAGAAAGACTCATACCACACATAAGGATGACAAGAATTTTTTTTTTAAAGATTGCATTAATCATGGAGTGACATAAGTAATGAAATCAAAATAATATTCAACCGGTAGTCAGAGAGCTGCATTTTATTACTTGCCAGCCAGGGGTGGGATTCTACCAGTTTGCACCTATTCGCTAGAACAGTTTGTTAACATTCTAAGCAGTTCGGAGAACCGGTTGTTAGAAGAAATGACTGGCCTAATCCTGTAAGGAAGGCAGGAAGGAAACATTCTGGTGTTGCTTACAGAAACTGCCTCCCTGTTAACCCTTATTACATTCTTGGCAGGACTAGACCTCCTGTCTCAGGAACGTCTCTGGAGTTTTTTTCCCCTCCTTTGCTGGTACTTTGCTTGTGTGGAGTGACCATTTAAAGTTACAATGTCACTGAAAAAAGTGACTTATGACCATTTTTCACACTTACGACTGTTGCAGCATCCCCATAGTCACAAGAGGCTAGGCAAGGAGTTGCGTGCCTCGATGTGAGTGATGTTGAGTTGGTCATGCTTAGCCAATAACATGACCACCAAGCCATGTCCACCAACTTAGCCACATCCACAGAACTGGTTGTTAAAAAATTTGAATCCCACCCCTGTTGCCAGGCGTTTCTAACCTGATAGCCATCCAATTGTTTGAACTTCATGTTGAGTCGTATTTACAGTCTGTATAGTTTTCTTGGCAAACATGCATAGATGCTCTTCCTGGATTTCCCTCCCCAATTTTCTAATCTAGTCTGATAGTTCCCTATTTAAGTACAAAGCAGGTTTGTTCCTGCTTAGCTTTGCAAGACGAATAAGACGTTATCAACTAGCTCTGCACGCTGCTCTAAAGAAAAATATCAATTATCACATGGGAGCTTCAAAATGTGCAGAACTAAAGTGGAGACACCAAGAGAGAAAATTTCCAAACACATCAAGGAAGATTGATATGTCTAATGGGGAGTAAAATGTTGGCTGAATGTTGGTCAAAGCAATACACATAAACACATTGAGACACTTCAATCAAACCATCATGGCTACCATTCTGACTTCAACTCCCAGAATTCCTGAGCTAACATAACTGGAGGAGGAATTCTGGGAGTTGAAGTCCACAAGTCTTAAAGCTGTCAAGTTTGAAGACCCCTGGGTTAGTCCATACCTGCAACAGTGGTGCGATTCAAATTTTTTTACTACCGGTTCTGTGGGCGTGACTTGGTGGGCTTGGCTTGGCTTGGTGGGCATGGCTTGGTGGGCATGGCAGGGGAAGGATATTGCAAAATCCCCATTCCCTCCCCACCCCACTAGCCTGCTTTCCAGCTCCGTTCTCCTATGCAGGGCAGCAAAAGAAGACCCAGCCGATCAGCTGGGACTCGGGAGGCAGAGAATAGATAGGGGTGGGGCCAATCAGAGGTGGGATTTGCCAGTTCTTTGAACTACTCAAAATTTCTGCTACTGGTTCTCCAGAACTGGTCAGAACCTGCTGAATACCCACTTCTGACCTGCAGGATATTCCTGGTCCACAGCAAAACATTTTATTTTGAGATTCATGCAAAGATCCTTGATTACTTGTCAGCATTTGGATTTATGTAGCGGAGTAGCTGTTGCAGTATAAATGAAGGGCTTTGTTGAAAAGTACAATTTCTGAGCCTGTGAAAGGGCTAGGATGCAATTCTGTTGATAGATTGAAGGCCTGGGGAGCCATGCTCCATCCTGGAAAAGCAAGCCAGGAAACATGTGGATCATGGACTGGGGAAGAAGCCAAAACAGCGATCTGCAGACTGCAGCTCATTTTCTTGGTGACATCCTTCTTCCGAGGGAAGCAAATGGCATTGGAGAATGACATTCCCTGATGATAGTGGGAGAGAAGTCTGCAGAATGATGGAAGTTTCTCCTGATTTTCTCTGATATATCCAGAAGGAACTTTAGCTGGCTGAGATCGTTTCGAGTTGAGCTAATCTGCTCTCCTTTTCTCCTCCATTTTAAAAACCCCAGAACCTAATACATGTAGCAAATGTACAAAACAAAATTATACTTGATAATCACGACAGAACTCATTACAATGAGATCTTCTCACATGAAAAGGGCTTGCAATCTTTTTCTGTTGAGGATTGCCTTCTTTAACACCCTATTGGCGGGCAGCGCTAAATAAATTATAGGTGAAAAATTGAAATAAGGTGGAATTATCTTTTGTTCTTTGTTCCCAAAATCTCCTTTTTTCCCCTTCTCTCCCTCTCTCTCTCTCTATAGTCCATAGAGGCAATCCACTAGATAACATGTGCCACAAATAATGCTCATGAGATTGCTTCCAAAGGACTGAAAACTAGACTAAGACTTCTAAAATAAAGCCAATGTATCCTTATGAACTGAGATTGACATTTCTGCCAGCATTTAAGAAGTGAAACTCTACTCATGTGCCATTTTTTTTCAAGGATCCAAACAGCCAAGATGCCCGGTGAGGTAGTTAGTACTTTATTTCCTATTGACTCTAAATTAAACAAGGTTTACCTATCGGCCTTTGGGAAATGGCAGGAGTTGACTTTATCCCCAAATTAGAATAATAGTATTGTTCAGCCTTGGTCCAGCTTAGCTAACAATTCTGGCTTATTCCAGAGAGTTGCATTCTATTCCAAAGAAAACTTGATGGACATGTGACAATGCAAAAGAAGTATTGGAGTAGGATTCATATTCTAATATAGAAAATTCTTAAAATTAATATAAAGATAAAACCAGAAAGTCTTTTTAGAATAGAATAGAATTCTTTATTGGCCAAGTGTGATTGGACATTCAAGGAATTGGTCTTGGTGCAAATGCTCTCAATGTACATAGAAGAAAAGATTCATTTGTCAAAAGTCAAGAATCATAAGGTGCAATATTTAATAGTTATAGGGTACAATAAGCAATCAAATCATACTAGGAAAAAGTCAATATAAATCGTAAGGATACAAGCGACAAAGTTACAGTCATACAATCACAAGTGGGAGGGGAGGGTGGTAAGATTAATAGTAATAGTGCAGACTTTGTAATAGTTGGACAGTGTTGAGGGAAGTATTTGTTTAGCAGAGTGATGGCATTCAGGGACAAACTATCCTTGTGTCTAGTTGTTCTGCTATGCAGTGCTCTATGGCATCGTTTTGAGGGTAGGAGTTGAAACAGTTTATGTCCGGGATGTGAGGGGTCTGTAGATATTTTCACAGCCCTCTTTTGGCTCATGCAGTATACAGGTCTTCGACTGAAGGCAGGTTTGTAGTAGTTATTTTTTTTTTCTGTAGTCCTAATTACTCTCTGGAGTCTGTGTCTGTCCTGTTGGGTTGCAGAACCAAACCAGGCAGTTATAGAAGTGCAGATGATAGACTTCTTGGGCTTATTGGAAGAAGACTTGGGGGAAAAAAATGGAAGTTTGATGCTATGCACATTCATGGCAACAAGATTACTTTACTCTCAAACATGGAAGGATGCTTTGATCCTGACAATGGATGAATGGCTGCAAAAGTTGATGAAGTTAGCAGAGATGACTAAATTGACTGCTTTGATCAAGGAAAAAAAAAAAAACACCAAAATACTGGGACTCGGGAGGCAGAGAAGAGATGGGGGTGGGACCAGTCAGAGGTGGTATTTCCTGGTTCTCCAAACTACTCAAAGTGTCCGCTATCGGTTCTCCAGAACTGGTCAGAACCTGCTGAATACCCACCTCTGATTCAGATGCTTGAGAACTGGTTCATCCCAGGATCACATAATCTCCTTTTGTGACCTTCTGACAAGCAAAATCAGCGGGGAAAGGCAGTTTCGTTTAACAACTGTGTTAGTAAGCTAACAACCGCAGGGATTCCTTTAACACATGCGGCAAGAAAATCATAACAGGGGAAAAAAAACTCATTTAGCAAATTTCTCTCTCTCGCCACATAAATTCTGGGTTCAATCAAAGGACGATCTGTAATTAATTTTCCAAGTTTGCTCCAACTGATTCCACTGAATCCCTTCCCCATAATTGCTTAAGTGGAACACTGGATAGAAAGCACTTCAAACCGTTCCAGATGGTGCAGGTTATTATAAGGTAATGAGAAATCCATAGGATGCAGCAGCGAAAAAGAGAGATTTGAAGTGGCAGTTATGTAAAAAGCGGATTCCTTGGAGAGCTATTAGACATAGATGGTTACCGACTGTCCATCACTGCCAGAAATGATTTAAAACAGTAGGCAGGAACTGCAGTGTGAAAATTCCTCTTCTGAAATCCATGTGGTAACTAAACTCATGTAAAGATTCCCCTCGTGCATACATACTAGTTGTTTCCAGCTCTAGGGGACGATGCTCCTCTCCGTTACAAAGCTGAAGAGCCAGCGCTGTCCGAAGACGTCTCCGTGGTCATGTGGCCGGCATGACTAAACACCAAAGGCACATGGAACGCTGTTACCTTCCTATCAAAGGTGGTCCCTATTTTTCTACTTGCATTTTTTACATGCTTTCGAACTACTAGGTTGGTAGAAGCTGGGACAAGTAATGGGAGCTCACTCCATTACGTGGTGCTAGGGATTTGAACCGTCAAACTGCTGACCTTTCTGATAGACAAGCTCAGCGTCTTAGCCACTGAGCCACCGCATCCCCTAATGTAGATCTAGGTAAAATTTCATGTAAACTCATGTAGACCTAGGAAAAAAATTCATCGTTTATACATCAGTGATACATAGCATTAAACTGAACCAATGTTTGCCCAATCCAAAGTTAATGCTATCCAAAATTCTGACAAGGTAATCCAGTATATATTTAAACAAATGGAAGACTCACTTATTTCTAAATGAATGTGTATTAGGGCACAACCTGATCTATGTATTAATCCATGCTGGATGTATCTAGACTCTTGAACAAGATGTAGCAGTCTGGGAAGGAGAACATGAGGCCTGATGTCCAGCAAATAATTTTTTAAAAAGTAAGATATGGTTCCTTTTCTCCTGTTTTATTCTACATGCTAAAAGCAAATAAGAATGAGATCCCATCTTAGAAGGCTGTTAAAGACTTGGTATCATCCAACAAGCTATTCAGACACTTCTAAGTACACATACTAGTTATAGGAAAACTGTGCCTTGGATTGTTTATGGAGATTCTCAGTCATCCAGGTCATGCTTGTCCCAAAGATTATTTTTTCAAGAGGCAACTGGACTTTCTGTTTTTTCTTTGAAGACATTTTGCTTCTCATTCAAGAAGCTTCTTCAGCTCTAACCGGATAGTGGGGAATGGAAGGATTTATAGTCCTTGCAGACAGCTGGTCATTTGCATTCTTTTAGAGAGTCGTTGAGGGCACTTGGAGGTTTATCTGTGTCTTCAGGGTCATCTGAGTGGTGCAAATGGGTGTGGAGCCTTCTTGGAACTGCTGAAAGGACTGTATTGTAGGCTGGAGATAGATGATGTCATATCCCTCCCCTCTCTGTTGAGAAAGGGCTGTTCAATAAAAGGACACAGATAAATCTCCAAGTGGCCTCAACAACTCTCTTAAAGAACGCAAATGACCAGCTATCCACAAGGAATATAAATCCTTCCATTCCCCACTATCCACTCTGAGCTGAAGAAGCTTCTTGGATGAGAAGTGAAACGTCTTCAAAGAAAAACAAGAAAGCCCAGTTGCCTCTTGAAAAAGTACCTTTGGTTATGCCTTGAATTAATTTAAAAAGGCCTTGATAATCACTGATACATGTAATTTATAGAATGTATTCCTGTTTGAAAAATGTTTCCATTAATTATGATAAACATCTGTCACAAAAGAAATTCTATATCAGTTTTAAGACGATGTGGCATATGACCCTGATCTCCAAATATTCCACCATTCAACAAGGTTTGTTTGTCATTGCAGAAGGGGGTGAGAATACCCAGCCTTTAAAACGTAGCCTATAAGAGGAGAACTTGCTTAAAGAAAGAACAACTGCAACATTGCATGGAGAACATAATTAAGGCTTTACACCTGATCTTAGGCAAACCAGTGTAGGAAACATACATTAAAAATGAGTTCTGGTCTTGGAACATTCCATGTACAAAATTCATGCAACCTTCTTGGTTTCTAGAATCTAAAATTGTTGACTTTCAGCCAGTTACTGTGCTAAATGGGCATTAATTTATTATTTATTTATTATTTATTAAATTTTTATACCGCCCCCTCTCCCAAAAAGGGACACGGGGTGGTGTACAGCCCAGATAAAACAACACACAACACAATTTATAACTTCTTTCTTAATGTTGTTGGCTATTTAAGTCCATTCTTCTTTCTATCAGGTAGTTGAATTACTTGGGTATATATCGTGCTTTTCTTTAAATGAATGATACTCAAGGCTATTATCTATGACAATAAAGGCAACCATTTAATGATAAATGCAATTTAACACCTGCCAAAAGGGAGAGGAATTAACCCACTAGAAGCTCTTGGGCACTGATTTTCAGTCTCTTAAAAGGAATGTATTGCAGTCATTGGGAAGTCAAAGGGATTCTAGAAACACACAAGTGTGATTTGTAATAAAAATGATGCAATGCTGGATGCACCATCCTTCAGAATACTCTATTGCACCATTATTACCACCCCAATCAAGCAGTAGTGAGTCCTACCTTGGCTATTTAAAAAAATATGTGTGTACGTGTGTAGATAATATTACTAACTTTCTTTTTCCTAAAGATTGCGCTCCATCTTCTAAGTTAGTATTCTCCACAATCTGCAGGTATATCCTATTTGCTATTCTGAATATTATACTACGTAGCATAACTAATCATGGCTTTGCAGCTAAGATCACTTTCAATCTATCTGATATGATAAGGCAGAGAAAAACCCACTTTCTCGCAGAAGATACTTTAACAGACCAACTTTCCAGCCTCACGGGTACAAAATTGATTAACCTAACATGCCCTTCAAGCTAAAGAATAAGGAAGCGACTTTGTTTAGGAAAAAAAGCCACGGACATTTTAACAGTGCAAATCTATTGATTTATGAGTAGGCTTTGACCATCCAACCATTTCAGGTCTGTCTGAACAATGATCATGGTGTGATACTTTTTTAAGACTGAATCTCCAGCTTTTTAAGAATATAGAGTTAATTTTCTTTTTTTTTTTCCTAGTAGATTCTGAAAAGAAAATAAAACAGCCAGACAATAGATAACAGAATAACAAGATTTTAATTTCTGCGCTTCTCTTCAAGTACATCGTCATTAAGAGCTGAGGTGGTACAGTGGTTGGAATGCAGTATTGCAGGCTAATTCTGCCAACTGCTAGCAGTTCGATTCTGAGCGGCTCAAGGTTGAATCAGCCTTCCATCCTTCCAATAAAACGAGGACCCAGATTGTTGGAGGCAATAGGCTGACTCTATAAAACCGCTTAGATAAGGCTGGGAAGCACTGGAAAGCAGTATATAAGTCTAAATGCTATTGCTATTTCTCTCTTTTTCTGTCATCTTGGTTGCTCTTGAAAATGCAACCAGGATCTGATTCATATTTGGAGGGAGATCATTAGGAAATCTGAGGGCTGCTGTAAGTAGGGAAGTCCTTTTTTTGCCTCCAGCCAATGCCAACCAAATGGAGAATAACAGCTTGAACTTAAAAGATTGCAATACGGATAACAATTCATGCACTCAACACTAAATATCAGCAAGCCATGACATCATCATGATGAGAGATTTTAATGACTCTGACATATCTGAGGTGAGCAAACTCTGTTAAGCATAGAACTTCCAGGAAACCCCTCACTTAAATGACTGATAAACTTTCTCCTTCAGGAGGGTCAAGGAAGACATAAGCTATGTTTAACTTGACCTCAATCAATAAGACTTAATTACACCGTGTTTTCCTATAGAAAATAAGGAAGTTGACCTTGACAGAAATATGGTGGAGTAGTTGCCTAGCCAAAAGAGATGAAGCATTTTTTTTTTAGTCCTAGAAAGCAAGATAACATTCTGAAGTGGCTCAAGTTGATTCATGCTTCAGGTTTATACTGAATTCAATAAAAGAGAGAGTAGGAACAGCACAAGATTCTGTTAGTATAGCCAATATCTATTTTTAAAAAAGGGACACTCAGTGTGTGGCTCAGTGGCTAAGACGCTGAGCTTGTCAATCAGAAAGGTCGGCAGTTCAGAAGTTCGAATCCCTAGCACCGCGTAGTGGAGTGAGCTCCCGTTTACTTGTCCCAGCTTCTGCCAACCTAGCAGTTCGAAAGCACGTAAAAAATGCAAGGAGAAAAATAGGGACCCCTTTGGTGGGAAGGTAACTGCATTCCGTGCACCTTCAGCGTTAGTCATGCCAGCCACATGACCACGGAGACGTCTTTGGACAGCGCTGGCTCTTCGGCTTTGTAATGGAGATGAGTACTGCTCCCTAGAGCCAGAAATGACTAGCACATATGTGCAAGGGGAACCTTTACCTTTATCAGAAGCCTCCTGGTAAGATTTCACGCCAAGCACTCGCTAAAATGGAGTGGGTGGGTGAGGGGTGGAGACCCAAAGGATTGAACAATGATGTTGATCTATGTTTCATATCTTTTCAGGACTTCCATTTTCTCCAGGGGGTCAGCATGTCAAGCTTGAACTCCTTTTGAAACTTTTGAGTCTTATCACTATTCAACCGGCCTAAGAATGGGGGGGAGGAAAGAACGAGAAGGAATACAGATGCTCCAGGAATAGATCGTGTGAGTCAAGGACCCACCAAGGTCTCTGCTGTCTCTGCTTCTGACAAAGAAGTGGACTGTTCTCAAAACAAAAGGACGATTCATAATTGGACAGTGTGAACACCCATGGGTGGGGAGAAGGGGAAGCTATTGTTTAACCATGCAAGCATCGCGCAGGAAAACCAGAGCTGGTTTTGATTCTTCAGTACCGAAATTGCGTATCCAATAAAGTTGTGCTTTTGGGATTACAAAGTTCCTGAGAGTAATTTTAGTCTTCCTATAGGGTTGATTGCTTGGTCCGGTCTACTCAGTGGGGTGACACCATCCCAGTTTCTTGGATGATATGAATCCTGAGCTAAATTGGTTCTGTATACAATTGGTATATAATATATAAATTCTATATATAATTTATTTATAATATATAATGTATACACAATATATAATTGATTTGTTTTGATTGTTGGAAGTCAGGCAGCATACTATTTTACTTATAAATAAGTAAAAAATAAATAAAAATGATTTTGTGTTTTACTAATTAGATAGGTTTGTTGTTATAGAAATGGCTACTTTATGCTATTCTGTAAAAATAAAAAGTTGAGGTTTGATGTTAATGCCTTATTCTACTGCACCAAAGGGAATTGGAAATCAATGTCTTTTAATTTCTTTTTCCCTTTTTTCCCCCTCACTTTTCCTGTCCCTTTTCCCTTCCCTATTCTCCCTACTATTTACTTTTGTATGTTCTTTATATGCTATATTATAAACTAAAAAAAAACCTGTTTAAAAAAAAAACCCATGAAGACAGAAGTAAAATTCAGTAGGATCTTGACAGGTCACAGAGTTGGCCTTAATGGAAATAATTAGGATCTCTTACCAAATAAAAAAAAGTAGAAGCATTTTTTTGAAAGCCCTGGAAAGGAGATAGTATTAGGAAGTGACAGAGGATGGCCTCTGTCAGAGGAAGGGAAGAAAAACACAATCAGACTTGTCCCAAAGGTATTTTTTTCAAGAGGCACCTGGACTCTCTGGTTTTGTTTTGTTTTCTTTGAAGACATTTCGCTTCTGATCCAAGAAGCTTCTTCAGCTCAGAGAAGCGAAACATCTTCAAAGAAAAACAAACAAATAAACCAGAAATTCCAGTTGGCTCTTGCATAAAGCACCTTTGGGACAACCATGGCCTGATCTCCATAGACAATCAGACTTGCAATATTCTAGATAGATAGATTAACAGAGGTGGAAGGGACCTTGTAGGTCATCTAGTCCAACCCCCTGCTGGCTGGCTGGGGAAGCCCCCATGGTTGGGAAATACTTGACCCCTTCCCACTTTGTGATTCTAGGATCTGAACTGCTATTCAAATATTTTGTATTGTTCTTCTGGATTCTCATTTGAGACTGGGTAGCTGAGCTTAGCACTCTTTAATGTTCTTCCAGACTTCCAAGGAGTGGTGGTACTCAGCAGGTTCTGACCAGTTCTGGAGAATTGGTAGCGGATATTTTGAGTAGTTTGGAGAATTGGCAAATGCCACCTCTGACTGGTCCCACCCCTATCTATGCTCCGCCTCCCGAGTCCCAGCTGATCGGCTGGATCTTCTTTGGTTGCCCTGCCCAGGAGAACAGAGCTGGAAAGCAGGTTAGTGGGGTGGGGAGGGAAGGGAAGGGAGATTTTGCAGTATTCTTCCCCTGCCACTCTCACCAAGCCACACCCACCAAGCCATGCCCATAGAACTGGTAGTAAATTTTTTTTGAATCCCACCACTGCTTCCAATTTGACGTTCTGATTAATCAACAAGATCTCGTTAGGAAAAAGTAATAATGTTATGTTCCCACCTACCCCCTTTTTTAGAGGGGGAAACAGGGGTGGGATTCTATCAGTTCGCACCTATTCACTAGAACCGGTTGTTAACATTATAAGCAGTTCAGAGAACTGGTTGTTAGAAGAAATTACTGGCTTAATCCTGTAAGGAAGGCAGGAAGGAAACATTCTGGTGTTGCTTACAGAAACTGCCTTTCCATTAACCCTTATTACATTCTTGGCAGGACTAGACTTCCTGTCTCAGGAACATCTCTGGAGTTTTTTTCCCCTCCTTTACTGATACTTTGCTTGCGTGGACTGACCATTCAAAGTTACAATGGCAGTGAAAAAAGTGACTTATGACCGTTTTTCACATTTACGACTGTTACAGCATCCCCACAGTCATGAGAAGCCAGGCGAGGAGATGCGTGCCTCGATGTGAGTGATATTGAGTTGGCCACGCCCAGCCAATAACATGACCACCAAGCCATGTCCACCCAGTCACATGACCACCAAGCCACGCCCACCACCTAAGCCACACCCACAGAACCGGTTGTTAAACATTTGAATCCCACCCCTGGAGGGAAATCAGCTTTTTCCTTAGTGGCAAAGCGAGAGGTGCTCTTTGCATTGCCCACCGGCTGCAGAAGTGATAAATCTGACTATACGGCAGGGCCTTTTGGGTCAGGAATGTCTACTTATTTTCAACAATCAAGGGAGCAAAAGGCAGTTTGTTTAACAGGCTTGCTTCTTCTGCTGGCTCCTGTCAAGGGGGGGCAGACTCCTTCCATCAGGCTGTCTGTCGTGTGTGTTTATGTGTTTATGTGTGTATGTGTTCCCCCAGCAGACCAGGAAAGAGAAATCGTGACAGAATTGGGAGCAGCAGGAGGGAGACTGTGATGTGTGGTGATAGTAATTGGGAAGGGGGTCAGCCTCTTTTACATTTCCTGTACATTCCTGAGAGCATTTCCCCTTCATTTCCCTCCTCTCTCCTGCATTGCTGGGAACGAGAGTTTGTTCACCCAGAAAACACAGCAGATTTACACAGACGAAAGATTCGCCTCACCTCCAGCTTCCCATCCTGGACCACGTCCACCAAGTATGGTCAAAAGAAGTCAAGATGGCGCAGCCGCAATGCTGCAATGGAAGTTCTGTGTCAGCTTCGGAAGCCATTTCCACGCTGCCACAAGTGGGTGGATTCAATTGAAGAGCTCTAAGTAGACAAAATAAAAGCCTTTTGTTAGCTCAAATGAGGTATGGCACAGGGTGGAAAAAGGATCTTACTTTTGGACGGATCGTGATTGGGCCACGTGATGTGATGATGGCCAAGTTTTGGGGGGGGGGGGGGGGGGGATTTGCAATTTGGGAATTGTGGGAAGTCCGAAACCTTTCAGATTCGGGATTCCACAGATGTGCCAGGTGCTATTCTACTAAAGGTAGTTTTGAGATATGTTTCTCTTGGAGTTACTGATTGGAATGGAAGTTTGCTGGAACGCTGACAATTCTGTGCAATTCATGTAAAAATCAGGCAAAGCTGTGATTGTGTTGTTGGAAGAATTATCCTTCTGGGTTCAGTTCCAAGTGGGGAAAAAAAAGACACTGGAAACATGGAGGCTATTTGGAAAGATGGTTTAATGGTGGACAGGACCACATGCCCTGGATGAAGAAGGAAAAAAAGGCTGAGATGCTGAGATTCCCTTAGTTATATACTCTCTGTTGGGCCTCACTTTAGTGTTTCCTGTTCCTGTATAAGAAATGTATCCCATTGGCTGTCAGAGTCCTAGGGGTGGGGTCTTAACTAACTTTGTAGGCTTTATTTGGACCACATGGCTTCACCTGAGTTCCGGGCTTGGTTAAGCCTTGCTGGATGATGATGTAATGAAAAAGGGCTTTGGGCATTTGCTATAGCATTACCTGGAGATCTTAGTTATGTAAAATATTCTGGCCCAGGCCTTAATGGCCCACCCATTAACAAATGTGGGGGTGAGCTTTTGCTTCTGAGGTGAGTTTCTGCTTCTGAGTTTCTACTCTTTTGGGGGAAAATATTCTGCCTTTTTAATACTGTATTTCCCAGGATATTTCATTTTTCTAGGAAAGGAGTTAGTGCTAACTTCCTACAGCACCATTGTGGATATTGGTTTTTTTTTTTGGTGGGTGAGTGGGGTAGGGGGAGTTCTGGCAGCCTTGGTTGAAAATCACTATTATGTTCTGCAACCCAACAGGACAGACACAGACTTCAGAGGATAATTAGGACTGCAGAAAAAACAATTTCTACCAACTTCACTTCACGAGTCAAAAAGAGGGCTGTGAAAATATTTACAGAGCCCTCACATCCCGACATAAACAATTTCAATTCCTACCCTCAAAACGACGCTATAGAGCACTGCACACCAGAACAACTAGACACAAGGAGAGTTTTTCCCCCGAAAGCCATCACTCTGCTAAACAAATAATTCCCTCAACACTGTCCAACTACTACAAAGTCTGCACTACTATTACTGTTAATCTTCTCATCATTCCTTATCACCCATCCTCTCCCACTTGTGATTATATGACTGTAACTTTGTCGCTTGTATCCTAACGATTTATATTTATTGTTTCCTAGTATGATTTGATTGCTTATTGTACCCTATGACTAGCATTAAGTGTTGTACCTGATGATTCTTGATGAACGTATCTTTTATGTATACTGAGAGTATTTGCACCAAGACAAATTGCTTGTATGTCCAACTACACTTGGCCAATAAAGAATTCTATTCTATTCTATTCTATTCTATTCTATTCTATTCTATTCTATTCTATTCTATTCTATTCTATTCTATTCTAGTCTCACAGTGAGGACAGAAGTCCCTAACCCAGTCCCAATCTTACTACACTATGTGACCTTGTTGCACAATGCGCCGGCCCTGCAAGTCTATCATACTATGTTGACATGAAGTTATTTTCCATTCAGAAGTCTGACAGCCCATGGGTAGAAATTGTTCTTCAACCTTTTGGTGGGGCTGGCTATGCTTCTTATATCTCTTACCTGATGATAGGAGATTGAAAAAGGGCTGACCGGGATGTGAGTCATCTCTGAGAATTTTCCTCATCCTTCTAAGGCAGCGAGCCCTAGCGAGGTCATCTAGTGGTATCAGGGAGCAGCTCACAATGTTTTGGGCTGTGCTTGCTACCCTCTGTAGTGTCTTTCTATCTGCGGCTGTCAAGCCAGCATACCACACCGTAATGCAATGTGAGAGGACGTTTTCTATTGTAGACCGGTAAAAGGAGGCCATCAGTCGTTGTTCCACTTTATTCTTTGGCAAGACCCTGAGGAAATGTTGTGCCTTTCTGGCCACCTGGAGTATGGTGATTTTCCAGATGAGATCTTCGCTGAGGTAGACTCCCAGGAATTTAAAGGAGGAAATTCTCTCCACACAACCCCCCTTGATGTAAAGTAGAGTGAGTTCCTCTTTCTTCTTCTGGCAGTCTAACACCATCTCCTTTGTCTTGCTGATGTTCAGGTGCAGATTATTTTCTAAGCACCGTGAGGATAATTTTTGAACCTCTCCACTGTACTATGTCAATGCAAGGCAGGGTCATGGTAGGATCAAAGTCACATCTAGAAACGCCCTTAGACTTTACCCTCCATGGAACAGCAGTTTCATGGTCTCCTGATCCATATCTATCGATTTCAAGGTGTTAACCTAAATTGTAGACATTAATATATGGTTGACATAGGTTTTGTCTTTTTGGAATCAAAGAACACTTTCATTGTTTGGGGGCATGAACAAAGAAAGTTGTATTACCAAAGAATTCCAGATCAAGTGAAGCATCTCCTAAACCAGCCAAAATAAGTAAGCAATGTGGCAGATAAACTGTTGTTGGACCACTAAAACTGGGGAGAGGAAATGGAAATTATGGGACCGATAAGATGGAATTCTAAAAACAAAAGTCAAGCCTGCAAGGTTTGAATGCAACTTTTGCTATACTTATTACATAACTTTTGCTATACTTATTACATAGAGAAACCATCTGAACTCATTAGAATATTGGAACTGCTAATTCCATACCATTCATCAACTTGGAGTGGAGTACATACCCAATTCCACCTTATTCCTGGTTAGAAAAATATTGATTTTCTATTTCTTTCGTAAGATCGGCTCATGAAGGCTGAGCTCGGTTGGTTGGTTAAAATTCTTTCAAATTAGTTTGGAAAAAAATTGGACATTTAGCAGAGATGGCGTCCAGACTAAGTCTGATTGGACAGACATACACGCACATAGATACATACCAGAGGTGGTATGCAGCAGGTTCTGACCAGTTCTGGAGAACCGGTAGTGGAAATTTTGAGTAGTATGGAGAACCGGCAAATCTCACCTCTGACTGTGGATTTTGCATTATCCTTCCCTGCTATGCCTACCAAGCCATGCCCACAGAACTGGTAGTAACGAAATTTGAATCCCAACATTGATACATACCCACATACACCCACACTTACATGTGTGTGTGTGTGTGTTGCTTTGATTTAGTCGAGACTCTTAGAACTGGTAGAGCTATTTTAAAATTTACATCAGCCTTAAGCTGGAGTGCCACTAAGTTAATAAATTATAACATTAACCTTTCTGAAGGAATTTGGTCAGGAATGATGAAAGCTTTGCCAAGTGTTGGCATCAGAAATGTCTTTGTATTACTAAGTTGTTTAGTGCCTACTTTTTAATATCGTTTTGTGGCTGCTGGTCTCTGTGAACTCTTGTTTTTGATATTAAGCATTCTGTTTTTTCTCTCTTCATTTGGAATTTAGTTCTGGATATAGTGCAATGTTTATTTTTTTATGATGGCTTTTGTGGGGTTGCTATTGTTATATACCTGAACAGGGTGCAAAGGGCAGATGAATAAACAGAGGGAGGGAAGGAATCCTGACAAAACACCCAGTTATTTATCAAGAAAACTAGATGGAAACATCCCATCGTTTTCCCCTTCCAAATATGAACACATAACTTGCAACTACTAAGCCTGATGATTTAAACTTCAAAACCATCCTAGGGCAAAATAAGAAAGTGCATAAAAATGAGAAACTCCAGAACCTCTGTCTTGTTTTCTAAAAAAACCTTTTTAAAAATGTTGGACAGAACAGGTCATTTGTGCTGCTAAGTACAATTAAGTGTTCTAAGTGCTCTATGGCTGAGGAACTCGGGGGTGTAATTCAAATTTCTTAACAACCCGTTCTGTGGGCGTGGCCTAATTTGTGGGTGTGGCTTGGTGGTCATGTGACTGGCTGGGAGTGGCTTGTATGCAGATATTATATTTATGTAAATATTAAATTTTTTATTAAAAAGAGGAACTTTTACCCAAAATCAGGCAAGCAGGCAGGCAGATCGAGTTGCTCACAGAATCACAGATTCACTCAGAGATCTATCTTTCTGGCATCGGCTACCTGAGTCTGCACTGAAAAATAAAAGTTTCAATCCTAAGGAAGGTTCTACTCTGCTTTTAGATTAGCTAGAAAGCAAACAATTTCCTGGTTTCTAGCTAATCTAAATCTCCCGGCACAGCAGAACAGCTGATGGTAGGGGGGGGAAAAAGGAAAAATAGCAACTTACTCAACGCAGGCAAGTTGGATGGCACGCATGCCAGGTAAGGAGTGAGTGGGTGGGGCAGGGTGGGTCCAGCCAGTAGTGCAATTTGCTGGTTCTCCAAACTGTGCAGAATTGTAACAATTGGTTCTATAGAACTGGTCCAACCAGGTAGAATCCCACCCCTGCAGTCCACTCATCTTAAACTTGCTGAGTTTCAAAAATCAGTGTTCTAAGGAGATATTCCCTCAGCTAACTTTTGTCTCCCCAAAAGACAAACCTCACCTGAGAATTAATGTTGCTGAGTGAGACATTTAGTTAAGTGAGTTTTGCCTCATTTTACGACTTTTCTCGCTACAGTTGTGAAGCGAACCGCAGCCATCGTTAAATGAGTAACACGGTTATTAAGCGAATCTGGATTCTGCCCCTTGACTTTGCTTGCCAGAAGGGGGCCAAAAATGACCCTATAATGCCGGGACATTGCAACTGTCATAAAATATGAACCAGTTATTGAGTGTCTGGATTTAAATCACCTAAGCATGGTGATTCTGCAATGGTCGTAAGCATGAAACAACAGTTGTAAGTCACTTTTTTCCAGCGCTGTTGTAATTTTGAACGGTCATTAAATGAACTGGGGTTTTTAAGAAGACAAATTAGACTAGAGTAGAGTAGAATAGAATTAGAATTAGAATAGAATAGGAATAGGAATAGAATGGGAATGGAATGGAATAGAAATAGAATAGAAATAGAATTAGAATTGGAATAGAATAGAAATAGGAATAGAATGGGAATGGGAATGGAAATGGAAATGAAAATGGGAACGGGAATGGAATGGAATAGAAATAGAATAGAAATAGAAATAGAAATGAAATGCAGTAGAATAGAATTAGAATTAGAATAGAATAGAATGGGAATGGGAATGGAATAGGAATAGGAATAGGAATAGAATAGAATAGGAATAGTATAGGATAGAATAGAAGAATTGGAAGGGACTTTGGAGGTCTTCTAGTCAAACCCCCTGCTTAGGCAAGAAACCCTATACCATTTCAGACAAACGGCTGCCCAACCTCTTCTTAAAAACTTCCAGTGTTGGAGCATTTATAACTTCTGGAGGGCAAGTTGTTCCACTGATTAATTGTTCTAACTGAAAAGACTAGACAGTCACTTACCTGAAACGATAGACGTTTTCCTGCTTGGGCAGGGCGCTCGACTAGAAGAGCTCCTAGGTCCCTCCCAGCTCCTATTCTATTCTGTATATATGTATATAGAATATATAAATATATATATAAAGACCAGCTGCCATTGAGTTCCCAGGCTTCAGACCAATCTCGATTGCCCCAATCTGTCTTCCTTTCATCAACCTACATTCCCCCCCCGCCCCCCCACTGCTTCAGCTTCATCCCTGGAAGCTTTCAAGAAGAGACTGGACTGCCCTCTGTCAGAAATAGTGCAGGGTCTCCTGCTTGGGCGGGGTGGGGTGGGAGTTGGATTAAATGACCTCCAAGATCCCTTCCAACGCTGTTAATCTGTTAAGTCTCTATGTCTGGAGAGGATCAGAACCGCTCGCTCTCCGAGCTCAAGCAAATGGCTGGGGCTTCTGATGGAAAAGGACGCCCGATGTCAGCTGTCCGGACTTCAGGTAGCCCTCCCCCCTCTCCTCGCCCGGGACGATTCGGAGAAGGGGGCGGGGCTTCCCCGTCAAGCTCCTCCCCCTTCCGAAACAAGAAGCGCTCAGCCGAGGCTGCGCTTGATCAAACGCCTCTCGCCCGGCCGCTTGGAAGGAAGACCGAGCCGCCCGGGCTTAGGCGCTCCTTGGGGGATCCGAGCCCCGGCCTCCCGGCGCAAGGGGTTCGGCTGAAATCCGCGGGAGATTCGGCTGGAAGGGCTCTGGAGAGCCGGAACGCGATGGAGTTGGCGGCGGGAGCGGGGCTGTTTCTGGCGCTGTGCTTCGCTGCCGAGCCCTGCCTGGGGGATTCGGGTAAGGGGCGTCCGTGGGGACGGGGATCGGGTTTTGGGGAAGGAGCGGCGTCAAAGCTAGGAAAACCACCCGGGAGGGTCGGTCCGTTCTGTCCCGTCTGGAGCCCGGGATCGGATAGATCCGGCAGGGTTGGGTGGGAATCGGACCTCCACATTTAGGACCCAGGGATCGGATCGATCGAGTGGGTTGGGTGGGTGGGAATCGGATCTCCATAGCTGGACCAAGGGATCGGATCGATCGGGTGGATTGGGTCTGAATAGGATCTCCATAGTTGGACCCAGGAATCGGATCGATCGGGTGGATTGGGTGGCAATCGGATCTCCATAATTGGACCCAGGGATCGGATCAATCCGGGTACATTGGGTGGGAATATGATCTCCATAGCTGGACCCAGGGATCGGATCGATCTGGCTGGTTTGGATTGGAATAGGATCTCCATAGTTGGACCCAGGGATCGGATCGATCGGGTGGATTGGGTGGGAATATGATCTCCATAGCTGGACCCAGGGATCGGATCGATCTGGCTGGTTTGGATTGGAATAGGATCGCCATAGCTGGACCCAGGGATCGGATCGATCGGGTGGATTGGGTGGGAATAGGCTCTCTAGCGAGTGGGATTCCGGGTGGCATAGCCATAGCCTGACATCCGCCGGGAGAGCGACTGGAGATCCTCCCGTCCTTCTCTGCGTTTTTTTAAAAACTTTTTTTTTTAATTAATGGTGATGCTGTTTTCATTGTCACTGTGGTTTTATACCGCCAAGAGTTCACTCCTTGTCAGATGGCCGGCTGTATGAATGAACCGGCTAAATAAATTACAATATAAAATAATACTTAGCTAGCTAAATAAATGACAGGTAGGTCCCTGGTTTACAACAGTTCACACATAGTGACCGTTCCAAGTTACAACGGCACTGGAAAACAAAATGGCTTTTCATGCTTATGACCATTGCAGCACCCCTCCCCCCAGGTCACGTGATTAACCCATAACCCTGTCCCGGTGGGTTAACGTTTAGGCATCTGGCCATTGACTCGTACTTACGACGTTGGCAGTCTTTCCCCCATCATGCGATCCCCCTTTTGCAACCAAACAAAGTTAATGGGGAAGCCAGATTTGTTTAACAAACCACGTTACTAAGTTCATATCTGCAGTGATTCACATAACAACGGTGGTGAGGCAGTTCGTAAAATGGAGCAAAACTCACTTCACCAAGTGTCTCCCTTAGCAACAGAAGTTTGGGGCCCCAATTGCGGTCGTAAGTCGAGGACTACCTCACTCTAAAGCAGGGGGTTCCCAAACTTGGCAACTTTAAGACTTGCGGACTTCAACTCCCAGAGTTCCTCGGCTAGAGGACTTCTGGGAGTTGAAGTCAACAGGGCCTTTGCTGGCTGAGAGATTCTGGGAGTTGAAGTCCACATGTCCTTTGCCGGCTGAGGGATTCTGGGAGTTGGTCCACAGGTCCTTTGTCGGCTGAGGAATTTTGGGAGTTGAAGTCCATAGGTCCTTTGCCGGCTGAGGGATTCTGGGAGTTGAAGTCCACAGGTCCTTTCCTGGCTGAGGGCTTCTGGGAGTTGAAGTTCACAGGTCCTTTGTCGGCTGAGGAATTCTGGGAGTTGAAGTCCACAGGTCCTTCGCCGGCTGAGGAATTCTGGGAGTTGAAGTCCACAGGTCCTTTGCTGGCTGAGGAATTCTGGGAGTTGAAGTCCACATGTCTTTTGCCGGCTGAGGGATTCTGGGAGTTGAAGTCCACAAGTCCTTTGCTGGCTGAGGGATTCTGGGAGTTGGTCCACAGGTCCTTTGTCGGCTGAGGAATTTTATGAGTTGAAGTCCATAGGTCCTTTGCCGGCTGAGGGATTCTGGGAGTTGAAGTCCACAGGTCCTTTGCTGGCTGAGGGATTCTGGGAGTTGAAGTCCACAAGTCCTTTGCCGGCTGAGGAATTCTGGGAGTTGAAGTCCACAAGTCTTAAAGTTGCCAAATTTGGAGAAATCTGCTCTAAAGGGACAGGAGACTCAGCAACCAGCTGGCCATTCCTGTTGCACATCTGGAGGAAAACAGGGCAACCCCCTCCCTCCTGCCGCCATGATGTTCTATATCTTCCACTGGGACAGGATTAAGGGTGGAAAGGTGGAATGATGTGAATTATGGATCTTGTTGTCGTGAGAGATTAAGATGTTGATGTTGGGAGAGTGGAGTTCAGATTGTCACAATATCTTGGCAACCTTTTGACTTTGGAGGAGTTTTTTTTCCTTTCTTTCTCTCAGCCAGTCTACTTCACAGGGTAGTTGTAGTGGGGCACAAGAGCTGCTCTGAAGAAGAGGTGAGATATAAATCTAGTACATAAAATAAATTGAATAAATAATTATTGTTATGTTAGAAACAGAAAAGAGGAAAAAAAAAACCACCCTCAAAAGCATAAAATAGCCTGAGATTAATGCCCTGCTTGTCAGATAACATTTCAGTCACTTTTTAATGTAATAATTTTTATGTTCTTTTCCACCTTTTACACATATTAATCTTAACTTTAACAGTACTGTGCCATTATTATTATACAAATCATTATATGCACCACTCTCATGTAAATATCTACGTTTATCCATCTTTATATACATTCATATTTTATCTGTAATTTTCTTATTTCCTTTATATCATTTCTATTGTTCAACCAATTATACCAATTATCCCAAATTTCGTAATACTCCGACTCTTCTTTCTCTTTTAGTTTTAATGTCAATTTATCCATTTCAGCACAATCTAGAATTTTTTGAATTATTACTTCCTCAGAAGGCGTATTATTTTGTTTCCAACATTGTGTGTATACTATCCTTGTTGCTGTCAGAATATGTAGTAAAATATATTTAAATCTTCTTCCTATATTTCCCTTTAATTATTTCCAACTGAAAAAAAGTCAGTCACTTTTCTTAACCGTAGGAATAAAAGTGTTATAACTCTAGCATTTTCTCTCAGCGTGTCTGAATTGTTTCCAACCTGGTGCTGTCAGAGGGACTCAGCAGTGTGATGCCTAATAGCAGATTTCATTTTAAAGGAATAGACAACTTATAACAGACAAAGAAATAAAATGAGCATTTATAACCGCACCATTTGTCAGCATTTATAATTACTCAAGAAGAGAAGAGGTGTGTGTTTGTGGGTTGATCAGCCTAGGAATCCACCCTGAATCTGTGGTCAGCCACTTTTAACAAATAACATATACAGATAATCAGAGTTGGAAGGGACCTTATAGGTCATCTAGTCCAACCCTCTGCCCAAGCGGGAGACCCTACAGCATTTCTGACAAATGGGAGTCCAATCTCTTCTTGAAAGTCTCCGGTGATGAAGCTCCCACAACTTCTGAGGGCAACTTCTGTGCCATTGGTTGATTGTTCTCACTGTCAGAAAGTTTCTCCTTATTTCCAGGTTAAATCTTTCCTTGTTCAGTTTCCATCCATTATTCCTTGTCTGGCCTTTGGGTGCTTTAGAAAATAGCTTGACCCCTTCCTCTCTCTGGCAGCCCCTCAAATATTGGAAGACTGCTGTCCTGTCTCCCCTGGTCCTTCTCTTCACTAGCCTAGCCATGCCCAGTTCCTGTAACCGTTCTTCATATGTTTTAGTCTCCAGTCCCCTAATCATCCTGGTTGCTCTTCTCTATACTTTTTCTAGAGTCTCAACATCATTTTTATAATGTGGTGACCAAAACTGGATACAGTATTCTAGGTGTGTACTTACTAAGGCTTTATAGAGTGGTATTAGTATCTCACTTGATCTTAATTGTATCCCTCTATTAATGCAACTTTTTGATAATCTCCATGGGTTGCAAAAATTCTTTTATTTCTCAGCTGTGAAATAATACAGATAGTCCTTAACTTTACGATCCCAATTGAGCCCGAAATTTCTGTTGTTTAAGTGAGACATTTATTAAGTGAGTTTTGTCCCATTTTACAATCTTTTTTGCCACAGTTGTTAAGCGAAGCACTGCAGATGTTAAGATAGTCACATGGTTGTTAAGCGAATTTGGCTTCCCCTATGACTTTGGAATGCAATGCAATGGAATGGAATAGGGAATGGGAATAGAATAGAATAGAATAATGGAATGAAGAATATAACGAAGAATGGAATGGAATAGAATAGAGAAAAAGAATGGGATGGAAATAGAATAGAATAGAATAATAGAATGAAGAATAGAATAGGATAGAATAGAATAATAGAATAGAAATAGAATAGAATAGAAATAGAATAGAATAATGGAATGAATAGAGAAAAAGAATGGGATGGGAATAGAATAGAATAGAAATAGAATAGAATAGAATAGAATAATGGAATGAAGAATAGAATAGAGTAGAATAAAGAAAAAGAATGGGATGGGAATAGAATAAAATAGAATAATAGAATAGAAGAGAGAAAAAGAATGGGATGGGAATAGAATAGAATAATAGAACGGGGAATAGAGTAGAATAGAATAGAATAGAATAGAATAGAATAGAATAGAATAGAATAGAATAGAGCTGGAAGGGACCTTGGAGGTCTTCTAGTCCAGCCCCCTGCTCAAGCAGGAGAACCAATACAATCTCAGACAATCTCTGTCCAGACTGTTCTTAAAAACCTGCAGTGATGAAGCACCTACAACTTCTGAAGGCCAGCTGTTCCACTGGTTAATTGTCCTCACTGTTAGGAAGTTTCTCCTCAATTCCAGGTTGCTTCTCTCCTTGATCACTTTCCAACCGTTGTTTCTTGTCCTGCCTTCAGGTGCTTTGGAGAATAAATCTGATCCCCTTTTCTTCGTGGCAGCCCCTCAAATACTGAATTCCTGCTCTCGTGTCCCCCCTAATTCTTCTTTTCTTTAGAGTAGCCAAACCCAAAACCTGCAACCGTTCTTCCTATGGTTTAATCTCCATCGCCTTTGATCGTCTTAGTTGCTCTTCTCTGAACTTTTCCCAAAGTCTCAACCTGGTTTAAGTAGTACGGTGAGCAAACTTTGCTTGTCAGAAAGTTGCAAAAGGGGTTTAAGTAACCGAGGTCATAAGTATGAATCAGTTGCTGAGCGTCTGAATTTTGATCACAAAGGTTGCAACTGGGAAAAATGGTCCCAAGTCACATTTTTTTCCCTCCCCACCCCCAAAATATTTTTATTGTACTTTTCCTTTGTTATACATTGCATAGTAATACTTGTTATTGTACAATTTTCTTGGTTATGTATAGTATTTCATTATTCACTGTAACAGTATACCATCTGGGTGCAATCTCTATATTCTTAATTACATACCGATAATAAATCTTATACATCCAATAGTTATAGCCAATTAACGGAATATAATCCTATTGTTTATTTATCTTAGTTATTCTCTATTCATTAGGCCCAAATGTTTACATATCCACATTTCTAACTTCTGCCATTATTGCTTCTATAGAATAGTTCCCAAGTCGAAAAGGTAATCTCTTCATTTCTAGCTCAGTGATGGCAAACCTTTTCATTGTGGTGTGCTGAAAGTATGTGCGTGCCCACGTGCTGGCACCCACAATGCAATGTGTCCCCCCTGTGCATGCGTGCGCAACACTTCTGCCCCGCCCTCTTACCTGCATTGCACATGCACATGCCTCCCAGCTGATTTTCGGCCCATTTGAGGCCATTTTCGCCTCTCAGAGGCTCGAGGGAAGCCTCTGCAAGCCTCGGGAGGCTGAAAATGGGCCCGTTTCGACATTTCCAGAATTTCTGGAAGGCCCATTTTTCAGCCTCCCGAGGCTGCAGAGGCTTCCCTCGAGCCTCCAGAAGGGCAAAAACAGCCTCAAACGGGCAAAAACAAGCTGGGAGGTACGCGCATGCTCAGTGCAGGTAACTTTGGCTGGGCCTCGCGTGCCCGCAGAAATGGCTGTGCGGTTCGCCATCACAGGTATAGCTTCTGTGTTAAACAATATTCTGCATTTATCCCTCATCTTTTGTCTGTTTTCATATCTCAACTCTAGTTGACTTCTTGGCATGTTCTTCTAAGTCACTTTTTTTCATTGCCATTGTAACTTTGAACAGTCCCTAAATGAACTGTTGTAAGTCAAGGACTACCTGTAGTAACAAGTTGGCACTGTCCTGCCGTAGTGGGAGAAACAAATCCAAGAGATGGTTCTCTCTTTGGATTTCGGCCTCACATTGTAATGCAGAAAATCGTAGAATAATTGCAGAAGATCAGGCCAGTTTGTAGCTCAGGCCAGTTTATTTTATTTATTTTATTTTGTTTTGTTTGTCATACACTTACAAGATAACAAGTATGAATATAAACAAGAACAAAGAGAGTAAATACAAATGTGGACAGTAAGACAGGGATGGTAGTGTTCTGATCCAAACCTTTTTCCAAGAAGACAAACAATAACCAAAGGGAACAGAAACCTTTTAATGAGTTAAAAGGCTGCTGCAAACTCATTAATTTTCATAAACACAAACCTTGCCTAAACTGTGAAAGACTGCCAAGAATCACAGATAAGAAATATATCACAACACAAGAGTCTTCAAATACCAACTTAAGATACTGTAATGTCCACGAGGCTGAGTTTCAAAATGTCTTTGCTTCCTGCAAACAACATTCGCTTCACAGCTGGCTTTTATCTTCTTGAAGGAGGGGCCATTACCTTGCAGCCTTGCTCCCCAGTCGCCCGTGCTGCTGCAGCTGCTCTTTCCTGCGAGCAGCCCTGCGCGCATGCGCACTTGGCACAGGCTCCTCGGGAACCTCTTCATCGCTGCTGCCAGCCCCCACAATCTCTGAAGGCAGCAGTCTACTCCCTAATGGTCCTGGCCCCTCATCTGAGTCCTCGCTCTCCTCAGCCGGCCACACCTACTGCCGGCTAACCACAACAGGTAGGCACGGTGGTGCACTTATGCACACCATGTCAGAAATCTTACAGAGAGGGAAGCATTGGGCAAGAAACCTGCCGAGGCTGTCAAAGCTTTTTTCTCAGTATGGCATTTCAAAAGTTTTCAGCTTGTGGTTCCTGCCAGGAGATATTTTGAGAGGAGGCTGACCTCTTTTCGTTTTAACTGAGTAAACAAGGAAAAGTTTCCTCACCTACAGGAAGCCAGATTAGCTGTTGCTGTAAAATCCTGCGTTTCCTGAGCTATCTCCTCCAGAGCCAGATGTAATTTGGAAGTACAGTAGTGGAAGGAAGGAGTAAGGAAAAGCAATGTACAACTTCAGAGTCAACGAAAGAGAAGTGTAGAAATTCTGGATTGCAGTCCCTTGGGAAAAAAGGTTTAACCTCTCCTTTGGACAGAGACCAGAGGCGCTTTTGAAGCAATAAAAGATAAAAGAAATAATTAAAAGGGTGACAAGGCTCATTTGCAGATTATACAAGGGGTCTCTGTAGCAACGGAAGTGAGGTTGTACAAAATACCTTGTGAATCCCACTGCTGGTTATTTTGGAGGCAAGTGGAAGCACCACTCATAGTCGTTTAGGCCAGAGGTGATTATTCAGCCGGTTCTGACTGGTTCTGGAGAACCGGTAGCGGAAATTTTGAGTAGTTCGGAGAACTGGCAAATCCCACCTCTGACTGGCCCCGCCCCCATCTATTCTCTGCCTCCCGAGTCCCATCTGATCCTTTGGGTCTTCTTTGGTTGCCCTGCACAGGAGAATGAAGCTGGAAAGCAGGTTAGTAGGGTGGGGAGGGAATGGGATGTTGCAGTAACCTTCCCCTGCCACGCCCACAGAACTGGTAGTTAAAAAAATTTGAATCCCACCACTGATTTACACCAAATATCATTGCCCCAAATCTCATCTAATTATCATCATGCTGTGGAAAATGGGAGTTGTAATCCAGGGCATTTAGAGTACATCAGATAAGGGGAGGCATTCTTTTGTTTCCTTTTATTTGTGGTTTCAGATCAATAAAACTAACATGTAAAATGCAGAAGAACCAGACAACCAATGAACTTAAAACAAGGAATAAAGAGATAGGACCATTATCTAGTTTTTGCCACCCATAGGGAACGCTAGAACGTTGGCAACTTTTATAGTCTTAAATTAGATCTTGCAGAAGGAAAATTGTAATCTTTTGTTCAGAAAGAAGATGAACATGTCTTATAATTTGGATTTATGAATGCCAGATGACATGAGGGGGTACAAGCAGGGGTGGGATTCAATTTTTTTAACAACCGGTTCTGTGGGCGTGGCTTAGTTGGGGGCGTGGCTTGGTAATGTGACTGGCTGGGTGTGGCCAACTCAACATCACTCACATTGAGGCATGCATCTCCTCGCCTGGCCTCTCGTGACTGTGGGGATGCTGCAACAGTCGTAAGTGTGAAAAATGGTCATAAATCACTTTTTTCAGTGCCATTGTAACTTTGAATGGTCACTCTACACAAGCAAAGTATCAGCAAAAGAAGGGAAAGAAAACTCCAGAGAAGTTCCTGAGACAGGAAGTCTAGTCCTGCCAAGAATGTAATAAGGGTTAACAGAGAGGCAGTTTCTGTAAGCAACACCAGAATGTTTCCTTCCTGCCTTCCTTACAGGATTAGGCCAGTCATTTCTTCTAACAACCGGTTCTCCAAACTGCTTAGAATGTTAACAATGTTCTAGCGAATAGGTGCAAACTGGTAGAATCCCATCCCTGGGTACAAGGGGTGTGTAACAAAGTTTAGACTACTCACTCAACCTCTGTTTCTGAGGCGGCACATTTATGTTTGAAATAGGAAAGACTAATATACTCCATAGTAGTTGGTGTTGAAGCCGAGGAAATCATGTCTTAGGTGAAATAAGTAGAATATTAGAGTACTAGCCAGGAATTGTCCATGGAGAACTTGCAAATGTACCGTAATAGAGTTGGATGACTTTGGCCCTGTCATTCTACAGATCTAATTCCCAAATTCTCTGTTGAAGTTTGTTTAAAGCAATCTAATTTATCTGGGCTGAGAAACAATGTTATCTGGAGTGAGAACTACAATATGAGCAGGGGGTTGGACTAGAAGATCTCCATGGCCCCTTCCAACCCCATTATTCTGTTATATGCTAGATCAGAAAGCAATAATGGAACACTGGCTTCTAAGGAAATGCATATGTTATGGTTTCTCTTGACTGGGTCCAATTCCTATCAATTCTGTCCAATGGATTTTCCCCCCTGCAGAAATTGGAATTTTCAGTTGTCTTCATGATCATGACAAAGAGAATAAACCAGTGCACTGCTTGTTCCTTACAAGAGTAGAAGATTAATATGTAAACTTCGTAATGATAGTAAGACAGTAATCGATACTCACAATCTTCATTTCCAAGTAAACAGAGATCAGTGTTATAAACTACCAGTCATTAAAATCAAGGTGAAATTTGGACCATGCCACAGGCCGAAAGGAGCAAAAGTCTTAGATGTGCTTTAAGAAAAATCCATGGACACAGGCTGGAAGTCACCAATAGCTTGATGATTGTTATTATGCAAGTCTTTCTATCTTGTCTTATAATACCAAGCATGTTTCTTTCCATGGCTGTATGTGCTACTTGTAGCCTCTCTCTCTCTCCCCCTTTCTCTCTGCGTGTGTTTAACATCTCTCTCTCTCTTCTCTCTCTCATCTGTCTGTATCTATCTGTCTGTTTATCATCTCTCTCTCTTTTCTCTCTCATCTCTCATCTATCTGTTTATCTATCCATCTATCATTTATCATCTATCTGTAGTAGATGGATAGATAGATAGAAGATTGAGAGAGATAGACAGATAGATAATCTGTTTATCATCTGTCTATCATCTCTCTCTCATCTATCTATCTATCTATCTATCTATCTATCTATCTATCTATCTATCATCTATCTATCTTGTTTCCTTTCCATTAGCATTCTAGTTGGCAGCTGGCAGCACTGTTTTTGTATTTGGGGATCAATGTGGGTAAGAAGAATAGAAAAACTTGCTAAGGGAAGGATGAATGATCCTTCAGTCCTTTTTTTGATTCTGTCTATCACAGATACATTACTAATTGGTCTTATATAAATAGCTACGATGAACTCAATCAATCCATATTTAGCTAGTCATATATGTGTGTGTGTGTGTATATATGTGTGTGTGTGTGTGACTGTCAATTCAAGGTAAGGAAGGAAATAGCAAAACTTTGATGCTGCCAAGAATGGGAAAGGACTAAAGATCGTTTCAGGTGCTTTCTATACATTGTGTAGTGAGTAATTATGCGGTGTAGGAGAAATATGCTTTGTTAGCTTGGTAGGTAGAGACTCAAAATGTCTTTGGAGATTCTCAGCCATCCATGGTTGTCCCATGGTTTTTTTCAAGAGATAACTGGACTTTCTTTGTCCTTGAAGACATTTTGCTTCTCATCCAAGAAGCTTCTTCAGTTCTTGGATGAGAAGCGAAATATCTTCAAGGAAAAACAAAGAAAGTCCAGTTGTCTCTTGAAAAAGCACCTTTGGGGTAGAGATTCAATGAATGCTTGTCTTTCCAAATTTTACTGAAATGAATAATGGAGGCTGTGGGCTTCTTTGTTTATTACTAGAATAAACCCCCCCTCCCAAATCCACATGTAATAACAAAGACAATTCTGAGTCCTATTAAAATTCTAGTGCCAGATAAACATATAGAGATGGCATCTATACATGAGCCCCATTAAAAACCAGTCAGATCAAATCTTTACCATGGTCATAAACCAGCATAGTGAAATCAATAAGACATGCATATGTTCATGTATAGGAATGTCTGACAATTACTTATGATGTAATTAGTGGGATTTGGATGGATGCATAAATGTTGAGTTCATTGGGGCTTGTTAAGGAACATACGTGCCTTGGACTGTAAACTTACATAAGTAAAAGCCAAGAATATTCAGCACAGAATAGATTATTTTAATTTATTGTACATGTTTCAAATAGCCCAGAAACCCTCAAAGAAGAAATATTTCTCTTGGGGCATTTAATAATAATAATAATAAAAAAAAAGGGTGGGATTCTTGCTTCCAAAGAACATTTGTGACAGGAATCCATTTAGCACAAGTGGAGCTGGTGATTATGGTAATTCCAGAATTAAGCCCTTGCCTGAAAAACAAATTTAAACCTTTGGTAACTGTTTCCAACTTAAGTAAAACGTTGGAAAGAAATTATATAATGGTGCTTAGGAATCTCTTTGGGTCAGCAAGATAACTCTTCAAAAACTGATTGGAATGTAACCAAGTTTGAAAATCATTTGTGTCATATGCCTGGTCATATGTGACCAATAGCCATGGGGGAAAAATATCCAGAACATTTTCCCCCAAAGCCTCCCTATAGAAAAGGAAGTTGGACAGTGGCTCAAGATAATGCAAAATATTCTTAAGTCCACTCCCTCCTTCTGCTCATGCTGAAGTGGAGCTCATGCTGAAGGTTGAGAAGAATTTCCTGAGCCATATTGTGCAAACCTACTCACTTTTGACACTGGAGATACCCAAACTTTATGTAAAGAATATTTTGAAGTGCTTCAGTGCATTAACAGAGGGATTCAATCAAGACCACCTGAGGTACTAATACCACTCTATAAAGTCTTAATAAGACCATACCTAGAATACTACATCCAGTTTTGGTCACCACACTGTAAAAAAGATGTTGAGACTTTAGAAAGAGTGCACAGAAGAGCAACTAAGATGATTAAGGGACTGGAGGCTAAAACATATGAAGAATGGTTGCAGGAACTGGGCCTGGCAAGTCTAGTGAAGAGAAGGACCAGGGGAGACATGATTGCAGTCCTCCAATATTTGAGGAGTTGCCACAGAAAGGAGAGGGTCAACCTATTTTCCAAACCACCTGAAGGCCAGACAAAGAATAATGGGTGGAAACTGATCAAGGACAGATTCAATCTATAAAATGTCCCAAATTTAGGTTTACAATCTTCGGTACCCAAGAAACAACAGTCCCAATCAGAATTAAAGTTTCCTTTGAAAATCCTGGTGATTTTATGGATTTGCCAACATGGTTTTCTTTAGAACAGCACTAAACTGGTTGGCCATTGTTTTTTCCTGAATTTTTTTTAAAAAATTGTCTAATTAAGCCCTGGGATGTTTCGGTGATATCCAATTCTGTCCCAACTGGGTTTGACTCTATATAGGTTTTGGATTTGATTTCTTTTCTTAGATAGTACAAGCTAAATCAGGGGTGTCAAGCTTGATTTCATTGAGGGTCACATCAGGGTTGTGTTTGACCTTAGAGGGATGGGGGGGGGGCTGTGACCAGGATGGGCGTGCCCAACTCGACATCACTCATGTCGTGGGCACCTGTGGTGGCCCGAGCACTCAGCCAACGAAAATGGGCTCCCAAGCTCAGTTTCCAGCTGTGATGGCCTCTGTTGTAGTTAGCCGGCAGCAGATGTGGACGGCTGAGGAGAGCAAGGACTCAGATGAGGGGCCAGGACCATTAGGGAGTAGACTGCTGCCTTCGGAGATTGTGTGGGCTGGCAGCAGCAATGAGGAGATTCCCGAGGAGCCTGTGCCAAGTGCGCATGCGCGCAGGGCTGCTCGCAGGAAAGAGCAGCTGCAGCAGCATGGGTGACTGGGGAGTAAGGCTGCAAGGTAATGGCCCCTCCTTCAAGAAGATAAAAGCCAGCTGTAAATGAACATTGTTTGCAGGAAGCAAAGACGTTTTGAAACTCAGCCTTGTGGACATTACAGTATCTTAAGTTGGTATTTGAAGACTCTTGTGTTGTGAAATATTTCTTATCTGTTATTCTTGGCAGCCTCACACAGTTTTGACAAAGCTTGTGCTTATCAAAGTTAATTAGTTGCAGCAGCCTTTTAACCAGGGATTCGTAAGAATCATTAAAAGGTTTCTGCTCCCTTCGGTTATTGTTTGTTTTATTGGAAAAGAAGAAGGTTTGGGTCAAAACAGCCTCCTGCAACCATCTGCCAGCAAAAACGGAGCTCAGGAAGGCTGCATGCACCGTCCCAAGCTTCGTTTTTGCTGGCAGAGGCACCACGGGCCAGTCCTTCATAGTTTCCAGGGCGGCCTTGCAGGGCAGCTCTAAGCATCCCCGGGCCTTGAGTTGGACATCCCTGAGGTAGATGGACTCCACTCAAAAACGGAGTGGAGAATGCTTATGTTCCATCTTTGTTCAACCTTGCAAACTCTTCACAAACCTGGGCAAGGCTGTTTTTGCACAACTTAAAATACCTTTACAAAAACTGACTCCACTTTGAGCTTATAATTCTAGGCACTTGGGTGACAAAAAAAGGAAATACAATAGGAGCAACAGAACTAGGTCAAAGCTTCTCTTATTGTCATCTGCAACAGTGACGGTAGCCAAGAAAGTTTCATGAAACTGCTGACGGACACACAACAACCCAGGCAGCAGCATCCGTCTCTGTCTCTGAGAGGGTACCTTGCTAACGAAATCTAAAAATATCACTTGATACGGTTTTCTTAATTATGAAATGTCTTCAAAATAAAAAAAATGATCGCTCTGAATGTATTTATTTCGGAACACAATCATTACAGTGTTGTAATGGGATATGAGACAATTGGCTCTCTGAAGAGAAAGACTGAGTGGTCAAAAATGGCAGGTAGATACAGATACAGTTATAGATTAAGAGCTGAAAGGGACCTTGTAGGTCATCTAGTCCAACCCCACTGCCCAAGCAGACCCTACACCATTTTTGACAGTTGGCAGTCCAAACTCTTCTTGAAAGCCTTCAGTGATGAAGCTCCCACAATCTTTGAGGGCAACTTCTGTTCCATCGGTTGATTGTTCTCACTGTCAGCAAGTTTCTCCTTATTTCCACGTTGAATTTCTCCTGGATTTATTTTATTTATTTATTTATTTCTTTGTTTGTTTGTTTGTTTATATGCCACTCTTCTCCAGAGACTCAGAGCAGCTTACAGTCTTTAGAGCACCATGCTAAGTGCTCGGCAATAGCCTTCATTCCATTGTATATGTTATTACTAGGGGGTTTTTTTGCCCCCCCCCCCAAGCGAATTTTTTACAAAATCAGCTTATTGCCCCCAACAATCTTGGGTCCTCAATTTACCTACCCCGAGAGGATGGAAGGCTGAGTCAACCTTAAGTCTGGTGGGATTCGAACCTGCACTAATTGCAGGCAATTGAGCTAATTGCTAGATGATTAACAGCCTGCACCACCAAGGCTTGATCAGTTTCCATCCATTATTCCTTGTTTGGCCTTCAGGTGCCTTGCAAAATAGCTTGACCCCTTTCTCCTCTCTGAGGCAGCCCCTCAAATATTGGAAGACTGCTATCCTGTCTCCCCTGGTCCTTCTCTTCACTAGACCAGCCATGTCCAGTTCCTGTAACCGTTCTTCATATGTTTTAGCCTCCAGTCCCCTAATCATCCTGGTTGCTCTTCTTTGCACTCTTTCTAGAGTCTCAACATCTTTTTTACAGCGTGGTGACTAAAACTGGACGCAGTATTCTAGGTTGGTCTTACTAAGGCTTTATAGAGTGGTATTAGTACCTCACTTGATCTTGATTATATCCCTCTGTTAATGCATCTTAGGATTGCATTGGCTTTTTTGGCTGTCGCTGCACACTACTGGCTCACATTTAATTGATTGTCTGCTAAGACTCCAAGATCCCTCTCATAGTTACTGCTATGTGATGGATAGTTGATGGATGGACGAGTCAATTCCAGCCTCAACTTTTTTGCATGTGCATTGACATCATACAAATGAGGCATTGTCTTGCATTGTGATGCTCTCTCTTCTTTTTTTACTAACCCCCATGCACCCACTGGTAAATGCTGCTGTAGAGCATATTCCCTTTTCCTAAGTTAAATAGAAAAGACAACGACAAGACAAAGAAAAACCACACCAAAAAATGTAAAAAAAAAAGGAAAAACAACAACACCTAAAACTCAAAAGCCTATCTATGCCTCTAAAGTTGCACGGCAAACATTTCAATGGAAAGAAGAATAAATGTTTTGGTCCGTACTGATCCAATTGCTTCATGCTTTCTTGCAAAGTTGTTTCATACTAGGGTGGCTCTTTTCATTTCAAAAGCCACGACCTTAGATGGACACGTTATTTGGAAGCCTTCCAAGCAAATTTAATTAATTTGATCAGGGAGTAAATGATGGTTTTCTGTTTAAACTACAGGGACATTTAAGTCACGCCTGAGAAAAATGAGATCATTATTAAAACTGAGTTCACTGTATTTCAGTGTGCATATCCTTTAGCTAGACCTTGAAGTTAGAAGTGCAACCAAACAGGAACTCCACCCCAGCCGTATGAATTGTAGAGCTGACTTACTAGTTTCTGACCATCTGCCCATTCTTCCTGTTATGATAGCACTCATGAATTTCAGTGTGATGTTTCATGCTTCACAATTTAACTCTTTCCATGGACAAATCCGCATTTTTCCTTGGATGCTATTATTGCACATCCTCCTAAATTAGCCAACAGGTTAGGTAGACAAATTAGTCTATTAAGTCTGATCCACAACAGCTTCCCATGCCTTCAGATACAATTTGATCGTAATCCATTGCTGCAATTAAAAAAAATATTTTTTTCCTAGGTTTGTAGGCCACTTTCTCAAACTTAGGAATTTTGTATGCAATTTTTGTAATTCTGAAAGGCAGCATTCATTGAAAGCACGCAGTCTCAAGAAATATAAGTATGGGAGTATGTGTGTTTTGTATATATGTGCCTGCCTGTCTGTTTCCATGTGTGTGTGCATGTATGTATATATATATATATATATAAAATGTGTGTGTGTTTAATTAATTTTTAAATACATTAAAAGTAACAAAAGAAAAAGAGAGAACAGAAAAAGAAGAAACAAGCGTGCAGAAATGAAGGATTAAAAAAAGAAATAAAAGTTTCCAATTTCCTTTGCACCAAATGCAAGCATGTTTGTAAAATTATCTGTTATTCTATGATTACAGAAAAGCTTCCTTCTTGTTTATCATCCATATTTTTTTTTTTAATCACGGGAACCACAAATCATAAGTGCATTGTTTTCTATTTCAGGCAAAAGTTTCTAAGAGATTTCTAGTCAGCCGTACATGTACATACCAGTGGTGGGATTCAATTTTTTTTACTACCAGTTCTGTGGGTGTAGCTTGGTGGGCATGGCAGGGGAAGGATACTGTGAAATTCCCAGTCAAAGATGGCATTTGCTGGTTCTCCGAACTACTCAAAATTTCCGCTACCGGTTCTCCAGAACTGATCAGAACCTACTGAATACCACCTCTGGTACATACGGGTCGTTTCTCTAAGCAAAGTAGTTAATTTAGCCATCACTTCAAGTTCCATCATCTTCATTTGCCATTTCCCCATGCTGGGCTGTATTAAATCTTTCCATTTTTGAGCATATAATAACCTCACTGTGGATATCTAAAACGAAATTCCATGACGTTTTCTAGATCCTCTCCATTAATCCCAAAGGCAAAAAAGCCTCTGGCTTCAATTGTGCTTTAGTTTATAAACAAAAAATTACTATATTTTAATCCATGCATTAGTCGAGGGCATGTTTCTCAACTTTTATTTAAGATGCGCAACTTCAATCCCAGAATTCCACAGCCAGCATAACTGGCTGGGGAATTCTGGGAGTTGAAATCCATGCATTTTAAATTTGCCAAAATTGATCTAGATTGCCGGTTAAAACACTAAAAATACAGCTCAAAATAAATTGTACCCTACTGTTATGTATTTTCCCTTTGTTTGGAGTCTATGAAATTTTGTGTATTCAATTAATTAATTACTGATTAATGTATATATAAATATATTTGCAATTTACAGGTTCATCTAGTTCTTCGGATCCACCATCTCTTAGTATCCAAAAACATATGATTACGATAGCTGCAAATGATACGTTGCAGATTACTTGCAGGTAAGGAAGGAGGATGATTATTGGTATCTAATGTATTGTCTTAATTTCTTCCCATGATGCATGAATATCTTGGGGATATGAATATCCCCCCATACAAAATAGTTACAAATATACAATAGAACAAAGAATACAAATAAAGGATTTTATTATGCTCCAAATATTTCCAGATGTTTCTTGGCTCAAGCATTTACAGCTTTAACATTCAAAAGGACAAAAAACTTGTCTGAATTTTTTATAAATTTACAAGGATGAGAAATTCTATTTACGTTGGCTTTGCTGATACTTTTAAAGAGGAAATGTCAGTTATTCTATCATTCCCTATCGGCCCTTGTTACGTGTCCCCAATAGAGGTCTATGGAGATTCTCAATTATTCTGGTCATGGTTGTCCCAACGACGCTTTTTCAGGAGGCAACTGGACTTTCTGATTTTTCTTTGAAGGTGTTTCAGTTCTCATCCAAGAAGCTTCTTCAGCTCTGACTGGATGGTGAGGAATGGAAGGATTGATACTCCTTGCAGACAGCTGGTCATTTGCATGCTTTTTAGAGAGTCACTGAGAAGACTTGGAGGTTTATCTGTGTCATTACAATCATCAGAGTAGTGCAAATGGGTATGGAGCCTTCTTGGATTTGTAGAAAGGATTGTGTTGTAGACTGAAGATAGATGTCCATCAAGACAAGATTCAGCTGTCCATCTGCATTTAAAAGATAAATGCCACTTTTTTGAAGACAGCAAAGTCCACATTTTGGACAGAGAGGACCGCTGGTTTGAAAAAGGGATCGAAGAGGCCACCTGTGTCAAAATTGAGCAGCCCTCTCTGAACACAGATGGAAAGATATGACATCATCTATCTCCGGTCTACAACACAGTCCTTTCCACAGATCCAAGAAGGCTCCATACTCATTTGCATTATTCAGGTGACCTTGATGATACAAATAAACCTCCAAGTGGCCTCAATGACTCTCTAAAAAGATGCAAATGACCAGCTGTTTGCAAGGAGTATACTATAAATCCTTCCATTCCCCACCATCCAGCCAGAGCTGAAGAAGCTTCTTGGATGAGAAGTGAAATGTCTTCAAAGAAAAACAAGAAAGTTCAGTTGCCTCTTGAAAAAACAGCTTTAGGTCCCCAATAGATCTACCTGTATAAACACAGAAATAGATAGAAGGTACAGAGCAGATAATTTCAGGCAATTCTTTCAAACAATTAAAAAAAGGCTAAAGTGGATTTTTAATTCCTTGTGGCTGCACAGGTACAATTTTTTTTCAATATCCAATATAAATTCCCTGGCCATTTTTCATCCAGGAATGATGCTTTGATAATAGCAATAGCACTTAGACTTATAAATTGCTTTACAGTGCTTTACAGCCCTCTTTAAGTGGTTTACAGATTCAGCCTCTGGTCCCCAACAATCTGGGCCCCCACTTTACCAACCTGGGAAGGATGGGAAGTTGAGGAGTCACCCTGGAGCCATTCAGAATTGAACTCCTGGAATGAGCAGTGAGTTAGCTTGCAATAAGGCATTCTGGGTGTTGAAGTTCACATATCTGAGAGTTGGCCAAAGTTGAGAAGCGCCAGTCCACACCATGTATTTGAAGGAAAGGCAAAACCCTTAATAGAGCAATAGATGTTTTTTTTTCTGTAGAAAACTACAATTTGAATAAAGAAATTAGGCTAAGGATTTGGTCATTTGTTATTTGTCAAGTTCTAAACAGTTCCTCCAATTCTCCCTCCCTCGGGCATCCGATGGTTATGGCGTGATCAGAGTGACAGCTCGTTGCCAATGTAGGAAATTTGGTCCCTTATTTGCCAACCTAGTCCCCAATTTGTAACAATTTGCCACCCAATTAGGGACTGATCAATAGCTTGTGTTTAGCATAAGTGCTGTCAATATTGAATATCTCCAACTTGGCACATTATAAGTTTAGTTATCTGTGTTTACCATCTCTTGTTCGAGTGCTAATTGTCTTCCCGCTGTGTACATAAAGGGAGGAGACAGACTTTTTATTTTTGGAATATTGTTTAGCACATCCTTTTATGTGGACTTCCTGTGTGTAAATAGTGCAAACATCGGCAGCCGCATTTAAAAATACTAATGGTGCCTTCTACTTTTTCATAAAAAAACCCCAATCTCATGTGTGAAGAAGGGTGAAAAACCTGGAGAAGGTCATTGGTAGACCTTCCTCCCTTATTGAAGAGAATCATCAACTGGCAGATGACCTGAAGGTGACCTACTGTAGGCTTGTGAGGGTATCGCCATCATCTGCTGCTACTTTCTCCATCTCATCTACACCAAAAGTAGCCAAATTTCTTACACCTATCTTCATCCTTCTGGGTGGACCCTCCACCTTTGGTGATCTTAGAAAAAGATGGATGAGGCCCAGAGGTTGCATTTAGCAGGTTCTGACAGTTCTGGAGAACCAATAGCGAAAATTTTGAGTAGTTCGGAGAACCGGCAAATGCTACTTCTGACTGGCCCCACCCCCATCTATTTTCTGCCTCCCAGCTGATTGGCTGGGTCTTCTTTGGTTGCCCTGCACAGGAGAACGGAGCTGGAAAACAGGTTAGAGGGGTGCAGAGGGAATGGGATTTTGTAGTAACCTTCCCCTGCCATGCCTACCAAGCCATGCCCACCAAGCCATGCCCACCAAGCCACGCCCCATTTGAATCCCACCACTGGTGAGGCCTATTCCATAGACAAAAGAGATTGGAAAAACACCAGGCCCAGATGGAGTGATTCCTTCTTACTTCAAAGCCTGTGCTGAACAACTGGGCCTCCATCTTCACCAGGATCTTTAATAAATCACTGGAGATGATTTATTGCTTTAAACGCTCTGTGATCATCCCGGTTCTAAGAAGCCCTCCATGAGGGAACTGAATGATTACAGGTCGGTTGCTCTGACATCCGTAGTCATGAAGACCTTGAGAGGTTAGCTGTCACGCCCCTGTCGGAGTATGAATCCGAGGAGGAAGACGAACAGCCGACGGGAGTGGGAGTGTGGCTCTGTTGGCTGTGGAGGAAACTGGGGAAGGGCAAAGTCCAGCTGGGCAGAGCAGGAGAGAGGTAGAACAAGGGAGGGGGAGTTCAGTGGAAGATACAGGCCCATCCCCTCTTCATGCTAGGGCAAGCAGGGAGGAATGGAGAAGAGAGCAATGTGGATTGTGTACCTTACGGGGGAGAAAAGGGCCCTGATTCCCTTCATTCGCCACAGCTGGGAATGAGAGTTTAAAAGAGATGCATGCTGAATATGGCAGCTGCTGGGAGCAAATGTGAGTTTATCTTGTGTTGACTTTGGTTATCTGTGTTCTTGGTGTCTTCCCATCTGTGAGAGTTTTGCCATGCCTTCACATCTGGAATTCTTGCTCCTGTCCTACCAAAGTAATTACCTCAGTTTGGCTTGATTGGACTTTAAGTTACAGTTTGTGTTGACCATGTTTTGGACTTAATTTTCTGCAGTCAAAGGCTGTTCCTGGGAGAGTTTTTCTCCAGCCAGAAGGTAACCAGGACATTGAGGGCAAAGTTGAAGCTAATAAAGGGACTCTTATTTATTATCTGACTGTGTTGCCTTTGTGCCACGCCCCTTTGGGTCATCACATTAGCGATAGGCCACCTGATAGTCATCACAGATCCGTTGTTATATCCCTTTGTCTACTGCACAAATAGATCAGCAGATGTGGCTGTCAATATGGCACTGCACTATATCTTGCAACATGTTGAATCCCTGGGAACCTATGCAAGGATCTTTTTTTATAAGCTTCAGCTTGATCTTCAGTGCCATCATTCCAGGAATTCTTCACTCTAAACTGATTCAGCTAATGGTACCTGTTCCTATGTGTAGTTGGATTATTAGCTTTTTGACAGATAGGAAGCAACAGGTGAATCTACGTGTTCCAAAGGTACTTTTTTCAAGAGGCAACTGGACTTTCTGGTTTTTCATTGCAGATGTTTTGCTTCTCATCCAAGAAACTTCTTCAGGGATAAAAACCAGCCCTTGGGGATGTGTTCTTTGCAGGAAGCAAAGAAGTTCTTTAGACTCATAGTCCTCGTTGAATCTCTGCTTATTCCGGTTTGTTTTTGAAACTTCTGTTGATAGATATTTAATCAGTAATTAGTCCTCTGTTCTTGGCAGCCTTCTGTAACCTTGAGAGGGCTTGCTTTTGATATCAGACAATTAGGTTTAAATATTTCTTGGCTGGGAATGCACTGAATTCCCAGCGCTGCATTAAAAAAAGGTTTTCTTTTATACCCAGTTTGTGTTTGTTTAATTTGAACAAGACTTGGGTCAGAACACTTTCAAAGAAAAACCAGAAAGTCCAGTTGTCTCTTGAAAAAGCACCTTTGGGACAACCATGACCTGGAGGACTGAGAATCTCCATAGGTGAATTTAAGGAAAATTACATCTAGTACCTAGGCAATTAACACAGTTCTCTCTATTTCTTTTCTTTATATATACCAATGACTGCGTCTCTAAGGATCCCTTTTGTTAAAGTACCGAAGTATTGAAGCATGTAGGGGTGGAATTCTACCAGTTTGACCCAGTTTGGGCAAACCGGAAGCTCCAAAGATCAGCTGGGAGAGAACCAGTTCGCTCCAACGATCAGCTGTTGGGCCTGCCCACCTGTCCCAGCTCTAGTCTGTGCTATATTTCTGGGTTTTCCAGCTCATCTGATTCACATGGCACAGTGGATTGCAAAGCACGCTGTCAACTAAAAAGATACTCCTTTAGTCTTTTTAGCTGCCAGAAAAAGGGAGTGGAGGAAAACAGTACATTCCTTAGGTGCCTCGATAATCACCCTGGCAGCCCAAAAGTTATCGGAGCACAAGAATATTGCTGGAGAGCATGATTGGTGACTCTTGGGGATGGATGTGTTCCATTGGAGAATACACATCCAGGGGGTGGGGGGAAGACCAGGGTCAAGGGGGAAATGAATCATGTATTTTAGTATCGGCTGCATCCAGCTAACACCAACATGGCCACTTCTAATAAATCAATTTTCTTTTCTTTGAGATGCGGCTAGAGACTTACGATTTGAATAGGGGTGGATTTGTTGGGGTCCTGACAGGCGCGTTCACCGAACCGGTTGTTACACAGGTTGAATCCCATCCCTGGAAACACTCCTGTATTTAAGACAACTGCCTTCTGATGGCTTTAACAATGTTGATACAGACTATGAATGGAGAACACCGTATAGCTCAGATATTCTTAAGTAGCTAATGGATTTCATTTCTTACTCCCCAGTGGTGAGAGGGCTTTGGATTGGCTTTTGCCAAACAATCAAACCGGCATCGAAAACCGAGTCGCGCTGACTGAGTGTGCCAGCGATACCTATTGCAAGATGCTCACCCTGACGGAAGTAATAGGCAATGACACCGGATCCTATAAGTGTTTTTACCAAGACAACCACACCTCATCAAGTGTTTATGTTTATGTACAAGGTAGGTGCATATTGGAATAGTGCACTTTTTCTGCTTAATGGGAAAAATGGCTTAATGTTGTATAATGTGAACCACGTTGGATTAGAACCAAAAAAATTTTCTGGTCCATCCTCTTGATGCCACCATGCCAGCTAAATAGTAATCCACAAATGGGTGTGAGCACAACAGAGCCTTCCCACTTGAGTTCTCCACAACTCATACAAAGAGACAAGGAATCTTCAAAGTTCTGAAAATACCTAACTTTTATAACAAATCCCCATGGATGGGTTATCCTGAACCAATGGATCCAATTGGTTTTAGGAACTACACAAATTGGTGGGTCTTACAACCACATTACAAGCATTGTGCACAGGGGAGGGATTCTCCCAGTTCAGACCGGTTTGGGCGAACTCCTTGTTGTGATGATCAGCTGGCTCCGAACAGATTCACTGTGGGCCCACCCGCCTGTCCCTGCTCTTTATTTCCTGTTTTTAGAGCACAGCTGATTGGCGTGCCACCCCTCAGCTGTTTTATTCACAGGGGCTGCAGTTGAAGAGCTGAAAATGGTTTTTTAAAAAATATGGATTGCACGCGCAAAGCACACATTCACCAAACCGGTTGTTATACAGGTTGAATCGCACTCTTGATTGTCCACATTTACTTCTGGACATCATGAAGGAGAATGTGATGACCCAGGGTGGGATACAAAATAAACACAGACACAAAAAACAGGTGAAGCCCCTTTTATTCCTTCACTTTGCTTCCAAGCTCCAAATATCCTTGACTGGAGACAAAAAACTCCCACACAAGCAGTTACAAGAAGGAGGAAATGCTGTTTAAATTATAAAGAGTAAAAAAACCAACACAAACCAGGCAAGATAAGGGCCTGAAGATGTCCACTGATATCAGAACACACACAGGGAAGGACGCCAAACTCAGAAAGGAACAATAAACTAGAGATATTTCCATGCTTTGTTTCCAGCACTCACCTGTACGCATGTCCATCCTCTTATCCAGTTGTCACAGCTGCAGCCCATGAAAAAGATCAAGGTCCTCTCCTCCCCAGTAGACCACATCTCTCCCTTATCCTCTCCTTCCTTCGTGCCCTAGGATGGAGAGGGAATGGGCCTGGGTCCTCCTCTGACTGTCAAGCCAACCTCTGCCCTTCCTCAGCCTCCTCCACAATCTCCGGAGCTGTACTTCCACTCCCTGTCGGCTGTTCCTCCTCTCCCTCAGAGTCAGTCTCCACCAGGAGCATGACAGAGAATATTCTTCTATTTCCTTATTTGTTTTAAAACAAGCTGGCAGGATTAGCCAATACCCCAGAAGATAGGCTCAAGATCCAGATGGATCTCAACAGATTTGAACATTGGGCGTTAGCTAACAAAATGAAATTCAGTGGTGAGAAAAACTAAGGTTTTACACTTAGGCAAGAAAAACCAAATGTACAGGTGCACATTAGGTGAAACATGGCTCAATGGCAGTAACTGTGAGAGGAATCTTGGAGTCCTAGTGGACAAACACCTCAATACCATGAACCAGTAGTGTATGGCAGCTGCGAAAAAAGTTAATGCAAACCTAAGCTGCATTGATAGAGAATCAAGATCACATGAAGTATTAGTACCGCTTTATAAGGCCTTGGTAAGGCCACATTTGGAATACTGCATCCAGTTTTGTCAACATGATAGAAAATAGATGTTGAGACTCTGGAAAGAGTGCAGAGAAGAGCAACAAAGATGACTGGGGGACTGGAGGCTAAAACATATGAAGAACAGTTGCAGAAGCTGGGTGTGTCTTGTCTAGTGAAAAGAAGGAGCAGGGATGACATGATAGCAATGTTCCAATATTTGAGGGGCTGCTACAAAGGGGGAGATCAATCTAACAGATAACAAATAATCAGAGTTGGAAGGGACCTTGTAGGTCATCTAGTCCAACCCCCCACCCAAGCGGGAGACCTTACACCATTTCTGACCGATGGCAGTCCAATCTCTTCTTGAAAGCCTCCAGGGATGAAGTTCCCACAACGTCTGAAGGCAACTTCTGTTCCATTGATCGATTGTTCTCACTGATAGAAAATTTCTCCTTATTTCCAAGTCGAATCTCTCCTTGATCAGTTTCCATCCATTATTCCTTGTCTGGTCCTTGGGTGCCTTGGAAAATAGCTTGACCCTTTCCTCTCTGTGGCAGGCCCTCAAATACTGGAAGACTGCTATCATATCTCCCCTGGTCCTTCTCTTCCCTAGACTAGCCATGCCCAGTTCCTGCAATCGTTCACTGTATATTTTAGCCTCGTCCCCTAATCATCTTGGTTGCTCTTCTCTGCACTCTTTCTAGAGTCTCAACATCTTTTTTATACTACGGTGACCAAAACTGGATGTTGTGTTCTTGGTGTGGTATCACAAATGCTTTATACAGTGGTATTAGTACCTCACTTGATCTTGATTGTATCCCTCTGTTTATACAATTTAGCATTAGCTTTTTTGGCTGCTGCTGAACATATCTACTTTCCAAAGCACCTGAGGGCAGGACAAGAAACAATGGAGGGGAACTAACCAAGGAGAGAAGCAACCTAGAACTAAGGAGATATTTCCTAAAAGTGAGAACAATTAACCAGTGGAATGGCTTGCCTTTGGAAGTTGTGGAAGGCTTTTAAGGAGACTGGAGAGCCACTTGAACAGTCTTGAATGATGTAGGGTCTCCTGCTTGAGTAGGGGGTTGGACTAGATGACCTACAAGGTCCCGCCCAACTCTGATGATGTTCTATTTGTCTCGAATCTTCTTTCAGATTTATTGGATTCCACTAATACGAGAGAAAGCAAAAAATAATCTGATGTATTTTTTCAGTGTTTTTCTTTATCCCTTTCCAAACTTCTTTATCCCTTTCCAAAGCCCCAAATATTGCAGTTATTCCCAAAGTAGGAAGCTTTTTTTCCCCTGGACATTCTTATGTTTTGGAATATACCTTTTTTTTTTGTTGTTGTTGAAAGGAAGCAATCAGAATTGGCACACTGTGTTCCAAATGAAGTGGAATTATGGATTATTCCTGGCAGCTCTACTTTTACTCTCCCCCCCTAATTGTCCTGGATTCCCAAGAAAGTGAATTAAAAGACCCATGGATTTTTTGTTTTTTATATCTATTACCTTTTAAGGAAAATTTTGCTTTTATTTTTCCAATACTCAGCTCCACAGGAATGCAGAATAGTCATAGTTCTGCAGAAACTATGATAGTGCAAAAACGTGTCTAACAGCTGGCATTAAATCTGTAGTCAATTGCCAGGCCATTTGGAATTCTTGCTGGCTTGAAACAAGTTAGGAATGTTTCAACGGAACTAGAGAAATAGCGAGAGCACTTAGACTTCTATACCGCTTCTCAGTGCTTCACTCCAGGGGTGGGATTCAAATTTTTTAACAACCGGTTCTGTGGGCGTGGCTTAGGTGGTGGGCGTGGCTTGGTGGTCATGTGACTGGGTGGACATGGCTTGGTGGTCATGTTATTGGCTGGGCGTGGTCAATTCAATATCACATCGGGACACGCATCTCCTCGCCTGGTGTCTCATGACTGTGGGGATGCTGCAATAGTCGTAAGTGTGAAAAATGGTCATAAGTCACTTTTTTCAGTGCCATTGTAACTTTGAATGGTCACTCCACTACAAGCAAAGTACCAACAAAGGAAGGGGAAAAATCTTCAGAGATGTTCCTGAGACAGGAAGTCTAGTCCTGCCAAGAATGTAATAAGGGTCAATGGAGAGGTAGTTTCTGTAAGCAACACCAGAATGTTTCCTTCCTGCCTTCCTTACAGGATTAGGCCACTCATTTCTTCTAACAACTGGTTCTCCGAACTGCTTAGAATGTTAACAACCGGTTCTAGCGAATAGGTGTGAACTGGTAGAATCCCACCCCTGCTTCACTCCCTGAGCGGTTTTCAACATCAACATTTTGCCCTCAACAATTCTGGGTCCTCCTTTTACCGACCTCATAAAGATGGAAGGCTGAGGCCCATCAGGATCAAACGCAAGGTTGTGGGCAGAGTCAGCCTGCAATATTTCATTCTAACCACTAGTCGGCTAGCTGTCAGGATTCCGGCAGTTACCCCAATGAATCTCAAAGCCAAACTTCCAAAACTTCAAAAGGATTTATTGGGAATTAACATGTCCAGCACTGCCTGAGTGTCGCCGACTCTGAAACATATCACTCATTGTCACCCTTGACCCTGGTTTTTCCCCCACTCCCTGGGTGTATTGTAATTCATATTCTCCAATGGGACACATCCATAGACAAGAGACATCAATCATGCTCTCTAGTTAGAATTTTGCCCGGCAGAAACTTCAATCACCTAGTTATTATCTTTGAAAAAACTATTTATGGAATGCATTTTCAGTTTCCAAGCTGCAGCACTGCTCTTTCAAACCCCTTCCCCCCCCCTCCCTTTCTGTTGGCAACTCTAAAAAGACCATAGAAATATTGTATGACGGTGGTGGCTAACCTTTTTGGGCTCTTGTGCCAAAAATTGCATGCGCACATTAGTGTGTATGCACTCGCATGCCAGCACCCAGAATGCAATGCACCCTCCCATGCCCCCTGCACATATGTGCGCAATCTCACCCCCACCCCACCCCCTTACCTGCACTGTGCCTCACAACTGATTTTTCAGCTGTTTTGAGGCCTTTTTTGGCCTCGCAGAGGCTTGAAAAAAAGCCTCTACAAGGCTTTTCAGGCTGAATAATATGCCAATTTCATCACTTCTGGTATGACAGGAAGTGATGAATCGGGCCTATTCATCCTGAAAAGCCTTGCAGAGGCTTTTTCCAAACCCCTGAGAGGCCAAAAAAGGCCTCAAACCAGCCAAAAAATCAGCTGCATGCGCAGTGAGGCAAGTTTGCCTGCGGCTCGTGTGCCGGCACAAATGGCCCTGAGTGCCTCTTGTGGCATGTGTGCCATAGATTTGCCATCGCGGTTGTATGAGTTGACACGCTGTGCCACCAGGGTTATAAAAGAGTGCGCCCTAAAACTACAGCCAGCGTTCTTCTGTAGCATTTTCTTTCTTGTTTGGCTAATCTGTGGGTTTGGATGAGCTGCCCCAATTCACAGTCCACCCCCGATGACTGTTCAATCTACTATAAGCTCAGTTGGGATGGACTCCCAACTCCTGGGATAGACTGCTGCAAATGAATTGCTTTAAATAAGAGATTCGTGCAAGTTCATTGATATTTAGAATGTTCTGTCTTCTTCAGATTACAGATCCCCATTTGTGATGTCAGCCAGTGAACCTGGAGCTGTGTATATAACCGGGAACAAAACTGTAGTGGTTCCATGTCTCGGATCCTCGTCGAACCTGAACGTGTCACTCCATTCGGTAAGGCCGCCGATCGTAATTCATTTTGCCAGTGATACTGGCTCTTTTTTATGTTCAGAGGGTTGTCAGGGTTCCAACTAACAAACTCCAAACCAATAAACTCCGAGACAGGCATTTTCTCAAAGTCCCATTTTATTTGAGTTGCCGTATTGGCACATTTGGGAAAACCTGAATCCGAGAGTTCCAGGTTTTCCCTTCCCAATAGAAATTCAAAGATCCAACCCCTGCACCTATCAGTCCATCCCATGGCCCAATCAAACATTGCAGTCACAGGCCAAAACATAAGTACAACAAAAGAAGAACATGGGAAAATTAATCATGAACAATTGGTCACCAAAAACTTGACTAAGGGGAATTACAACGTTCTCCTCTGGTAGTTCCAATCAAACATTGTCCCAGCTGGAGACACTCCTCTAGAATAGGGGTCACCAGCCTTTTGGACCTCGGATCACCAAACTCATAATTTTAAATCCCGCAGGCCAGAGACCCTGGGAAAATCCCCCAAAAAGTCTGCAGGAAAATTCCCCACCCCATTTTCCTACCGATCAATCATTCTTTATTTGGGATCACAGGATACCGTCTCCAGGTCCATTCTTGGGGGAGAGGGAGAGAGAGAGAGAGACTTTTGGCTTCATGCAAGGAAAGCAGCAGAAGCAGCAGAAGTCTTTCTCTCCCCAAAACTCAGCCAGAAATTAGACTTTGGGAGACTTGTCTTGGAGCAGGAAAGCTTTGCAGGGTCCCAAAGACTCATTTCTGGTGGAGTTTGGGGGAGAGAAAGAAAGATTTTTGCTGCTTTCCTTGCATGCAGCCAAAAGCAGAAGAAGAAAGAAGTGGAAAGAAGCAGCCTGGTGGCCAGGTTGAGGCACGTGGGGCAAGTTCTCCCCCTCCACCCTTTTCTCCCTCCCCTCACTACCTTGTGTTGTTTGCAATGCAAGCAACGCAAGCCTTTTGTTCCCACGGGCTATGTGAGTGGTGCAGCCTTGTGTTCCCACACAGCCTGGATTAATTGCTTTGGGGGGTGCTTTGGGGGTGACATTTCTCTGTGGACCACCAAAATTTTCTCATGGACCACCAGTGGTCCCCGGCCCACTGGTTGGTGACCACTGCTCTAGAAACTCCAGGTGCAGGGTAATATGTCCTTGACTTCTAAAGAAAGAATGTTGTTGAGTCTAATTTTCCACGTCTCTATGACATCCCCCTCTCTCAAATCCCCAGGCACTCAATGTGGCAGCCTCGAAGCTCCTAAGTGAAATATGGCTCCCAAGGCTGACAATGGCACTGTGTAAAAAAAATGTAAATAGAAAGGGGGAATTAGGTGGTGAAAGGTACTTCCATAATTTACTAGATTCAAGGCGCATAACCTGTAGCCCAGTCTTAGATCTCTGCTCCCCCAAAAGTCTTGATGTGACTTTCAAAATCCTCCCTCCAAAAAATGATGAAGTGTTTGTAAATTTAAAATTGGCGGAACAGAAACATAATTAAATGGATGGAGAATAATCATTGCAATGCATTTGCATTTAATTGCCTTTCATTTTTAATTACATTTCGAGTTGAAATTCAATTTAGGTTTTACTGATGTCTCACTCCCCTACATGTCATTCAAAGGGGGTTCTTCATCTACCGTAGCTCCTAGACTATTTTAGAGAACACCAGAATTAAAGTTATTGTTGTTTTGTTGTTCATATAGAAATATCCAGAGCAAATGTTTGTTCCTGATGGAAAGTCAATTACATGGGATAATCAGAAAGGTTTCACAATTCCCGCGAACATGATCAGTGATGTAGGAATGGTCTTCTGTAAAACTAAGATAGATGGAGAAAGCTATCAATCGATGATGTACATCGTGGTGGTTTTAGGTAAGCAATGGACTTCTGTTTATTTATTTGGGTGTTTATAAAATAACTATTTGGAAAATGAGTATTTAGAACACCACAATAGCTTGATAATCAAAAGGGGACGATAAAGTCCCACTCAGATTGTTCTGGCCCAAAACCTTTTCCAATAAGACAAACAATAACCAAAGGGATCAGAAATCTTTTAATGAGTCTTATGAAACCCCGGTTAAAAGGCTGCTGCAAACTCATTAACTTTGATAAGCACAAATCTTGCCAAAACTGTACAAGACTGCCAAGAATCACAGATAAGAAATATTTCACAACACAAGAGTCTTCAAATACCAACTTAAGATACTGTAATGTCCATGAGGCTGAGTTTCAAAAGGTCTTTGCTTCCTGCAAAGAATGTCCGCTTCACAGCTGCCTTTTATCTTCTCAAAGAAGGGACCATTACCTTGCAGCCTTACTCCTGAGTTGCCCATGCTGTTGTTGCTGCTCTTTCCTGCGAGCAATCCTGCACGCATGCACACTTGGCACAGGCTCCTTGGGAACCTCATCACTGCTGCCAGCCCCCACAATCTCTGAAGGCAGCAGTCCACTCCCTAATGGTCCTGGCCCCTCATCTGAGTCCTCACTCTCCTCATCCATCTGCACCTGCTACTGGCTAACTACAATACAGATGGAACTAAATAACCTGATAGCTGACATCAATTTTTTTTATTGAAACACTTTTTTATTGCTTTTTTTCAGTACAGGTAGTCCTTGACTTACAACCACAATTGACTCCAAAGTTTCTGTTGCTAAGCAAGGCAGTTGTTAAGTGAGATTTGCCCCACCTTATGGGGCAAATCTCACTGAAATCGTTAAGGGAGCAACATGGTAGTTAAGTGAATCTGGCTTCCACATTGACTGTGTCAGGATACTGGCACTTAACCCCATTTAAATCATGAGTCTCGTGCCAAACTTCCAAAACTTCAAGAGGATTTATTGGAAGGATTTATTGGTCTGGCATTGCCTGGGTGTAGCCAACTCTGAGACACATCATTCATTGTCACTCTTGACCCTGGTTTCCCCCACACCCCTGGGTGTATCGTAATTTCTATTCTCCAATGGGACACCTCCATAGTCAAGAGTCATCAATCATGCTCTCCAGTTAGAATTTTGCATGGCAGAAATTTCGGTCACCTAGTTACTATCTTTGAAAACATTTATGGAATGCAGTTTCGGTTTTGCAAGCTGCTGCACTGCTCCCCCCTCCCTTTCTGTTGGCAACTCTAAAAAGACCAGAGAAATATTTTATGAGTTGACACTTTGCTTGTGGGAATGTGATGACTCAGGGTGGGATACAAAACAAACACAATCACAGAAAACAGGTGAAGCCCCTTTTATTCCTTCACTTTGCTTCTAAGCTCCGAATATTCTTGACAGAAGACAAAAAACTCCCACACAAACAGTTACAAGAAGAAGAAGAAAAGCAACATAAACCAGCAAGATAAGGGCTGGAGGACGTCCACAGATAAGACACACTGGGAAGGATGCCAAACTCAGAGAGGAACCATAAACTAGAGATATTACCATGCTTTGTTTCCAGCATTTGCCTGTACGCATGTCCGTACTCTTATTCAGTTGTCACAGCTGCAGCCCATGAAGAAGATCAAGTCCCTCTCCTCCACTGTAGACCACGTCTCTCCCTTATCCTCTCCTCCCTGCGTGCCCTAGGATGGAGAGGGGATGGGCCTGGGTCCTCCTCTGACTGCCCAGCCAGCCTCTGCCCTTCCCCAGCCTCCTCCACAATCTCCAGAGCCACACTTTCACACCCTGTCCGCTGTTCCTCCTCTCCCTCAGAGTCAGTCTCCACCAGGGGCATGACAGGGAATGTCACAAAAGGAGATCCTGTGACTCCAGGATACGGCAACCGTCATAATCATGAATCAGTTGCCAAGCATGGTCACATGATCCATTCGTACAGTTATAAGTGTGAAAAACAGTCATAAGTCATTTTTTTCCAGTGCCTTTGTCATTTTGAACGGTCACTAAATGGACTGTTGTAAATCAAGGACTACCACCTGTATGTTCCCTTTCAGAATGGGACAATTCGCTGCAGCCAACTCGCCACGGACAACTTGCCATGGTTCAACTTGCCACGGCCAAGTCAACGCATCCAAGTCATTATGGCCAACTCGCTGCAGGATAGCTCATTGCAGGACAGTTCTATAATTCAGTTTAGTTATTTAAAATAATTTTAAAAATATTTTATTTTTTGCCATTCATATTTCATTTTGTCCCTCCTTTGGCATCCTTTCTTTAATTATTCTCTTCACTATTTCTTCGAATATTAGTAGAACTCTTGTCCTTCAGCGAGTTGGCCATGGTGAGTTGGCTGCAGCCAGTTTTTCTGTGGCGAGCTGGCCATGGTGAGCTGCCACAGATCAATTCTCTTTCGCTCTTTTAATGTTCTGGTACAATTTACAATTTCTGGGGATTTGAGATGTCAATATTTATTTTTAGACTTGCTGTTTTGAGCTTTATCAATTCTAGTTGAAACATTTAGCTCAGTGGTCTCCAACCTTGCAACTCTAAGACTTGTGGATGAGAGTTGAGGTCTACAAGTCTTAGAGTTGCTAAGGTTGGAGACCCCTGGTTTAGCTTATCAATTAAACATTCATCATCAAGAAGAAGCACTATTTCTACTATATAGTCCATTGACAGGACAGGTAGTGGGAGCCTCAATGTCTTTCCCTCAAGTAGCAGAATTAAATAGAATAGAATAGAATAGAACAGAACAGAACAGAATAGAATAGAAGGAATGTAGAAAAGAATAGAATAAGAATAGAATGTAGAATAGAATAAGAATAGAATAGAATAGAATAGAATAGAATAGAAGGAATGTAGAATAGAATAAGAATAGAATAGAATGGAATGGAATGGAAGGAATGTAGAATAGAATAAGAATAGAATAGAATAAAGGATAGAATAGAAGGAATGTAGAATAGAATAAGAATAGAATAGAAGGAATGTAGAATAGAATAAGAATAGAATAGAAGGAATGTAGAATAGAATAAGAATAGAATAGAATAGAATTCTTTATTGGCCAACTGTGATTGGATACACAAGGAATTTGACTTGGTGCAAATACTCTCAGTATACATAAAAGAAAAGGTACATTCATCAAGAGTCACGAATCATAAGGTACAGCACTTAATAATAGTCATAGGGTACAATAAGCAATCAAATAGAATGCACATTGTTTATATTGGGGTGCAAAAATTCTGTCTTTTAAAAAATGTTTCTGATATCCCACATCATTGGTTTGTTTCACAATTGTATGTTCAGTGGAGTTTCTCATCTGATTTTGTCCCCCTCCATTTAGGATATAAAATCCATGACCTTAGTATGAGCCCCCTGCACCAAGTAGAGCTGGCAGCAGGAGAGAAGCTCTCCTTAAATTGCACAGCAAGGACCGAGCTGAATGTGAGAATTGAGTTTCAATGGGATTTCCCTTCGAAGCAGGTAAGAGAAAGAGGGAGCTTCCAAATCCAAGAGGAATTTGCTAAGGGGCCGTGTTGAGCATTGTGACCAAATGCAGTGATCAAAACGATCCATTTGAGTCATCCTCCTCAATCAGTTGGTGTCTGATTATTAGTAGCAATAGAGTCGGTTGAGCTGGACCACTGAGAGTTAGTTAGGAGCTTACCAACTTCAGGTCTTCTCTGGACCAAGATTTGATTCTCTTTTATCTCCCCTCTCTGTTTCCTAGAGACAACCGGTATACACAAAACTTACACGACGCCAGGATTGTGAGAAAGTAGAAGAGAGAAAACACAAAATGGAAGGGGTTTTGAGAGTATTGAGATGGAAAGGCTAAGCAGGGAAAATAAATCTGGGGTGTGGTTGCCTTTGGAACATTGGGAAGCTCGTTCTTTTTATGTAGCTATTTTTTATTAAAGTTTTTTTTTTAAAAAGAAGAAGATAAAAACTAATGTAAATCCCTATTACAGGGGTCTTCAAACTTGACAGCTTTAAGACTCGTGAACTTCAACTCCCCAAATTCCTCCTCCAGTCATGTTAGCTCAGGAATTCTGGGAGTTGAAGTCCACAAGTCTTAAACTGGCCAAGTTTGAAGATCCTTGCCCTATTAAGAAAGAAAAAGAATGAAAAAGCTGAAAGTTCAAGAAAGAAAAAAAATAAAAGAGGTAGAAAAGAAAGCAAAAAGATACAGTGAAGTAACTTCCAATCTTGGTGGAAGATACAAGGCCAGTTATAATTTTACCTCCTATTCTATGGGTAACAAGTTAACTCTCTCTTCTTTCTATATTCTACCCTGACAAATAATCAAAACTATAAATCATACATTTATTTTTTTGTGCTCTGTTTTACCCAAAAATGTCCATTAGAGGTTGGGGAGCATCAGTTCAAAGGGCAAGTTGATTGGACTCCTCTTAACCCCTGTAGCACCACTGAGTTGCAGGCAAACAAGCATAGAGTTCCTGCTTGGTGAAACTTTGGTGCAATGACAAAAAAAGGAAATTCATAGGTCAAGAACCACATGAGCAATTGCTAAATGGCTCATTCCAATCTGGTGCCATTTTTAATTTTATTTTTATTATGCTTTTTCACATTGACGTATCTCATTCTCATCTTTAACAACACTGTGGCATTGTTGTTACATATACAAATCTCCATACATTTATATTCAATTATATACATTTATATATATATTTCTTTTCTCTACTATTCTTATTCCTACTATTCAACCATTCATACCAATTATCCCAGATTGTGTAGTACTCTGACTCTTCTTTGCCTTTTAGCTCTAGAGTGAGTTTATCCATCTCAGCACACTCTAATATCTTCTGGATTACTAATTCCTCCAGCAGTATACTATCTTGCTTCCAAAATTGTACGAATGCAATCCTTGCCGCTGTCGTTATGGGTAGTATCATGTATTTGGTCTTTTTACTACATTTACTACATTTCCCCTAAAAAGAACAGTTTAGGTTTGAACTCTATTTGCCATTTTGTTATTTCTTGCAATCAACTCCATATTTTGACTCAGTATTTTTTGGCTTTGGGGCACAGCCACCACATGTGGAAGAAAGTACTCTGGCTCTGTTTACATTTCCAGCATCTTGGATTTCATATTGGGATACATCTTTGCCAATCTCACTGGTGCCATTTTTAACAGGAGTAATGTTCATCTTGAGCCACAGCAGCGCAGTGGTTAGAGTGCAGTACTGCAGGCTACTTCTGTTGCCTGCTGGCTGCCTGCAATTTGACAGATTGAATCTCACCAGGCTCAAGGTTGACTCAGCCTTCCATCCTTCAGAGGTTGATAAAATGAGGACCCAGATTGTTGAGGGCAGTAGGCTGACTCTGTAAACCACTCAGAGAGGGCTACAAAGCACTGTGAAGCAGTATAGTAAATCTAAGTGCTATTTCTATCTGCTCCAGTGGCTACATCAACTGAGTCTGTCCTAGGAATCAGAAACTTAATGCTGATAAATGTATACTCCCTGTTTTTTTCCTTCTTGTCTAATTATCAATTTTAAGCCATTAGGCAGGGAGATCTTTAGGCTTGTAAGTCAAAACCTGCAAGATTTTGGACACAGCATTATGAATGAGTCTTGCCTTTTTGTGCATACATGTACAAAGGGTTGGATCTTTGATTGTGTTCTGACCCAGGCTTAGCAGAACCAAGAAACAGATTCCTTGTCCCGAAAAACCTCCTCTTTATTTAGTTACTGTAAATTCATGGTAGTCATACACAGAAAAGTCCCAGCAATAATCCTTCCAAGGCTTAATTACAAGAACAGACCTTATCAGTCCTTGGATAGTTTCCAGGTCAAGAGCTTCCAGTTGGGCAAAGCTATAAATTAAATACCTGGCAAGGAATCTCTATGAGGCACGAACTCTGATAAGCAAATCTTTCAAAAGAAATATGAACTAATTGTCTCCTGCAACCACCACTCTTCTTTTGCTTCTATTTTTTCCCCAGGGAGGGGCCATTGAATGTCCATGTGTACCTTTTTTCTTGAGTTGGCTCCTGTTCCTTAGTTGTTCTCCTCTCCTGACAGCTTTGCGCATACGCGCATCTGGAACAGGCTCCAACTGTTCTTCTTCCCCACTTGTCTCCAACTCCGAAGGTAGCTGAGAAATGCCAGACGGCTCTGGCCCTGTCTCTGCTTCCTACTCAGAGCATCCATCAGAGCCTTCCCCAGACTCCAGGACTGGCTTTAAGTTCCTCTCCAACCTCCTCATCGTCTGCCAGCTCCACGGGCAACTGGCGGGCCACGACAGATTGTAATGCTATCTCCTGAACTAGCCCAGTCTACAGCTGGAAGGACAATGCTGAGTAAAATGTCTTTGAACTCTATTGCAGAAAATGAATGCTGTGTTCAAGGAAGGGATGACAGCCTTGGGCAGTGAAATGAAGAAGTTTGTGAGCACCCTCACTATCGAACACGTAACTTTAAGCGATGGGGGTCTGTATAGCTGCACAGCCACCAGCAGCCAGATGACAAGAAAACACAAAATTAACGTCATAGTTCATGGTAAGCCTTGATTCAGGATGGGCTTGGACTTTACGGTTCTAAATTGTGAGCTCCTGGGAGAAACCATGAAATGAATTGTCGGCAAAATCAAGGCAAGCAGCTTGAGTCCAACTTCCATTCATCTTCAGGAGGAATCCTATAAGCCAGAGATTTCTCCATCCGTGGTCCATGGACCCTCTGGGATACGTGAAGTCTTGAAAAAAATGTTATCATTTGAATCTTGAATTAGGTTTTGGGAGGGGCTGCTGGGGGGGTTCGCAAGGGTTCGGGAGAGCCCCTAGCTAAGATTCTGTGCAGTTCGGAGAACCCCCAAATCCTACTCCTGGCTGGACCCGCCCACCCCACCCCTTCTCTCCCACGCGGCCCGTTTTGGATGCAGGTAAATGCAGGGCGCACATGGAGGCTGTGGGAGGGTGAAAATCGGGCCTCCCAGAAGTTCGGGAAGGCTGGAAACGAGTTCGTTTTCAGCTTCCAGAGAGCCGGGGAGGACAAAAACGCCCCTCCCTTGTGGTGCAGGAGGCTGACTAGGCCACGCCCACCACGCCCATGGCCACTCAGCAACCGGGCAGAGAACCCATTGTTAACATTTTTGAAGCCCATCCCAGGAGGGGACATGTCACTCACCCACCACTGGAATGACCTTGATCGACACCCTTTGTGGTGTGATGGATGGGTTCAGACATATGCTAGCTAAACTGCTGGGTGTTACCTTAGCAAGAAGCATGGTTTATTCCTTATTGCTACTGTGGCTTGTCCCATAAGCTATGACTTGGCGGGATATCTGAGTCCTTCCATATTGGTCAATTCAGTTGGGTTTTTTTTTTGTTTTACTGTAGGATGAGTGAAAATAAATAAATATAAGTTGATTGCTTTGAGTAGTTAAAGCCTGATTTTGGTTTCTAAGTCAATAAGCAATTTGAAAACTGCATTTCTTACTAAGGGTGACAATATCCATTATATTATTAATATTACGAACTGTACTGTCCGTTGTTTTAAATGATTATCTTATTAAATTTTTTGATAGAAAAGCCTTTTCTCTTTTTGGGCAAAATGCCACTTGTGGTGGAGACAATTCTCAGAGAACCAGCTAAAGTGCCTGTATTATTCAAAGCGTATCCACTCCCAGAAGCAAAATGGTAAGAACCTGAGCAAATCTTATTCTTCTTTAGCCCTTTCTTTATTCTTTATTTATTTATTTATTTTATTTCTTTATTCCCTTTCTGTATACATTTTACAATGTCCAATCACATAGAAACACTGAAGTTCTAAGATAAAATGTGGAATTTCTGATTTCTTTGTGAACAGCAGAAGAAAGCATAACCCAAAATAAAGTGCTATGCTTTTGTTATTACGGTGATGTTACTTGCTAAAATTATATGCTTAATGTTTAACTGCTTCCATTTTCTTTTACATTTTTCTTTTCAAACAAATGAAAATCCTTATTTAGCACTGAACTTCACTGAGAATTGCAGCCAGATAACCTTTTCTCGCAACTCTAACCTAATCGTAGGACTATTTTGCAGGCAAAATTAGATTCTCTCACTGCAATCTAGTGAGAATGTAGGAAGTAGAAGGTGGTTAGATTGTTTTCTCTGTTCTCTGTCCTCATCTTTCAAGCCACGGGATCAATTGTGTTTTGCAGGTATAAAAATGGAGAAGCCATTGTTGCAAATCGTACAGTGAAACTTGGTTACTCTTTAATTATTACTGAAATGAGTGAAAAAGATGCTGGGAATTACACGGTTGTGCTGACCAATCCCATTAACCAGCAGTGTGAGAAACACACATTTCATCTGGTGGTAAACGGTAAGATCTTGTTCCACTTTTTAAAAAAACTACATTGCTGCCAATTGCTAATAAACTGGAGGGAAAGTGGCATCGCGTTCTCTATTAAGTTTAGAGAGATTGTTCCTAAGGCATCATGTGCCAAGAAAAGTTACATTTGTAGGAGCCTACTTATCAAAAGGGTAAAGCACATTTAAGAGATACACAGGTGAGACCATTTCTAGAATGTGCAAGTTAACAATCCCACCACCTTTCTCTCCTAATCTATTGTAATTCCATTACCAGCTCACACTTTCCATTTTGATCCCCCTCAGGGTCATGTGAATGTGGATTCTATTTGCTTTTCATTCCACTTTAGACACTCTAGTCCAGTGGTCGCCAACCAGTGGTGGTCCACGAAAAAAGTTTGGTGGTCTGAAGAGAAATGTCATCCCCAAAGCATCCCCCCCAAAGCAATCAATCCAGGCTGCGCGGGAACACAAGGCTTGCGTAGCTTGCATTGCAAAAAACATGAGGTCGTGAGAGGAGGGTGGAAAGGGCGGAGGTGGGGAACTTGCCCCCCTCGTCCCACGCACCTGACCTGGCCACCGGGCTGCTTCTTTCTGCTTCTTTCTTCTGCTTTTGGCTGCACGCAAGGAAAGCAGCAAAAGTCTTTCTTTCTCTCCCCCAAACTCCACCAGAAATGAGTCTTTGGGACCCTGCAAGGCATTCTGCTCTAAAAGGCTGCACTGACAAAGACTCATTTCTGGCAGTTTGGGGGAGAGAAAGAAAGACTTCTACTGCTTCTGCTGCTTTCCTTCCATGAAGCCAAAAGTCTCTCTCTTTCTCTCTCTCCCCCTGAAAATGGAGCTGGACATAGTATCCTGCAATCCCCAATAAAGAGTGATTGATTGGTAGGAAAATGGGGTGGGGAATTTTCCTGCAGACTTTTTTTGGAATTTTCCCAGGGTCTCTGGTCTGCTGGATTTAAAATTATGAGTTTTGGTGGTTCCTGAGGTCCAAAAGGTTGGCGACCCCTGTTCTAGTTTATTTATTTTTCACTCATTCATTCTAAACTTTGATTGGCTACAACATTGGATCAGCCTTCCCCCCTTCCAATAGCTGGTCACTGTCCTATATAATAGTTAAGTGCAAGGGGCTGTTATGTTCTGAATTGGGGAGGGGCTTTCTTTCTCCCCCCCCTCCCCCCCAACAGTTGATCTAACTATGACCCAGTAGCCAGCTAGTGTGAGCCAGCTAAATATGAGCCATCAGCGTACAGTGGCAGCCATAACAGCCAATGCAATCCTAAATTGCATTAACAGAGGGATACAGTCGAGATCAAGGGAGGTACTAATACCACTTTAAAAAGCCTTAATAAGACTACACCTAGAGTACTGCATCCAGTTTTGGCCCCCATACTATTAAAAAGATGTTGAGACTCTAGAAAGAGGGCAGAGAAGAGCAACCAGGATGATTAGGGGACTGGAGACTAAAACATATGAAGAACAGTTACAGGAACTGGGCATGGCTAGTCTACGCAAGAGAAGGACCAGGGGAGATATGATAGCAGTCTTCCAGTATTTGAGGGTCTGCCACAAAGAGGAAGGGGTCAAGCTATTTTCCAAGGCACCCAAAGACCAGACAAGGAATAATGGATGGAAACTGATCAAGGAGAGATTCGACTTGGAAATAAGGAGAAATTTTCTATCAGTGAGAACAATCGATCAATGGAACAGAAGTTGCCTTCAGACGTTGTGGGAACTTCATCCCTGGAGGTTTTCAAGAAGAGACTGGACTGCCATCGGTCAGAAATGGTGCAGGGTCTCCTGTTTGGGCAGGGGAGTTGGACTAGATGACCTACAAGGTCCCTGTAAATCTGTAGTGAGGTCTGCTTCCCTGCATGGGAAGGGCAAGAAGAAGGGGAATGATCAGTTTAGGTTGTAGTGACTTAATCTGAATTAAATACTAATAGCTAAACCACTGCAATCTAGGCTTGAGTTTAAATTGACTTCATGAACAGCAGCCCTGGAATAGTAGAGAAGACTAGCAGCTTGGGCTGAAGTACAGAAGAGCCCTTAGTCTGGTAGACAAGTGTCAAAAAACCCTGTGCCCATAGACACAGGTTGGAAAACCCAAAAAAAGTCTGCAGCCATCTTAAATATAGCAATTTTTTCTAAACTTTTACAAGTTTGTAAAATGTAGTTCTGACACAAGAAGATTAATGTCTGATAATATTTTGAGACTTTGAGAAGTCAAGAGAACTTGATGGTTTCACCCAAGGCTTCATGTGGGATGATCAAGGCTGGTCGTCCCCATTTTTTTTGTTCCTCTTTCTCTGATGGTATCACCCAAAATAGCCACCATAACTTTTGGGGTCCTTAGATGTCATCAAAAAATCAAAAATGTCACCATCATCAAAAACATCATCAAAAAAGCACAACAAAGAATGTTCTTTCTGCGCCAACTCAGGAAGCTCAAACTGCCCAAGGAGCTGCTGATACAGCAGAGGAATGATTGAGTCTGTCATCTGCACCTCTATAACTGTTTGGTTTGGCTCTGCAACCCAACAAGACAGACACAGACTTCAGAGGATAGTTAGGACTGCAGAAAAAACAATTGCTACTAACCTGCTTTCCACTGAAGACTGTATACTGCACGAGTCAAAAAGAGGGCTGTGAAAATATTTACAAACCCCTCACATCCTGGACATAAATTGTTTCAACTTCTACCCTCAAAATGACGCTATAGGGCACTGCACAACTAGACATGAAGACAGTTTTTTCCCACATGCCATCACTCTGCTAAACAAATAATTCCCACAACACTGTCGAATTAACTACTAACACTTTGTTACTATTCTTCTCATCCTTCCTAGTACCTATCTCTTCCCACTTATGACTATAACCGTGTTGCTTGTATCTTTACAACTTATATGGTTTTTATTGTTTCCTAGTATGATTTGATTGCTTATTGGTATCCTATGACTATCAGTAAGTGTTTTATCTTATGATTCTTGATGAATATATTTTATTTTTTCTTTATGTATATGGAGAACATATGCATCAAAGACAAATTCCTTGTGTGTCCAACCACACTTGGCCAATAAAGAATTATATTCTATTCTATTCTATTCTATTCTATTCTATTCTATTCTATTCTATTCTATAAAAAACAAAGATGGTTTTTGACTGATCATATAAAGGTTGCCTTCCATTGACTTAAAATGCCACACTACTAAGGTGGGATGTTTTCTCTTTTTCAGCCTTCTTTGATAGAACCTGGATTTTTACAATCATAAAAGAAGCAGTGAAAACAATATAGGTTGATGTATGGAGGGCCCGATGTATTTGCTTTGTTTGACTTCTATTTATTTATTTTTGGAAAAGGAGGGGAAAGAGACAGGCTTTTGAAAATCCAGTTTTGTTACAGAAAGAATGTTGTTTTTAATGTGCTGTATATTTTGGTTTGGGTTTTGTGTCCTGGTCTTTTCCTGTCCTCATGCTTCTTCTTACTCCTGGACCACATTGTTTATTTCCCATTACCTCGCCCATCCTGTCATCTTGAGCTTCACCCTTTGCATGCCTTCTTCCTTTGCATCCTCAAGAAACTTCCTTGCCTTTGCTTACTATATATATATAGCCAAGTTGGTAGTTCAGGAAGAACAGTATCCCATAGTTAGCAATCATCCTATCCAAATACTCCTAGGGAGTGATGTTGGTCACTAAATAAGAAAGAGGTGATGCTGGCTGAACTAGTTTTCATTGTCCAAAGTACAGATTAACAGAGTTGGAAGGGACCTTGGAGGTCATCTATTCCAACCTCACCCCCACCCAAACAGACCCTACACCATTTCTGACAGATGGCAGTCCAGTCTCTTCTTGAAAGCTTCCGCTGATAAAGCTCCCACAACGTCTGAAGGCAACTTCTGTTCCATTGATCGATTGTTCTCACACTTCTCAGAAAATGTCTCCTTATTTCCAGGTTGAATCTCTCCTTGATACATCCATTGTTCCTTGCCTGGCCTTCAGGTGCTTTGGAAAATAGCTTGACCTCTTCCTCTCTGTGGCAGCCCCACAGATATTGGAAGACTACTATCATGTCTCCCCTGGTCCTTCTCTTTACTAGCCTAGCCATGCCCAGTTCCTGTAACCATTCTTCATATGTTTTAGCCTCCAGTCCCCTAATCATCCTGATTGCTCTTCTCTGCACTCTTTCTAGAGTCTCAACATCTTTTTTATAGTGTAGGGATCAAAACTGGATGCAGTACTCTAGGTGTGGTCTTACTAAGGCTTTATAGAGTGGTATTAGTACCTCCCTTGATCTTGATTGTATCTCTCTGTTAACACACCTTAGGATTGCATTAGCTTTTTTGGCTGCTGCTGCACCCTGCTGGCTTATATTTAGCTGGTTGTCCACTAAGGTGAGGCTGGCTGAACCAGTGTTCATGAACTGGACAGTCATTTGTCCAAAATGGTTTAAGGTCTCCTGCTTCTGCAGAGGGGGGGTTTGAACTAGATGACCTCTAAGGTCCCTTCCCACACTTTCTGTTATTCTGTTAAATGCTTCAGGATGCAAAGAGGAGTTTTTCACTTTCAGAATCTGACTGCACCTAAAGAAGAACCAAATCTTTAAAAGGCATGAATTCTTTTGTGATCATTTAACTGGATGCCAAATGAGTAAGGAAGCAGATTTTTATTCTGTCTGCTGTCGCCCATTCTGGTGCAACATTCTGTCTTTTCTCCTAGAAATGAATTAACCTTTCACTTAAATTGGAATGAGGAAAGAAAAGGAGTAATGGTTGATTGGGGAGGAGGGGGAAGTGCCACCTTGCTGGTTGGCATGCAGCCCAAAGTCATAATGTGGTTGCTTATTTTTCATTTAGTATAAAACCAAAGTTCGTTTAGCATTCATGCTGAAGATTATATCCATTGTCTTGTTATTATTCCCTTCAGTTGGTAGTTAGGAGGTAATTAGATGCCTTCAAAACCTAGAGAATGCTTGAAGGCCTGATGATGGCGTGCCATTGATGAGTTCTCCTACCGTCAATTTGTCAAATCTCACAGCCTTCGTCAGATCTTCTGGTAGCAATTTCATTAATGCCTCGTTTGCGGAAAACTTCCTTTTTCGTGTCCTAAATTTCCTGACTCATTTTTATTTATATTTGATTTGATTTGTCAATCGCTTACAAAATAATAGGTATAAGTGTAAACATGAGTTTACAGGAAAAAGGTATGAATAAATGGGGACAATAGGGCAGGGATGGTAGACACGACGGTGCACTTATGCACACCCCTTACAGACCTCTTAGGAATGGGGTGAGGTCAATAGTGGATAGTCTGAGGTTAAAGGACTGGGGGTTAGAAGATGTAACAACAGAGTCAGGTAGTGAATTCCAGGCACTGACCTCTCTGTTGCTGAAGTCGTATTTTCTGCTATGAAGTTTGAAGTGGTTTACGTTGAGTTTATATCTGTTGTGTGCTCTTGTATTGTTGTGTTGAAGCTGAAATAGCCATTGACTGGTAGGACATTGTAGCAGATAATTTTGTGTACTATGCTTAAATCCAACCGTGTTGTGGTTAGCTGGCAGCAGGTGCGGATGGCTGAGGAGAGCGAGGACTCAGATGAGGGGCCAGGACCATGAGGGAGTGGATTGCTGCCTTCAGAGATTGTGGGGGCTGGCAGCAGTGATGAGGAGGTTCCCGAGGAGTCTGTGCCAAGTGCGCGTGCATGCAGGGCTGCTCGCAGGAAAGAGCAGCTGCAACAGCACGGGTGACTCGAGAGTAATGCTACAAGGTAATGGCCCCTCCTTCAAGAAGATAAAAGCCAGCTGTGAAGCGAACGTTCTTTGCAGGAAGCAAAGACGTTTTGAAACTCAGCCTCGTGGACATTATAGTATCTTAAGTTGGTATTTGAAGACTCTTGTGTTGTGAAATATTTCTTATCTGTCATTCTTGGCAGTCTCGTACAGTTTTGGCAAGGTTTGTGCTTATCAAAGTTAATTAGTTTGCGGCAGCCTTTTAACCGGGGATTTGTAAGAATCATTAAAAGGTTTCCGTTCCCTTTGGTTATTGTTTGTCTTCTTGGAAAAGGGTTTGGGTCAGAACAAACCGTAGGCAGCGTAGTTCAAGGTTGTCCAAGCCCAAAATTTCAAGCCTGGTGGTGTAGGGCATTCTGTTGCAAACAGAGGAGTGTGGTACTCTTCTTGATGAGTGTAGACTCATCCAGAATTGGCAGACATTAAAGTTTCCTCTAATGAGAGGACTTCAGTAACCGAAACGAATGCTAGGCATTGTTTCTTCCATCTCGTCTCACGGAATTACTTCCAGCGGGTCGCTACTCATTTATACTTATCTTTTCCTCTGCCAGTTCCACCTCAAATTGGGGAGAATGCTCTTCTGACTTCTGTGGATTCCTACAAGCATGGCTCCACCCAAACTCTTACGTGTACAGTGTATGCAGTTCCAATGGTGACCCGCATTCAGTGGTTCTGGCAACTGGAAGAAGAATGCACTTTCAATCCACAGTAAGTAGAATGCAAGTTCACGGTGATTGCTTTTCCCACATTTGATTGGGTTGCAAATACCTTGCATTGGTGTTTGGAGATCTTTGGACAAATCTCTTCTGATCCTTTGGAAAATTCTTCTCCCGGAGGTGAGGCAAGCGCCATCTCCTGGCCTTCTGAAAAGGGGTTAAAACATGGTTCCGTGGCCATGCCTGGGAAGCCCAAAAGAGTACGGAATTGTGGGGTTGGTTAGTGCCACGAGAGCCCTTCCTTTGCCTTTGTCCATCAATTTTTAACAGGGTTATTCTTACCTCCTTAATATATAGGTATGGCTATAGATAGATATAGATATATATTTGTGTTTGTGTATCTATATCTTCTATATATATAAAAGTGAAATACCACTCATACATCATCACAAATCTCCAGAACCGTAAAGCCTACAAACTTGAAATTTGGCACTTATGTTCCTCTTGGCTTCTGGTGCTCACTAAGAAAGGATTTTTCCAAACGACCATCAGAGCATTAGTATTTCCTATATTATTATTATTAACACACTCTGATGCTAAGGAGTTCTACTCCCCCTCCCCACCTGAAAAGAAATCTGTTCCAAATGCAAAACACAAGCAGAGGAGAGGAGTTTCAGTTTTTGTTTCACACCAGCAACCAGCTTTAGTAGAGAACGGTTGAGCTAAGCCATGCCCAGGCTCCTTGCTGTCTCCTTCTTGCTCACACAGCAAATACTGTTTCAGTTTCCATGTTTCAGTTTCCAAACAGCCCTCAACTCTCTCACACACTGACAGGACGCTAGCCAGATGAATACCGATGGATGCTGGTAGACAGAGGCAGAAGTTTTTCCTCCCCAAAATCTAAGTCTGATCACATAGTTTCATAGCGAAGTACAGATATATGTGTGTGTGTGTGTGTGTGTGTGTGTGTGTGTGTGTGTGTGTGTATCTTCATATATATCTGTATACACACACACATACACATACACACTTTTGAGTCAAAATTTTGACACTTAATGTTTTAATTTTTTTGTATTTCAATGTTTTATGGTACGCCACCAAGCATCTGTCTTTGAGGGAGATGGGTGGTTTAGAAATGTGAAATATAAATTAATAATGTCCGTCTACATCTGGTTATGTCAAAACTACTCAAATTCCCTCCAGTTTTATTTGTGTGCCAGATTTTGGCTATAGATAACTGCTGGCTCTTGGTTCTGGAAGTTTTTATTGTTGTTGATACATACAACAGATCTATAGTGTTCTCCCCCAAGTTTTCTCTCTTGGGGGGCAAACCAGGCCTTTATTTGTCTGGGTGTCTTATCTCTATGAAAGTGAATGTCAGTAGAAACCCCTTGATTGATGGTAGGAGTGATCGAGTGAGCTTTTGACCAAGGGCCATTTCACTTCCCTTATCTGAATTTTGCACAAGAACAGACTTCCTTTTAGAATAAAAAAAGAAAAAGAAAAGGGAATCTGTTTTCCTGTTGTTGTTGTTTTGAAAACAACTTCCTTTCTGTCTTCTTCCTTTGGTGCCTAACTATTTCCTATGCAAGGTTGGATAATCCAGAGAAATATTGATTTCCATGTTAACCTTTGCCTTTCTTTTAACAAAATTTGCGTCCGATTTGTTGATTTTATGAATGGAGGCTTATTTGCAAAACATCCATTCCTTACCTTTAATATCTAACAGGGTTGAGCTGGCCAAAATAAGGAAAATTTACCTCAAGAGCCTGAGAATATTCCTTGGCATATAGCAGCAAGGACTTTTAGGCATCATATCAGAGTCTATGTATGATCCTAAAATAGGAGATGCAGAAAAATATTGCAACACATAAGGGCTTTTCAGTGCTATAACCAACCAATTGGAGATGCTCCTTCAGTAGTGAATCCTTCTCTCTCTATGTGGTATGAAAATAGACTCTTTGCTAAGAATTTTTGGAACTGAATGTTGCACAGCTGCAGGGCTCAGAAGTTGAGGAAGGAATAACAAAATGGAAGTTGGAAGGAAGCTTGGAGGTCTTCTAGTCCAACTACCTTCAATCGAGGACCTGTATACTGCACGAGTCAAAAAGAGGTCTGTGAAAATATGTAAATATTTTCACAGACCCCTCACATCCTGGACATAAACTGTTTCAACTGCTTCCCTCAAAACGACGCTATAGAGCACTGCACACCAGAACAACTAGACACAAGGACAGTTTTTTTCCCGAAAGCCATCACTCTGCTAAACAAATAATTCCCTCAACATTGTTCAACTATTACAAAGTCTGCACTACTATTACTGCTAATCTTCTCATCACTCCTTATCACCCATCCCCTCCCACTTGTGATTGTAGGACTGTAACTCTGTCCCTTGTATCCTTATGATTTATACTGACTGTTTCCAAGTATGATATGACTGTTGATTGTACCCTATGACTATCATTAAGTGTTGTATGTTATGATTCTTGATTCTTAATGAATGTATCTTTTCTTTATGTATACTGAAAGTATTTACATCAAGCCAAATTCCTTGTGTGTCCAATCACACTTGGCCAATACAGTATTCTATTCTAACCCCTTGCTCAAGCAGGAAACCTATACCATTTCAGACAAATGGTTGCCCAATCGCTTCCTAAAATAGACTAATAGAATAGAATACTTTATTGGCCAAGTGTGATTGGACACACAAGGAATTTGTCTTGGTGTAAATATTCTCAGTATACATAAAGAAAAGGTACATTCGTTAAGAATCAAGAATGATAATGATAGTCATAGGGTACAATCAACAATCAAATCATACTAGGAAACAGTCAATATAAATTGTAAGGATACAAGCAACAAAGTTACAGTCCTACAATCACAAGTGGGAGGGGATGGGTGATAAGGAGTGATGAGAAGATTAACAATAATAGTAGTGTACACTTTGTAAATAGTTGTACAGTGTTAATGGAATTATTTGTTTAGTAGAGCGATGGCATTTCTTGTGTCTAGTTGTTCTGGTGTGCAGTGCTCTATCGCGTCTTTTTGAGGGTAGAAGTTGAAACAGTTTATGTCCGAGATGTGAGGGGTCTGTGAATATTTTCACAGCCCTCTTTTTGACTCGTGCAGTATACAGGTCCTCGACTGAAGGCAGGTTGGTAGTAATGGTTTTTTCTGCAGTTCTAATCATCCTCTGAAGTCTGTGTCTGTCCTGTTGGGTTGCAGAACCAAACCAGACAGTTGCAGATGATAGACTCAATAAAATAAAATCCTCCAGTGTTGGAGATCCAACAATTTCTAAAGGCAAGCTGTTCCTCTGGTTAATTGTTCTCATTGTCAGGCAATTTCCCCTTAGCTCTAGATTGATTCTTTCCTGAATTAGTTTCCACCCATTGCTTCTTTTCCTACTTTGACCCCCTCTTCTTTATGGCAGCCTCTTAGATATTGGAACACAACTATCAAGTCATCCCTTGTTCTTCTTTTCATTAAACTAGCCATACCCAATTTCTACAACCATTCTTCATATGTTTTAGCCTCCAGTTCCCTAATCATCTTAGTTGCTTTTCTCTGCACTCTTTCAAGAGTCTCAACATCTTTTTTTATATCATGGTGACCAAGGTTGTTTGCACAATCAGATGTTCTCATTGAGTCACTATATTCATAAAAACACATATAGGCAACTTCTACCTCCCTAACTCGATCTTCAGCTATAAAAGCTCCCATGGAGCTCAGCTGATTAGTTACTACAACATATTGGAAGTAAGACCTTAATTACACTTAGACATGAGATGGTTTCATTTCCCTACTCCAAGTGATTCATGCAAAGTGAGATTACAGGAACATGGTTTTTAATCTCAACTTTCCTGACAATTTATATTCATTCATTCATTCATTCATTCATTCATTCATTCATTCATTCATTCAATTTCTATACCACCAATGAGTCAGAGTAGCTGACAATTAAAAAATATATTAATTAAAAATATTAAAAACTTTTAAAAACAATAAAAACAAAAACATTAGATTTTATATACATGCAAGACACTTGGCCAGTATTGGAGAGATAATGCTCCACAATAAACGTTGCACAAAAAAATGTAGTTTGCCACCTGCTGTTAACAATTGTGATACATTTTTGTGATCATTTTGTTACCAAGATGAAATTTCTTTGATTTTTCTCAGCCAAGCTGGAATTGGGAATAATCCCTATGCATGTAAGAAATGGAAAAACATAGCAGACCGAAGAGGTGGAAATCAGATTGAGATCTTAAAAGATCAGTTTGTTACTATTGCTGGGAAAATGAAGGTGAGATATTGATTTCTTGTTTGCTATTTGCAAAGCTGTTGGAAAGTTGAGTGGTAGAATTTAAGTTTCTACATTGCAATTCACACTGTGCATAAACAAAATTCCATAGAAATAAAGAACTATGTGCATAAAAAAGAAAATGACATTATCCAGTGACCGAAAATGGAGAAAAAAATTATAAATTCTTCCTGGGCTCCAGAATGTTATCTGCTGGTCTTAGTTATCATTTAGCCCCAGTAACTTAATAGTAAAATTCTTCTTTGATAGAAGAATGCATCAAGCTAAACAAATTTAGCAGGTATTTTTTTGTTACCATTATTAATCATCTCTAACATTTATTATCATAAATATATGCGTTCAAATGCTAATTTTAAAGGATTTACAAAAGGTTCACAAAAGGTAAAATGTAAAAGAGTTGAAACTGAGCAGTTGGGTTTAGTCAGAAATGGCATTTTAATTGTTCGTGGAGACTTTTAATATGATATGAGAAGCAATATAGAAATGATGATAACGATAACAATCATATGTGTGTTTACTTGGTGTTAAGCACCATAAAATAATGGCTTTTTTCCAGAAAGTATGCAGTTTTGTTTATAGCTTAAGGCTGCAATTTTAAGCAACTATTTAATATTTACTGCCTCTATTTGTATTAAGATTCTTAGGTCAGAAAATTCATTCTGAACCCAGTAGGACTAAATTTTACATGAGTCAGGGTTGAGTCAGGCCCGATCAATGTGATATCAAAAGTTATTTCTAGAGAACGTGCTGGTTTTTCAGCTTCACTTCATTTCTGGATTTTTATGGACAATAATAAACTCTCTATTGACTTTCGTTGCAAGAGGGTTGAAGAATGGTCAACAGTTTTTGTGATGACCCTGGCCATGGCACAAAGACAACCATCGTGCCTCCCATCCCTGTCCTATTGTCCCCATTTAATTGTATCTAGTTTCTGTATTGTTACTCATGTTTATACTTATATCTATTATTTTGTAAGCGATTGACAAATCCAATCCAATCAATCAATCAATAAATAAATAAATAACAGTCAGATAATCAATAGGAGTCCATTTATTAGCTCCAGCTTTGCCCCAGTGTCCTAGTTACCTTCTGGCTGGATAAAAACTCTCCCAGGAACAACCTTTGGCTGCAGAGAATCAAGTCCAAAATGTGGTCAACAAAAACTGTAACTATAAGTTCAATCAAGCCAAACTGAGGTAATTACTTTGGCAGAGCAGGAGCAAGAATTCCAGACATGAAGGCATGGCCAAAACTCAATATGGTTGGAAAGAGGCCAGGAACACAGATAAGCAAAGTCAACACGAGATAAATACACATTTGCTCCCAGCAGCTGCCGCACTCAGCATGCATCCCTTTTAAACTCTCATTCCCAGGTGTGGCTAATGAAGGGAATCAGGGCCCTTTCCTGCCCCATAAGCCATGCAACCCACGTTGCTTTCTTCTCCGTTCCTCCCTGCGTGCCCTAGGATGAAGAGGGGTTGGGCCTGTATCGTCCTCTGAACTCCCTCTCACTTGTTCTACCTCTCCCTGCTCTGCCCAGCCGGACTTTGCTCTTCCCCAGTTTCCTCCACAGCCAACGGAGTCACACTCCCGTTCCCTGTCAGCTGTTCGTCTTCCTCCTCAGATTCAGACTCCGACGGGGGCATGACAGTTTTACTTCCATTTATCCCAGAAGGTAGTCAACTTGACCATTTAAATTTCAGGTGCCAATACATCCAACAAGGGTGGATTGTGCTGCAGTAGAAGGAGTAGCTTGGCTAAACTAACATGATGACCTGTTCCGTTGACTCATTTTGCAGAAGACCAGCCCAAGACCTTAGCCTTAAACCACTTGTTCTCTTGTAGACGGTTAGCAGCCTCACCATTCAAGCAGCAAACGTGTCCACCTTGTACAGATGCGTAGCGAATAATAAAGCTGGAGAAGGTGAAAGAATCATGTCATTTCATGTAACTAGTAAGTCTTGCTTACCGAACCCATCTACCACATTTTTTCAAAGCATGCCTCCCTGTCGATTATTTGTGCATACTTCCCAAAGATCACGGCAAAAAGGCCAAGCAGGGGGTTGGACTAGAAAAGGGGTCGCCAACATTTTGGACCTCAGGGACCACCAAACTCATAATTTTAAATCCCATGGACCAGAGACCCTGGGAAAATCCCCCCAAAAGTCTTCAGGAAAATTCTCTACCCCGTTTTCCTACCAATCGATCATTCTTTATTTGGGATACCATCTCCAGCTTCGTTCTCAGGGAGAGAGAGACTTTTGGCTTCATGCAAGAAAAGCAGCAGAAGCAGCAGAAGTCTTTCTTTCTCTCCCCCAAACTCCGCCAGAAATTAGTCTTTGTGAGACTTGTCATGCTGGTGCAGCCTCTTGGAGCAGGAGGCCTTGCAGGGTCCCAAAGACTCATTTCTGGTGAGTTTGGGGAAGAGAAAGAAAGACTTTTGCTGCTTTCCTTGCATGCAGCCAAAAGCAGAAGAAGAAAGAAGCGGAAAGAAGCAGCCCAGTGGCCAGGCCAGGCGCATGGGGTGAGTGGGGCAAGTTCCCCCCTATCCTTTCCCCCCTCCCCTTACTACCTAGTGAGGTTCGCAATGCAAGCGACTCAAGCCTTGTGTTCCCACAGGCCATGTGGGTGGCGCAGCCTTGTGTTCCCGCGCAGCCTGGATTAATTGCTTTGGGGGGGGGTGCGTGCTTTGGGGGTGACATTTCTCTGTGAACCAGCAAAATTGGTGACCACTTGGACTAGAAGACCTCCAAGGTCCCTTCCAAGTCTGTTATTCTGCTATAAGTTGGCTGGGATCAAGGAACACCCAGTCTGTTTTGGTGGGTTCAAAAAGGGGGGGGGGAAATATTTCAGAGTTTGGAGTGGATGTTTCAGAATTGGAAGCGGATGACTAGTGTCAAATGTCAGGTTTACGGCCTTAAGATGTTCTTCAAGGAAGAAGTTTTCTCAGAAATTTCAGCTTCACCCACTCCGGGTTAAAGGAATATTCTTTGCAGTCTGTGGCCCATCCTTGAAGTAGCGAGCAGAAACAGAGTCCGCTCATCTACAACGTTTCCAGGAGAGGCTAAGATGGCAGCCACAATTGCTTGATCAAAACCTTCTCCCTTTTTCATGCATGTAAAAAGGGCTGAGGCTTTGACTGAGGGATTGTGGATGTTTTCCTATCAGATACCTCTGAATTTCATTACTTCAATACAATATGCATTTTTCATCAAGTATTATTCTGTCTTAGACAGGGGTGGGATTCAACTGGTGAGTGCATGCTTCACATGTGCACAGCGCTTGCAACTCACCTTCTGCTGCAAGCCCTTTATGTAAAACAGCTGATGCACGGTGATCCGCTGTGCCGCGTGAAACAGCTGAGCTGGAAAACCCAGAAATAAATCTCAGACTAGAGCCGGGGTAAGTGGGTGGGCCCAACAGCTGATCATCAGAGTGAACCGGTTCGCTTACAGCTGATTTTTGGAGCTACTGGTTCACCGAACTGGCCCGAACCAGTAGAATCCTACCCCTGTTCTTAGGGCAGGACAGGCAATGGCTCTCTGATCATTTCCTTCAGATCCTTTCTGATCCTTTTCCTTTTATTCCCAGGAGGCCTTGAGATCAGCCTTCAGCCTCAAGGCCAGCCTACTATGAAGCACAACGTAACTTTGCAATGCACCGCAGACAAGCACACGTTTGAAAGCCTCACCTGGTTTAAATTCAGCCCTCGGGTTTCAGGGACGCGCCTGGATAGACTCCCTATGCCTGTTTGCAAGAATCTGGAGGCCCTCCAGAAACTGAATGGCACCACCGTGAAGGCTGATAGGGAGACGGTTACCCTGAGCCTCTTTCTCCACAATGTCATCCTCCAAGATAGTGGAGATTACGTGTGCATCGCTTTGGACAGAAAGAGCAAAACTCGACACTGCCTTGTCAAACATCTCGCTGTTCACGGTAAGCCCAATGCTGTATGGAGAAATGTTGCATTCAATTTTCAATTCAATCTATTTCTCACCCAAATTGAATCTGTCCAACGATATGCAAAAAAATATCGGTTCACCCATGTTTCTATATACATGATCCTAGCTTTAACTGTCGTGTTCCTCTAAATGATCTGTGGCAAGTACAGTTAATTTTATTGGTAGACAAAGACTCTATATGGTGGACATGGAGAGCTGTCAAATTTTGTCCAATGGCAAGTTTGGAAATCATTGCATAATTTTCATGCGTTTCCCAGCCCCAAAATGACAGGAAGTCATGTTGTTAGTTTTGGCAATCATTGTCAAAGGAGGTCACCCTAGAGCAGGGGTCTCAAACTCAAGGCCCGCAATCTGGATCCTGCCCATGGGGTGCTTAGATCTGGTCCACAGGGCCACCCCGGAAACAGCAAAGGACCGGCCCACAGTACCTCTGCCAGCAAAAATGAAGCTTAAGAGAGCCACATATATTCTCCCCGAGCTCTGTTTTCACCAGCAGAAGGCTGCAGGAGGCCGTTGCAGCAAAAAACAGAGCCTCGATGAGTGACATCAAGTGGGCCATGGCTACCCTGGCCACGCCTATCCCAGCCGAACCCCCCTCCCCTGCTCCCCCGAGGTCAAACAACCCTGATGTGGCCCTCTATAAAATTGAGTTTGATACCCCTGCCCTAGAGCAATTTAACACTTAAACAGTGATTGTCCTGCAAAGCAAGAAAATACAGAGCATAAAGGGAACATACCAAAATAAATATATTTAAGATTGTTATCAAAGTGTGTCTTTTCTTGCAGTGTAAAAACATTGGTTGGGTTGTGTAAAAACATGGTTTACTGCGTAAAACATTAGTTGGGTTGTGCAACTTTGTGGGGCCAAAGACTGCATTGGAACCTGAATGACGTGCAAAAGTCTACAATCCAAACGTAGTGAGTGGAGTTAGAGCCAAAAGTGCATTCGATTTCATTTAAAGTGAACGGAAATCAAGTTGAATTATTGTGACTACATTCTGGATTAGTTCCCTGTCCTTTTTACCTTAACCATTAAATTTGATCAGATTTATCTAGGGGCCATATGCACATCTCCCAGGGATTTAGGTTGTGCTTCTGAAATAAATTAACTGACAAACAAATTCCATCTATTTATGCTGGAACACTGTGTTCGTTTGCAATTTTAAGAAAGAATTTCTAACAAGGCTACTAACCAGGGGTGGGATGCAAATATTTTACTACCGGTTCATGGCTAGGTGGGAGTGGCTAAGTGGGCATGGCCATGTGACAGGGTGGGCATGGTTTATTTTCTTTTTTTTTTTGCAGCCCTCCCGGGGCTCTGTTTATTGCCTCCTGGGCTTCAGGGAAGTCTCCTGGGCAAAGCACTAGGCAGTAAGGGGATCCCAGCACAGCTGATTGTTGGAACAGCTGACCGTTGGGAGGAAAAAAGAAAGAAATACTGGTTCAGCTGAACCAGTAGCTGTTTTTTTTACTACCATTCAGCCGAACGGTAGCAATTTTTACTACCGGTTTGCCTGAACCGGACCAAACCTGTAAAATACCATCACTGCTACTAACCATTGTGTTCCTCCCATTGATTATAATGAAGCATCGATTGCTTTCAGGTTTGCCTTTCTAGAGGGGCATTCTTTTTCAGGGCCTGCTCTTAACATCTGCATTTTTTGCAAACAGAACCAGTGGCACCCACAATTACAGGACGCCCTCGGAATCAGACAACGAACATTGGTGAAACAATAGAAGTTGTTTGCACGGCAAGTGGGATTCCTTCCCCTCGTATCGCTTGGTTTAAAAACAATAATTCTCTGATTGAAGATTCAGGTGAGAAAGTTCTCCTCTATCCAATTGCTTAGGTTAAATTGCCTAGTGATGTTGCAATGCTCAATGTATTGCTTATCCAATCCAAGAAATAGAATTATCTAAGAAATACTTCTTCCATTATGTTTCTTAAATGCTCCTATCACTCATTATCGATCATTCAATGAACAAAACTGTGCCCTTTTGTCTGACATCTACTACATCCCCTGCTGATGCCTGTCAGTTATATCTATTAATAAGAGCTACATTAATTTCTTGCCCAATTCTAATCCCAGTAAATCACCTGTTTTCTTCACAAAGGCATTATGCAATTCATTTGTCATATTGAAGGGTTGCAGCATGAAAACCATTGCCAACTGATTTATTTTTTTGTTGATTAAACTAAATAACCAAACAAACAAAAAATTGATAGAAAAAATGTGATTAAACAAAAAATGATAAGGCTACAGTTCCATAAGGGAAAATAGATGTCCAACCAACTATTGGTTAATTATGTTTATAGTTGTCAGATTGGTACTGAGGTCATGGACTTTGATTGGAAACCTCTACTAAGAATAGAACTGTGATGGGCTGGTTTCACTCTGGTGGGATTTCAATTTCGGACCGGTTCGAGCAAACCGGGTGTTAATTTTATATCTGATTCGCTGAACCGGTAGTTCCGAAGACTGGCGGGCCCTGCCCACCCTGCCCCGCCTCTCCCAGGAGTCTCCATGAGCATGGAGGCTCAGGGAGGGTGAAAAATGGGCCTCCCAGAAAATCTGAAAGTTTGGAAACAGGCCCGTTTCTGGACTCTGGAGGGCCTCCAGAGCCTGAGGGAGGCTGTTTTTGCCATCCCAGAGGTTCAAGGAAAGCCTCTGGAGCCTGTGAAAGGTGAAAGGCCATTCCTATCATGGTGCAGGAGGCTGATTAGTCCATGCCCACATGGCCACTGCCACCCAGCAACCGAGCAGAGAACCGATAGCTAAAATTTTTGAATCCCATTCCTGGTTTCATTCATAGCGTATCTCCATTATCACGACTAATTCTGCCGTAGGGCTGAACCTCATCACAAAAATCAAGGCCGGAGTTTAATCCAAACAAGCTCGGGTTCAGGTAAATGGTAGGCCCAGCTCCGTAGTTCAGTTGTTTTCAAAATAGAAAATGTAAGGTGGAATTTTTAGAATGCGGAGTGATAGCAAAAGAAGTTATTTTCCCTCCTTGTTGTCTCTGCTACAAGGTATTGTCCTGAAAGATGGGAATCAGCGGCTCACCATACGAAGAGTGAGAAAAGAAGATGAAGGTCTTTATATGTGCCACGCCTGCAATGTCCTAGGTTGTACAATTGCAGATGCATTTTTCGAAGTGGAAGGTTGGTGGCACTATGCATTCCCACGGTGATGTTGGAAAGTCTTATTCTCTGTGTCCTTCCTCCTTAGAATTGTGCTATCTCTGTTAGTGAACTCTTGTTAGTGAACTCCTTGGAATTGTGTTCACTCTGTTAATGCAAGTCCAGATGCTACTGGATTCAATTGATAAATGAAAAAGAGAGCTGAAACTTGCCAAATCTGGGGCCATACAGGAAGTCCAGAAGCTGGATGGTAGCTCTGGGAGAAGTGCCAAAAATTTAAGTGGAAGCGAAAACCTTGGAATTTAAGAGGGATGTGGATTACACTGTCAGGCATTGAAAGACCAAGTTCTTACATGAAGGTTCAATAAAACTGATTTATTGCTAAAAGTTTATGCACTGGAATCTTCTCAGCTAATGGTTGGTGGTGCCTGCTTAGAATTAGTGAAGAGGAAGTTAGACTTAATTCTGTAATGGCAGCGTAGGGATTTTCAATCCGCCCCCTAGGTTCTGCCGTCTATCTATCTATCTATCTATCTATCTATCTATCTATCTATCTATCTATCTATCTATCTATCTATCTATCTATCTATCTATCTATCTACCATCTATCTATCTCTATCATCTATCTACCATCTATCTGTCTGCCTGCCTGTCTGTCTATCATCTGTCTATCTTTCTATCTACATCTATCTATCTACCACCTTTTTTTTTGTTAATTACATTTATATGCCGCCCTTCTCCGGAGATTCAGGGCGGCTTACAGTCTATGGAGCACCATACTAAGTGCTCGGCAATAGCCTTCATTCCATTGTATATGCCTGCTTATTACTAGGGCTTTTGGCCCCCGCAAGCGGCATTTTTACAAAGTCAGCTTATTGCTCCCAACAATTCTTGGGTCCTCAATTTATCTACCCCGAGAGGATGGAAGGCTGAGTCAACCTTGAGCCTGGTGGGATTCGAGCCTGCACTAATTGCAGGCAGCTTGTACTAAGTGCTAGATGATTAACAGCTTGCACCACCAAGGCCCTTTACCTACCTACTATCTGTCTGTCTGTCTGTCTGTCTGTCTGTCTGTCTGTCTGTCTGTCTATCTATCTATCTATCTATCTATCTATCTATCTATCTATCTATCTATCTACAATCTATTTCTATTATCTATCTATCATCTACCTGTCTATCTATCTATCTATCTATCTATCTATCTATCTATCTATCTATCTATCTGTCTATCTATCTATCTATCTACCTACCTACCTACCTACCTACCTACCTACCTACCTACCTACCTATCTATCTATCTATCTATCTATCTATCTATCTATCTATCTATCTACCATCTGTCTGCCTGTCTGCCTGCCTATCTATCTATCTATCTATCTATCTATCTATCTATCTATCTATCTATCTATCTATCTATCTATCTATCTATCAGATTAGGGTTAGAATTAGGGTATGTATTAGGGTTAGGGTTACATATATATAGTCACTCAGAAAATATCTAATATCTACTACATATATATACTACATTTAGATATTTTCCAAGTGGCTCTTTTAATTTGATCCAAGTATGCCAATTACTTAAATAATGTCAAATGTCTCACTCTTTATATTATGACATTGAACAAGGCTATTTAGTATTTTGGGTTCTATTTCAAAAAGATGTATATAGAGATCCTCAGTCAGAATAACAGAGTTGGAAGGGATCTTGGAGATCTTCTAGTCCAACCCCCTGCTCAGGCAGGAAACTCTATACCACTTCAGACAAATGATTGTCCAATCTCTTCTTAAAAAGTTCCAGTGTTGGAGAATTCTTGGAGCCCACGGCAATGCAAATATTATATGGTACTTGTCTTCAGCTTTTTAAAGCAGCTGCATCTTTCTTGAGGTTGCAAACAGTTCTGCAACTAACATGTGGTCCTAGGAAAAGATACAGCTTCTTGAAAGAGTTTCAGATGAATAAACTCTGCATGCTCCAAAACACTGTTCTGGTACTGAATGTAGCCCTGTGATTTCATGTTAATACGTTTAAATATTAATATACTATTTCCCTATACCGTTTTTCAAAAGTAGTGCTTTAGTGTCACGAGTTTGTTCGTTTAAAAAAAAAAACTAACGCGTCAGAGTTACATCCTGTTATTCTTACAATCTCCAGCCTGAAGTGGATATGTTGTGCTAAGCAACTTCTTATTGTTGGATGAAAAATGTCTGTAAATAATCCTTTGTGCAAATATATAACATCAGTTATTCAACAAATAAGATGTGTTTCCTCAAAATCTAGCATGTTTTCTTTCCTTTTTTTTAGTGGAAACAACTAAAGCTTTACTCTCTGCCTCTCTGATCTCTCACTCTCTGCCTCTCTCTGTCTGTCTGACTTTCTCTCTCTGATCTCTCCCTCCCTCCCCCCCTCTCACTCTACAATCTCTCTGTTTCTCTCTCTCTCTCCCCCTTCCTCCCTCCCAGCTCTATTCTATCTTATCTATTCTATTCTATTTCTATTCTATTGTAATTCTAATTCTAAAGATCAGTTTTTGGTTCTTAGACATTCTAAAAAATATACTAGAAGAGAATTTGCTTGTGCTGTTGAGTCCATGTGTCTATCCTTCATATGGGTTGAACTATCAAATTTCCTTCATTTATCCCTACCTGCCTTCTCAAGTGGTTTTGAAACTGTAAATCCAGAAGACCTACTGACTAAGAATAGGGACTTAAAATCCCTCAAATTTGGAGAACATCTGGGGGAAAGCCAATCGTGTCCTCTGTTGGTCAGACCCAATAATCCCCTTCTACTGAAGCTCACTTTCTCCATTCACCTTCATAAGACTAGTCTTTCTCATGGAGTTGGCTTACCACCCACCTAAGCCTGATTATACTTTGTCTTTACTTTTTCATTTCACTGGCCCATTTCTAGCCCCTTGACACTTTCCATCTTTTCATGCAGCCTGGATCTCTCCTTGATCTGTATTATACTAAACTGTCACATTTAGAATAGAATAGAATAGAATAGAATAGAATAGAATAACAGAGCTGGAGGTCTTCTAGTCCAACCCCCTGCTTAGGCAGGAAAGCTTATACCATTTCAGACAGGTGTTATGAGTATTTTCCCTACTAAAGCATCCTATAACTCAGATTATCAAAAGTCTGTTGTTTCATTTTTAAATGCTTATAACAAACGGTTATCCAATCTCTTCTTAAACACCTCCAGTGTTGGAACATTCACAAGTTCTGGAGGCAAGTTGTTCCACTGGTTAATTGTTCTGTCAGGAAATTTCTCCTTAGTTCTTGGTTTTTTTTACTTGTTTCTGGTCCCAATAGGAAATAATGTATGTAGTTCAGATTGGACATGGAGTCCTTGATGCTCTCTGAGCTTGGCTATTTGCTTGCAGACATTTTGTTTTTATTGGAGTTGCACCTATCTTACCGAGCTGAAAGATTCAGGCCAACTGAAAAACCTACCATTGTTTTAAATGGGAAAATATTCAACATTGGTTTTCATTTGTTTGGCCTTATCAGTAAGTCACTAAGTGCTGCCATAAGCTACGTGAATCCCTGGCTATGTAAATCTCTGGCTTATACTAGAATAGTGAAGAACTTTTTCAAAATACTTTTTTATTTTTAATATAATAATTCCATCTTCAATAGAACAGTGTGTTGTCTGGGTACAAATATCTTTACTGAACAATAATCAAAATTGGCAACATCATTCATTACATTGATATTAATTCTACAATATTAAAACAGTAATATTCCACATATTAATTCTACAATGTTAAAATAGTAATATTCAACATACTAGTTGTAATGTTTACTTATCTCTTTTAACGTATCTTCTTTATTTTGTTTCCCTGTTTCTAACTTCCACTGTTGTTACTTAACCATTGAAAAAAATATATCCCATATCATATAATCATCAGGTTGCTCTTTCTCCTTAATTGCCAACGTTAGTCTTTTCATTTCTGCACATTCTAATATTTTCCTAATCACATTCTCATCTGTAGGTATCCCCAGGGGTGGAGCTTCAAAAATTGTAACGATGGGTTTTCTGCCCGGATGCTGGGTTGGCATGGCCATGGTGGGTGTAGCCTAGTCGGCCTCCTGCACCACAAGGGGGGGGCATTTTCACCCTCCCCGGGCTCCGGAGGCTCCCTGGAAGCTGGAAACGGGCCCGTTTCCGGCCTTCCCGAACTTCCAGGAGGCCCATTTTTTGCCCTCCCTGAGCCTCCACGCACGCCATGCACTTACCTGCATCCAAAACGGGCTTTGTGGGGATTCCTGGGAGGGGTGGGCGGGGCGGGGCCAGCCAGGAGTGGGAATTGAGGGTTTTCCGAACTGCACAGAATCTTAGCGAGAGGCTTTCCCGAACCCCTGCGGGCCCCCAGCAGCCACCCCTGGGTATCTCTGAGTAGTGAAGAAGAACTTGATTATATGTTTACCGGGACAGTATTGTAATCAATGTTTGTGCTCAGTATTTGTGTGGTACAGGAAGCAATGATGGTGATGCGATGGTTGTATTTTGTTCTGAGGAAAAATACGATGTTTTCTTGAACAGGGTTGTTGGGTTTTTTTTTCTGTTTTGCCTTAGACTTGTTAGATATTGGGCATCTAACGTTTTTTTTCTTTCTTGGACAAGAGTGCCCTTTTGAGTATTTCCTCTGATGACCCATCCCAAAAGGCTTTGGAGCCTATCAATGAATTATGTCATTGTTTCTTCCCAGGGACCGAGGAGAAAACAAACCTTGAGCTCATTATTCTTGTTGGAACAGCGATCATTGCCATGTTCTTCTGGCTGCTCCTCATAATCATTCTCCGGACTGTTAAACGGGTAACGAAACCAACTCTCCGCCCCCACTGTTCTGTTGGCATTAGTCTTGCATAACAAATGAAATCTGATGGGTTTTCTTTTGTCTGCTTCTTGGCTTTGTCTTGAAATCAACAGAGGATCCCCTCCCTGCCTTCTTGAGGCATCGCATTCCTGAAGAGTATTGAAAGCATGCAGATATTTTTGCTTCTAATTGGGGGGGGGAAAGAGAGACAGAGACAGAGACAGAGAGAAAGAGTGTGGGGGGGGGAAGAGAGAGAGAGAAAGAGAGAGAGTGAAAGAGAGAAGGAGAAAGAGAGAAGGAGAAAGAGAGAGAGAGAGAGAGAAAGAGAGAAGGAGAAAGAGAGAAGAAGAAAGAGAGAGAGATAGCCTATGGCTCCCAACAATCTGGGGAGATAGAAAGAGGGAGAGAAGGAGAGAGGGAGAAAGAGAGAGAAAGAGAGACAGAGAAAGAGAGAGAGATAGCCTATGGCCCCCAACAATCTGGGAAATAGAAAGAAGGAGAGAAGGAGAGAGGGAGAAAGAGAGAGAAAGAGAGACGGAGAAAGAGAGAGAGATAGCCTATGGCCCCCAACAATCTGGGGAGATAGAAAGAGGGAGAGAAGGAGAGAGGGAGAAAGAGAGAGGGAGAAAGAGAGAGAAAGTGAGAGAGAGAGAGGGAGGGAGAAAGAGAGAGAGAAAGAGAGAAAGAAAAAGAGTCCTTTTCAAATATTAATAAAGCAAGTTTCTAACGATGGTTGATGGGTACGTGCCTCATAGAGTTCTTGTGGGAAACAATGTTCTTGCATTTCTTGAAGAAGAAGAAGAAGAAGAAGGAAGAAGAAGAAGAAGAAGAAGAAGAAGAAGAAGAAGAAGAAGAAGAAGAAGAAGAAGAAGAAGAAGAAGAAGAAGAAGAAGAAGAAGAAGAAAAGAAGAAGAAGAAGAAGAAGAAGAAGAAGAAGAAGAAGAAGAAGAAGAAGAAAGGAAATGTCAAATCTTAACCCATGCTAGTAAACGTGAGAGAGGGCAGGTGACTCAATGCAGGTAGTCCTCAACTTACAACAGTTCACCTAGTGACCTGTTCAAAAATTACAGCAGCACTGGAAAAAGGGACTTGTGACCATTTTTCCATACTTACCATTGCAAGCATCCCCTGGGCATGTGATTTACATTTGGATGCTTGACAACTGACTATAGCATCTATAGCAATAAGCACTTAGACTTATATACCACTTTCCAGTGCTTTTACAGCCCTATCTAAGCGGTTTATAGAGTCAGCCTCTTGGCCCCAACAGTCTGGGTCCTCATTTGACCCCCCTCGGAAGGATGGAAGGCTGAGTCAACCTTGAGCCGGTCAGGATCAAACTGCTGGCTGTGGTCAGAGTTAGCCTGCAGTCTTGCATTCTAATTACAAGGAAGGAAGGAAGGAAGGAAGGAAGGAAGGAAGGAAGGAAGGAAGGAAGGAAGGAAGGAAGGAAGGAAGGAAGGAAGGAAGGAAGGGAAGGAAGGAAAGAAAGGAAAAGGAAGGAAGGAGAGAAAAGGAAGGAAGGGCAATAGCACTTATATACCGCTTCACAGTGCTTTCCACCCCTCTCTAAGCGGTTTACAGAGTCAGCCTATTGCCCCCAACAATCTGGGTCCCCCTTTTACCCACCTCGGAAGGAGGGAAGGCTGAGTCAACCTTGAGCCTGGTGAGATTTGAACTGCCAAATTGCAGGCAACCGGCAATCAGCAGAAGTAGCCTGCAGTACTGCACTCTAACCCCTTGCGCCACCGCAGCTCTGTGACAGCTATGATAATTGCAGAGGCCCAGGGCCATATGATCCCCTTTTACGACCTTCTGACAAAGGGGAAACCAGATTCACTTAACAACTGCCTTACTCATTTAACAACGGCAGTGATTCATTTAAACAAATATGCCAAGGAAAGTCATAAAATGGGGCAAAAACTCACTTAGCAACCTAAGTTCTGGGCTCCATTGTGGCTGTACTTTGAGGAATTACCTGTCATAAGCGTAAAGCTGATATTGTTGGTATTGTGTTTCTTTCAGGCCAATGGAGGAGAACTAAAAACTGGCTACCTGTCTATCATCATGGATCCTGATGAAGTCCCTATGGATGAGCAGTGTGAACGTCTCTCTTACGATGCCAACAAATGGGAATTCCCTCGGGACAGGCTGAAGCTAGGTTTGCTCTCTTCCTTGGGACCAATACTCCTGATAACCATTAAACTAGAATTTTTGGGGGGTGGATATAGGGAATGGTGGGATTCAATTTTTTTTTTACTACCGTATCTGTGGGCGTGGCTTGGTGGGTGTAACTTGGTGGGCGTGGCAGGGGAAGGATATTGCAAAATCTCCATTCCCTCCCCACCCCACTAACCTGCTTTCCAGCTCCGTTCTCCTGTGCAGGACAACCAAAGGAGACCCAGCCAATCAGCTGGGATTCGGGAAGCGGAGAATAGATAGGGGTGGGGCCAGTCAGAGATGGGATTTTACGGTTCTCCGAACTACTCAAAATGTCCGCTACTGGTTCTCCAGAATTGGTCAGAACCGGCTGAATACGCTTCAAAATGTGCAGAACTAAAGTGGAGACTCCAAGAGAGAAAATTTTCAAACACATCAAGGAAGATTGATATGTCTAATGGGGAGTGAAATGTTGGTCCACATAAACAAGTTGTGACACTTCAGTCAAACCATCATGGTCACCATTCTGACTTCAACTCCCAGAATTCCTGAGCTAACATGAGTGGAGGAGGAATTCTGGGAGTTGAAGTCCACAAGTCTTAAAGCTGTCAAGTTTGAAGACCCCTGCAACAGATTTGAAGTCCATAGCTGCATACCTGTGGCTTGATGGGCATGGCTTTGTTTGGTGGGTGTGGCTTGATGGGAGTGGCAGTGGAAGGATACTGTAAAATCTCCCTTCCCTCCCTACCCCACTAACCTGCTTTCCAGCTCCGTTCTCCTGTGCAGGGCAACCAAAGAAGACCCAGCCAATCAGCTGGGGCTCTGGAGGCGGAGAATAGATGGGGGTGGGGCCAGTCAGAGGCGGTATTTGCCCAGTTCCCCGAACTACTCAACATTTCCGCTACCGGTTCTCCAGAACTGGTCAGAACCAGTTGAATACCCACCTCTGGCTATAGGGATATAAGGGGAAAATCACAGGACACTTAGAAAATTATCCTATTTGTGCTTGGCACCTCCACTGGGAAAATTCTTACATGCAAAGAACATATGGGCATTCCTAAGGCCACAGAGTACATTTGTAGACGTCGTAGATTGTTGACAGGGCTGTGCTTCAGCGTATTCATTGTCAGCCGATTCATGTTTGAGTTTCCCAGGAGGGTTCATGGGTTTTAATTAGCACTGGAAGCCAGCCAGCTCCCAACTTTTAGTTGAGGGAGGGAGGGAGGCCATCAGACAGTCAAAGAGACGTGTGGCGGAATACAGAAAAAGACAAGCCACTATCACTCATAATTTCCACCATTTCTGAGTAGTGAAGTCACTGGTAGAAAATGTATAGCAGCGAAATCTCAGCTAGGTCACACCCCAAGGAATGGGCCAAAGCTGTGGCTGTTCCAATCCATATCTTAATAGTGCCATTAGCCATTTTAAAAATAATAATTCTATTTTAATAATAAAAGAAACTCTCACGATCACCAGAATATGTGGTCTTGGTCACCGAGTGGCCCCAATTTCCCCCTGTCAGATGTATGCAGTTGGCAGCCAGGACTTTGTCATCAGAGGAGAGCAGGCCTTCCTGGCACCTGTCCTTTCTTAAAAGTGCCATTAGGTGGGCGGCTCTGGACCATCAGGTTTCTGGTTTTGAACCATCGGGGCTGAACCAGGCCGTATCGTCAGCACTGTTGCTTCCTCAGAAGAATGGCTTTGTATAGGACTCAAAGGGGCTTCCCCCACCCCACCCATCCCCGAAAGGCAAGTGAACTCTTGTTTTCTTTTTCCTTGAGGAAGAAGAAGACTGAACCAGTCACAACTGATGAAGCTTCTTGGATAAGAAGCAAAACTTTCTTTCTTTCTTTCTTTCTTTCTTTCTTTCTTTCTTTCTTTCTTTCTTTCTTTCTTTCTTTCTTTCTTTCTTCCTTCCTTCCTTTCTTCCTTTCTTTCTTTCTTTCTTTCTTCTTTCCTTCTTCTTCATCATCATCATCACCTCCTCTTTCTCCTCTTCCTCTTCTTCTCTCTTCTTTCTTCTTTCTCCTCTTCTGTCTTCTTTCTTCTCCTCCTCTTCCTCCTCTTTCTTCTTTCTCTTCCTCTTTTTCCTTCTTTCTCCTCCTCCTCCTCCTCCTCTTTCTTTCTCCTCCTCCTCTTCCTCTTCTTTCTTCTTTCTCCTCTTCCTCTTCTTCTTTCTCCTCTTCCTCTTCTTTCTCCTCCTCTTCCTCTTCTTTCTTCTTTCTCCTCTTCCTCTTCTTTCTTCTTTCTCCTCTTCCTCTTCTTCTCTCTTCTTTCTTCTTTCTCCTCTTCTGTCTTCTTTCTTCTCCTCCTCTTCCTCCTCTTTCTTCTTTCTCTTCCTCTTTTTCCTTCTTTCTCCTCCTCCTCCTCTTTCTTCTTTCTCCTCTTCCTTCCTCTTTTTCTTCTCCACTCTCTTTCTCTTTCTCCTTTCTCCTCTTCCTCTTTTTCTTTCTCCTCTTCCTCCTCTTTCTTCTTTCTCCTATCCTATTCTTCGTCTCCTTCTCCTCTCCTTTTCTTTCTCCTCTTCCTCCTCTTTCTTCTTTCTCCTCTTCCTCTTCTTCTTTCTCCTCTTCTTCCTCCTCCTCCTCTTCATCTTCTTCTTTTTCCTCCTCTTCCTCCTCCTCCTCAAGAAAACATAGTTGCCATTTGAAAAAGAGCATCTTTGAGACAACTATGGCCTGGATGACTGAGAATCTCCATAGACTAGGCTAAGAGAATTGATTGGGATATTTGTAGCTCCCATTTTGCTTCACCTACAAACTCACTTGGTGCTCAAGCAACCCTACTGTCAGTCCCCTGATGCCTATAGTACTATTGGCTGACCTCTTAGGAATGTTAGAATCAAAATCTCATGGAATATTAATGCTGCTTTATAAATCTTCAGTAAGGCCACGCCTGCAATACTGCATCCAGATATGATTACCACATTACAAAAAATACATTGAGACTTTGGAGGGGAAAAATGCAGAGAAGAGCGATTAAGATGATTAAAGGTCTGGAGACTAAGACATACAAAGAATGGTTGCAGGATTTGAGTATGGCCAATCTAGAGAAAAGAAGGACCAGGGGGAATATGGTACCAATATTTGAACAAAGAAGAGAGGGTCAACTTATTTTCCAAAGCACCAGAAGGCAAGACAAGAAACAATGGATGGAAACTAATCAAGGAGAGAAACAATTTAGAATTAAGAACAAACTTACTAACAGTGGGAACTGCAGGGGGTTGGATTAGAAGACCAAGGTTCCTTTCAGCTCTATTCTGATTGATTGATTGTATCTAAATAATAGCAATCTAGTTAAGGCAAAGCATTGAGCCTTTATTCTTGCCTGCCTGGGTCTCCTGCATTGAACTGCCTTCCCTAGACCAGTAGACCATATGAAATAATGTCATACGTTCAAAAATAATACAACCTTATATTTGGTTTGGTGACAACATTTCCACGGCCAGTATCGAAACTTATTTGCGAGGATCACCAACCAGGATAGCATTCTATCCTATATTATATTATATATTCTATATAAGGAGCCTCTGTGGTGCAGTGGTTAAATGCAGTACTGCAAGCCACTTCTGCAGCCAGCTGCCTACAATTTGGCAGTTCAAACCCCACCAGGCTCAAGGTTGACTCAGCCTTCCATCCTTCTGAGGTGGGTAAAATGAGGACCCAGATTGTTGGGGGCAATTGGCTGACTCTAAACCGCTTAGAGAGGGCTGTGAAGCACTATAAAGCTGCATATAAGACTTATTGCTATTAGATTTTTTCCTTCCTTCTTCCACATATTTTTTTTTAATGGAGTGGTCAAATTTCTGCCATTTGAGGATAAATATCCCTCTTTTCTTTTTTCCTATGTATCCAGGAAAACCACTTGGGAGAGGAGCATTTGGTCAAGTGATCGAAGCTGATGCATTTGGGATTGACAAAACAACTACTTGTAGCACTGTAGCTGTCAAAATGCTTAAAGGTAAGAATCAAGAATCTACACACACCTAGCAAGGAAGCAATGATAAGCAAACTTACAATTATAACTCTTGGACAAGGATAATTGTTGTACTGTATTTAGTTGTTTTTAGGGATAAAGGATGTTTTTCTGCTTTATTCTTTGGTCCAGACCATTGTCTTTATTTACCAAAAGACAGGTAATATGCACATTAATAGTATTAATATATTAGCAGATGCATTTCTGCATTTCCTATCTACTCTGGGTAATCATTAGCTGTTGCTGGACAGTGTTTTACACAATACAAACCTCTTAATATTAGCAAGCATGTATCATCTAAGTGGAAAGAATGGAGTCATTATTATACCCATGTATATAGCATGGGTACATGTGTGTTGTGTGTGTGTTTGGGTAACTATACACTTTCTTTTGAAAGCAGGCAACAGAATGTCATTTGTTAATGTGGGCCAGTGTGTTTTCAGTTAAAAAAATGACAATAAAAAGTTACCTTATTTAAATTTTCTGACCAATGGATAAATTGCAAGACTGAAGAATTGATCATCTTAGATTACCCTCATATTCCTTACACGTGGTCTTTGTATATGTAAATTCTGCAGGACTCTTACATGTGAACTAATGCCTAGTTCCTATGCACATTATACACCAGGGGTCTTCAAACTTGGCAACTTTAAGACTTGTGGACTTCAGCTCCCAGAAGTCTCCAGCCAGTACAGCTGGCTGGAGAATTCTGGGAATTGAAGTCCACAGTGTTAAAGTTGCCAAGTTTAGAGACCTCTGTTGTACACATTCGCAGTTTCTAATAATAACAAATCTCTATTAAGTTTGCTCACAAATCTTGATAAAATACTATTTTGATCTCTATTGTGATTTGCCTCAAAAAAAAAAAACCTCTCTCATAATTTAGACTTGTCTACAGTAGAAAGAAACAATCTATTGCAACATCAGAGAACAGGCATAAAATAGATATGTTAATTGCTCCAAGGAAAGTCCAAAAGAACTCCTGGTAGAGTGACCATTCCTGTAAGATATTTTAGTAAATGTGACTCGAGGTTTAGAGCAAACTTTTAAGGGTGGCCGTTTATCTTATGTTGCTGCAAAGAAGCTAGATAGACCTGATAGATTTTGTAATTCTTCCCCACCTTTGGAGTGGAAGTTGGCAGCTCAACTAACTGAGGCCAGTTGGATAAATTGTGATTACATTTTATGGAATTCAGTTTATTAAAAAGAGCCATAGTGGTGCAGTGGTTAGAACGCAGTACTGCAGGTTAATTCACTGCTCACTCCAAGAGTTTGATCCTGACCGGCTCAAGGTTGACTCAGCCTTCCATCCTTCTAAGGTTAGTAAAATGAGGACCCAGATTGTTGGTGGCAAATGCTGACTCTGCAAACTGCTTAGAGAGGGCTGTAAAGCACTATGATGTGGTTTTTACTAAGTCTGTACTACTGTTACTGTTAATCTTCTCATCACTCCTTATCACCCATTCCCTCCTATTTGCGATTGTATGACTGTAACTTTGTTGCTTGTATCCTTATGATTTTTATTGACTGTTTCCTAGTATGATTTGATTGCTTATTGTCCCCTATGACTATTATTAAGTGTTGTAAGTTGTGATTCTTGACTCTTGACGAATGTATATTTTCTTTTTATGTACACTGAGAGCATTTGCACCAAGACAAATTCCTTGTGTGTCCAATCACACTTGTCCAATAAAAGAATTCTAATTCTAATGTCTTAAGAAATATTGCTGTTACTGCTATTATTTGTGTCTTTTGTTTTGTAGAGGGTGCAACGCACAGTGAACATCGAGCCTTGATGTCTGAACTCAAAATTCTTATTCATATTGGCCATCATCTCAATGTAGTTAACCTACTCGGAGCTTGCACAAAACCAGGAGGTGAGTGTTGCTACTTAAGAACATCTCTGAATGGATGAATGAATGAACTAACGTGACAACTCATCTTGTAGACTGAACTTTCTTGGAGTTCAGCAATGAAGAAACAAAGATACAAAACTAAGCAGAGATATTTAATAGAAAACTTAGAGAGAATTAGTCAGTGGAGCAGGTTGATGGCTGCTTAATACTCTTGACTCTTGAGGCTATCTGAAGGCTTGTAAGATTCTGTCTGATGATGATTGACCTAAATTTTGTTTTAACGTTAAACATATTTTGGTCTGTTTTCATGATCTGCCCTTTTTACTCATTGTACTTTCTTAAGGTCCACTCATGGTGATTGTGGAATATTGCAAGTTTGGAAATTTGTCTGTCTACTTAAGAAGCAAGCGAAATGATTTTGTTCCATACAAGGTGAGGTTTCAGAACCTGGAGGGTCATTCACTGTATTCATGATGAGATTTGTTGAACATTGTTCAACAAATTTGTTGGACATTGAAGCTTCTCCTCAGGTAATATTGAATTGCTAACTAGGGTGTACAAAACCTTTGCCAGACCAATACTTGAATACAGCTCATCTGTCTGGAATCCGCACTGTATATCGGACATTAATACTATCGAGCGAGTCCAGAAGTATTTCAAGAGAAGAGTACTACTCTCCTCTGCTCACAACAGAATATCCTATATCATCAGAGTTGAAATTTTGGGCTTGGACAACCTTGAACTACACCACCTACGGTTAGACTTAAGCATAGTACACAAAATTATCTGCTACAATGTCCTATCAGTCAATGACTACTTCAGCTTCAACCGCAACAGTACAAGAGCATACAACAGATACAAAATCTTAATTTATTTATTTATTTATTTATTTATTTATTTTTAATATTATATACCGCCCTTCTCCCGAAGGACTCAGGGCGGTGCACAGCCAATCACATGTAATGTAAACCGCTCCTAACTTGATTGCAGAAAATACGAGTTCAGCAACAGAGTGGTCAATGCCTGGAATGCACTACCTGACTGTTGTTACATCCTCTAACCCCCACTCCTTTAACCTCAAACTATCCACTATTGACCTCATCCCCTTCCTAAGAGGTCTGTAAGGGGCGTGCATAAGTGCACAATTGTGCCTACTGCCCCTGTCCTATTGTCCCCATTTATTCATAACTTTTTCCTGTATTCTTACTTATGTTTATACCTATACCTATTATCTCATAAGCGATTGACAAATCAAATAAATAAATAAATTGTGTGATATAGTGATTAAGGTATTGGAACAAGCGTAGCAGATTCAGTTTCTAGTCAGCCATCAACCCCAGGCCCCCCATGAATGATTTTGTGGCCATTATTATCTTCCTCTACTTTTGCTAAGTCCTTTTCACACTTTGCAATGATTAACAGATGCAGCAGATGTGGTGAGCAATTAGACTCCTTTTCTCAGAAGAATATAAATTTAACATTTCAACATGAAGCCATTGACTAATCAGGATACAGTTTGGGGCATTTGCCAATGTTATTCCGGTATAATAGCATTTGCTTCCTTTGAGGTTCTTTTTCTCATATTACACAATGGTCCCAAGTTAGCTACGATGGTATTATCACGAAGAATCTAATCCATGTAAAGCTCAGACATAAATGCCTAGGAAATATTTCTGAGCAGAGCCACCCACGAGCATTTTGCTGCCTGAGGTAAAAAAAAACAAAATGGCAGCCTTCCATGTAAACAAGCTATCTAACAAAGCATCTACTCTTAACTTCAGTGTTGACAGCAGAAGGGTGTCATCTGGGTTAAAACAGCTGAAGGCAAGGGCACCCAACTTTGGTCAAACCAAGGGTTATACCAACAGCATTTCTGGGGCTGAACTGCTAAAAAAAAAAAGGCAGATCAGATTAAAATGTGGGGTAACAATGACATTCATTAAAGGAAGGATGAAGATGACATAGATTAATTAGCAATGTGGAATCTTTGCATGTGTAAAGCAAATATGTAGCATCGGCAAAATTGGTGATATCTTTTTTGCCAAATTTTGTTGCATCTGCTGTTATATAGCTTCCATTATTTACCAGCGACTAAAAGCTATGAGGTTGCACCCTCCTTTTTCTTGCCGTCACAGAAAACAATACAAATTTGATTGCCTCTTTTGTTCTTTATTTGTTTTAACTGCCATAGACCAATAATACCAGATCTGGGCGAGGACACAGTGATTTCACTGCAGACCTAAAGAAACGCTTGGACAGCATTGCAAGCAGCCAGAGCTCATCAAGCTCGGGCTTTGGCGAGGAGCGATCCCTCAGTGATGTGGAAGAAGGAGAAAGTGAGATTTGCCATAATTTTTTAAGCAAATGTTACGACCAAAGTTGAAATGAATAATAAAAAAATATGAAATAAAATCCTGTACACACCTAAATCTGTGATGGCGAACCTATGGCATGCATGCCACAGGTGGCACGCAGAGCCATTTGTGCAGGCACGCGAGCCCCAGCCAAATATACTTCACTGTGCATGCATGTGCCTCCCAGCTGATTTTCGGCATGTTTGAGGCCTTTTTAAGGCCTCCCAGAGGCTCAATAGAAGCTTCTGCGGCCTTTGGAGGCCGAAAAACAGGCCCGTTTTGTCACTTCCTGTATTTCCGGAAATGCCGGAAGTGACAAAATAGGCCCATTTTTCGGCCTCCAAAGGCTGCAGAGGCTTCCCTCGAGCCTCTGGGAGCCTGGAAAAGATCTCAAATGGGCTGAAAATCAGCTGGAAGGTGCGCGCATGCACAGTGCAGGTAAGGGAGTGATGTGGGGGGGATCACATGCGCAGGGCGCATGGGAGGCACGCATTGCTTCTGGGTGCTGGCCCACAAGCGCTCAAGCGCAAGCACGTGCACAATTTTTGGCACAGGAACCCAAAATGGTAAGCCACCATTGACCTAAACAATCTGAAGGAATCAAGGATTAAGTTCTGTGAGAAGAAACCTTCAAATTAGCAAGGTTGATAATATTAATTGGTATTTCTTTAGCTTCACCATTCATGGTCAGATGTTCCCAGGGTATTCATTCACTGCTACTCTCTCATCAATCTACAATGAGGTTTTTCTTAAAATCCTGTTATACAACAAATAAAAGTATCTGTGAACTAGGCAAGAGTATTTTCTATGGAAAATATTTGATTCTGTTAGTTCAACTGATGAAGGGTAGATACCACCCTCAAAGCAGTTCCCATGGAAAATATTTCATCATCACTAGGTCTACTACAATTTTAACTATATTGCCTAGGATGTGCCGTAGCTTATGCATTGTATGTAAGTTCATTTTTATTTCTTTGCAGCAACATCTGAGGAGCCTTGCAAAGCTTCTCTGAGCTTAGAGGACCTCATCTGCTACAGCTTCCAGGTGGCTCGGGGGATGGAATTCCTGGCATCCCGGAAGGTAAGGAATTTCTTGGAGGGAAATGACACTTGTGGAATGACAACATCCTTCAGGAAATAATTGTAATAAGGATGAGGCTTGGTGGAAGGAAACTGTAATGTTTGTGTCTGGAGTTCATATGCAAGACTTCAGAGCATTCTTGAGCTTAAGCTATTGGTCCTCCTAAGTGCTTTGGTAAAGGTATCAGCACATGCAAATTCACCAGCAACATTGAAATATGAGTTGAAAGCTCTCTGTCCATTTCCTCTGATCAGATTTTATTATTTATTTCATAAATGTACATATAAAAGTGCCTTTATTGAAACAAGAGCTAATTCTACAAGGCTGCTGGTGATGTTCCTGTGGGGAGGTAGATAAACTTTGCTCTAATGTGGGGTAATGCTTAAGAAATTAGACTATAATAGGGGACACCCAGATTTCTATTCTATTCCATTCCATTCTATTCTACTCTATGCTAATATTCTATTCTACTCTATGCTAATATTCTACTCTACTCTACTCTACTCTACTCTATTTTTCCTTTACAAAGCTAAACCTCAGTAGAAACAGTACGTGCAGTTGTGTTAACTCAACCTCATGTCCATTTATTTTCAGGGGACTTTTGAAGCAGAGAGTTTCTTCTAGTGAGTTTCTCCACAGTTTGAAGTATAAAAGTCTGACTTGTAGAATCTGTTGGACTTAACACATTGCTATGCACATCTGCTCTTCTGTAATTTGTAAGAGAACTTGTTTGGTGTGGAGCAGAGTATTTTTCTGTAGAGCAGGAATTATCTATGACTGGAGGAAAACAATCAAGTTGATGGCCATGATAGAACAATAGAAACCATACCTTTTTTAAAAAAAACACGTGTCACATTTGTGATGCATGTAAAAAGGAAGTAGCTTAAAGACCAGGAGACAATCTTTTACTATTAAGTATAAGGTCATGCAATCAAGACTTGCAGAGATTATAGCTTTTAAGATAAGGTTAGCCCTATTTTCTGAAAGAATTCAGACAAGTGACTGATTGTTTATCTTGCTTCAGTGTATACACCGAGATTTGGCTGCTCGCAATATCCTTTTATCGGAGAACAATGTGGTCAAAATCTGTGATTTTGGACTGGCTCGAGATATCTACAAAGATCCAGATTATGTCAGGAAAGGAGATGTAAGTTCAGTGTCTGAAATTTTGAGACCTTTATTTGAAATGTTAACCATGACTTCCTAAATCTCTAATCCCACTTTAACCTCATTGATTTGCAAACATGTTGCAATCAGTTTACTACAAGCTTTCAAGTTTTACTATGTTATAACTTTAACTTTTATATAAATTACAATGACAATAATATTCTTGTTATCGATTGGTGGCATTTTAGATGTATAATATTGTTTCTTAACTATTTAGGCTAGACTACCCCTTAAATGGATGGCCCCAGAGACCATTTTTGATCGTGTATACACAATTCAAAGTGATGTGTGGTCTTTTGGTGTGTTGCTGTGGGAGATATTTTCATTAGGTAAGTCAAATGTCTTTGCTGGCTAATTCTCAAAGTTTAACATTAAGACTACTGAAATGTAACTATGTTTGTTTATTTTTAATGCAGTGTCATTGTAGATATCTATTTCTCTATCAATGTAGAACAAAAAAATGAATATTTAGTAGGCATTTAAGTATTTGGAATATGTTTATTTGTTGCTCCTTAATAAAATCCAAGACTTTCAGTAAGGCCCAATTATGTCTATGAGTTTGATTGTGTTGCAGTGGCCTGGAGGTAGAGCTCTCAGCTCACAATCAGGAGGCGTTGAGTTCAATCCTAGGTAGAGGCAGATATTTCATTCTCTGGGCACAATGAGAATATACCGACTGAACAAAGTTCTGCATTGGTGACAGGAAGGGCATCTGGCCAGTAAATACTGAGCTCCATTCAGTGCTCAGACTCCACCTCACAAGGGATTATGAGGTCATTAAAAGAAGATAATGATGTCTGTGAGTTTGATTCCTGTTCATATTGTTATACTGATCAAGTGTTCCATGGATTGTAATGGCTCTGGAACTTCTTGCCATCTAATTTTGGAGGATTCCCCTTAATACATTACATCCCATTTTGGGGAATGCTCTGACACCCAGGAAGCTGTTTCAAAAGATGAGGGAGCAAAAGTGTCTGTTTTGTTAGTTCAAGAAATCTTTCCCTCATAAAATAAATATCTTGGATTAGGATGATAAATAAATTATTGCCCTTTTTATATGCTATTACAGGGCTCCCCTATTTTGGTTGGAAAATGTGTAGCAAAACAATGTCAAAACATTATTTTTTAAAAAATTAATGTTGTCATATTAGATTTATTATGGATTCTTATGCTGGAGTTAGCATATTTCAGCCATGCACTACCTATACAGGTTTTGAGCTAGAAATCCGACCCCTACCAGAAAACTATTAGAATTATCTACGAAAAACATGCATTCCAAAATTGAAAAATTCAGAGTATACAAGTTTGTTTGAATCCTACAGTGGCCTTGATCTCCAGGTCCTTCCAAATGTTTGTGGTGAAATCACAATGTTGTTCCCATTATTAAGCTACAGATAGTCCTTGATTTATTGATGCAATTGATTTATTGATGCAATTGATTGATAAACTGTAATTTTGGTTGTTTTGACACTCATAGATCAAGAAGACGCACATATGATCAGACCTGATTTTTCAACATTTTTATGGTGGTTGCTAAGCAAATAACACATTTATGAGTCCAATTCATGCAGTCGTATGTAAGAACCCATTCTCCTGAATGGGTGTATTTTTCTGGCAAGTGGCAGCTACCTTTTATCTTTTGGAAGGACATGCAGCTCAAGTCCACTGTGGGATTCAAACAAGCTCTTGTGTTGCAATTTTTTCAATTTTTAAATGCATATTTTTGCCAGATACAGTATCTGACAAAAATATCAGAAATTGTAATTATGTGACCGTTGGGTATTGCAATTGTCCCACCTTTGGTTGAAGTGATTTGTAACTATTTTTCATCTTGGTGAAGTGTAGGTAAGCAGAACAATGAGACCAGAATTTTAAGGCAATTTTTTAAAAAAGGAAATCTACTATTTTAGGGGCCTCGCCATACCCAGGTGTAAAAATCGATGAAGATTTCTGTAGAAGATTGAAAGAAGGAACGAGGATGAGGCCACCAGATTATACAACACCTGAAATGTAAGAACTTTTGCTGTTGGCAAACATGTTTTGTAGCAGAGGTTGATCGTACATTCGTTTCGTTTTCTTCTATGTCATTTAGGAATGCTCCAATAAAAAAAACAACATATTCGTTAGTTGGCCAAAGTGGCTTTCCTGTTAATGGGATTGAAGAACAAAACCTAGCAAAGCAAATCTATTTTTCCCAGTCTTCCTTTCTTCCTTGTAACAATAACCATCAATAAATAGCTGAATGGGTTTTATTCTGGGACGTATTTATTTATAGTAGGCTTAATTCTCCAGGTATCAGACAATGTTGGACTGCTGGCATGGTGAACCCAAACAAAGACCAACCTTCTCAGATTTGGTGGAGAGCTTGGGGAATTTACTGCAAGCAAATGTTCACAAGGTAACACAAATGTTCTACTGTAGGAATGGGGAACGATGGCGTTTTATGACTTGTGGACTTCAACTCCCAGAATTCCTGCTGGGCTGAGGAATTCTGGGAGTTGAAGTCTGTCAAAGCGAAAAAATTCAGCTTCATAAATTAGGTGAATCGTGTTTTCCTTTTGCCAGTATACTTTTTATTACACATAATTAGGAAGAACAAAAGAAAAGCAGTACAACCTAAGAAGTACAGAGAAAAGGAAAGGAAAGGAAAGGAAAGGAAAGGAAAGGAAAGAAAGAAAGAAAGAAAGAAAGAAAGAAAGAAAGAAAGAAAGAAAGAAAGAAAGAAAGAAAGAAAGAAAGAAAGAAAGAAAGAAAGAAAGAAAGAGTAAAGTAAAACTCCTCCCCTGCAAGCATGCACAGTAAATCAGACATCACAAGACACTCATATCTTGGTTGCTATAGTAACGTGATAACAAATCTGGAAGCCCAGCAGACAAATAAAAAAAACTGTAGTGACAAAGTCCTCCAGTCATAAAGGGTCCATCGTTCCTCACCTCTGTTCTACAGGCTGCCACCAATTCTCTGAATTTTTTTTTTCTCATCCGCTCCTCTCACTAATAATAGAAAGTAAACCAATTTTTGTCTGTCTCTCACACCAGGATGGTAAAGACTATGTTGTCCTCCCCCAAGTTACGTTGCTCCATACCGAAGAAGACTCCGGACTCTCCTTGCCAACGTCACCTGTTTCCTGCAAGGAAGAAGAGGAAGTACACGATTCTCAGTTCCATTATGACAGCACGTCGCAAACAAGGTTTGTAGCATTCCATTGGGAGCATTCAACAAACCCTTCCCAAGGTTGACACTTGATGTGATTGGTGATCCTAGCAAAGATGAGAAAGGCATTTGTGCTGTTCGTTATTTCGGTGCATTAAATGTTAACAGTTTGTATCCTACCCAAGAGACGAGGTGACTAATTAGCAAATAAACAATAGATGAATGAATTGTCTACAATCTCATTTAACTTCCCAGAAATGCCTTCATAGTCCATGTAATGAAGACATTTGTGATAACCCTGGGTGTGGCACAAAGGCAACACAGTCAAATAAGCAAGAAGAATCCCTTTAATACCCCCAACTTTGCCCCCAACGTCCAGATTACCTTCGGCTGGAGAAAAAACTCTCCCAAGAACAGTCTTTAAGTGGAGGATATTCAGTCCAAAAACAAAGCACATACAAACTGTAAATAAAAATCCACACAAACCACGCTGCAGCAATTAACTGGACAGGGCAGGATAAGGAATTGCAGACTTGAAAGGCCAACAAAACACACACAGTTGGGAAGATGCCAGGAAGTTTCACATAAGCAACATCAATTTGGGGCTCGGTTGTGTTCGTAACTTGAGGAACACCTGTATTGTCATTACCCAGGCAGAGGTTCAAAACAGTGGTGGGCTTCTACCAGTTTCACAATGGGCTTGCATATTACATAACCACAATTTTTCAGCTTTACAACTGACTTTCCATATCAACGCCGGTAAGTAAAACAGCTGAGGCGCAATAATCTGCTGTGCTGCACCTCAGCTGAGCTTCAAAACTGCAGAAATAAAGGACAGGCTAAAGCAGGGGAAGGTGGGTGAGGCCAACCGATCGCCAGAGCAAAGGGTTCGCCTTAACCCGTGCAAACCCTGAGCAGCCCACCCTGGTTCAATATCTTTGATACTCTCACAGCCCCTGTTTGATGAGTGCAATGTTCATTCATTCTACACTCATCCATAGTGCTCCAGGGTGTGATGACTCCCCTGGATGCTTCCTCAGATACTTCTTTAGATGTCAGCTCTGAGGAGGATGAACCTTTTCCAGGCATGTCTGGAGGGGAGTTGGTCAATGGCTCTGAGCAGCCGTCTGAGAGGAATTTGGCTGAAGCACAGCTGTGACAGGATAACCCTGAGGCTTCAGGTGTGGAAAGCACGCAGCTACAGCCAGTCAGGGATGAGACAGAGGAACTGCCTTCTGCACTGATCCAAGAACACGTAAGGCAGAGAAAAGCAGGAGCAGAGCGGGTCAGCCAGATTACTCATGAGAAGGCAGCCTAACCCTTCTTGAATGGCTGCACCAGAAGCTGGCTTATTTAGCACAACAGACAGATGGAAGCAATGCTGGGAACAACGTGTTCATTTCCTAGCTGTGTTTTTCGTTGTGATTCTTGCCTCACCTTGGATTGACACGTGCCTTGATTTGGATCGTGCCCTGTGAACTTTGGGCTTTTCTTGCCTCGTGAACCCTCTTACGTTGTGGATTTAATTTTGCCTGGTGGGTTTATTTTGATTGGGAAACTTTCAAGGGCCTTGTGGGTTCCTTGGCCATGGCGCTGTGAACAAGCCTTGGTCTGCTTGTGGCTGGACTAAATTGGGACAGTTCTGGGTTTTTAGTGAAGAGAGATGTGGGGAAATATTAATAAACTCACTAAACCGTAATTACGTATGTGTGTGTGTGTGTGAGAGAGAGAGAGAAAGATAATATGGGGAGGCTATCTAAAGCAGGGGTCCCAATTCCCGAGCTGCAGACGGATACTGGTCCATGCCCCATTAGGAACCAGGGCGCATAAGCAAGCGAAGTTTCATCTGCGCATTCATGGGATTTAACGTAGCACATGAAACCACTATTTCCTCTCCCATCCATGGAAAAACTTTTTTGCACAGACCTGATCTCTGGTGCCCAAAAGATTGGGGGCTGCTGATCTAAAGGGACCGTGCATTTGACCTCTTTCCAGGAAATTTAGTTTAAGATGGTCCCTGGGAGAAAGAAACTGTTTGGCCAAACAGCTGGAAGGGTGGATTACTTAGGAAGTATAAGAAGCAGCCTTCAGGGACAGTATAGGGTGACATTAAATATGCACATATCCACACATGCATATGAACACACACCCCTGTACAAAACATTCATGTAATCTAATATAAGTTGCAGAATCCGTATAGCACTTAGATGCATCAAGGTAGGGGTGTCAAACCCGCGGCATCGTGTTGTCATCACATGACATATCGGGAGTTTCCCCCCCTTCGTTAAACCAGGGGCGGGCATGGGCAGCGCATGATGCATCCGGCCCGCGGGCTGCGAGTTTGACACCCTTGCATCAAGGGGTTGACTGAATCCATAGGAAGTACCTCTTTCTACTGGATACCATTTTAATCATTCAAATCATACGAGAGTCTGGCAATTTTTGAGAGAGGCCTGGGGTCAAAATTGCTGATGATCACAGCTTGGTGGGATGTTAGTTCAGGGGTGGTATCCAATTTTTTTAATTAATGGTTCTGTGGGCGTGGCTTGGTGGTTGTGGCGTGGCTTGGTGGGCATGGCAGGGTAAGGATACTGTAAAATCTCCATTTCCACCTCATTCCAGGAGAAGAATATACTGCAAAATGCCCATTTCCTCCCCACCCTACTAACCTGCTTTCCAGCTCCATTCTCCTGTGCAGGGCAATCAAAGAAGATCCAGCCAATCAGCTGGGACTCAATGGGAGGCAGAGAATAGATGAGGGCGGGGCCAGTCAGAGGTGGTACTTGTCAGTTCTCCAAACTACTCAAAATTTCCGCTACCGGTTCTCCAGAACTAGTCAGAACCTGCAGAATAAACCTCTGTACAGTTAGTTGTACAGTCTTGTTTTTGGATAATAATTGCAGAAGGAAAGTGAAGTTTCAACCATCCAATTTTTACTAAGCTTCGGCACCCTAACAAGAGATCTATTTCTTTTTCTTTTTAGTCAGCATCGCACAGGAAGTAAAAGAAACAGTCGCCCTGCGAGTGTCAAGACTTTTGAATCTGTGCCCGTAGAACCAACCATAAAAGTAGTTCAAGATGTAAGTCCATTTTATAGCTTCTTTCTTTTTTGGGGGGGTGGGGGGGGTGGGGAGCGGCTTTTGGTCTGTCTGTCTATCGGTTTGTGTTTCCATTGATTGTCCAAACAGCCCTTTTATTTTGTTTTGTTTTCCCTGGGTACTTTCAGGAAAATCAGACGGATAGTGGGATGATTCTCGCGTCTGAAGAACTAAAGGCATTAGAAGAGAAAGCTAAAGAAGTGGTGTTGCCCTTCAGGTAAATCTGGAGAAACAATCATTATGCTCATTTCATTAAAAATAAATCAATAAATCAAGGGGAGTCCCAATTAAAAAAATAATCAAGGAGGCCCCAGTGGAGGAGAGCACAGTAGGGGTGTGTTGTGGTTCACCGGCAGCAGGTGTGGATGGCTGAGGTCTCTGAAAGTGAGGACTCGGACGAGGGGCCTGTATGTGATGCAGGGATATGGCCAGGATTATCGGAGAGTGGGGTGCTGCCTTCGGAGGTTGTGGAGTCTGGCAGCAGTGACAAAGAGGGGCCCAGGGAGCCTGCTTGAAGGAAAGAGAAGCTGAAGCAGCACAGGCGACTCGGGAGTAAGGCTGGAAGGTGATGGCCCTTTCCATAAGGGATAAAAGCCAGCCTTCGGGGTTGGCTTCTTTGTAGGAAGCAAGCAAGTTCTTTATGCTCAGAGTTCCCGTCCTCCAGTTTGTTTTTTCTGGCTTTAGATATTTATTTGCAATTAGTCTTTTGTTCTCGGCAGCCTTTCGCAACCTTGAAAGAACTGGCTCTTATCTGGGACAATTAGCTTTAAATGACTCTTGGCTGTGAATGCACAGAATTCACAGCGCCACATTAAAAAAGTTTGTTTTTATATATACTTTGTGTTTGTTTGATCTGAACAAGGCTTGGGTCAGAACAGAGTGGTTGATCGAGAAACAACGAAGCCCAAGTCTGCCCCCGTCCTCCCCATGTGCCCTTTGGTTTTGATGTTTGGTTTTAATTATTTATCTTTTAATTGTGTATGTATAGACATAATTTTTTGCCTGTAAGCCACCCACAGTTACCCTATGGTAAAATGGGAAGAAAATAAATTTAATACATACATACATACATGCCATGATTCCCCAAAAATAAGACTGGGTCTTATATTAACTTTTGCTCCAAAAGATGCATTAGGGCTTATTATCTGGTTAGGTCTTATTTTCAGGGAAATATGGTAACATATATAAATGTACAAATGAATAAATAAAATTCTCTACTAGAGAGGAAATATCTAGAATTATCCACCTCGCTTTTGGACAGATTTATTCCTCTTACTTAGTAATGTTCCATCAATGATGCCACACTCTAAGGATTTGCTGTGAGATGGTGGGAGGTGAAAGAAAAGAGCATACCAGAAGCTAAGGCTTAAATTATCCATCTACATTTTGACTTCCTGGGGTTCCAATGTCACTTTGGGAATCACAGATCCGATTGTATTCTGTGCTTATTCATTCCAGCATCCTTTCCCTCTCTCCCTCCATAGCAGCTTGTTATGGAGAGACGTCACTGATAGATGAAAATGCTTCTCTATCTGTCCCTGTGTTTCATCCACACGGAACAGTGTAGAATATAGAACAGAATACTTTGTTGGCCAAGTCTGGTGCAGAAGCTCTCAGTGTACATGCAAAGCAACAGAGTAATAATAATCATAATAATAAGATGTTGTAAAGAAGGTGGGAATGATAATAATAATACTACAGCCATACAATGTGGGTAAAATATACTTAGACACAAGACAGTGCTGTGAGAATTAGATGTTCAGCAGAGTGATGTCTCGAGAGATAAAACTGTGGGTGCTTAGTTGTTTTGGCATTCAATGCCCTATAGTCTCATCCTGAGGGGAGGAATTGAAACAGTTTACATCCAGGATGTTGAGGGGTCTGTAGATATTTCCTCAGCCCTCTTTCTGACCCTTGTAGCATACAAGTCCTCAATGCAAGGCTGGCTGCGATTGTTTTTTTTCTACAATCTTGACTATCCATTGAAGTCTGTACCTGTCCCATTTGCTTGCTGTACCAAACCAGACAAGAGTACCCTCCATATTTATCGGCGAAGGCAAAAATCCCATATTGATAGCCCTTTGACATATTCCAGAAAAGCAGCATAGTTTTGTGTACTAATTCCTCTCCTTTTGTGGGCTGGAACATCTTTTACATGCTGGTTGTCCATTCTCATATACCATTACACATATTCTGAATCCTGGTGCCAAATTAGCCATTTTCATTTTATTTTATTTTTCAGTGGGCTGATTTCCAGTAAAAGCAACGAATCTGTGGTATCTGAAGCTTCCAATCCCACCAGCGGCTATCAATCAGGCTATCATTCAGATGACATGGACATGACCATGTTTCCCAGTGAAGAAACGGAACTCTTGATGCTCAGGGACGATGCTTCTCAGACTTGCTACGTTGCCTATGGCCCGGCTGTCTCTCTGAGTTCACAATCTGTATAAGGACTTCTCGAAAAATGATAACAACTGGAACTTGCACCAAACATTGCCTTGTCCTGAAACCCATTGTATTCATACCCAGAATGCAGGAGGGGAGAAAAATATGAATTCCCCCGCCTTTTTTTATTGATAAAAAGAAGAAGAAATTGCAATAAAGAATCCTGGTGAGGCCTTGAGAGAGCTTGAAGTTATATCAGGCATTGCTGAAAGTCATAGACAATCGTTTCATCCTCATTTTGAACACGCGGACATTGTGAAATCTGATAAGGAGGACATCTTCCTATGCAGTTACATGAAGATGGAAATAGGCTCAGTCAAAATCCTTTGAATGTTGGGTTGGTCAGCAACGAGGTTTCAGAAGTGTGGTTGGTGGAGCCTAAGAAAAGCGTCTGACAGTACAGCCCCTGCCTTTACTAAATCCTCTTTCATATTTATCTCTTCCATCGAAGGGCCCTTCCTTTCTAAATCTTGTTAAAAATAAGCCATTAAAAGCTACTGAAGAGCAGGGTACCTATCTTCATGAAAAGCTCTGTTTTTAGTACCTAGGTCTTGATGCATTTTTGATCCTTTCAAAGAAGGCTTCCTATTGAAATGAACTCCTTGAGAGGCTTGAGAAATGCTTAAAAATTAGCAAATAATGCCAGAGTTTAGCAAATTTTTCACCAAGGTAACCTAGAGCTCTAACATGTGTTATACATTGAAAGACTTTTTCTTTACAGAAAGTACCATGAAGCTATTTTGATTAGTGTTGTTTTCGGTTACTTTTATATTTTTGTATTTGTGGTTTTGTACTTTGTTTAATATTTCAAGCATAACAAATCCATGGATTAACAAAAAAAAATCTAGAAGGCACAATGCAGTATTTATAGTCTGAATATGTAGAAAAAAATTGTAATATATTACAAAAATAAATAAATAAATAAATCTATTGTGTAATGAAAGCCGAATGGAACTTATTCTTGAGTTCTCAGGATATTTGGCTCCTTTTTTTTAAAAAAATGGGGATGATTCAAATGTTCAGCTCTCAGCTGAACATTTCTGAATACGTGAATTATTTTATATGGTAAATTTCTCAGTCAACTGGACTTTCTGGTTTATTCTTTCTTTTCTGAGGACCTGACCTGGGGAACTCACATTGTAGCACTGGTCAAAATGACCCAGCAGAGATTATACTACCTGAGATTTCTCAGAAAACAACAACTGAATGAAAAAACTGCTGGGGACCTTCTACCACTGCACCATAGAGAGTATCTTAACTTACTGCACCTCTGTATGGTTTGCCAATTGCACAGTGGCAGATAGGACAGCACTCCAGAGGGTTAACGTCATTGCCTAGAGGATCATTGGTTGCCCTCTCCCCTCTTTGGAAGAGCTTTATAGCTCCAGCTGCTTCTATCCTAGGGCAGTAGCTCTTTTGAATTCTACTGTATAGTGCAGTGTTGGTGCGGTGTCGTGGGTTTTTGTTTCAATGTGTGGAGGGTGAAGGATGTGTGTTTGTGTTTATTTTCATGGCCATGATGTGCCCTGAAGATGGCATTTGATTTCGTTGTACGAGGTGCAATGACAATAAAGCGAACTAAGCTAAATCTGAGAAGCGAAATGTCTACAAAGAAAATCCAGAAAGTCCAGTTTCCCCTTGAAAAAGCACCTCTGGGAAATTTTATACAGTAGTTGATGTGTAAGTTCATCACTTCACAACAATTTTAAAGCAATTTCTTTTAGCCTTTCATATCTTACATTCCCACTCTCCAGTATCTATAATATGTTCTAGATATCTCCTCTGCCAGGTAAGAATTCCAACATTTGTATCCGATGGACCAAGTAAATCAATTCTGTGTCATTTCAAATGGTCGATATGATTACATTTTCATTAGCGTATTTTTTTTTCCCTTTGCAAAAATATTCAGACCAGCATAAGAGCAATCCCACACCTGTTTTTGGAGGGAAAAAAAATATCCCCTGACCTTCTTTGTTTCTAGTTTGTTTTATTTTTATTTTTAACATCCGGGAACATCTCAGGAATCTGTTGCTCTCTTAGTCCTTTTAGAAGAAAAAAAAACATCTGGTCTTTCAAAACATCTGCCTTTCAAAATATGATCTTTATTTAGTCTCAGTGTTCTTGGCAAAATGCCCGCAGAGTCACATCTGTTTGAGCAGATGTCAAGAAACTACACAATATTTTAAATGGTGACCCCGTCAGTGAAGGTACTTCTGTTTTTGCACTTGCACGCATGTACACTCAAGCGCTTAATGTGTTTAGCTTTGGGGAATTGGATGTTGAGTTTCTTCCGGGAACAGTGTGTTGTCGTTCACAGCCCTAATAAAGTCTGCTTGGAAACAAGGTCTATTAAGTGGGTTTGTAACATAACTCCTTGACTTACAACAGTTCACTCAGTGAGCGTTCGAAGTTACAACAGCACTGGAAAAAGTGACTCATGCCCATTTTTCACACTTATGACCAGTGCAAGCATCCTCATGGTCCAGAGGTGGGTATTCAGCAGGTTCTGACCGGTTCTAGAGAACCAGTAAGTGGAAATTTTGAGTAGTTCAGAGAACTGTCAAATACCCATTCTGACTCGCCCCACCCCTATCTATTCTCCGCCTCCCAAATCCCAGCTGATTGGCTGGGTCTTCTTTGGTTGCCCTGCACAGGAGAACGGAGCTGGAAAGCAGGTTAGCGGGGTGAGGAGGGAATGGGAATTTTGCAGTATCCTTCTGCCCACCAAGCCATGCCCATCAAGCCACACCTACCAAGCCAAGCCACACCTAGAAATGTTCAACTTCGGAGTCAACAAAAATAAAATGTAGAAATTCTGGATTGCAGTCCCTTGGGAAAAAGGTTTAACTTTTCCCTTGGACGGAGATCGGAGGCACTTTTGAAGTAATAAAAGATAAAAGGAAATAATTAAAAGGGTGACAAGGCTCATTTGTAGATTATACAAGGAGTCTCTGCAGCAACGGAAGTGAGGTTTCACGAAATACCTTGTGAACCCCACTGCTGGTTATTTTGGAGGCAAGTGGAAGCACCACTCACAGTCGTTTAGGCCAGAGGTGGGTATTCAGCAGGTTCTGACCAGTTCTGGAGAACCAGTAGCGGAAATTTTGAGTAGTTCGGGGAACCGCAAATCCCACCTCTGACTGGCCCCGTCCCCATCTATTCGCTGCCTCCCGAGTCCCAGCTGACTGGCTGGGTCTTCTTTGGTTGCCCTGCAATGGAGAACGGAGCTGGAAAGCAGGTTAATGGGGTAGGGAGGCAACAGGATTTTGCAGTAACCTTCCCCTGCCACACCCATCAAGCTACGTCCAACCAAGCCACACCCACAGAACTGGTAGTAAAAAAATTTGAATCCTACCACTGCTCAGCAACATAGTTTTTGGGCTCAACTGTGGTCATACATTGAGGGCTATGTGTATAACTTAATGCAGACCAGTGGTGGGATTCAATTTTTTTTACTATTGGTTCTGTGGGTGTGGCTTAGTGGTTGTGGCAGGGGAAGGTTACTGCAAAATCCCATTCCCTCCCCACCTCACTAACCTGCTTTCCAGATCCATTCTCCTGTGCATGACAACCAAAGAAGACCCAGCCAATCAGCTCGGACTCTGGAGATGAAGAATAGATGGGGGCGGGGCCAGTCAGAGGTGGGATTTGCCAGTTCTTCAAACTACTCAAAATTTCTGCTACTGGTTCTCCAGAACTGGTCAGAACCTGCTGAATACCACCTTTGATGCAGACAATGGCAGTTTTAGTCATTAGGAGACTTTGCTTACTGAACATGTGGTCATTACAACACATACGTTGTTTGCAAAAGAATAAAACAGTGAAAAGAAACTTAAAAGTGACTTTTCCTAGATCATTGAATCTGCAAGGGACAAAAAAATATCTGATGGATTCTGGGTCCAATTCAGGACTTTGCTGAATTTTTTTCTCCTTGATAGCACTAGCAATAGCACTTAGACTTATCTACCACTTCACAGTGTTTTTACAGCCCTCTCTAAGTGGTTTTACAGAGTCAGCCTCCTGCCCCCAACAATCTAGGTCCTCGTTTTACCGACCTCGGAAGGATGGAAGGCTGAGTCAACCATGAGCAGTGGGACTTGAACTGCCACACTGCTGGCAATCAGCAGTCAGCAGAAATAGCCTGCAGTACTGCACTCTAACCAGTGCGCCACCACAGCTCTTGATCCTGCTTGATCGTCCAAAACTCACTACTTTGAATATTAGGTAGCGTCGAAGATTCTCTATCAGATTCACACTTTAGATTCCAATTCCCCAACATTTCACAATTGAACAAATAGGGGAATGCACTAGACCTGGCCAAGAAAATGACTGAAAAATGGCTACATTCATATCAGGAATATATTTTACGACTCTTGGACACCAAGTAGAATCCTCCCCAAAGCCACCAAAATAATATCTGGAGCTTTCCTAAAGCTTGTGACTATTTTTGATCCTCTTTTGGACTAGAGCAGAGGTCTCCAAACTTGGCAACTTTAAGACTTGTGGACTGAAATTCCCAGAATTAGACTTTAAACCAGAGATATTTTTATTGGGTATTTTGCTGGAAATATATAGTAGAGATTTGAAATATTTGATTGTAAATGTATATGCGGCTAGAATTGTATTTGCTAAAAATTGGAAAAATGAGAAAATTCCAATACAGGAGGAAGTTATCAAGAAAACAATGGAATGTGCTGAAAAATGAGTAAATTGATATTTGAAATTAGAGAGCAAGAAGACAAACAATATTATAATAAGATATGGGACTTATTTTATCAATGGTTAGATAAAAAAACATGGAAATGAAATATTTTAGAGGATTTTACAATATAAGGATAATAGAATAATAGAGAATATAACATAAGGACATTATTATTGGATGGATTTATGATGATGTAATGAATGTTATAATATAAATCAATTTGAAATGTTGAATATCTTGCATAAAATGATGAAATAATAATAATAGTCAAATAAATGATTAACAATGATAATAATATACACATATATACTAGATGGATAAGATGAGAATTTATACAAATTATAACTGAGGACTATGAAGATGATACACAAAAGACTTGTAACCAACTGATTCACTGTATGTAACTGGAAGATGGTTTTATGTTTTATGTTCTGTTTGTGTATGTTTGTTTAAAAAATAAAATAATTAATTAAAAAAAAGAATTCTGGGAGTTGAAGTCCACAAGTTTTAAAATTGCCAAGTTTGGAGGCCCCTGGACTACAGACAGGCTGTATGGTTTTCTCTCTCTTTATTTAGTCCTGTAGGAAGTTAGCACCCACACCTCTCCTAGAAAAATGAAATATCCTGGGAAAGGGATTAAAAAGGCAGAAAATTTCCCCTAAAAAGAATAGAAACTCAGAAGCAGAAACTCACTCAGAAGAAGAAACTCACCCCGACCTTTGTAAATGGGTGGCCCATTAAGGCCCGGGCCAGAATACTTTACATAACAAAGATCTCCAGGTAAAACTATAGCAATTGCCCAAAGCCCTTTCAGTGTATCATCATCCAGCAAGGCTCAACCAAGCCTGGAACTCAGGACAGCCTACAGAGTTGCCCCTGCATGGCTCCGTGGGAGTCTGACAACCAACCAGAATACAAGCTCCAATTCAAATCCCAACAAAAGATATAAAACCCAGGCACTCTCAGCATCTCAGGTTTTTTTCTTGACCTTCTCTTCTCACCTTGACGCATGTGATCATCCTTCCTTTTCACTCTGGAGCTTCAAGCCATGTGATCCTGCTGTCCACCATTAAACCATCTTTCCTAACAGCCTCCATGTTTCCAGTGTCTTTTTCCCCACTTGGAACTGAACCCAGAAGGATTTTTCTTTCAACAGTCCTAAACATTAAGATACTGCACAGAGCAAGGAATGAGGAAGAAGTTTAAAAAAAGTGAGGAGCCATCTGTTGACTTACAAGTCCAGTTGGTTAAAGATAACGTATTATTTAAGCCCCCAAGAATGCTGAACTTATTAGGCTAAGTGTTTCTACTGAATGTGATTTAAATCCCACCCTCTTCAGTTTTTCAGACTGATTAAGTCCTGGAAAACATCATTTAGGCCTCATGTGGGAGAAGAGTAGGAACTCTTTAACTTATGCTGCTGATAAGTATCTAAGAGAAGTTGTTTAATGGGATTTGGGAAACTTGTCCTTTGTTACTCCAAAGCAGGGCTGTGTAAAGCATAATCCACAGATGTAGTTAGTTATTAACCTTCTTAGGCTCACAAGACTCAAAGTCATAATCTGCAGACTATGCACAGTAACTCTGAGTATAAACCGACAGCTTTTTTTCGGCTGGCACCCTTTATACAACACCTGGAAACTTCCATAAATCCCAGGATTAAACTATTAAACTGAAAGGCAATTGAGCACCCTAGCTCCTATGAGTCACTATTCTCAAAGCACACTATTTTGCTTTTGGAACTATTGATAGATTGGGACGGGATATCTGGGAAAGTTTCTTGGGAGGGATATGAATGCCTTTGTTGGTAGCTAGGTGGGAAGGAAGGAAGGAAGGAAGGAAGGAAGGAAGGTTGTTTCTTGATTTGAGGTATCAAGAAACGATCAAAGAGCCAACAGCAAACCACCCAACCAAAGGCAAGGGTCTTCAAACTTGACAGCTTTAAGACTTGTGGACTTCAACTTCCAGAATTCCTGAGCTAATATAACTGGAGGAAGAATTCTAGGAGTTGAAGTCCACAAGTCTTAAAGCTGTCCAGTTTGAATACAATCTTAGTAAATAAGTTGACAGTGTTGTGGGAATTAGTTGTTTAGCAGAGCAATGGCATTGGAGGAAAAACTTAGAAGATTATTTAATGAACGTTTGTTTCATGGCATAAACTACAAAATTATGTGTGAGCCTTCGGGAGGTAATTCTACAATAAGAGCTCTTGGGATGCATTTAAATGTTTAGTTTTAAATTCCAGTCCCCAAGACTTCTTTACATTTTCTGATAAAACCATTAAAGTGCCAGGAGCTGTTAAGTGTCACAGCTTGGTTAAGTACTAAACCAGCATGCCATAAGCAGATAAAGCAAATGCAATTATCAACACAAAGACCAGCCATGTTATTAAATCAATGGCCTTTTCAACCATGTTCTCCCAATAATTTGACTGTTTTCTTGATGAAGATAATTAGGTTTTATTAGCAATTTGCAATTCAAATTAAGTTTATGGCTGCTGCAGATAAGGCTATAGGATAATAATGTCGATTTTTCCACAATGAATATAACCTGTTTTTAATACATAAGATCAACACCCCCCATTTAGTGCAGTCAAGTGTGCTAGATTATGGCTCCTTTTATTTACCCGACTGGCTGGGAATGATGAGAATTGTAGTCCTTCATGCCTGAAAACTCCAGAATGAGAAAAGTGGCTGTGGATTAAAAAAATATCACTGATGCTATAAGGCAGGGGCATCAAACTCGTGACAACACCTTATCATGTAACTTATCACAACTTTTCCCCCCTTCACTAAACTGGGGGTGGGCATGGCCAGCGTGTAACACATCCAGCCCGCAGGCCACAAGTTTCACACCCCTACTCTGGGAGGCAAAAATTGGTAGTATCATTAAATGGTGAATGCTACCCTCCAAATGTTGAAGAAACTTCAAAAATGGGAACCTCTCTCTCTCTCTATTTTTCTTTTCTTTTCTTGT